>OZ014519.1:5439249-6639249 GCA_963966055.1 Lathyrus aphaca
TCATTTAATTTTCCTTTTCAACCGATTTTTTGTTCACTGTATGCAACATATATCTTATATGTAAATAAGGGACATTTAAGTCCATACATAATTTTTTTTAATAGGTCATATTTAACCGTAAAAAATATGAGACTTTGTATTATAGGTCGTCTTGCACGTCCTCAAAAATGATCCTTACCATGATTGAACTCGTGTAATTTTCGAAACTATTGATTTTCCTATCTCTTCCGATTTTTATTGGATTTTTCTATTTATTTCACAATTCTTTTACACACTACTTTTTCGGTCATATTAACCTAGACAAATGTCACCTTCTCAACTCAACTGGTCAATTGACTGGTCAAATGTTTTTTTTAACCATACTCCTCAATATCTTTACATTTTCAATTTTATCAATCAAACAAATAAAATCTTCCTACTTCTTTCAAATTCTTTTTTATAATTATTTATATTATTTTATTATTTCTTGAAATTAGTACCAACTTAATTGTTGGAATCTCCATTTTATTAATGATAGGAGTTTAATTGTTGCATTCTACATTTTAATCAATGCTAGTTGTATGAATTTTACTCTAAAAATGAATTAATAGTAAGTTGACAAAAAAATAAAAGATAAGAGAGGAAGAAGCAAAGATATAACATATGTTTCTAATATCGTAAATGATTTGTTGCATTATACATTTCATCAATGCTAGAGGTAAATTAGTAGCAACTTGTTTAAAAGTGAATTAATTACCAACTTTACAAAAAATAAATAAATAAAGTAAAATAAAAGATAAAGATAGGAAAAAACAAATATACCATTTATATGTGTAATATCGTAAATTAATTACTGGATTTATATTTTAATCAATGCTAGCGGTATGATTTTTACTCTAAAAAAGAATTAGTAGCAATTTGTCTGAAAGAGAATTAATACCAACTTCACAAAAACAAATAAATAAAGAAAAAAGCAAAATAAGAGAGGAAGGACCAAAGATACAATTTATGTTTCTAATGTTGTAAATTAATTGTTCGGTTTACATTTTAATCAATGCCAGTTGTATGAATTTTCCCCTAAAAATGAATTAGTAGCAACATGACAAAAATAAAAGAAAATAAAAAATAAAAGGTAAGAGAGGAAGTAGCAAATATACAATATATAATTCTAATATCGTAAATGAATTATTGCATTTTACATTTTAATCAATGCAAGTTGTATGAATTTTAGTCTAAAAATGAATTAATTGAAAAATAATAAAAAATAAAATAAAAGATAAAGAGACAATATAATGTTGTCCATATTTATGAATGATATACATCAAATATTCTATATATACAATATGTAGTTTTCAATTACTAACACAGTTTCTAATCGTTTGTGCATAGAGAAAAATTGATTAGCATGTTGAGGATATGCATATTTAGTGCATCAGTAGCTCTTTTTCCTTGAAATAATAACAAAACCCACACTAATACTATTTTAACAAAATGACACCGCTGCCAAGGATTATTGTTTGATATTGCAAGCATTGCAATAGTTAAAAAGTTTTAAGCATTATATAACTTTTCTTTTGCTTTTTAATTTGTTGGTTATGTTTTGCAGACTATTTTTATACGAGGAAAGTTACCTGTAGATAAACTTTTTTTCGATCCTGAGATTGAAAGAACTACACGAAGGTTGAATAGAAAAACTAGAAGGAAGAGGCAACTTTCCAAGGAAAGAAGAGAGCGAGGGGAATGTTCTATTTCTACACCAACAACACAGTTCATGCCAATCATGAAAGCTCCACCACCACCACCACCACCTCCTGATTCAACACCTTGCGTCAACAATCCAAGACACAATGTCCAGTTCACTCGTAATTTGAATAATGGAAGGTAATTAGAGATGAAGACGGGGATTCTCCAACTCTTATAAGAAAATCCTATCACTGGGATGGATCATGAGGATCCTTTCACTCATCTTACTAAATTCTAAGAAATTACGGGAGCGACTAGAGTAGATGAAGATCAAGAAGAACAATTGTTCAAGATATTATTTCCTCATTCCTTTATAGGAAAAGCAAAATAATGGTATCTTGATTAACCCATTATTGTAATGACTGACTAGAAAGTTTTGGAAGAGATGTTTCTGGAGAGGTTTTTCCTTCACTATCAATACATGGATGCAAAAAATTCAATTTTTGTGTTTTCTGAAGTTACTAATGAATCTCTCAATGAAGCTTAGGAGAGGTTCAAATCTATGATCCAGAAATGAAAAGGCCATGGGTTCGATGATTTAACACAAGTCCACGTTTTTTTGAAATGGACTCCAATCAACTCATAAAACAATTGGATGTTACTTCGTATGGGTCTTTATTGTCAAAGAGCATTGAGGAAGCAATTGATATAATAAATTGAATGACACTCAATGACCTTCAAGGCCAACACAACCGGGGTACAACTCAAAATAAATTGGGAATGCTCAAATTAGGGACTAACGATGTGTTTCTTGCTCAAAACAAATTGCTATCCCAACAAGTGGAATTGTTGACTCAACAAATGTCAAAACTTCTGTAATAAATAAAATAAATGCAAGGAGTGCCGAGCAAAAATAAACAAATCGTAAGTTGTGAATTATGCAAGGGAGATCACCCCACTGGTTATTATCCTCCGGAGAACGAAGAAGCAAATTTCATGGCTAATCAAAATCAACAACAAGGTTATCAAGGAAAACAACAACCTTATCAAAACAACTCTCAACAACCTTATTAAAATAAAGGGTACCAATAAAGAGGTAATTATCAAAATCAACAAGGTTGGAGATAAGAAGCCGAAACTTCAAACCGCCAAAATCTTTATCAACCTACACAAGCTCAAGGTGGAAGTTCAAAGTAGGAAGAAACTCAATGTCAATGGTCAATCAAAAAAGTAATTAGACGAAAATTAAAAATCTTGAAAACCAAGTTAGGCAACTTGCGAAACAATTAGCCGATCAACCACTGGGACCATCGTTTTCCGCTAACACTCAAGTCAATCCAAAGGAGAATTTCAAAGCCGTTGTGACTAGGAGTGGAAAAGAGGTAAGTGGAGGAAAAGGAAAAGACAAGAAGATTGATGAAGAGAAAAGTGATGACATTATGGAGGAAGAACAAAATAGTGAGTTAGAAGTTGAAAAAATGATAAGAAGAATCATGAGAAAGAAGATGTGGAGGAGAAAAAGTGAAAGATCATGAAAGTAAAGGAGAAGTTGAATCCACTCCCTATTCAAAATTTGCCTTATCCTCATGCTCCCACCAAGAAAGACAATGCTAGGCATTACGCTCTGTTCATAGATATATTTCGTCAATTACAAATCAATATTTCGTAAATTAATTGTTGCATTTATTTTTTAATAAATGCTAGATATATGGATTTTACTCTAAAAAAGAATTTGTATCAAATTTGTCTAAAAGATAATCAATACCAACTTCACATAAAACAAATAAATAAAGAAAAATACAAGATAAGAGAGGAAGAACCAAAGATACAATTTATATTTCTAATGTTGTAAATTTATTTTTGCATTTTACATTTTTATCGATGCAAGTTGTAGGAATTTTACTCTAAAAAGGATGAATTTTTATCCATTGGAAAAGTGGCATCATGCAAAGAGCACTTGAGTTCGCTTAATCTGGACATGGGCCGCCCAAGCTTTCCCGGGAACATAAATATTTATTACCATACATATATGGAGAGGTGACCACAAAAACCACCGATCTAGGAAAGCAACATTTCCTATTAAGGGGATGACAAATTTCCTCCAACCCTCACCATCTGGCCGAGCAATAAAGTTGAAAAAACGATTTAGAAACAAATTTGTCCGAATGTTAAGTCTAAATATGATTTAACCCTAGGGTTGGGAGAGATTAATCACTTTTTACACAGTATAACGTAAAACACCATCTTGTGCTCTATAACACAAGCAAGATCTACATTATTGTACTTACCACAAAGTACATGTTTCTATACGACCAACAAAAAAGTGTTTTCAATACCTTCTACAACATGTTTTGTAATACCAACTCATGTAATTTTGTTTTAGTATGTATATAGAAGATAACCATATCAGAGTCGTCTCAATCGTTTGAGAAGCCCTGTATAAAAATTTAAAATTAACTTCATTTAAGTCGTGAGTTATTTTTAAGAGATCCTATTTAACAGTAAAAAAATATGAGACTATGTAATGTAGGTCGTCTGCACGTCCTCAAAGATGATCCTTACCATAATTGAACTCGTGGAATTTTCAGAACTATTGATTTTCCCATCTCTTCCAATTTTTATCTGATTTTACTATTTATTTCACAATTATTTTCCATGATACTTTTGCGAACATATTAACCTAGACATATGTCACCTTCTTAACTCAACTGGTCAATTAACCGGTCAAATGTTTTTTTTTACCATACTCCTAAGTATCTTTACATTTTCAAATTTATCAATCAAACTTAAATAAAATCTTCATACTTCTTTCAAATTATTTTTTATAATTATTTATATTATTTTATTATTTCTTGAAATTAGTATCAACTTAATGGTTGGAATCTCCATTTTATTAATGATAGGGGTGTCTTTATGGTGAAAAGTGATATAGGGAGTGGAAAAATCAGGATTAATAGTCTCAAGAGTGTGTAAGTTGTAACACCCAAACATTTCCCCGAATAATTTCCATTTAAAATCAGATTATCCAAAATATAAAACGAAATTCAAGTGTTACAATACTTCTAAAATCTAGTTCAAATGATACGTAACATAACAATTATTCATGCAGTAGAAACTCCAAAGAAAATAAACCTAATGTTTCAACAATGAATTAGTCTTTTATTTTAAAACATATAAATCTAAACATTGTTCTGAACTCCCAAAGTTGCGTATCAGAGCCGACTCTTATAATGTGAAGTGCACTGACTTCACCAATAACGGACTCTACTACTCCTGATCACCTGCACGTTACCCACGTAGAGGTGACATTCAAATAGAAGGAGTGAGATACTTACACCAATAAAAGAGAAAATAATACAAATAAGGAATAAACATCATCAAGTATTCATCACTTCCAATCAATCAACATAATATTCATTCACACCAACACACATATCAACATTATGCAAAACCATCAACTAATTCATGCAAATGAGACTCCACTAGACTCAATGCATGTGGTACCATTTAACGATCCTTGTTTCATGATCCAATTCTCGTCGGAAATCTCGACCCCTATTTCATGGTCCAGTATGATCCATATTTCATGATCACACCCACGACCCATATTTCATGGTCGCGTACAGTCCCTATTTCATGACCGCACTAGAACGATTCCCTCAAGGTATTCAGATGGACATTGTTACCCTATCTTGGTACACCATTCCACAACTATGCACATACCATGAACCATCAATGACAATATGTGATGTCAACAACAACAACGACCCCATGCACAACATCAACTACAACATGCGACAACATCATTAACAACATGCAACAACAACATATAACAACATCAACAATAATGTGCAACAACATCAACAACAACATATAACAACATCAACAACACATATATACATGTTAACTCGTGTTTTTATCTTGTTAACTCTAAAAGCCTACCAACACATGCTCCTAACATCACCACACTAACACCTAACCACCAGGGTATACAAATAAGTAATTTCTGGAATTTTTCATATTAAAAATAATTTATTTTTGGTTCCAGACCGTGCTGAATGGACCCACTTCCGTGCTAAGCGCGTGCGTCTCTTCCTAGAATAGGTGAAAAATTTCAACACTGCACTAAGCACACTATACTGCGTTAAGTGGGACGATAAATTCTGCAAAAATTCTCTGTGATTTCAGTCTCTTTCCTGTTGCGATTTCCCTCTTCCAAAACCCTCCTTTACATTATAAAATTACAGAAATTCGTACATACCATACATTCATACTATACATTATCACCCAATCAAATAAACACAACAATTCCTCAATTCCTACTCATTCTATCATACTTGTTCATCAAACCTTCTCTCAATTCCCATGGATTCCAACCTAATGATTCTCTACTCAATACTCATATTATTTTACCCTTAGGAGATGAAAGAAATCCCACCCTTACCTTGAATCGGCAGACGATTTCTCTCCCTTACCGGAATTCTCCCCCTCCTCTCTTGCCCTAGCTTCATTCTTCCTTTCTTCTGTTCATGCTCCTCTCAATTCCACGATCAGTTTCTACGAACTAACTTCTCTTTTCTCCAAATTCCCAACATAACCCTTGGACCCCTAATATTCGAATCCCCATCTTGCCCTCACTAACCTCTTATCTAATCACCATAATGCCCTTTCCACTTAGTATTCTACTAATTAAATCATTTCAATATATAATATAAATGATTAAACTTATATAATATTAAATTAAAATAATATAATACTTTTTACTCAACACAACAACCTACATCACAATGCCACTACCCTTCACTAAGGATATGAAACCACCAATACGACACAACAACGCACAACAATCTTTATAATTCACACAACATACACTAATTCTTCAATTAAATGGATAAATAATTAGACAATTAAATCGGGGGGTTACAACTCTCCCCTACTTAGAATATTTTCGTCCTAAAAAATTTACATGATGCGAATAAACTCGGATACGACTCCCGCATTTTACTCTCCAATTCCCAAGTCATGTTTCCACATGAAGCACCTCCCCATACTACCTTCACGAGAACAATTTCTTTGCCTCTCAACTGTTTCACTTCACGATCATCGATACGTTCTGGTAGTGCTTCAACCGTAAGATTATCTCTTACCTCAACCTTATCTATTAGTATCACATGAGACGGATCCGGAACATACTTCAGAAGTTTCAAAACATAGAATACATCATGCAAAATTGATAATCACAGTGGCAGTGCCATTCTATAAGCAACAGGTCCAACTCTTGCAGAAATCTGGTACAAACCAATAAATCTAGGAGTAAGCTTTCTCGACTTTAAAGCCCGCCCAACACCGATCACCAGAGTGACTCTCAAAAACACATGGTCTCCTTCCTGAAACTCAAGATCTTTCCTTCTCTTAGTGATAACTCTTCTGTCTTCTCTGTGAAGTTTTCATCTTATCGTGATTTGACTTCACCTTTTCAGTAGTCTACTGCACGATATAAGGTCCAAGTACAACACTCCCATTGGACTCATGCCAACGTAAAGGTGTTCGACATCTTCGAATATAAAGTGCTTCAAAAGGCGCCATTCCAATACTAGAATGATAACTGTTATTATAAGTAAACTCGATCAACGACAAGTGACTATCCCAAGCACCTCATTGTTCAAGCACATAAGCCCTCAACAAATATTCCAAAGATTGTATAGTCCTCTCTATTTTCCCATCAGTCTGTGGATGATAAGCTGAACTCAACTTCAACTTCGAACCCAATGCCTCTTGCAAACTCTCCCAAAATCTGGAAGTGAATCTTGGATCTCTATCCAACACAATAATCAAAGGAATCCCATGCAACTTTGCAATCACAGTGATATATATCGATGCCAATCTCTGCAAAGAAAAACTAATACTAATCAAAATAAAATGTGCTGACTTCGTCAATCTATAAATAATTACCAAAATAACGTCATGTCCTCTTGGTGTATTGGGTAACCGTGTAACCAAATCCATTGAGATACTATCCCATTTCTAATATGGAATATCCAATGTTTGCATCAAACCAGCAGGTTTCTGATGTTCTACTTTCGACTTCTAGAAAGTCAAACAAGCATAAACAAATTGAGTATGTCACGCTTGATGCCGGGCCACCAAAATATCTTTTTCAAGTCTTAATACATTTTTGTAGCTTCCGGCTGAATACTCATTCCAATTCTATGCCCTTCCTCAAGAATCATTCTCTTCAGTTCAAGTTCATCAGAAATACAAATAAGCTCACAAAACCTTAGTACTCCTTGTTCATCAACGCGGAAATCATTACTTGCAGCATGTTCATTACCATTCATTAAGTCCACCAGCTTCACATCCCACTTCTGACCCTCTCATACACAATCAAGAAAATCACTATTAACCTTCAACATCCCCAACATTACATTGTGTGGTATCTGTTCGCACACCAAACTTATATCTCCAAACTGCTCAAGCAATTCCAATTCTCTAGCCATCATGGTCGAAATATGCAAGGTTTTCCTACTTAACGCATTAGCCACTACATTAACTTTATCGGGATGATAATTCAATTCAAAATCATAATCCTTCAAAAATTCCAACCAACGCCTCTGCCTCATATTTAACTCTTTCTGATCAAAAAGATACTTCAAACTCTTATGGTCACTGAATACTTTGAATCTCGAACCATACAAGTAATGCCTCAAAATATTGAATACAAACATCACTCCTGCTAGTTCCAAATCATGGGTTGGATAATTCCTCTCATGAATTCTCAACTGTTGTGAAGCATACGCCATTACTTGACCGTCTTGCATTAACACCCCACCAAACCCATCAGAGAAGCATCACAATAAACCATAAGCGGTTCATCTGATTTAGGTAAAGTCAAAACTGGAGCGATAGTCGATCTCTTCTTTAGCTCAATGAAACTCTGTTTACACTGAACGTCCCACACAAACACCTTATTCTTACAAGTTAGTTGAGTCAATGGAAGTGCCAACTTCGAAAAAACTTCAATGAATCTGCGATAATAACCGACTAATACCAAAAATCTTCTAATCTCAGTTACGGACTTTGGAATCTCCCATTGTAGAGCTGCATCTACCTTGGATGGATCTACGGTAATACCCTCACTCGAAATTACATGGCCAAGAAAACTCACTTCCTTTAGCTAAAATTTGAACTTCGATAACTTAGCATACAACTTTTTCTCTTTCAACACTTACAACACAATCCATAGATGTTCAACATGCTCTTCCTCCGACTTAGAGTAAATCAGAATGTCATCTATAAAGACAACAACAAAATGGTCCAAATAATCATGGAATATCCTATTCATATACTCCATGAATACTCCTAGTGAATTAGTAACTCCAAATTTCATCACTACATATTCATAATGTCCATACCGAGTCCTTAAAGCTATTTTTTGCAAATCCTCATCTTTTACCCTTATCTGGTGATAACCCGACCGCAAATCAATCTTGCTAAACACACAATTATCCACTAAATGATCCATCATATCATCCATCCTTAGGAGTGGATATTTGTTCTTAATTGTCACTTTATTCAGTTGCATGTAATCAATACACAATCTCATTCTATTGTCCTTATTTTTCACTAACAACATTGAAGCTCCCCAAGGCGACACACTCGGCCGTACAAACTCTTTTCTAACAATTCTTCTAATTGTTTCTTCAATTCGGTTAACTCAGGAGCCAACATACAATATGGTACCATCGAAATAGATCTCGTTCCAGGCATAAGATCAATATTGAATTCCACCTCTCTCTCTCTGGCGGTACATTCACAATGTCATCTGGGAACACTTCCGAAAATTCTCTCACTACTTGCAATTCACTAATTTATATTTCATTTTCCTACAATAAAGATGCAAACAATGTTAATACTTGAGCTTCTTTGTTCAAAAGTCCCCTCAACTCTCTAACATATAGATAATCAGTTTCTTCTTCCTCTTCATCAGGAGTAAGGAATCAAACTGACTTGTTGAAACAATTAATGTGAACATGATTGAATTCCAACCAGTTCATTCCTAGAACCACATCTAAACCTCCCAACGAAAAACAAATTAGATCCATACCAAAGTCCTTACCATAAATCGATAGAGGATGTAACACCCCAAAATTTTCCCTTTCATTTCATATCATATAGAATAGCATATATCATACATATTCTAGCATCTTTGTGTAGCACCCTAATTTTTGCCCTAAGGTTTCTTCACATTTCATCTGCATCTTGCATACAAACAAGATCACACTAGTTTCTCGGTTCTTCTCGGGTGTAGGTTTGTGCCTCACAGGGGATCACCGTTGTTTTTAGTTACTTTATTTGTTTATGTTTACTAACTACTAATTAAAATCCAAAAATATTTTGTTTTCTTTCATTAACAATTTCAGGAGGAAGAATAAGTGAAAGTTCCAAAAATAGCAGTCCTGCAGCTCGAATAAAGTTTCACGGATAAAAGTTGAAGTTAATCCACGTATAATTCAAACTATTTGATCGAGGACTTCTCAAGTTAATTGATTTATTCAAGAAATTACAAGGTTCATATGTTTATTTCCATGCCTTCTTCGACGCGCAAAAGAATCGGGCTTCAAGAAAACCATGCAATCATATATAAACAAAATATTCAAATTTTAGCTTGGTTAACCGGTTAACCATTTCCAGTGTATTTTGGTTAATGGTTAACCAGTGCAAAATTTGAATATTTGTTTAAATTCGGCACACTTTGATCATTAATCTCATTTGGAATATTCTAGATCTATTTCCCTCTGATTTCTCTACATCACTTTGATCATTTCCTACCATAAACCCTCACTAATCACCACTCTTTTCCATTTCCCTCCAAAATTTCAATTACCAAGCCTAATTTGAATTACTAAAGCAAGCTCCATTCCACTAAATTCCCATACCTAAAGTCTTTAAATAGCACCCTAATTTCATTCATTGAACAAGCTTTTGAGAGCCAAAAAATCTCTTGCAAAATATCTCCCCAAACCAAAATCTCACTAAAAGCTCTTCTTTCTTTTCTTTGAAGTCATCAAGAATTCACATTGAATTCTTGATCAACTTGAGCTAAACCTTCATCCTACTTCTTTCTTGTTCATCAATTTCAGTAGATCAAGCTTGATTTGGTCCAATTTGAAGAAGTGCTTTTGCTAATTCACTCTCTCCACAAATCCATCTTCATCTTCAACATTCAAGATGTAGATCTTTGGTTCCTTTGATTATAGATCCTTTGGATCTTAAATTGTTGTTTGATTCCAGGGATTTCATTGTATTTTGGTTCTAAAATTCGTGCTAATTCAGTTCATGATCATCAAGTGTTTGCAAAAAGGTTTTGAAAATGGATCATGCTGAATTTTAGCATTTTTTCTGCTACTGGTTCAGTGTTAACCGATTAACCACTTTCAGTGTATTTTGGTTAACCGGTTAACTAGTGTTATATGGCACATGATTTGAAAATTAGTTGCGTTAACCGGTTAACCTATTTGGTTAACTGGTTAACACAAGTCAGAAACTGTTTTTTGGCTTATTTTGAAATTATTTTTGGTTACTCTTTCTTCTTCTTCTCCCTCCTTTTTATTTTTACCCTGGGAAGCACTTTGGGAGTGATTTATCTTTAATTTCAATGGAATTTGGGTGTATATTAGAGTAGTTAATGTTCATTAATTCAAAACTACTTTTAAATGGATTATTTAATTCATTTAAGGTACTTTGCATTAGTGAGACATTCTCATTCTTGAATCCACCAAGATGAGTGATTGAACTTAAAGATGGAAGAATACTATAAGTGTAACTCAATTTGGTATTCATCTTTAGTTTTGTGCGGTATTGCGTTCAGATAGAGACTTACATATCGTTTATCTCGCATGCATTAGCACTAACATTGTTCACCTTAATTGGTGGTGGCCGGACTCATTTGTAGGGTAATTACTTCGTAAATTACTTGGCGATTGCTTAATGTAGACCTAAATGTGTCTCGAATTTGGAATAAAAATCCAATTGGATACTTGCTCTTTCATGGACCAGACTTCTTATTGGTCGCGTAATCCCAAAGAGTTTGATCATTTTGCATTAAGAATCGAGACTTATGAATGTTTGATGCGTAGGTGCTTTAGGCCTCCCAATCTCCTTTCAAACTTCATTGAATTCGATTATATTTTCCTTGATTAATCGCTATAGTGTAAGAAGCTAAGCGGATCCGGTTGTCTTTCGTTTTTGGTTACTCTTTTGGTTGTGGATGATTAAGTTCACCATGCCACTATTATGTAAATATTATTATACTATTACTAATATTTTAGATTCTTGCACTTTAATTGCTTTTATTTCATTACTAACATTTAATTTGTTGCAGCTTTATTGCTTTTATTTTATTATGCTTTATTCATCCATTATCATGTTTATGTTTCTTGTTCTTATTTTGATTGTGTGGATTTTCCTTTTGTCCATTTGGATACAAAAACATTAATAAATGATTAAACCTCTAAAAAACTTGTGATTATGATCTTGGACTATTGGTTACTATCCTAAGCATTGGAATTGGAGTTTTGAAATTAGATTTTAGGACACCTTCCCTTTGCTTTAATCTTCATGGAGTTGGTACTTTTTGCCTTTATTTGGCCATTTGCTAGCTTATAAGGATGGAACTCTTATGCTCATAGTTGGAAGTATCATCAAGTTTGGTTATACCTTTCTTTCCTTATCTCTTTTATCTTCTTTAGGATAGTCTCTTCGTCTCCTCCCCATTCTTAAATTTTCAAAACTTCTCCCTTTTTCCAAAATCTTCTTCGTTTTTTCAATTTCAAACCCTTTCATAATCAAACCTTGACTTAGGTCAAGTGGTCTTACTCTTTTTGATTTCATTTCTTAATAAATACTAAAATACATAAGCATATCGAAACCTTTTTTTCAAAATACTTTTAAAAAATTCAAAACTCATTCACTCTTTTTGTGCCCTCGTGCATGTTTTCTTTTAACCATTTTCACATGTTTAGATATAACTCATTCTAGCGGAATTATTCGCTAAAGAATGACGACTTATCTTTACATTTTAAAATAAATCTAACACATTAATTTTTCACTATTTGTACCACGAACTACAGGGTTTTGATCTTGCATTGCACTTTGTGGGTACGTAGGCATGAGGTGGTAAACCTCTCCAAACACAAAAATATTAAAAAATAATTCTTTTCTCATCCCTCCACTCTCATTTTACAAACCTTTTTCAAACCAAAAGCAATAAATTTTTCAAAGGGCTCCCGTGGAGTACCACGAAAATTTTGGGTGCGTAAAACCTTCCCATTTTGTAACCTATCCCCTTACCCGGTTTTTTGCTTGTTTCTTTTATATTTTTTTTCTTTTAGATTCATTAGGATTTATTCGCTCTTTTTTCTTTTCCTTTCGGAATAAAATAAAAGCGCGGTGGCAACTCTGTTTACTTTGAGTTAAGTTAACTAATAGTTTACACTCATGTTTTTACTGCTACAGAAAAGTGGTGAATCTGCTGGGGAGTAGTCTCAAAGTGGATTCGGCCTACTTTGATTTATTTATTACTTTGGTTTGATTTGTTTGTTATTGTTTGTTCCGTTTCAGTTTTGGTGATCCTCTGTGAGTGAGATAGATTCTAACTCGGATCTGAGTTGAACTTAAGATAGGACGACAATATTTGAAGCGATACGCGATGGAGTAGTCCAAAGTGATATCAATTTGATAATCTCCACTCGGTTAGGCTCTCTTGGATTATTAATGCCATGACGAATAGTTGTAACGTGGCATTATTTTCCGACCTTAAGCTGATCATACTAAGGACCGTAGAACCCTTAACCCATCAAAGCCAATTTAGGAACGTAGTGCGGAAACTATCCAGGTGTAAACCTGAGGTGGTTGTCACGCGATACTACACTCGGACAAGGTCTATCTTAAGAATGTTATTGGTTGGGGAATAGTACAACGTACCAATAATATTCTAAAGATGGTAGCAAACTCCGGGCACCTCTGTTAGCACCCTTTTGGTTTTATGCAGGTACAATGAAGACAAAACCTTAGTACTTACCTGTGTGGGAGGTGTTCTGTTACTTTGACTTCATGCTCGTGACTCAGAACCTAAACCTGTGTGCTTTGTGTGATCTTGTCTGTGGTTGTTGCATATATGAACTCATGCATTCATGAGCACTATTCTCAAGATTTCAAGGGACTTATAGATACTTTTGCCAATATTTCAGATGTCTATGGTTATGAATTTAGAAAGGAGGAATACAAGGAAGTACAGTTTCAAGAGTCATAATCTGGTAGAGTTGAGAAAGCTGGGAGCTTTAGTGGTTGACACCCATGAGTTCCGGAAATTTTATGGAAAGCTTTTGTTCATTTTGGATATCGATGTACCAGAGGGGATTATCCCTACCTTGGTTCAGTTTTATGATCATTTGCACCATTGCTTCACCTTTTCTAATTATCAACTTGTGTCAACTTTGGAGGAGTACTCTCATTGGATGGGTTTTCCTATTTTGGTCAAGTAATTTATTTTCAGTGGTGTCGCTCCCCGAATTTTCATCCCGGTGCAAACGCGAACCGTCGGTAATGTTGGAGGTTGAGGTTGAATAGAGTCTCCAGCTAGGCATTTTTATCCAGAAGGAAAGGTAATGCTGCATGAACCTAGAAAGATATGGATAAGACGGTTGCGAACCAAAGAGACTGAGTAAAGGGGGTGGGTTACGACCTGGGAAGGTATTAGCACCCAGATCATCCGTCGTACTCGACGGGATCCACGCTTAATTGATTGTGTTTAAAAGGGGATAGTGTATGTGCTAAATTATGCATAAAAAGTTGGGGGGAAAGGATGTACAAAGTGTCAGTGCAAGAAGAAAGTGAGTTCTCAACACTAAGGCTAAGGAAAGAGAACTGGGAGGAGGAGAGGGGGAAGATAAAGAGACTTTTGTTCGATAACTGTTAAGTTATGCCTACGTATTCTTTCATGCAATGAGGAAGTCAGAACATCGTAGTTCGACTCAAAGAGACTTATTGTTTTTGTTGTGAACTTCTTGCTTGTATATGCTCAAGTGTATGACTCGTCTGGCTCGAGTGCTAACTGTCTTAAATTAGACGGGAGAAGCGAGTTCTCATTTTCAGAGTAAATGTTGTAAACACCCCAAATTTTCCCTCACTAAGTTCACACTATGGCTTGTGATCTTTCATATTTGCATTAGTTTAAGCATATCACATCACATTGCATTTTTGTTTCACTGCATTAGTTCAAGTTCATCTGCATCTAGGGTTTGTGATATGATCAATCCAAAGATTCATTTGAGCCACTCCAAAGGCTTCCAATCACTCCAAGATGATCCATGTATGTTCAATCATCATTTTATATCCCTCAAAGATCAAGGAAGTCAAGAAATCACAAGAACTTGGAAAGCATGGAAGCAGAGCTAGGGTTTCACTACACAGATGACCTGAAATTAGGGTTTTGGTTTCAGAGGCCATAACTCCAATTTTTTTGGTCATTCTTGTTTCTATTGGTCTCAATATGTTATAAGGATCATGTGTGCCAAGTTTGATGAAGAAATTCATTGTGGAAGTCATCTGTTCACTAGGTAACTTCTTGAGCAAGTCAGAGCAAAATCAGGGCATCTGAGGCCCCCAACAATGGAACCAAAGTGGATTTTTCATCAAATTTAAGTTATATGATCTTTATTTGATGATTGAAGTGCTTGGAAGTTCACAAAATTGAAGAAAATTGAGCTAAACCAAAAGTTGCCAAAAATGGAAATGACTTGTAATGTAAACTTTCCATTTTGGTAAAGTATTTCAACCTCCTCTTTATCAACCAAAAATGCTTCAAATGGAAAATTGTTGGTCATGAAAGTTGTAGATTGGATCATTCCCTTTTCAAAAAGTACAAGAACAAGTTCTAATTCATTATGGAACTCAAGTTATGGCCTTTCAAAGTTGGCAAAAATCCTATAATTTTCAAGAATACACCAAAGAGGGATTTTTGCAAAACCTCTTGCCAAGCCATTTTGTGACCTCTAATACACTTATATGAATCATACCAACATAGTACATTGCCTAAAAATCAGAATTGCCCAAAGAACCATCTCATTTCATGCCTTGAACTTCAAGAAATCACAAAGGGGCCAAACTTCATGAAAATTACAAAATGATACACAACCATGCTTCCACTTGCTGAATCACCACAAAATACATTTCATGGCTCTCCTTGATCTTTGCTGAACTAAGACAAGCCAAAAAGCCAGCTGCAAGAGAGCCCATACCTCAAGTACAAGTTTTGTTGACTTTGTGCAAAAGAGCCCATACCAATCACCATAGGCCACAACCATTTCTCTGACCTATCAAAGCTTGTTATGTGGATAAAACAAAGCTCATAACACACATTACACAAGCCTAACACTTCAGATTGCCCAAGTTCCACAAAATCACCCCATTTGCAAAAGCATTCGAAACTCTCTGCTCACACACTCAAACCCCAAACTTTTTTCACCAATCAACTCAACTTCATCAAAGGATCATTTCCCACCCTTCATTTAGGTTATAGAAATGATTTGTATGCTTTGCTGATCATCATGATCTATTTTGTTTTGAAAATGAGTGAGAGATAAGCATGTATGAAGCTTTTGAAATTTCTGTGTGATTTTCCGTTTTGCTTCGAATCTTGATGTTCATGTGAAATAAATGAATTTTGTTGGTTGAATCTTGTTTAGAATGAGTTAGGGATCATTTCTGGAGAGTTAGGGGGTCTGGGGTGGCCTAGGGTGGAAGTTAGGGTGGAGAGTTGGCCGGAGGTCTTCTCTGGCCACCTGAAAGTCATTAAGAGGTTAATTAGGGTTTAGGGTTAGTTTGAAGGTGAGCCCTTGGATTTTGTCTGCGCGCGTGTTTTGGATGACCCAGATTGATTGTTAAAACCCTAATTCTTATTTAATTAAGTTAATTAAGTAATTAATTAAAATTAACCCAGAGTGCATCTCAGCCACTCATTTGTGCGCTGGTCAACTTGGATTTTCCCAGTTCAAATCTTGTCCCTTGGATCAGCCTACTTTCATTTAATTCAGTTTTTATTTCATTTTTTATCATTTGTTTTGTATAATTTATTTAAAACACTTAAAAACTTCCAAAAATATTTTCCTTCTGCATTTTTAATTCAAATATTTTTCTTCACCCAAAAACATTTTTTTTTATTTTTTGCATTAAAAAACCATTTTAAAAATATTTAAATGTTTATTTTAATTAATTAATGGAAATTAATTAATTAAAATATCATTTAGGTTTCTAAAAATTCCAAAAAAATTCATATTGCCTATTAAGACATTTAGAAACATTTACAAACCATTCATACAAATTTCTTTTTGGTTTTGATTCAATCTTGAAATTTTTCTTGAATTTAGGGTTCATAAAAATCCTATTTTTGATCCCTAACTTCAAGAAATCTTTTCTGCATAACCATGAAAGGTTTGACATTGGTTCTTTTTGCAGTGATCTTCATATAGCATGTAGTGTCTAGCATATTTTTGTCACAAATTTATCTTGCATTTTCCATTTGATTTGCATTTTCCCTCTTAAGGTACCTTAAAACCCTAGCAAACTTAGGAAAACAAGGGCTCAACCCTCCTAATACTAATACTCCTGCGACCACTTCTGACGGGCTAGGGGATCCTCCCAACACCAGCAACGGTCCAGGTGGACCTCATATTCCAGATCCAGCTATGGCAACTTTCGTTCCAGTGCACGACAGGCAGGAGGATCAATTCCAGTATTTCAACAATGACATGGGATTCGGCGGAGAAGGAAATCTTAATGACTTTTTGGTGCTTGCTGAGAAGGTCAAAGCCCTCGAGTGTAGAGACACTTTGGGGATTGATGTGTCTGACATGGTTCTAGTCCCTGGGGTGGTCATTCCTCACAAATTCAGGCCACCGGCTTTTGACAAGTACAACGGTAGTTCCTGCCCAAAGACTCATTTGCAGGCTTTCTATCGAAAGATCGCTGCCCACACTCGGGATGAAAAACTCTGGATGTACTACTTCCAGGATAGTCTCTCCGGAGGATCCTTGGAATGGTACATGAAGCTGGAGAGGAGTTCTGTAAGAAGCTGGAAGGAATTGGGAGAAGCCTTCCTTAGGCAGTATCAGTATAACATCGACATGGCGCCTAGTCGTACCCAACTTCAGAGTTTGACTCAGAGGAGCTCGGAGAGTTTCAAAGATTACGCACAAAGGTGGCGTGAAGTAGCCTCTCGAGTGCAACCACCTTTGTTGGAGAGAGAGAGAGAGAGAGAGATGGTTGACCTTTTCCTGGATACCCTTCCTGGGCATTTCATGGAAAGGCTAGCTGGTTGTTCTTCAAGTGGATTTCCGGATATTATCTTGACTGGTGAGAGGATAGAAAGTTGGCTTAAGCAGGGGAAAATTCAGAATGGAGGTGCTTCAGGTTCTGGTATTAAGAAACCCTTTTGTGAAAAGAAGGGAAGGAGAGACCGGTGTAGTGTATGCGCAAAGGGGAATGATCAACAGAGGATTTTATCAGCAAGTGGCCCCTGTCACTATCTCAACTCCACCTGTTCAACAGCAGGTTCAACCACCACAGCCGCAACGCTCACAAGGGTATCAACAAAGAGCTCCTCGTTCATATTACCCTCAGAGACCGAAGGATAGACATTTCGAAGTTCCACCGATGTCCTACTCACAGCTTTTGAAGTATCTTCTACAGCTCCAGATGATTCAACTCCGAACTCTATAACCTCCGAAGCCAGGCCAGATCCCTGAGGGTTATGATGCAAATGCCAGATGTGAATTTCATTCCGGAGCTCCCGGACATACCACAGAAAACTGCAAAGCATTGAAGCATGTTGTTCAAGACCACTGGATACTAAAGCAATTAACTTTGCTCCTTCTCCTAATGTGCTTCAGAATCCCATGCCTACTCACAGAGGTACGGTTGGGGCAATTGATGAAGGGGAGAACCTGAATTTGGTGTGTGATGTTAATGACTTGCAGACTTCGTTGATTGTTGTTAAGGGTTGTTTGTTAAAGAAAGGTATCTTCCCTGGATGTGAAGAAGATTGTCTGGAATGTGCTGAAGCTACAAATGGTTGTGAGCAATTGAAAGCCGGAATCCAAAGCATGATTGATGAGGGAATGTTGCAGTTTGACAAGGTTGTAAAAGAAAGTGAAGTCTCCACAGTAACTATCTTTTATGATCCATCTCAAGTTCCTTCACGGGCCAGAGTGGCACCGATAACCATCACCACTGCTGGATCTGTAATGTACCAGAGTGACAGAGCTATTCCTTGGAATTATGGTGGTGAAGTATACCGCAACGGCCAGAAGCAAGAGTTTTCCACAACTAGTATAACCCCAGCTCAAGTAGAAAACGTTGGAGTAGGGGGCTTGACTAGAAGTGGAAGGTTGTTTGCACCGGAAACACTGAGAAACAATGTGATACCACCCAGAGACACTGCAGAAGCCCAAGCTAGAGCAAGAGGGAAGCAACCAGTAGTGTTCAATGATCCTACACCATCAACTGATCCAGACCTCACCTTTGATAAAGAAGCTGAAGAATTCCTGAGGATCATCAAAAAGAGTGACTACAAGATTGTGGACCATCTGCAGCAGACGCCGTCGAAGATTTCCATCTTGTCCTTGCTCATGTGTTATGACTCTCACATGAAGGCTCTCCTGAATATTCTGAACAAGGCATACGTGCCTCAGGATATTTCTATAAATCAGTTAGAAGCGGTGGTGTCCAGTGTCAACGCCAGTCATGGACTGGGTTTCACAGACTTGGATCTGACTTCTGATGGGCGTGCTCATAATCGGGCATTGCATATCTCTCTAGAATGTAAAGGTACAGTGCTCTCCCACGTATTGGTAGATACTGGATCATCTTTGAACGTCTTGTCTAAGAAAGCACTGATGAAGTTGGACTATGATGGAGTGGTTCTAAAGCCCAGTGACCTAGTAGTTCGAGCATTTGATGGGTCGAGGAGATTGGTGTTCGGAGAGTTGGAATTACCCGTCAAGGTAGGTCCACAGATCTTCAATACCATGTTTTATGTAATGGATATCCAGCCTGCATATAGTTGTTTACTCGGAAGACCTTGGATACATTCAGCAGGAGCGGTATCGTCTACACTCCATCAGAAGTTAAAGTTCATCTGGGAGGGTCAAGTTGTGACTGTCAGTGGGGAAGAAGATATCTTCGTTAGTCATCTAGCTTCATTCAAATATGTGGAGATGGATGGCGAAATAGTTGAGACCCCATGTCAGGCCTTTGAGCCCTTGAAGTCTGAGCAAGCATCCGCAGTAGCAACTTCTCCTGAAGTACCGAAAAAGGGGGCTTCCATAGCCTCTTATAAGCAAGCGCTTGAATTAGTAGAATCTGGGATACGGGAAGGTTAGGGCAGTCCAGTAGAAGTGCCAGAGAAGAAAGATATGTTTGGGATTGGCTATCATCCTGGGAGATCATCGTCTGAACCAAGTGCTAAAGGTTGTCAAAGCCCGGTCACTTTCACGAGTGCGGGAGTGGTAGACTACAAAAACATCAGTGCTGTGCAGGATGATTCAATTGATAGTGAATGTGACCTAGATGAATGGATCAGGCCTGCTGCTCCAGGAACTCAGCTTAGCAACTGGACATCAGAAAGGCTTATTTCGGTCACCTCTTTTGAAGAGTAATAATTTTTTTGTGTTTCTGTTTTTCCTGTATTAAAGCACTATGTCTTGCCCGGGGCATAGTGGCTCTTTGTAAGGGTTCATTTGTTCATTAACACAATCATAAATAAAGCTGACGTTTCACATTCATTCATGTAGTTCTCTGTCTTTCATTTTTTACTTTCATTTTTCAAAAAAAAGAAAGAAAAGTTTTAAAATGGCAATGTTTCTCATTTTCTCAAGTTGTTGCTAAAGCCTTGCATGAATCACCATTCATGCAGGTGCTCGTCACCGGATCTTATCAATGACGACCCTGTTAAGGCTGAGTATGACTTCGACAATCCAATTTATCAAGCCGATGAGGAAGGTGAAGAGGATTGCGATCTACCTGAAGAATTGGCCAGACTGCTTAAACAGGAGGAGAAAATGATTCAGCCGCATGAAGAAGATGTCGAAGTAATAAACCTGGGTACGGAAGAAGACAAGAAAGAAGTCAAGATCGGAGTTGCATTAGAAGAATCTGTCAAGACTCGTTTGATTGCTATGCTTCGAGAGTATGTTGACGTCTTCGCATGGTCCTACCAAGATATGCCTGGTTTAGACACTGACATTGTGGTACACAAGTTACCTCTCAGAGAAGATTGTCCTCCAGTAAAGCAGAAGTTGAGGCGCACACGTCCAGACATGGCAATTAAAATAAAAGAAGAAGTGAAAAAACAGTTTGATGCTGGCTTCTTGGCCGTGACCAGTTATCCTCCGTGGATTGCTAACATTGTGTCGGTTCCCAAGAAGGACGGTAAAGTCAGAATGTGTGTGGACTACAGGGATTTGAATAGGGCCACCCCCAAAGATGATTTCCCTCTACCTCACATAGATGTACTTGTCGATAATACTGCTCAATTTTCCGTGTTCTCCTTCATGGACGGATTCTCCGGCTATAATCAGATTAAGATGGCTCCCGAGGACATGGAAAAGACAACTTTCATCACTCCTTGGGGCACCTTTTGTTACAAGGTCATGCCATTTGGTTTGAAGAACGCAAGAGCTACCTATCAACGGGCAATGGTGACACTATTTCACGACATGATCCATCATGAAATTGAGGTTTATGTTGATGATATGATAGCAAAATCCCAGACGGAGGAAGAGCACTTGGTTAATCTAGAAAAATTGTTTGACAGACTTCGGAAGTTCAGACTGAGGATGAATCCGAATAAGTGTACCTTCGGGGTCCGTTCTGGCAAGTTACTCGGCTTCATTGTTAGTGAACGAGGAATTGAGGTTGATCCAGCCAAAGTGAAAGCTATCCAAGAAATGCCTGATCCGAAGACTGAAAAGCAAGTGTGTGGCTTCTTAGGGAGACTAAACTACATTGCACGGTTTATTTCTCACCTAACGGCCACGTGTGAGCCCATCTTTAAGCTTCTGAGGAAGAATCAGGTCATTAGATGGAACGAAGACTGCCAGCAAGCCTTTGACCGAATCAAAGAATACCTGTTAGAACCGCCAATTCTTATGCCTCCATTGCCAGGGAGACCTTTGATTATGTATCTTACTGTGCTTGAAGGATCAATGGGGTGTGTGATGGGTCAGCAGGACGAGTCTGGTCGAAAAGAGCACGCCATTTATTACCTCAGCAAAAAGTTTACCGATTGTGATACGCGATACTCACTACTCAAGAAAACTTGCTGCGCTTTGGCATGGGCTGCTCGCCGACTAAGACAGTACATGCTGACTCACACTACTCTCTTAATTTCCAAGATGGATCCTGTGAAATACATCTTTGAAAAGCCAGCATTGACGGGAAGAATAGCCCGTTGGCAGATGATACTAACGGAGTATGACATATAATACACTTCACAAAAGGCAATCAAGGGAAGTGTGTTGTCAGAATACTTGGCTCAGCAGTCGATCGATGATTATCAACCCATGAGGTTTGAGTTTCCGGATGAGGACATCATGTTCCTCAAGTCGAAAGACTACGAAGAACCACTTACGGAGGAGGGGCCCGACCCTGAATCCAAATGGAAGTTGATGTTTGACGGGGCTGTAAACATGAATGGAAGTGGAGTAGGTGTTGTTCTTATCTCGCCAGAAGGGGTCCATACACCTTTAGCCGCTCGGTTGACTTTCAAATGCACTAACAATGAGGCGGAGTACGAAGCTTGTATCATGGGGATCGAAGAGGCAATAGACTTGCGAGTTAAGAACCTTGAGATTTCCGGAGATTCTGCTTTGGTGGTAAATCAAGTCAATGGCAAATGGCTGGTTCATCAACCTCGTTTGATTCCTTACAGAGATTATGTCAGGAGGCTGTTAACTTTCTTCACCAAAGTCAAGTTGGACTATATTCCTCGAGACGAAAACCAGTTCGCTGATGCTCTAGCAACTTTGTTGTCCATGATTAAAGTTTGTCAAGAGAATTTCGTGCCTCGAATTTCGGTCTCCCGTCTTGAAAGACCCGCGTGTGTCTTTGCAGTCGATGATGGTGAAGATAACAAGCCTTGGTACCATGACATCAAACAATTCTTGAAGGCTCAAGAATACCCGGCTGGGGCATCTAGTAAGGATAAGAAGACCCTTAGAAGACTGGCAGGAGGTTTCTTCTTGAATCAAGACGGCGTGTTGTACAAACGGAACTTCGACATGGTACTGCTCAGATGCGTGGATAGACACGAAGCAGACTTGTTGATGCAGGAGGTTCACGAAGGCTCCTTTGGCACCCATGCTGGAGGACATGCCATGGCCAAGAAATTGTTGAGATCGGGATACTATTGGATTACCATGGAATCTGATTGCTGTAAGTACTCCCGTAAGTGCCACAAGTGTCAAATTTATGCTGACAAGGTCCATGTGCCTCCGAATCCGTTGAGTGTCATGTCTTCACCATGGTCGTTCACTATGTGGGGCATCAATATGATTGGCAAGATCGAGCCGACAACTTCTAATGGTCATCGCTTCATCCTAGTTGCTATTGATTATTTCACAAAGTGGGTGGAAGCGGCGTCCTACACCAATGTCACTAAGCAAGTGGTCGCCCGATTTATTAAACGAGACATCATCTTCCGGTACAAAGTCCCTGAAAGGATCATTACTGATAATGGCTCTAATCTAAACAACAGGATGATGGCTGACTTGTGTCGAGACTTTAAAATAGAACATCACAATTCTTCTCCATATCGCCCGAAGATGAATGGCGCCGTCGAGGCGGCCAATAAAAACATCAAGAAGATTGTGCAGAAGATGGTTGTGACGTACAAAGACTGGCACGAGATGCTACCATTCACGTTGCATGGGTACAGAACATCAGTACGCACTTCAACTGGGGCAACTCCATTCTCATTGGTATATGGTATGGAGGCAGTCCTACCAATCGAAGTGGAAATCCCTTCGTTGAGGTTGATGATGGACATCAAGCTAGATGAAGTTGAGTGGCTCTGATCCAGATATAATCAATTGAGCCTCATTGAAGAGAAGCTTCTAGCAGCTGTATGCCATGGACAGTTATATCAGCGACGGATGAAGCAGGCTTTTGACCAGAAGGTGCGACCACAGAGGTACATGCCAGGTGACTTAGTGCTGAAAAGGATTCTTCCTCCTCGTAATGATCACAGGGGCAAGTGGACACCCAACTATGAATGACCGTTCGTGGTTAAAAAGATTTTCTCAGGCGGAGCCTTAATGCTGACAACCATGGACGGAGAAGACTTCCAATCCCCTGTCAATGCAGACGCAGTAAGAAAATACTTCGTGTAAAAAGACCCGCTGGATAAAAACAGAATAAAGATCCAGGCACAAATGGGCATCCCGGCGAGCCAAAAACAGAATAAAAGGCTCGGGCAAAAGTTAGGGAAATCTTGAAAAAAATGTGTACACCCGCTGAGTTGAAAAGCCATATCGGACAACTCAGGCAAAAAAGGGTATCCCGGTGGATTGAAAACCTGAAAAGGCGATACACGCAAAAGAGGGATTAACACGAACGACTGCGATCTGCGAGATCCATGACCTACCTACAGTTGAGGCTATCCTAAGGGTTGAAGATCAGTTCACTTACTTTTCTCAAGAGGCAGAGTGAGCGGAGCGTCTTAAAGACATATGAGTCATAACCGGGTTGAGACTTGATGAGATTCACTTTTCACATTGCCAATAGGATAGTTTGTTTTTCTTTTTAGTTGTTTCCTCTTTCCAGGGAACTGCTTCCTTTGTATTGCCTATTCAAGGCCACCTTTCCAAATCAATAAGAATTCAACTTCAATCAATTTGGCTATTTTGTTTTTTGTTTTTGCTTTTTCTCATCTAGCATTGATTGATTATGAAAACGTATAGCAAATTGTGACTTGCATTGTGTTGTGAACATTTGAATGCTTTCTAACTCGTGCAAGAGAATAGAAACATGTAAAACAACTCTGAAAGGGTGCCGAGATGCCCAGATAATGATTCATACAATGAGCCTGGGGCAGGCAGGTCCCAAACTAATCCTCTATGTCGCAGGTACTATCGATTGTGTTCATGCAGGTACAGGTACTGGTGTTACTATTAAAGCTAACAACAATTATCCAGGAGGAGCGTTCCCTTTTGTTTGAACAGAAGAAGGTGTTTCCCAGGGTGTCTCCAATCATCCCCAGCCATGTGGAAATTGAAATTCCTCCCAGCAAGGCAGCAGAATGTGGGTGTCATCCCCAAGAAGAAGTTTCCCTTCAGACAGGGGCAATTCTCAGCAGTATAAGGAGTGTTTTTGCCTCCCCAGCAAATTGCTTCCTCAGCAGTGTCATGCCTTTGGTTCCCAGCCAAATCAGGAGGTCCTCACTTCCCCACCAGAGTTCAAGAAGAGTTCATCTCCATCAGGGTCTTGGCACTCCAATCTCAAATTCCAATTTATTTTTGGCAGTGGCGGCTGTTCAGAGTCAGTGAATTATTAACAGCTTTCCCTACAGAGTTGTTTCCTCCTTATCAGGATGGGTCAGATCAGGGCAGTGATCATTAGTTTCTCCCCAGTCAAGCTATCTGGGATGCCTGCAGTCTCCTTATCAGGAGATCTCCTCGCATTTGCATACGCATAATCATCATTACATTTGCATCCTCCAAAGCGTAGCATTTCCATCATTATGGAGCATTACGCCATAAATCCAAACATATACATACCAGCATGGGCCAGTTTTGAGGTATATTACGTACGACTTATAACATCTTTTCAACCTGAAGTACTCCGCGCAGAGGTTACCAATGTCATTTTTTCAGACATCCTTGTCTTTCCAAGTCGATGTTTGTCACTTATTCCACGTCTTGTTTGGTACAACAGTCGCGTCGCAGGTTCCCGTTTTGTACAACGGTCCTGTTTGCTTGGGCTCTCGTTTATGTACAACGATCACGTTCCATCTTGTCCTATTTTCTTTGTTTCTGGTTACCGCATGCGGCCGGTATACCTTTGCGCCTCCATTCGAGGATGTTTCGTTTTAGATCCGAGGATCTTTTGGATTGTCATTCGAGGATGGCATTTCTTTTCTTCAAGTCCTTCTGCAGTTGGTCTTGTTCGTGGCTATTATTCGAGGATAGTAGTTCACTTTTTGAGCTTATTGATCGAGGTCAGTTTGTCTCTTTTGCAAATTCTGTCTGAGGTCAGCTTTGTGTTTGGTTATCAGTCGAGGCTGGTATACCTTTGCGTCTCCATTCGAGGATGGTTTCGTGTTAGATCCGAGGATCTTTTGGATTGTCATTCGAGGATGGCATTTCTTTTCTTCAAGTCCTTCTGCGGTTGGTCTTGTTTGTGGCTATTATTCGAGGATAGTAGTTCACTTTTTGAGCTTATTGATCGAGGTCAGTTTGTCTCTTTTTCAAAGTCTGTCTGAGGTCAGCTTTGTGTTTGGTTATCAGCCGAGGCTGGTATACCTTTGCGTCTCCATTCGAGGATGGTTTCGTGTTAGATCCGAGGATCTTTTGGATTGTCATTCGAGGATGGCATTTCTTTTCTTCAAGTCCTTCTGCGGTTGGTCTTGTGTGTGGCTATTATTCGAGGATATTAGTTCACTTTTTGAGCTTATTGATCGAGGTCAGTTTGTCTCTTTTGCAAAGTCTGTCTGAGGTCAGTCTTTGTTGTTGATGGTTATCGCCTGCGGCCGGTATACCTTTGCGTCTGCATTCGAGGATAGTTTCGTGTTAGATCTGAGGATCTTTTGGACTGTCATTCGAGGATGGCATTCTTTTCTTCAAGTCCTTCTGCGGTTGGTCTTGTTTGTTTTGTTGTGGCTATTATTCGAGGATAGTAGTTCACTTTTTAAGCTTATTGATCGAGGTCAGTTTGTCTCTTTTGCAAAGTCTGTCTGTGGTCAGCTTTGTGTTTGGTTATCAGTCGCGGCCGGTATACCTTTGCGTCTCCATTCGAGGATGGTTTCGTGTTAGATCCGAGGATCTTTTGGACTGTCATTCGAGGAAGGCATTCTTTTCTTCAAGTCCTTTTGTGGTTGGTCTTGTTTGTTTTGTTGTGGCTATTATTCGTGGATAGTAGTTCACTTTTTGAGCTTATTGATCGAGGTCAGTTTGTCTCTTTTGCAAAGTCTGGCCGAGGTCAGTCTTTGTTGTTGATGGTTATCGCCTGCGGCCGGTATACCATTGTGTTTCTATTCGAGGATGGTTTTAGTACTGGATATGAGGATCCCGTGTGAGTTGTCATTCGAGGATGGCATTCTTCCCAACATTTTTTATTACCCACAGTGCGCAAATTTCCAGGTTCTATCCGAGTATCCAATCACTTCACGCCTGGAACGTCTAAAAACTGTTGCAATTATTCGTTCAGGCTTGTAGATGATTGAATAGGGGCAGCTGTAATACCTCAAAATTTGCCCTCTTATTTATTCCCTCTTTTGGATCATCGTTTCGCATTCATCTGCATTCTCTCATTAGGTCATATCATTCACAATCATGCATTGGTATGGTATTCCTCAGGCATGAGATCAGTGTCCTCTGAAGAGCCAGGTTATTCTGTGGTTTTGTGGTTTCTACTTCGATGGAATTGGTGTCATGAATTATGGAGTTAGGGTTTCGCACCCTATCTATAACTGTCTAATGAATTCAAATCTTTGATTATGTGGCCATTAATAGCACCCTCTTCGTGTGCAATTTCCACTTCGTAAGGTTTATGTCCTTGATTAAGGGATCTGTAAGGAACTTACTTGCAAATACTTGTCAGGTTTAAGCTGGGGGAATATTTCACCAAATGAAGTTCAATGGCTTGGGTTTCTCGTGTTGAGTTTTGGTCGTACATCACTTCATATTTCAAGATCTATCTTCATCAAACGGCCAGGGCGAACAAAACACTTTATTTGTTGCTGGCGAGTTGATCTAGGCTCATTTTATGGAGATATTAGTTTAAGCGCGACATTCCCAAGTGATTAATAAGAGGGTGATTGATGGATTATTGATTTGTGGATGCATCGTGGCATCACGGTTCTTGAGAAGTGGTTTTTATTCAGAGTGTTCAATTCGAGCTACAGATGAAAAGTCCTCAAATATTCATTTTCGTTACATTTTAAACCTTTTTCAAATATTATCCATCTTATACCACAAATGAATCACTAAAGCTCATTCATGTTTTATCATTTATCAATGATCATATTTTCAAGTCCAAGTTTGTGTATTCATAATCCATTTCATCATTCCACATTTTTACTTTCATTAGTCATTTCTTTTGGTAGCATAAATTCATATTGAATCAAAGCCCAAAATCAAACGTCCATCAAAGCTCAAAATCACATGTCCCTTTGAATGTCTTGTTTTTTTTCTAAGGCTCGTGTTTTCTTTTCAAGTTCACTGGACTAGAAGTGTGGTCCAAATTCCAAAAAAAACAAGATCCTTGATAACTTTGAAGTTAATTACAAATTTATGAGGGAAGTAATTATGTGAGGGAGATAAATGCACAAAAGAAAAGGAAAAGATAGCTTCAAAAATGAAGGAAACAAAGAGGAAAAAGTTATTGGAGAGTTTGAAACTGGTGGCCGAAGACGTAACATCCAAAAAAACTATGCGCTAAAACTTGCTTGCATTAGTGACTGCTCGTTTGAAGAAAAAAGCTCAGCACAATATGCAGTTGGAAATCAGCAATCTCATAGAAAACTAAAAAAAAAAGAAGAAACTTTAGCAAAAAACTCTTTACACAAGAAAAGCTCAACATAAACAAAGAGGATTTTTCATTTTTCATATCAGTTAACTCAAAATTCAGTCATACACAAAAAATGAAAAAAAAATAATAACAGAAGAGGAAGTCTATGAAGCTTCCCGTCAAGCAGCAATCCATGACACTATCATGAATGTTCCTGAGAAATACTCCACTGTTGTGGGAGAGCGAGGGCTCAAGCTAAGTGGTGGTGAGAGGCAGCGTGTTGCCCTTGCTCGAGCATTCCTAAAGGCACCTGCAGTACTGTAGTGCGATGAAGCTACAAGTGCTCTTGACAGCACAACAGAAGCAGAGATTTTAAGTGCATTGAAGTCAGTATCCAAGAATCGAACTTCAATATTCATGGCACACAGGCTCGCCACCGCAATGCAGTGGATGAGATTATTATTTTGGAAATTGGAAAGCTTTCCCATCTCAATCACCAACTGCATAACCAGAAGAAAACAAAACATGTTACAAGTGCAATACAAGATAAAGTTCAGAAACAGAAATAAACCTTCATCAAGAATAAAATCTTCTTCTTCAAACACCTTCATAAATGTCTTGCTCTCAATCCTTTATCATCCTCACCGTTAACCGACTTCACAAGATTTCGTCAACTGCTAAACCATGCAAAATCGCGGCAGAACCGCAACCATCTTCAACTCTATTCATCCATCAGAACTTTCATCCTCTTGTCTTTTTCATACGAATCCTGTAGAGTCATAACAAATTCAGAATCAACATCACAATAAGAAGTCAGAACAGTGTTGCATTTTGAACTGTTTCTCGCAATCAATAATGGACCAAGTTGAGGGCTTTCCTTTGAAATCTAACATTTTCAGAGATCAGGGCATCTCTTAAAACTGCCAGCCGAAATGTAGTGATACCGGGCTTTTGTGTCGGACTCGATAGTGCGTCCAGAGCTTTGGCTCAAGAATTTACATCAAGATATGGCACAAATGGCTCAAAGCCATTCACTTCCGTAACCTGCACGCAAAAAGCTATCCAGAAGTCAGTTACTATCCTAACAGTCAAAACAATTCAAAAAAAATAACAAACTCCCCAACTGTATTCTGCATCATCCCTCTCTTCATCAAGTTTCATCACAATCCAGCTATAAAATGTGAATCTGAGATTCATAACCATGACCTGCATAACATAATTCCTCAAAATTCAGTTAAAAAGAAAAACGAAGAATGAAAATGAGACATAACTGAAATCACAAAAATTCATAGCAGAATTCTAACCAACTTCTAACAAACTTTCACCTGAAGGATTCCAGAACAATCCTCAAACCATCTTCTATAAAGCAGAGCCAATCTCCACCATTTCTTCTTCTTCCACGATTTTCCAAACACTCCACCATTCCCTCAATCCTTCATTCTTCTCACTCTTCAACCATTTTCCTTTAATCACTCTCCTTCACCAAAATTCTGAACTTGGATCTTCACCATTATCCATTCTCGCCCTCTCATTCTCCATTCATCTTTTCTTCACACATTCACAACCTTCAAGCTTCAAATCTTCATAACAGAACCTAGAATTTATATCAACTCTCATCAACAGCTGCAATAATCAGCACCTGCAACTCATCAATACAAGGAATTTGCAAATTTCTTGCATCAGTTCATTCAATCCGCGCAGCAACATTAATGCAAGGTTCAAGCGAAATTATTTCAGACGCGAATCGTAGTCACAAGATGCGAAGCATTACGAAAAGAACAAGAGAAGAAGAAGCGAAGATGAGTCGTACCTGAAGGCGTGTGCGTATTGATCGAAGGCCTTCGTGGAATTGTGATTAACGTTGCAGCAACTTTGCAACAGAGAAGTGTCTTCGATTCGAACAACTTCGCCAGGTACGATTTTGTTCTTTCTGTTTGCGCGAACTTGTAGTGGTTTGCTCCTTCGATCTTTGTTCGTTTTTGCTCGTTGTTGTGAGATAAGATCTTTGCTCGTTGTTGTTCATTGTTGTAAGGTAGAATATTTGTTCGTTGTTGTAAGATAGGATGAGTGTTCGTCCTCCATTTCAGATGTGAGATAATATGGTGGAGGAGACGTTGATTTTGTCGACGAGTTGTGCTTGGCATTTAGGGTAGAGGTTCGAATTTGAAGCAAGAAGAAGAGATTTAGGTAGTGTAAGGTTTCGTTTTCGGATGTGAGAATAGAAGATGAGGTGAGGGAGGTGTTGATGGCGACGAAGAAGATAGAAGGTGATGGAGGAGTTGACGGTAGGGTGAAGACGAGGGTGGCGGCGGAAAGAAGGGAGAGGATTGATTTAGGGTTTAGATTTCTTTCCCAACCCTTTTGTCTTGACTTGTCTTCTTCAGATTCCTTTAGAATTATGAAGACAATTATTTATTCTAATGGCCATTAAGAAAACAAATCTTGGAAACTAAAGATAATTAATAGCTTGTTTTTAGTTTTAAACCATTAAGCCCTCATAATTGGTACCGTTGGAGATCCTAAGAGATAAGGATAGAGTTGCTTTTAGGATTCCCGGCCATTCCGGCGGTGACACGTGTCACCGTCCGGTTGGCTTCCCCTGCGGCGGATCGTGTGTGCGTTAGTACACCATGTTTTCATGGACATGCGGTAGCGATCCTTTGATTAGAATACTCTTTAGGAGACCTTAGATCAAGTGGTTCAGGTGAAGTCAACAGAATTGACTAGGCTCCATACAATGCACCTCATAGGGCTTGCACAGTTGGGCCTCAAAACCTTGCTTTTTACACCCCCTTTCCGAAGCCCATTAAGAAAACGGCTAAACAAAATACTAACCGCACCCCTCCTTCATTGTTTTTTTTTTAGATTTTATTTTTAGTTTAATATAGCTTAGAAATAAATCATCGAAAAATAGTAAAATTCATTAGAAAATTCTACAAAAATTCCAGTAGGTCTATAATTCAATTTAGAAATTTTTAGCATTTTTACTTTCTGAATTTTGGCTATTTTCGATTTAATTTCGAATTTTTCTTATAATTAGCTTTTATTGAATTTCTTTAGTTGTACATGATTTTTGTTCATTTAATTTCTCCCTCTTCCAGTAGGATTTTTTACCCATTCTTTTTACCATAGTTAAAGGACTCATAGTAGTACTTAGGGGAATTTTAGTGGATTTTTTAAGGCATTTTATATCAGGTTTTAGTGGCTTAATCCTTAGGAAATAGTAGTTAATTCTTAGGTAGAAATAAGCATTTTTTAGGCCTAGTTAAATTCTGAATTTTTAGGATTCCTTTTGACACAATATTATAGGTAACCTTAGGACCCCATAGATTAATTTTCATAATTTTTCCAGAGGTTTTGATATTTTTTAGAATATTAGTTCTTAGGCTTTATGCATATAATTTCTCTTAGTTTAGGCTTTGATATTAAATTCAAAAAAAAAAATAGTTTAGTTTAAATTTAGTTTTAGAATTTAATATGGACTTAGGCTAGTTTAGATTTTGAGTTTTTAGAAGAAACATTAGGTATGACCTTAGTTTAGAATTTAGGCTTAGGATTCATTTTAGTTAATACTTAGAATAAAAAAAAATAAGACTATTTTAGTTCATGCTTTTATTTGAATTGTCTTTGAATTCTAGCTAGTCATTTAGTTTCAATATTTTTTGTATGTTGATTAATATTTCAATTGCTTTAGGTCTTCCCTTGGCTTTAGAATCAACTTATCTTCCTTAGGAATTAAGTTGCATTCTATTAGTTCTAGGCGTTTTTCCATTAGGTTTAGAAAACCCCACAAACCATAGGATTTCCCATGTAAATAAATCAATAAAAATTAGGGTGTGTCTTAGTCCCCATTAGATTTTCCCTTTTCCAATTTGAGTCATTCTTTCTCTCCTCATGAAGAAAATAATAAAACATCTAAGGATAAACCGAACAATCTTGTACGACACAAGACTTTGTTGCGGAGTGCTTATACGCGTCATGTTTCGGGGCGAGGCGTAAGTACTTCCCGCGATAGATAGGTCTTAGTACGAGACAGTTCACAAACAAATTCAAAACACTTCTTTTAAAAGACAAAAAAACAAATAACAAGCGACTATCCTGCGGGAACTTCTCTTCTCATCTCATTCACTCTGAACGCGAACTCGCGATGACTTGTCTCGCATGCAAGACGGTAAACGCACTCGTACCAGACGAGCCTGCAACACCTGAGCATAGACATACGCAGTTCTAGCTTTAAAAAACACAAACAAATAGTTCCCGCCTTAGTTAGGCGAAATACGTCGACTCTGATCCTCATTATCCTGATGAGGTACGTAGGCAGCGGGGTAGGGCCCGTTCGAGCACATTCTTTATTTTCCCTACATTTTCCCCATTCTTACTTTTTATTCTCTTTTCCAGTTCCCTTTCTCATTTCAGTTCCAGTTCCAGTTAGCAGTTTTATTCAGCAGCACTTTATTTTCTCACCCTTTGAAGCAAAACAAACAAGCGTGGATCCCGTCGGGTACGGCGGACGGTCTGGGGTGCTAATACCTTCTCAAGTCGTAACCGATTCCCGAACCCAGATCTTTGGTTCGCAGGACCTTGTCCTTTCCTTCTTCCTCAGGTTTGTGCAACATTACCTTTCCCATTCTTTCGCGATAAAAATGTCTGGCTGGTGACTATACATTGCTGACAACTCCCTGCGAGCGCATCCTCGCCGAATGCATCAACTCCGAGTTCAAGCAGGGCAGGGTGAGGTTCCCAAAACCTTCTGCACCCAAGCCCCACACCGACAAGTCCAAGTACTGCAGGTTCCATAGAAGCCATGGGCACATGACTGAAGACTGCGTTCACTTGAAAGATGCAATATAAATTTTGATCCAAGAGGGACATCTCAAGCAATACACTAGGAAGAACGAAGCCTCCAAACACGAAGAGCAAGAAAAGAAGAGACCCCGGGAGGACAATCCCCCCGACGACTCTTCCTATCAGGTGGCCCTATGCGTATCATGACCAGAAGACTTCATCTTCCCCGATTCACCACCAGAAGGGCGGATCACTACTCTCAGCCCCTGGGAAGACTTTCCAACTGCCCTTGTCATATCAGGCGGAGGGATGAACGGCGAAACCGCCGCCCTTTCGGTAAAACGCAAGTTCGACGAACTCCTTCTGACCGCACCCGAGCAAAAGGCAACGCTGACAAAATACCGAGGCAAGTCCAATCCAATATCCTTTTTTCTAGAGGAGCTTCTGGGCGGTTCCCCCCAACTCGGGCATCCCGATGCTGATCAGAGCCAAGACGGCTCACTTCGACGTCCGACGCATTCTGGTCGACCAAGGCAGTTCAGTGGATATCATGTACGTCCACCTTTTCAAAACCCTAAAGTTGGACAAAACCAACCTATCTCCCTATGTCGGATCCGACCTCCAAGGGTTCAACGGGGCCACGACAAAGCCGTGGGGCTACGTCAAGCTCCTCGTCACCTTCGGAGAGCAAGAGACAGCCAGAGAAATCAAGATCCAGTTTCTGGTCATAGAATGCCCTCTCTTTACAACTGCATCCTTGGCCGCCCGACTCTGGCTGAGCTGACGGCATTCCCATCCACCGTCCACCTGAAGATGAAATATTACACCAAACTGGGCCTCGTGGTCACAATCCACAGCGACATTGAAGCCGCCCGAAGGTGTTACGATGTTGCAGTAAAAGTACATGCCACAATCAACACAAAGAATAACCAAAATCCCAGGGTCGAGGAGCCTCCCCCCAGGGAATCAACGCCATCGACCTCGATTGCCGCATTGGCGGGGACGAAGCTGAAGAGAAGAGACCCGCTGAGGGACATAATCCCACTCACCCGTTCCGCCCAGTCTCGGACAGAGAGTTCGAGCTTGTTCCACTGGGCGATGACCCCATCAGGGCGGTGAAGATAGGCACGGGGCTGCCCGAGGAAACGAAGAAGAAGCTCGCGATATGCCTCAAGGAGAACACTGACCTCTTCGCATGGAACGCCGCAGAGATGCCCAACCTAGACCCCGAGGTCGCATGTCACCAATTAGCTTTAGACCAAGCAATCAAGCCGGTAGCACAACGTAGGCGCAAGCAGTCCCCCGAGAAAGCGGAGGCTGCCGAGCGAGCTGTAAAAGACCTCCTAGAGGCAAATTTTATTTCTGAAGCCCAGTACACAACCTGGCTCTCTAATGTAGTCCTCGTTAAGAAAAATAATGGAAAATGGCGCATGTGTGTTGATTATACTGATCTTAATAGGACTTGCCCCAAAGATGTTTTTCCTCTCCCTAACATAGATAAACTCGTCGACAATTCTGCAGGTTTCAAACTCTTGTCCTTCATGGATACATACAACGGATATAATTAAATTCCTATGTCGGACATGGACAAGAGACACACGACATTCATGACCCCGACCGGCAATTACTATTACAACATAATACCTTTCAGACTCAAGAATGTCGAGGCTACGTACCAGCGCATGATGAACAAAGTCTTCCGAGGAGAAATCAGGGATATGCTCGAGGTATACATGGACGACATGATCGTCAAATCACACGAGGAGACTGACCATGCACGACACCTCCACAAGGTTTTCGAGCAGGCGAGGCAATGCAAAATGAGGTTTAACCCTGAGAAATGCACGTTCGGCGTCCGGGCAGGAAATTTTCTAGGTTTCTACCTCACCGAGAGGGGAATCGAAGCCAATCCCGACAAATGTCGAGCATTCTCAGAGTTCCCGACACCGAAATCTAAAAAATCCATTCAATCCTTCAACGAAGTGCTCGCCTCGCTCTCTCGTTTCATCGCCAAATCCGCTCAGCACGCACTACCTTTCTTTAAACTCCTCCGAAAGGAGGCCACCTTCGAGTGGACCGACGAATGCGAGTAGGCACTGCTCCATCTGAAGAAAGCACTCTCCGAACCCCCGGTCCTGTCACGACCATTGGAGAGGGATACCTTATACCTGTATCTGTCCATGGCAACCGAGGACGTCAGCACCGCTCTTATTAGAGAAACCGGCGAGGAACAAAAACCCATCTACTTCACGAGCAAAGCACTCCAAGGCCCCGAGCTCAGATACCAACAAATTGAAAAAGTTGCATTAACTCTCATAAACGCTGCAAGAAGATTACGTCATTACTTCCTCGCTCACACGATCAAGGTAAGAACCGATCAACCAATAAAACAACTCATTGGTCGACCAGACATGGCCGGCAGAATGTTAAAATGGTTGCTGGAACTTTCCGAATTCGACATATAATACGAGAACAGGAACGCTTTGAAAGCTCAAGCCCTGGCCGACTTCGTTGCAGAAATGACTCACAACCCAAAGCCAGGGGACGACGCCCACAAATGGACGATCTTCGTCGACGGCGCCTCCAGCTCGACAGGCAGCGGGGCCGGGATCATCCTCGAAAACGAGGACAGAATCCTAATTGAGGTCTCACTGGCATTAGCCTTCCCAACTTCCAACAACTAAGCCGAATATGAGGCTTTCATCGCCGGTCTGAGATTGGCCGAAGACCTAGGAGCAAAGGAAGTAAAAATATCAACAGACTCCCAGCTCGTGGCATCACAAGTATGGGGAGAGTACCAAACCAAGAACGAAAGCCTCATCGAATATTTAGCTTTGGTCAAAGAATGACTCGAAAAATTCGAGAAGTGGGAGGTCCAACATGTGCCCCGCGAACATAACACACGAGCGGACATCCTATCAAAGCTTGCTAGCACGAGGAGGAAAGGCGGAAACAAATCAGTAATCCAAGAAATCCTTCCTCGGCCCAGCACCAAGAAGCCACCTCCTCCGCTCGAGGTTAACGTGATCGGGGACACTCATAGCTGGATGACACCCATCTATAACTACCTCACAAAGGGCGAACTCCTCACAGACCCTAAAGAGGCGGCCACTACTAAACGCATGGCGTGCTCATACGTCCTCCTCTAAGGGAAACTCTACCGTAGAGGACTCTCCATCCTGTTACTCAAATGCGTCAAGGAAAAGAAAGTTCCCGACATATTGGGGGAAATGCACCGAGGAATCAACGTCCAGCATCCCGGTGGACGATCGCTCGCACGCAAGGCTCTTCGAGCGGGCTACTATTGGCCGACTATGCAACACGACTCCAAGGAACACGTCAAAAAATGCGACAAATGCCAACGACAGGCCGACATGCACCTCGCACCCCCAAACGAGCTAAAAACACTCTCCTCTCCTTGGCCCTTCGCATGGTGGGGCATGGACATCCTCGGCTCATTCGTAACTGGATCATACCAAAACAAATACCTCATTGTAGGGGTAGACTATTTCACCAAATGGATCGAAGCAGAAGCACTAGCCAAAATAACGGCGCAGAACATTCTTCGATTTTTCAAACGAAATATCCTCGCTCGATTCGGCATACCTCAGGTCCTCATCACGGACAACGGAACGCAATTCACGAACAGAGGATTTTAGGACTTCGTGGCAAGCTTAGGCACTACACAACACTTCACATCCGTCGAGCACCCTCAAACCAACAGACAAGCGGAGGCAGCCAACAGGGTAATCCTGCACGGACTGAAGCGCAGACTCGGCGAGGCAAAAAGGGCATGGGTCGAGGAGTTACACAGCGTCCTATGAGCATACCGCACGACACCACATTCCACGACCGGGGAAACCCCATTCAGACTAACATACGGCACCGAAGCAGTCATCCCGGTGGAAATACAAGAACCGGCGAGACGCATAGAGGAGCCCCTCAACGAGGAGATGAACGAAGAGGCACTTCGAGCCGAGTTGGATCTCGTCGACGAGATCCGCTCCGAAGCAGCCCTTAGGGAAATATCGCTCAAACAAAAAATAGCCTTACGCCATGACGCGAAGGTCATAAAAAGAGAGTTCCAGGTGGGCAGCCTGGTCCTCAGAAGAAACCAAAAAAACCCAAGAGAGGGTAAACTGGCCGACAACTGGGAAAGCCCCTACCGCGTTCGAGACAAGACGAGCAACGTGGTCTACTATCTGGAAAACCTACAAGGTGAAGAACTCGCTCGACCATGGAACGCAGAAAAACTTAGACAATATTATAGCTAAATATGACCCGGGGAGACATGGGAGGTACGACCACGCTCTTCACCACCAAAACGACAGGGAGGATCTACGCTACCCAGGGGCGAACACAACCTTTCCAGCGAACACAATCCTCCCCGACATTGGGCACCTCAAACGAGCCCCAATTTCGTAGTACCATGATTGGCAGGGCACCCAGCTCGCGATGGGAAAACCCAAGCCCCGAGGTCGGAGTTCTCCAATTGCAAACTCGACCTCGATTTTAGGCGAGCACAACGCCCGCCACCTCATCGGTTCCCTAAACCGACGAGACCAACATTGTCGAGCACAAACAGTTCAAAAATATAGCAAATAAAAAATGAGACCGACATCAGACAAACAAATAAACAAATAAGGTGAATTAAAAACATTCATTCAAAGTGGCCGCAACCAAAGGAAATACAAAGTGAACCCGAAGGCCAATATTCATACAGGCACGGAGGCCGTCACATACAGGCACGCATGCCATACAAAATATAAACAAAACAAAATTCAAAGACTCCGCCCGGAGTTACTCTTCATCCTCCAGCTCCTCATCAGCTGCGAAGGGGCACACGATCTCCCTGTCAACCACATAGTAGTCGTGAGCTGACCCCTCCGTCACCAACCCGGGGTTCAACACCTTCAGCTGATCGGTGGCATTGTCGAAACCTTCCTTGAACATCTCCACCAGGTCCTTGTTGGCAGCTCGAATGTGTTTGACCAAGTCACCCCGGGTGCGGAGAGCAAGCTCCTCCTCAGTTTCATCCTCCAGGGGGCAGATTGCACCTTCAAGCAGAGCCATCCGGGCACGGAGCTGCTCATTTTCCTCGGCCACCTTTTTGTGCCCAGCAGCTTGCTCTTCCAGGCTCTCCTTCTTCGCCTTCAGCGTATCCCGCTCGAGCTTCATCTCCTCCAGCTCCTTCTTCAGCCCCCTGCAGCTGATGCTCCTCCTTGTAGTCAGATAGGTCCTTTGACAACCTATCCTTCTCAAAACGAGCCTTCAGAAGGGCATCCTCCAAGGAAGTCGTGGAAACAACAGTGTCGGACAGAACCATTGCCGTCTCCATCACCCTGATAATTACGGCCAGATCCCTAGCCAGCTCCCTTCGCCGGACATCTGCATCCTGGCTCAAGATGGCCTTCGCCTCGGGCGCCGCCACCACGACAACACCTTCAGTAGATAGCTCCCAGGGCCACCCGGACTGCTACCCCCTGCTGCGGCAGACCGGGCAAGAGTCCCGTCCAGGCGCTTCCATTTGAGAAGAGGAGAGGTAGAAGGAGGATGGCTGTCTTGTATCTGGATCGGGGAGGATCGTTGAGCAGGCGGAGGAGAGGTAGACACCGGGCTAGCAGTATTAGAGGTACCTGCCCCGGGGTCAGCGGCCACCTCCTGAACTCGGGGTGCCGCTTTCTTCTTTTTCTTAGGAACCCTGTCTGGGGCTCCGACCTTGTTGGCCAGCTTCAGAACACGGTCACGAACGGAAGGCATAGCACCTACAAAACAAAAAACAACAAAACGTTAGTAGGAAAGATACGACCAAGGAAAATAAGAGTAAAAGAACACCTACGCAATAGCTCCATGGCCTCCTCATTTGTATCACACTCGAGCAGAGTCTTCGTGTTTATAAGATGGGGTTCACAGATCGGCATCCCAACCTCATCGACATAGGGAGCACCTTTTCGGTCGACCCAAACCGCAAGGTTGAAACTCTGCACATATTCTACCAGCTTCTTGTAAGCCAGCCTGTCCTCGACACCCAGGCTCGAGAACTTCACCCGGTAATGACTGGTTGAAAGTTTGAAGTGGTCGGGCTGCCACCTCAAGGGTATCCTCGACATAAGTTTCTCCTCCCCAGCCGCATTCCACTTGTAATAATAGAGGGAGTGCAGGGAGAAACGGGTGATCGGCTTCACCGTGTACCATCGCCCTTTAAAGAGTCGGGCAGAATCCACGTAAGTCTTGAATAGCCCCACCGACTGCTTAAAGGACACCCAGTTGTGACGCCCTCGGACACCAGACCTTTGCAGGTGGAAGATGTGGAAAAAGAGGGGCAGAGTACACCCAACGCCGAGGAAACGGCAGACTAATTCGAACGCCCGCATAAAAGCAATGGCGTTAGGGTGCAGTTGTGACGGCGCCAGCCGAAGCCACTTGAAAACCCCCATTTGAAACGAGTTGAAGGGCAACCTGACCCTCGCCTCTCGGAAGGCGAACTCGTACATGGCGAACTGTTTCCCCGGGAAGCGATGACATATTCGGTCCGCCTCTTGAGGAGCAAGACACTGCCAATTCCCAGGCTCATCGGGACTAAGATCTTCCACCACGGCGTATGCGTGGGTCGTCTAATCACAAAAATAGGATTCTTCTTCCAAGGGTTCGTCCGTAACCCAGGATAGATCGTTTTGTCCGGACGAGGAGACATGCTTAGTATCCTCCCCGACATTTCCCTCCTCGACATTTCGATGTACAACCTCCTCTTCATCTATGGGTCGCGGTTCGTCATCTCCTCCCCCGACCTGCAGATGCTCGATCGTACCTGAAATACAAACAAAAAAAGTGAATTCGACATCACATCAAATCCACCCTTCCACCGCAAGCCAAGTGAAAGGGCGTAAAACTAAAACACACGCCCCAAAGCTTGACTACTGGCCTAGACCGACGAAGGGGCGACCCTCGCGAGCGTATGTGCACGTGAAGTCCTGACCCACGAACTCACGCTGGCGTAGAGTCTACGCCCGCGGCGTGCTGGCATTACCTAAGAGTATTCATGCACACATGAATTTCACGCCCGAGGCATGCTAAACTTGTCCGGGACATTCATATGCGTATGAATTTTACGCCCGGGATATTCATACACACATGAATTTTTTGCCCGTGACATGCTTAACACGCCCGGTTTATTCAAACGCATATGAATTGTTTGCCCTGGACATTCTAATCCTACCAGAAAATTTCATACCTAAAACCTAAAGAACTATCCCCAGACTAATTCTACCTACTTTACGCAAATAAATCATGCAAATTTCTAGCTACTAAAGCGGAAAAGCACATAAACCAGGGAATCTGAAGTGGTACCTGACATATTTGAAGTAGAGGAAAAAACGGTGGCGCACGAGCAGAGACGGCGGTGCAGACGGCGGAGACGGGCGAAGAAATATTTTTCTTCAGAGCTTTCGGTCAACGTCAGAGCGAAAAAGTCCAAATGAAGGGGATTATTCCCTTTATATAGTCATAAGCGCGTGGACGGACGCGCCGAGTCATCATTGCCTAGTGCCTACACCGCCGTTTGCATAGAAAACGAAGCGACGCACCATTAATGCTGAGACACGTCAATCCACAAGAATCCTGAACGACGTCGGGCGATTGTACATCTGCCCGACTATATGAAACATCCTCAACCCTGTTAAACGCCACATGCCCGACGATAAAACGCGTCGGTTGATTCTGTTAACACCATGCTCGACTCAGCTATGCACCCGCTGCTTTATCCAACCCGCATACGCCCGACTATATTACAATTCGTCACTCCGACTCGGAGACTCGACTTGGGGGGCTCCTGTTCCGGACTGGACCTCAAGACTGTATTAGGCTACGGCCCAACAGGTCGAGCAGAGGCCCATATACTCGAGCAGAGACGCCTAGCAGACGGGCAGGGGCATCTAACAGTCGGACAAGTTTCTCATACGACGAGCATGCACTCAGAACGGGCAAAGAACAAGTTTGTCAGGTCACTTGCCACGTCACCCAACTGTCCCCTATTATCTCCTGAAAGATAGGGGCAGTTGGACCAAGGACCAGACCTCTTAGCTAGGTCTTCACACTTCTCACGCGTTCCTTGACAGTTCTTCCTTGGGCCTAGCTGATCTAGCCCAAAGAAGGACCTTGACCCAGCGCTGGGGGCTCACTATAAATACCCTTTTTCACTAAAGGGTCAGGTATTCTGATTCATCATATAACTTACCTACTTCATTATACATATACTCACTTAAGCATCAGAGTGCCTTGCAGGTACACCCCCTTCTCCCCCATTCTTTGGCCGTTACACCAAATTCCTAGAAGGTCCCCCTGATCAGGTAAGATAAAATTTTCAAATTATTAATATGTATAATTGTCACTTAAACTAATATTAAATATCATTATGATGTTTTTATGAATCATATATTAAATATCATTATGATGTTTTTATGAATCATCGACAAAATGTTATATTCTAATTGTTATTATATTTTAATTTTCACAAAAAGAATACAAATTAGAATTGAACTTATTAGCAGACATTTATTCATAAGTTAGAATTTAGTACTAAATTAATGATTTAAAATTTTAAATATATTTATAAATATTAACCAAAATAATATTGTTTCACTTAGTTTTTTAAATGAAATTAATATGATTATCTATTTATGTGTTATCTCTATTTTTTTCTTTGAAATGGATTTATATTATCTTTGAAATTAAAATATTAAAATTGAGAATGTGATGTGGTCGATAATATTAGATAAGAATTTGGTTAAATTTTTGAAGTGGTCCTAATGAGTTTGTTTATTAACTACTTGAAGTGTCTAACTTTTAATTAATTTATGAAAAGAAAAACTCTCGGCCCTAAATGGATAGAGATACGAATATATTATTATAAAATTCACAAATATTATATATGTTATTTCTATTTCTAACTATTATTCTCACTTAATTTTTTTGGTACTATATTTAAGTCCATTTATTTAACATTTATAACATTTATTTATAGTTTATTAGTAGTAATTATTACATTTATAAATTTATTTATAACTCAATTAATTAATAATATTTTTGATTTCCTAATACATGTATTTATAAATATTTTTAGTTATTAATATTTGTGTTATAAATAATTAATTGAGTTATTTATAGTTTATTAATACTATTTTTGATTTCCTAATACTATTAATAAACTATAAATAATTGAGTAATAAATAAAAATAATTGAGTTATAAATAAATCCTGATACATTTGTTACATATTTTATTTTATAAATATTTTTAATTATTAGTAATTTTATAAATATTTTTAATTATTAGTAATTTTATAATATCAATTATACCAGCAACAACCAAATCTTATCGAATAATCTAAGATATAAAATTATAACACGAGACACTATTAGTTAGCTTCAGACGAAAAAAAATATAAATTTTCTCTCATTACATATTGAATTCTTATTTCTAAAATGAAATTATAACATGAGACACTGATATTTTTTATTTATAATTCTTAATAAGTATTCCAGAGGCACTGATTAGCACCATTCATTTTTAATTTATTGATAGTTGAAAATGTAGAACAATGTGTTTAATATAAAGAAAATGAATTGGGTGACGTAAATATAGAACAATGTGTATAATATAAAGAATATGAATTAGCCAATTAAATTAGGTGACATAATTTAAAAGTAATTAAAACTAGAAAAAAAAGTTAGGTGCAGTAAGTAATAGATACTTTCTTTACTAGACAGTTTTTGCTAGCCCATATATGAAACTAAATGGGCCACATCCGAAAACCCGGCCCATTAAAACAAAAGAGATTTTAGGGTTTGGGATTTATTAATAGCTTTGCATCTTCTTCAATCACTGTCTCCGTCTACAATCCTTCATCGCCGGTTATTTGGTTCGTTTCCTCTCATTCACAATCTATATCAATTTCTGAATAAGTTTTTCATATTTATATTTTGATTCAGGTTTTTCTAGTTTTTTGTCAAGGCAATTTCACAAAACTCAAGATGCAGAACGAAGAAGGACAAATCACCGAGCTCTACATTCCTAGGAAGTGGTATATACTTTTTGTTTATCTTCAATTTAGTTACTTACTGTTTTGGTTATGGATTTTGAACTGTTTTTGTGGTTTTGTTTCAGTTCTGCTACGAACAGATTGATTACTGCCAAAGATCATGCGTCTGTTCAGATTAACGTAGGTCATTTGGATTAGAGTGGTGTCTACAATGGTCACTTCTCTACCTTCGCTCTATGTGGCTTCACCCGCGCACAGGTATAAATTTTCTTCTATTTTTGGTTTTGTTGTTGTTATTTCGTGGGTTATATTGATTTATTAGAGATGATTAACTAGGTTTTGGATGTTACATTCACATATAATTAACTAGGGTTTTAATTGTTAATTTTTGTGTAAAAATCAAATTTTGCTTTAGCTTTGTTATGATATTGCATTGCTTCTTGGCTAATTTTTATGTTTTGTTTTATTGACTCTTTTATTGTTACTGTGTTATGGCTGAATAGAATTGATTGATTTTTAGTTTAAATGGTTGATCTGTTTATCCTATTTCAATTAAATTTTATATTTGTCGATTGCCCTGTTCAATTTCTAACTTCAGTCACAATTTTAACTTTTTTGTTGATATTTTTAGATATAGATGTTTGCTCCAAAATCTTTGAATATATATAGAATGGAATGATTAGAAAATTGACAGAAAGTCTTTTAGTGTTTTTGAGTTAACTTTATGGGAATTCGAGTATTTATTCACTCAACATGTTATAAGATAACACTATCTACTGAAACTGTAGTGTTGTTTCTTTGGAAATATAATGAAATGTAGCCTTTTAGTTTCTGATCTGGCAATCTTTACATACTTTGTGTAAGTATGATCATGATCATTGTATGTATTATGATTTCTTTTTGGCTTTAACATGCTCTGATGTTTTTGATACCTTTAATTTCAGGGAGATGCCGACAGTGGAATCGACCGTCTGTGGCAAAAGAAGAAAACCGAACTAAAGCAATAGATGGCTGTCTTTGTTGTGTTTCTTGTGTTGAGTTCCACCTTTTATCTATGTATTGCAATACTTTTTAAATTTCCTTTGGGCACCTTCAATGCGTTCTCCTAATTTGCTTTATAACCTTCAATGCGTTCTCCTAATTCATTCACCTAATTTGCTTTTATAACCTTCAATGCATTTACCTAATTTTCTTTTATAACTAATGCATATGCATTCTTCAATGTTTATTGTTTATCTGTGCATGTGTTTCTCCCGGGTTATTAAAAATATCTTTTGATAATATTGTTTCCACTTTCAACTAACGGTGTTACCACTTATCATAGGCGTTTGTCTTTAAAAAGACAACATTTCTCTTATATATGTTAGCATAAGTTCAATTTGAGCTAAAATTTGTTAATAACTATACTATTGGTATAGAAAGATATATGTTTCAGGATTGTAGAAATGTAATGTTTTATACAAATATGCCTATTTATCATCTATGTGCTTAAAGATTTTGGCAACTGGGAGTGTTTTGATGATTATTTGTTAAGTTGTTTTCTTTCTCAAGGAAAGTTTTTAATTTATTATGGTATTTATGTTTCATTTTGTCAACTTTAAAGTTTAATTATTGTATTATAGCATACATCATGAAAATTATGAGGTTCTTAAAATTAGAATGATGATTTACATGTACCCCTTAATAAGTATTTTCCCAGTGCCATTGAGTTTGATATTTTCTTATTCGATAATTTGTTTTTAAATTTGTGAAACAAAATTCTAATTCATGGATATAAGTTAAAGTTTTGATAATTGATATTTTATACTCTCTTGACAAAGTGTATGAGAAAAAAATGTTTTACTACCCTTTTAGCTAAAAGATGATCATTTACTTCCGGGTTAATCAAAACCTCTTCCCTTCAAATTCCACCTCCTTGTATTTTGAGTTTTTAATGTTTTATTATATAGTGTAAATTTCACTGGATGCTAAATTCATTGGAGACAGTCCACTCTCAATTTAAATATATGATAGCTTAAAAAGGAATTGTATATTTAGAACCCAATTTAAATATATGATAGCTTAAAAAGGAATTGTATATTTAGAACCTAAGTGAAGACATGTCAATAGCTGATGTACAAATAGAGATATGTTTCAAATCGGCCATTATGAAGCTATCCTGTCAGATGCTTTTGTCAATGATGGTTCCACACTCATGACTGTGACAATGATTCACCTCCACATGGCTGTAATGGCTTAGACATCACTCATATACCACCTAAATGTTGTATCTATGTAGACTTTTTCCCATCACCTTAGAGGTCTCAACAGGATAAATAAGTGGCATTCTTGTGAGAAGGGTAAACACCAATTAGAGCCCAATCTACTTTATCTCCAAGACATTAACAAGTCCACAAAACCACTATTAGAAGATTGAGAAAATTTTCATTGCTCTAGTTGTACAGAAGAAGTATTTCCACTCCCATTTTAAAATGTTTAGAGCAAGATGAAGCTGTAAACACCCTCAGTGAAGTCCACTCACATAAAATTGAACTTGACATCCATTTTACAAGAGAGCAAATTATTTCAAAGAAGCTCATCATTTAGCATATTACAATCCCTGCACATATAATAAACACTTTGACCATGCTTCTTTGTATTGCTGCATTATAAGAGCTCAAGTCCAAGCTCAACCTCACTTCTTGCAAGCAAGCCCCTTAATTATTAATTATTTTTAGGGGAGTGTTAAAGAACGTGGCTTTATGTGTTATGTAGGTTAAAGCATCCAATGATTTTGATGATGACAGAAAAACTTAACAAATTTATTGATAACCATCATCATATAGAATCTATCAAAAAGCGAATTTGATCAAGTTCCAATATTAAGAGTAAATAGGTAAATTAAATTAAAAAATATCAACATCAAAGGAATTAAAAATTGAAAAAACTCTTATAATATAGCGTCTTAATGTTATATCTTCTTTTATCAGTAGTATATAAAGTAAGCAACCAGAAACCTTGATGTACTAAAACGATGCATACACGCACTAAAACGTTTTCAAACTCCTCATCTATTTCAATTTCTTCTAAAAATTATCATGACAATTGCTTAATCAACTAATAAGTGATTATGATCAATTAGGGAAAATAAATCCAGTGTCTAATTGATTAGAGATTTCTTATAATATATTAAGGAGCAAATTTGTCTCCTTAGAAACCACATTAATCGATTAACGACTTAGGATTTCCTAATTTGGCTAATTATATAGGATTAGCGTTGTAGCCTAATAGCATGGACTTAGTATACAAAAACATGAACCCGTTGAAAAAATCTATTTTAAATGATTCTTTTAAAATATTCTTTTTAGTTGAGAATTTTCAGTCTTAATTATGAAAATAATTCACATGTCAAATGTGGATTTTTACCCATATGTCCGATATTCCTAAAATACCTTTTTTTGGATGTTCGGTCAGTGAGATACCAAACATGAGAAGAAGAAAAATTCAGTGTATGTTCGGTACGAAGCATGTGAATAATATAATATATTTTTCGTTTTTACTTTTTTTAGTGTTTGAAATTATTATTTTTTTAATAATTTTAATTATAATAAATATTTATTATTAAATATAATATATATATATATATATATATATATATATATATATATATATATATATATATATATATATATAATAATTATTTATTTTATAATTAAATTAAGTTTTTTTAAAATATTTATAATTATGCGATAAAGAAATATAAAATAGACGGAATAAATTTTCATTGATACAATATAAATAATACAAACATCATCGATTATATGTCATTGGTTATTTATTAATAAATTTTATTTTTCAAAATGCCTATTATAATCTTATTATATTTTATTATTTTATTTTTTTACCATTTATGTCATACCGTCAGATTTTAGAAAAAGTGATCAAAAAAACACGATCCGGAAGACTTAAAGAATGAGTTCCGGTACGTTAATTTTCATACCGGAAGACTTTGGGAAAGTCTTCCGGTTTGTTATTTTTGTTCACCGGAAGACTTAATAAAAGTGTTCCGTACCGGAACACTTTTATTAAGTCTTCCGGTAGCCCTGTGTATGTGTACCGGAACACTTCAGGTAAGAGTTCCGGTTTTAAGACTTATGTGAAGTGTTCCGGTTTGTTCCAAATACATTACCGGAAGACTTACGTAAAGTGTTCCGGTTTGTTTTTTTGTTTTTTAATTTTTTAATTTTCTTTATAATTCCTTAATATACAATTAAGGAAGGAAAGATTATTTGACATTAACAACATAATAAATATTTATTACAAATTAAAATATTTGACATTAACAACTAAATATACAATAAAGGAAAAATTATTTGTCATTAACAACATAACAAATATTTATTACAAATTAAAATTTATAACATTTAAATACTGATTTATTGAATATGTGTTTTTGATGTAAATACTGAAATATGAATATTATATATTAATTATTCAAATACAATAAAAATAAAAATTATATATTAATTATTTAAAAGAAAATTATAAAAAAAATCATTTTTATAAATATTAAACATTGAATAAAAGTATAAAATAAATAAAAATATTATGAGAAACAAAGTTATTTAATGTCATTTATACCATTAAATCATTATTATAAGATAAATAAAATTTATTACTCTTTATAATATATATAAAGTAGTGTAGAATACCAAAAAAATAAATAATAAATAAATAAAATAGTGTATAGAGTTTTTAATATGAGTTGATATAAGAATCACACATGTCGAATTTTTAAAATATATATAGGCCGAAGATAACCAATTTATATAATTAAATAAATAATCAAACAAAATGTTTTTGGTACAAAATAAGCATACAATTTAAATGAATTTTAAAATAAATACTAATAGAATGAAACATAAGTAATGTGTGAATAAATAGTATCAAAATTGTATAATATTTTTTTATTAATCATGAAATCTATTTGTCATTTATAAAAGGAGAAAACTTAGATACAATTCTTTATGTGTGCTTTATACTTAAAATATGACAAGTGTATAAAGCACACATAAAGAATTGTATCTAGGTTTTCTCCTTTTATAAATGACAAAAAGATTGTATGATTAATAAAATATCATACCATTTTGATACTATTTATTCATGCATTACTTATGTTTCATTCTATTAGTATTTATATTAAAGTTCATTTAATTCATTTAAATTGTATGTTTATTTTGTACCAAAAATATTTTGTTTGATTATTTATTTAATTATATAAATTGGTTATCATCAGCCTATATACATTTTAAAATTTCGACGGATGTGATTCTCATATCAACTCATATTAAAAACTCTAGACACTATTTTATTTATTTATTATTTATTTTTTGGTATTCTACACTATTTATATATATATATATATATATATATATATATATATATATATATATATATATATATATATATATATATATATATATATATATATATATTATTGTTTTAAAATAGAATAATATGATTATTTTATTTAAAAAATATTTTATCATATGTTAAAAATAATTTTGAATTATTTTTATTCGTTTAAAAAATTTAATTGCTTGTAAAGGTTCATTGAATTAAATAGTAATTTAAAGTTTAAACGTACATTAACCATCATTTTAAATTAAAATAATTTTTCTTTTATAAATAATATATTTTTAGTTATTTGTTAGGGAGAAAAAAATTAAATGTAATTAAGTTATAAGTAATAAATGATATTAAAAAAAAATATTATAAAGAGTAATAAATTTTATTTATCTTATAATAATGATTCAATGGTATAAATGACATTAAATAACTTTGTTTCTCATAATATTTTTATTTATTTTATACTTTTATTCAATGTTTAATATTTATAAAACTGATTTTTTTTTTATAATTTTCTTTTAAATAATTAATATATAATTTTTATTTTTATTGTATTTGAATAATTAATATATAATATTCATATTTCAGTATTTACATCAAAAACACCTATTCAATAAATCATCATTTAAATGCTATAAATTTTAATTTGTAATAAATATTTGTTATGTTGTTAATGTCAAATAATTTTTCCTTTATTGTATATTTAGTTGTTAATGTCAAATATTTTAATTTGTAATAAATATTTATTATGTTGTTAATGTCAAATAATTTTTCCTTCCTTAATTGTATATTAAGGAATTATAAAGAAAATTAAAAAATTAAAAAATTAAATAAATAAAAAATAAATCGGAACACTTCATGTAAGTCTTCCGGTAATGTATTTGGAACAAACTGGAACTCTTACATGAAGTGTTCCGGTACACATACACAGGGCTACCGGAAGACTTAATAAAAGTGTTCCGGTACGGAACACTTTTATTAAGTCTTCCGGTGAATAAAAATAACAAAACCGGAAGACTTTTCCAAAGTCTTCCGAATCGTGTTTTTTTATCACTTTTTCAAATGATAAAAAAATAAAAAAATAAAAAAATAAAATATAATAAGGTTATAATAGCCATTTTGAAAAATTTGTAAGGGTAAAAGTATATATATATATATATATATATATATATATATATATATATATATATATATATATATGATCGTACCTGGGGATCAGGATCCAATACAGCTGGACTCGAGAGCGGGCGGAAATGGTTGTCGAGGAGAAAAAAGGGGTGTACCTGCAACACACTCCGATGCCAAAGTAAGTATCCGAGCGACAGTGAGCAAGTACTAGTATTATGGTTGAGAATTGAATCCCTGACCCTCTCAAATGATAGAGTTTATATAGAGGACCAGCCGGAAGACTATTGGTTCGTTTTATGAGGTGCGGATCGAGGGGTCCGTGAAGATAGGAAACGGTCAATACTAGCCGTTAGAAAGTCTCTCCCTGGTCGGATCATTAGTGGTCGACTGAGAGGCCACTTTTCATAGTTGTGCTCGCACTGTCGAGCAAGAAGAATGGGTCAGTCTTTTTGGCCCAATAAGAGGGATTGGGCCGGGTCGGAACAGGAGCCCCCCAAGTCATTGTTCGGACTATCGGGCAGTGACTTAAAGCAATACAGTGCTCGTCTGGGTGTGAGGCCATGGTCGAGGATCTCCGCTGTCGATGGTTCGGGCAAAGAATACGATGCCCGGTAGAGGAATGTGAAACGAAAAGCTGGAATATCTGGATATTCGCGCCTATTAATGATTTGACGGCTAGTCTAGGGGCTAGCGCCTAGGGGTCACGCGCGTGCGCACGTGTCCTTTTTCCTATAAATAGGATTTTCGGGGCCCATTTTGGCCTTTTCGCTTCGTCTTCTCTCTCAACTCTCTGCCCGTTCAACCGCCGTTGCTTCCGCCGTCGACCACCGCTAATTTCTACCGACCACCGTTCGCAGAAGCTTAATCTTCTTCAAAATGTCTTCTCAAGCTCAAGGTACCGTTCTTTTCTTCTCCCTTGAGTGAATATAGCTTAGTTTCTGTAGAATGCATGCGGTTTAGGGTGATTTTACCGGTAGTTTTAGGATTTAGAATTGGAAACTCTTAAAGTTCCTGCCACCGTAACTGGTCGGCCACGAACCCTAGCTTTAGGGTCGACACGGACCTTGGTCGACTTAGATTTTAGTCTCTTGGTAGGTTTCCGTTGTCTGCATACTGTTGGGCGTCAGACGTTGCCTCGAGCAATGGTTAGCCAGGGCTACAGCTTGGGATGCAATTCCCGAGCTGAGGCGCGCCCTTTCACTTGTCGAGCGGTGGAAGGGTGGATTTGATATTCTTAATCGAATTCACTGATGCCTTTCCTCTGCTTTTCAGGTGAGAACTCGCTCGGAAATCCGTTGGACGTGTTTTCCGAGGACACATCTTCGGGGAATACGGATTCGTCTGCGTCCCTACCTTCAAACTCAGGAAGCACTTCGGACAGTTCTGATACAAGTACCGCGGGGCAGTCGATGGAATCGCCTCAGTGTCCTGCTCATTCGAGGATCTCGCCCGAGGAATGGGTGATGGAAGATTTACTGGACAAGGTGTCTTCCTTCTCGATACCTCGATCGGAACCGCTGCCCGTCGTCGGGGATCTTGCTGACTGGGTCGTGACTTGCCCAGAAGATGACGATCGCATCTTTTCAGACTTTCGCGGTCGAGCATTTTCGATGTATGAATATGCTACTTCGGTCCTGGGAGTTACGCTTCCCTTCAGCGATTTTGTGAGCGCTGTGCTCGGACATCTTTGTATAGCCCCCTCTCAGCTGCACCCTAACTCCTACGCCTTCCTGAGGGCGTTTGAGATGACGTGTGCTTTCTTGGGCGTCGGGGCCACACTCCCTCTCTTCTTCCGCCTGTTTTCTTTACAACGTCAAGTCGGGCGAGGAACCGACCGGAAGGGATTCGTGTCCTTTAAACAGCGAACTAAGATCTTCAAAGCCCACTCGGAATCCATCCGGGCTTTTAAGACTGATTATTTTTTAATAAAACCTGTGAGTGATGCTGCCGTGCGAACCATGAGTTTTCTCGGAATTGACACCGATGAGAACGACGAACCCAAGTTGGACGACCAGGGTGATGTGATTCCGAGGAGATTATGGATGTTTCCCCTCTCCTGGAGTCATATGCATTATGAGCGACCAGTGGGGGAATTTGTCCAGGTGGGGGAAACACTGGACGAGGATGATACGGCCAGTTTCGAAGCTTTCAGAAGGTTGGTAGCTTCTTTTACTCCGACCCCTTTATTGGACGGGGAAGGGAAAGTTATGGTCGATCAAGACGGGGGAGAAGCTCTGGAGCGTCCTTTGATCAATGTTACTGACTTGCTGGCTTGTAATAACGGGCAGGAGATAGCCGCTTTTTTTGGTATCTGTTTATTTATGCTCGTTAAGTTTTTGATTTGACTTTATTGCTCGTGGCTAACTTTGGTTTTGTTTTTCTTTTCAGGTTCTTTGACTAATCCTCTGGACAAAATCCATGAGCGGCTAGTCCAACAGCAGCGAAAACGGTCAAGGGTCGTGCAGACCAAATTGACCGAGGCAAGTGGTTCAGGCTCGGGTCCGCTTGTTCAGGGCTCTCCGGGGGTTTCCACCGGTTCTTTAATGAAGAAACATAAAACGACGGCTACTGTGGACCTGACGGCTGGTGCTCCTCCAAAGCCAAAACATGGGATACCCCCTTGCTTCGTTGTCCGGAATTTCTTCGAAGGGAATAGTATGGAGGTGGACCGGGCAGATTCTCTGTTCCTGGAAGGAATGGACCGTCCTGCTCGGCGGCTTTCATTGGCCCAGGATGCGAGCGCTGTCATGCGGGTCTTAACCATGGCTTGGATGACGGCCGAAGGGTCCCCTCTGCTAGAGCGAGAGAATAGCAAACTCAAGGAGCAGTTGGTTGCTGCCGAGGCCAAGCTGTCGACGACCATGGAGGAGGTAAAAAAGGTCACCGCGGAATCGGCTGAGCGAGCAACGGTCATTGCCAAGTTGGAGGTTGACAAAAAGAGGCTGCTCGAACAAAATAAGAAGTTAAAAGATGCCTTCTGCCCCAAGGAGGATGAGGACGAGGACACCAAGCATTTGCTGACGAGGGCTCAGTTCCTCGCTCGGATCGACCAGGATATGGAAGATCTGAATGCGTCGACTGAGTTCAGCTTCCTGAATGCGGTGGAGCAAATGAAAGCTCTTCATCCTGATCTAGCTTTGGATGTAGGTCGGATGAATTACCTTTACAAAGTGGTGGACGGCCAGGTTGTTGTTCCTGCTGACTTAGTGGTGGCCGACTCCCAGCCGGGGGCAAATGCTCAACTTGATCAACCAGAGGAGCAGCCGGACCAGGTGGAGGCCTGTGCAGAGGAGACCCGACCAGTGGGAAATGATAATTAATTAATGGCCTGCGTGCCTTCATAATTTATAATGTATTTTTTGTTTTGGGGGGCGTGGCCCCCTTTATCTGTAATTCCGAACAAGTCGGCCTTTTGGTGCCGCATTTCTTTTTTCTAAATGTTAAGTACTTGACCGTGGAGGTCGGTTACATCTGTTGTTTGCTCGCAACTATTCGTCCGTCGGAGGACATGATTTGTTATTATTTTTACTAAGTGTTTGACGCTCGTATTTGTATTAATTAGAAGTGATTGGATATATACGGGGGGTGTGGACGACCTGTTGGTTAGGGGAACCAATCAGTCTTGGAGGGTTGTATCCTCGATCGGTGCCCGGGTCAAGATAATGGCCCGGGCTCCATGGCGTGAACGTCCCATCGCGAGCTGGGGTTCTACCTGGTCGTGGTACTTAGGCGACGTCGGACTCGTTCGAGTATCCGTTCGTGCGACAAGTTTCTCTTTTGCTCGAAAAAGAACTTGCTTTGTCTGTGATATTTAGACTGACGTGCTCGTACCTAGGCACGCAGTTGGTCTCTCTTTCTCTTCCCCTGGGAGTTGAGCAAGGTGACTGGCTTAACTATAATATTGTTTAAGTTTCTCGGCGTTCCACGGCCGAGCGAGTTCTTCCCCGTATAGATTTTCTAGGTAATATGCGCCGTTCTCGGTTTTTGCTCGAACACGATATGGGCCTTCCCAGTTGGGTGTCAGTTTTCCCTCGCGGGGATCCCTGTGGTTTCTTCTAAGGACGAGACTACCTACTTCGAATGTCCGCCTGATGACCTTGGAATCATACCGAGCGGCTATCTTTTGTTTGAGAATGATTTCTCGAAGGGCAGCATCTGATCGGATTTCTTCGACCATGTCGAGCTCGTCTCTTAAAGCTTCGTTATTGGCATCTTGGTCCATGGGGGATTCCGTGCGTCTCGAACGGACATGCATCTCTATTGGAATTACTGCTTCGGTCCCATACGCTAATCGAAATGGGGATTCTCCGGTCGTTGAATGGGGAGTAGTTCTATACGCCCATAATACGCTATGTAGTTCCTCGACCCAGTGTTTCTTATGCTCGTCCAACCTTCGTTTCAGACCTCTTAGGATTACCCTGTTTGCGGCTTCGGCCTGCCCGTTAGTTTGGGGGTGCTCGACTGATGCGAAGTGTTGTTTTGTCCCTATTGACGCGACGAATTCTTTGAAATGTTTATCCGTGAATTGAGTTCCGTTGTCGGTCACAATAGCGAGGGGGACTCCAAACCGGGCGAGGATGTTTCTTTTGAAGAATCGAAGTATATTGAGTGCAGTAATTTTGGCCAGAGCCTCAGCTTCTATCCATTTGGTGAAGTAGTCGACACCTACAATCAAGTATTTGTTCTGACCAGACCCAACGACGAAGGGTCCTAGAATGTCCATTCCCCACCATGCGAACGGCCAGGGTGATGATAACGATTTTAGCTCGGAAGGAGGTGCTATGTGCACGTCCCCGTGTCGTTGGCATTTATCGCATCTTTTTACATGTTCCTTTGCATCGTGCTGTAGGGTGGGCCAGTAGTATCCTGCCCTCAGAATCTTACGAGCTAACGAACGTCCGCCCGGATGTTGCGCATTGATTCCCTCGTGGACTTCCCTTAGGACGTGTGGAATATTTTCCTCCTCTACGCACCTGAGGAGGGGCGTAGAGAATCCTCGACGGTACATGCGTCCACCTACTAAAGAATACGAGCACGCCCTCCGTCGTACGGTACTAGCCTCTTTCGGGTCGGTTGGTAATTCTCCTTTAGTTAGGTAGTTGAATACTGGGGTCATCCAACAGTTTGTGTCGCCCACCAGGTTAATGTGTGTGCAGGGTGACGAATGTCCAATACTTGGTTGGGGGAGCAGTTTTTGTATGACGGACTTGTTGTTTCCTTTCCTTTTAGTGCTCGCCAGCTTGGATAGGATATCTGCGCGGGCGTTGCTTTCCCGGGGAACGTGTTTGATTTCTACACTCTTAAACTGCTTTATTTCGTCTTTTACGAGGGCCAGATATTCGGCCATGCTATCACTCCTGACTTGGAAATCTCCACGGACTTGGCTCGCGACCAATTGAGAGTCTGTGCAAATTGTGACCTCTTCTGCTTCTAGGTCATTTGTGAGCCGTATGCCTGCTAAGAAAGCTTCGTATTCCGCCTGGTTGTTAGAAGTGGGGAAAGACAGAGTCAAGGATACTTCGATGACATTCCCCTCCTCGTTCTCCAGAATAATACCGGCCCCACTGCCCGTTGGACCAGATGCACCGTCTACGAAAATGACCCATTTAGATGAAGCTTGCGCGTCTCGCTCGGTGAAGGTAAGTTCAGCCACGAAGTCGGCCAGTGCTTGCGCTTTGAGGGCTTGTCTTCCTTCGAATTTGATGTCGAATTCAGACAGTTCTAGTGACCATTTTAACATTCGGCCGGCCATGTCTGGTCGACCGAGCAACTGTCTTATGGGCTGATCCGTCCTTACGATGATGGTGTGAGCCAGGAAGTAGTGGCGTAGTCTCCTAGCTGCGAGGAGGAGGGCCAGTGCAACCTTTTCTATCTGAAGGTACCGAACTTCTGGACCGTGGAGAGCTTTGCTCGTGAAATACACGGGCTTTTGCCCTTCGGGTCGTTCGCGCACAAGGGCCGCGCTTAACGCTTCGTTGGCGACCGCGAGGTAGAGATATAGAGTTTCCCCTTCCTCTGGTCTGGATAAAACTGGAGGTTCACTTAATGCCCTTTTTAGGTGGGACAGTGCTAATTCGCATTCTGCTGTCCACTCGAACGTTGCTTCCTTACGGAGCAGCTTGTAAAAGGGGAGGGCGTGTTGAGCAGATTTTGCCACGAATCGGGCAAGGGAAGTGATGACTCCGTTTAGTGATTGTATGGACTTCTTTGACGTGGGAGTTGGGAACATTGCAAATGCTCGACACCGATCGGGATTAGCCTCAATTCCTCGTTCGGTCAAATAGAACCCAAGGAATTTTCCTGCTCGGACACCGAAGGTGCATTTCTCAGGATTGAAACGCATTTTGCACTTTCGTGCTTGGTCGAAGACTTTTCGTAAATGAGATGCGTGATCTGTTTCTTGTTGAGATTTGACGATCATGTCGTCCATGTACACTTCGAGCATGTCTCCGATTTCAGCTCGGAAAACTTTATTCATCATACGCTGGTACGTTGCTCCTGCATTTTTTAGGCCGAAAGGCATAACGTTGTAAAAATAATTGCCCGACTCGGTCATGAAGGCCGTGTATTTTTTGTCAGACACAGCCATGGGTATTTGATTGTAACCCGAGTATGCGTCCATAAAGGATAATAATTTGTATCCGGACGAACTGTCGACCAATTTGTCGATGTTAGGTAAAGGGTATGCATCTTTCGGGCATGCCCGATTGAGATCGGTATAATCAACGCACATTCTCCATTTTCCATTAGATTTTTTGACGAGTACAACATTTGAGAGCCAGGTTTTGTACCTGGCCTCAGTTACAAATTTTGCCTCTAAGAGGTCTTTAACGGCAGATTCGGCAGCTTCGGTCTTCTCGCTCGACTGCTTTCTCCTGCGTTGAGCGACCGCCTTACACGTTGGGTCGATAGAAAGATGATGACAAGCTGTTTCGGGGTCGAGCCCTGGCATTTCCGCAGCACTCCATGCGAATAAATCTGCGTTCCCTTTGAGGCAGGCTTCCAACTGCCGCTTCACTAATTCGGGCAGATGTGCTCCAATCTTGACGCATCGAGCAGGATCTTCTCCTAAAGGAATTAGCTCGAAATCTCCGTCCGGGATTGGTCGGGCTAAGGCCTCTGTTGGCCTCTGGATGCTCTCGTTGTGTGAAAACCTGCAGTCTAAGTCGATTGAATCGACTTGAGGGTAGGCCTTGGGTACATCTGGTGGATCCAGTGTCGGGGAGACTGGTTGGTACGATATTGAGCTGAGGCCTTTTGATGCTGCCTCGAAACATCTACGGGCAGCGTCGACATCTCCGTGCAATGTGGCAACTCTGCCCGAAGTAGTATAGTACTTCATCTTTAAGTGGACGGTGGACGACACGGCTATCAATTCGGCCAGAGTCGGTCGTCCTAATATGCACTGGTATAACGACGGGCAATCCACGACGAGAAATTGGACCCTAACTGCCCTAGTTGTTTCGCCTGCCCCGAAAGTGACAAACAGGTCGACATAACCCCATGGTCGGGATACTGCTCTGTTGAAACCTTGCAGATCGGATCCAACGTATGGGGTTAGGTGTGTTTCATTCAGTTGGAGCGTTGAAAACAGTTGGGAGTACATGATGTCACATGAGCTTCCTTGGTCTACCAATATCCTCCTTACGTCGAAGTTCGCCATGCGTGCTCGGATGAGTAAAGGGATGCTGGCGTTTGGTGCTCCTCCCAGGAGCTCTTCTCGGTAGAATGCGAGGGGTACGGAACCTTCCCTCGGAGGATCTAAGGTGGCGTTTTGCGCGGACCCCTTGGCGATCAGCTGGTCGAATTTCCTCTTCACAGAACCGACCGTGATTTTATTGAATCCACCTCCCGATATGACCATCGCCGAGGGGAAAGCTTCCCATGGACTGTGAGAGGAAAGGTATCCTGTGCCTTTGGTATGGTCTGGTAAGAAGAAGTCTTCCGGGCGATAGATGCTCAGGGCGACCTGCATGTTAGCGTCCGCGGGGATGGGCACGGCCTCTTCGATTTTCTGGGTTTCTTGTGTGTCCTGCCGAGGATTTTCTCTAGATTTTGTGAACTGCTTCAGATGCCCATCTTTGATGAGGATTTCGATCGCGTCCTTGAGATGTATGCAATCTTCCGTGTTGTGCCCGTGGCTCTTGTGGAACCTGCAGTATTTCGTTTTATCTGTACCGGGCCTGGTAGGTTGTTGCCTCGGAAAGCGTACTCCTGCCTGTTTAAACTCTGAATTGGCGCACTCAGACAGGATTTTCTCCCTGGAGGCCAGGAGAGGCGTGTACTCGTGGAACCGACCAATGGGTCCCCGGTGCTCCCGCGGTTCACGGGAGCGATCGTCCTTTCTTTTTTCTCCTCCCCGACGAGATGTCGAGGGCTCCTCGGTTCGATGTGGTTTGGCGTCTTCTCGACGTCGGGCATCTCTTACTGAACTGGCCGCTTGCTTTTCTTCATATTGGATGTAAGCTTGGGCTTTTAGCAGGAACGCGTCGAGGGTCGCTGGGGTTTCAATACCGACCGCCCTATGAAAATCTGTCGAGGGACGCAGCCCTCGTTCAAGCAGATACTTTTTCATGTCGTCGGTTGTTGACACTTGAACCGCTTCTTTGTTGAATCTTTCGATGTAGGTTCGTAACGGCTCGTCTCTCCCTTGGATTATTGCTTCGAGCGAAGCCTCTGTCTTAGGATGTCGTCTTGACGCAGTAAAGTGCCTAGAGAACGTGCGCCCAAGTTGCTTCCACGACGTGATGGATTCGGTCTCAAGGCTCTTGTACCAAGTCATTGCTCCTTTCCTCAGCGTTGTGGGAAAGAGCCGACATTTAATTGCTCCTCGAACACCTCGATAGTCGAGCAAGGCATCGATGTTCTCGATGTGCTCGTCTGGGTCGGTTGTGCCGTCGTACGATCCCAAAGGAGGGGGTTTCTCCAGGCCTCTCGGTAATTTGGCCGCCATAATTTCAGAAGACAAGGGGCCCCGAGCGTCTTCATCGTCACTGGAAGCAAACGACGCTCTGTGATCACGTTTCTTTGTTCCTCGAGGGGAAGCGGATCTTGATCTGCTCCCTCTTGATTTTCTTTTAGGAGAGGGTCGTGGAGATGACCGACGAAAACGTTTGTTGCCTGTTGATTCGTCGGTATTTCCTCTCCTTTTCTTCGGAGGAGATGGCGTGGGCTCCCTTTGGGGTTTCTTAGAAGAATGAGGTCGGCGAGAGTTATCTTCAAGTCGAGCGATCTTTTCACCATGAGCGAGGAGTAACAAGTTTGTCTGGTTTAGGATTTCGGCTAGTGCTGAGAAATCTGATCCCAAAGGAGTCGAAGGAACGAGAGTTTCCGGGCGACTTTCCAAGGGTTGATCACGATCGGGTGAAGGCGATGCTGCCCTCTTTTCTGGTTGGTCGTGCGTGGTATCATCATGTAGGGGAGGTTGGACATTGCTCTCATGTTGTGTGAGAATCATGCCATCGTTCGATCGATTCTCCTGATTGTCCCGAGCAGCCATGGATTTTTGTTAAAACTTTTGTTCTTTGAGGATCTTGAAAGAAGAACGGGGAAGTTGGTTTCCCACAGACGGCGCCACCTGATCGTACCTGGGGATCAGGATCCAATACAGCTGGACTCGAGAGCGGGCGGAAATGGTTGTCGAGGAGAAAAAAGGGGTGTACCTGCAACACACTCCGATGCCAAAGTAAGTATCTGAGCGACAGTGAGCAAGTACTAGTATTAGGGTTGAGAATTGAATCCCTGACCCTCTCAAATGAGAGAGTTTATATAGAGGACCAGCCGGAAGACTATTGGTTCGTTTTATGAGGTGCGGATCGAGGGGTCCGTGAAGATAGGAAACAGTCAATACTAGCCGTTAGAAAGTCTCTCCCTGGTCGGATCATTAGTGGTCGACTGAGAGGCCACTTTTCATAGTTGTGCTCGCACTGTCGAGGAAGAAGAATGGGTCAGCCTTTTTGGCCCAATAAGAGGGATTGGGCCGGGTCGGAACAATATATATATATATATATATATATATATATATATATATATATATATATATATATATATATATATATATATATATATATATATATATATATATATATAACATGATCTAATGGTTGTTGTTTATTCCTCACATCTCTCATTTTAAAATCACTCTCACTTTATATATATATATATATATATATATATATATATATATATATATATATATATATATATATATATATATATATATATATATATATATATATATATATATATATATATATATATATATATAAAGTGAGAGTGATTTTAAAATGAGAGATGTGAGGAATAAACAACAACCATTAGATCATGTTATTGATATATATATATATATATATATATATATATATATATATATATATATATATATATATATATATATATATATATATATATATATATATATATATATATATATATATATATATATATATATATATATAATTTTGGTTTCTTCAAAAAATATTAGTGAAAATTGATTTTTAACTTATATATTTGCATGATTTGCTGCAATTTATAAATTCAACTTATGATCATTACTTTTTCACTTTTTATTTTCAAATATTAACTTTTAATGTAATATAACATTTCTCATTGACTCTCTTCAAATTATTTCTTTATTTTCTAAAAGTGCGAATTATTTTCTAATAATCAATATTATATTTTTAGAATAATATAATATTTTTTATTTACTCATTTTCATGTGAATAAGGAAATAAGGAGATAGAATATTCAACGCAAATCCATTCATTCCATATATATGATATTTTTAATTGACTCAGTTCAAATTATTTCCTTATTTTATTTTATTTTTACACAACTAATCTAATATTTATATTATTTAAGACATAGGTGAATCAATATCATTTTTATAATCAATCTCATTTTGCCATCACCAATTGCAATTTCCATACGAACATTTGGTTGGAGATGGAGAAAGTTGGCAACTACATACCAAATGATCTCATAATCTCCATTTTGTCGAAATTACCGTTGAAATCGTTGAAGCGATTTGAACGCGTACAAAAATCATGGATCCTCTTATTGAAAGATTCTCATTTTATGAGTATTTATCGCAAAAAAATTATGTCTAAAATTCATTTTGATTCTGATGATATATCTCATTTCTTACAATATAATGTGTTTGGGCGTTCGAGTGTTCGGACATCTTTTTCTTTTCTTTCGAAAATAAGGTTAAGATGGATTACTCTCTTCCATTTGTAGATCGTGGAAGAGAACTTATTACCATGGGGTCTTGTAGTGTCAAAGGAATTCTTGGTATCGTTAGTTTCCCTGAAAGTTTTGGATTATGGAATCCAACTATTGACGAATACAAGGTAATTCCTCCTAGTCCCGTTGAGTCAGTTCCTTTTCGAAAATGTTCATGGCTTATTCATGGATTTGGTTATGATCAATATAATGATGACTATAAAGTGCTTCGGGTGTAGTATTTTATGACTTAAATTACTATGATTGTGTACATCTTGGTTTGGACGAGGATAACGTGCCTTGGGAAGATGTATCATATGAACCTGTTTGGGAGATATATAGTCTAAGAAGTGATTCTTGGAAGGAACTAAATATTAACATTAAGAAGTGATTCATTGCATTGTCATCGTATCACGGGGAGACTAATACTATTCATATATCAATTTTAAATGAAATTGGTGTCTCTTGGACTAAAGTTTTTATTCTTGGACCATTGGCTTGTGTTGTATATCCCTTTGCAGGAGGAAAGAATGGGGACTTATTTTTAAAAAAAGAGGATGGGAAAGTTGCATGCTTTGATTCTGATACCCAAATGATTCATGACCTTGGCGTTGAAGCCTTTTAAGTATCAGATCATACTTTATAAAGAAGGCCTATTTTCGATTAGAAGCATACATGATTAAGTTTTATTGTTTTCACCCAAAAGTCGATTAAAATACTGTTTATAATCCTACATCATGTAATAAGTAGATTATCAACTAGGCATAAAATAAGAAACCATTCAATAATATGTATTGTGATTTATCATTTTTAATTTTAAGGTTTATTTTATATTTGCAAACTAATCAACATTGAATTTTAAATGTAAGAATAATATGTAACCTTAATTATTGATCGATAAATTTAATATAGGAAAACTAATTTTTCCACTCAATCTTTTTTCTAATAGTCTTTGATTCGTTTTAGTTGGTAAATTTATGAACTTGAGATCTAACTTGTTCTTCATTGTGCTGAAGTTTGAGGAGTTTGATTCTTAGTAATTTTTGTTGTTTTTTTGTGTTTATTGATAATGCGAAATTATATCGTGTTTTTGGTTTGATTTACATGAATAAATATTATGTTTTATTAAATTTTCCGAATTTATTCTCGTTATTTACTATATTTATTTATTATTTCAGATAATCGAGTCGATTGGAAAAAAAGTCGAAAAAGAAAGAAAAAGAAAGAAAAGTGAAGAAAATAAGAAAAATTGAAGAAAGAAATAGGAAGGAAGGAAAAGAAGGAAAGAAAAATAAATAAAGGTGGAGGGGCCCACACACACATGGCGCAGGCCATGGGGTGTGGCGCCCACCACACCTTTTCCTCTCTCTCACGTGGCGCAGGCCACTCTCTTTGTGAAGGAGAAGTGGCGCAGGTCACTCTCCCCTATTATTTCGTTCCGTCCGGTCTTTCCGGCACCCACTTCTCACGGAATCCGTCTCTTTTCAAGGCCCATTAAATCCTATTTTTTCTCAACAAATATTTGACTGCTATGCCTATAAATAGCACAAATTGCTATTGTTTCCGGGAGACATTACAGCTCCAAGAATTCAAGCTTTTTAATTCCAGTTTTTATAATTTTTAGTTTAGTTATTTTTTCCACAATACTGTACGAATTATTTTCAAGATTGGATCAAATTCTACAACCAAATATTATTGAAGAATATTATTGAAGAATATTATTCAGGTTCTTATTTTTATTGTTTATTTAATTTCGTATGCTTGCTTTAATAAACACAAATTCAAAACACTTATTCTAAAAGACAATAAACCACCAAGACATCACGTCTTCTATTCTCTTCTCATACTCTTTGCGGACGAATGCGACTTGCCTTGACAGTTCAAACAGCGATACGGTAAACACCCTCGAGTCAGAGCCGGTAACACCTGAGCTAGAGCTATGGCAACGTCATCCTAAAAAACACAAACAAGTTCCCGCCTTAGTTAGAAGAACTACGGCGAATCAGATCCTCATTTTCCCGATGAGGTACGTAGGCAGTGGGGTAGGGCCCATTTGAGCACAATCTTTATTTTCCCTACATTTTCCCCTTTCTTTTCGATCTCATTTCCGTTCCATTCCAGATAGCCATTATTTCATTCAACAACATCTTATTTCTCACCCTTTGAAACAGACTAACAAGCGTGGATCCCGTCGAGTACGGTGGACGGATTGGGGTGCTAATACCTTCTCAATTCGTAACCGACTTCCGGACCCAGATCTTTGGTTTGCGAGGCCTCGTCCTTTTCCTTCTTCCTTAGGTTTGTGCAACATTACCTTTCCCATTCCTTCGGGATAAAAATGTCTGGTTGGCGACTCTAACTTTTCCGTGCCACTTTCGCGTTTGTACTAGGATGAAAATCCCGGGAGCGGCACTTGAGAAATAAGCCACTAGAACCACTAACTTGCAGTTGAAACAATCTCTTTATAGTTTGACAAAGATTAGGTCAAACTTCCATATTAACTGGATCTTTAATAAACAACCACATTTGATTTGAAAACAATGTCTTTCCTTTGACAACCCTGTAACACTTGAACATACAGAGAGAGAGAGGGAGAGAGAGAGAAGAAGAAGCAAACTATGACATATATTTTTTTCGTATTTTGGTTAGAGGTTAGTAAACATAAACAAATACAAAGCAAGTAATAAAACATATAGATACTCGATGATCTTGTTTGTATGCAAGATGTAGATGAAATACAGAGAATCTTAGGGGTAAAAATTAAGGTGTTACAGTCTTCTTCTTCACAGATACATTGGTTGGTTTAGGTTTGAACCATACCCTATGATTTGTTTTTGAAAGCATTTCAGTTTAATTCTCTCACTTGACCTCTTTTTCATTGGTTTGCCTTCTTGATTTTCTTTAGCTTTGCATTCCTTTTGGTACTTGTTGGACTGGTGTCAGTTGTTGTATGCATAGTTGGATTTGATGTGTTGATTTCAGATATGGTTGACTTCATCTCATCAGAAATATCCCCAATCAATCATGTATTTGGTGTGAGTGCGTCATGTTGACTTGCCTCACTTGGCTAGTTTTGTTGAGCAGAAGTATCATGTTGACTTGCCCCAGTTGGTTGATTTGTTTTATTAGCTTTCACTTAAATGGTTGCACTTGTACTTACATCAAACTTGACCTTTTTCTACAAAAATCCAAATGACATACAATATTAGAACATTGTTTACACATATAACATTCTGAACAAACAATATTTAACAGACAACCAACAATACCTTTCTTTTCAAGGCATTTGGATATTGTTTCTTGCTCTTGCGTGACTGAACATCATATCCAAACTTATCACACTTTGTACACCTATAAGATATACCATGCAATCTTCTTCTAGCACCTTCCTCGCCACACTCCCTAACTCTCAATTTTATGGGTCTGTCAGGACCTTTTTTGTACCTAGGTGGTAGAAGCTCTTCACCATCAATTTCAGGCCACATTTATTCTCCATTAATGGGACTCACAGTAAAACCATAACAAAGGGCATATTTTTCCCTAGATTAACATTCATCAACAAACATTTATGGATTTTTTTTCCTAAAACCTAAAGTTGCAACAACATGCCTACAAGGAATGCCAACTAACTCCCAAAAATTACATGTACAAGACCTTTTGGCAATGTCAACTATAAGTTCATGTTTGTTATAAGAATGAGTAACCTTAAGTTGTTCATCCATAGTCCAAGTTGGCAGCCAATGCCCACTCATAGCCACCTCATTATCTAATATCTTTCTAGGAATTGGCATAACCTTGTGTGGTCACTTTTCAAGTTTCATGGCAGAATTAATGTACCTATTCATTAAGTACTTTTTAATCCATTCACACATGGTTAGTATAGGTTTATCCCTAGCTATTAAAATTGTGGCATTAAAAGCCTCGGCAATATTGTTCATCAGTACATCACATTTAGTGTAAAAACTAAATGCATGCTTACACCAACATTTTGGAGGTACTTCCATTAGCCATGTCCAAGCCTTGAGATCTACTTGCTTCAATTCATTCAGTTTTGCCTTCCATGCCCTAGCCACAGTAATTCCCACAGAGTAATTTTGGCTCGTGTCTTGAATAATATCACAAATCCTAAATGTCTCATATGTTTGCATTTTCTTCACAATAGCCTTGGACAACCACCTTGATGAAGCAGATCTATTATCCAAACCCCTAGCACATGTGTGTTTGTCTTTTATAATCTTAATGGCATAAGTGTGCTTAAGGCCCACATAATAGCATAACATTAAAAAACACACATTTAGCCTTGTATTCTACCCTTGCCCTATAACTTTCATTTTTCCCAAAAGTATTTTCTCTACCATTTAAAAATGATCACTCACGGATTGCCTCTCTAAAGTCATCTAAGAAATTGAATTGCATACCCCACTTAAACTTAAAATTCTTATTTAGTTGGTCTTTCTTAAACTTCTCTAACTTAGGCACATTATCATCTTCAGAATCATCGGGATCAGAGTTGTCTAGCTCATCACTAACATATTCATCATCTTCTCATTTCTTCTTATTGGAACCATACTTAACTAATGGGTAGAGAGACATCAATTCCATCAAACCCATATGCAAATGCATGCAGTGGTTCTTCCATCCTCACTGTCATTCAACTCTTCAACTCCCTCTTCATCACTTACATCTAACTCTACTATTTCATTCACACACCTAGGACTCTTAACTATGACTTTTATACCATTGGCATCATGTTCCACAAACATTTCCCCATAGACTTGGGTGGGAGAAGTATATGCAACAAAATCATAAGCATCATCATTATTCCTAATCTGGAAAAAAGTCCATTTATGTCAAGGATTTTGGTCCAAGTCATGTACGTCCCTTCTATGTAACTCTACCCATTAACCAAATTATGAATGTTAACCATTGACCAGTTATCAATGACTTGCCCAGACACTATGGTCGAAACACTACCCTTGTATATCGTTTCACCATCCATCAACTTTACAATTTCCCCTCCATGGTGAAAGACAACGTTAAACACTTGCAGGTTTTGAAAACAAATATAAGAGTAACTTTAAAACCAACATCATTGCGAAACTAGTAAGAGCAACAATAAAACAAACTAACATGTGACATTTTGTATCCGTCTTGGCCTCGTCTTCTCCATCGTGCCTTCGTATTCTCCGATCATGTGTTCGTTTTCGCAGGTTGCTATTTTGGTAAAAATTCTCAATTATGAGCCTTAATTTTTCACAAGGGGTAAATAGGAAATTGATTGATTTTTGAGTTTGTTATTTATTTTAATAAAACGTATCATTAATGGTCAAGTCAGTCAGCCATCAGATGCCAACTAGAAGGAATCACTTACACAATTAGTGAAATAATGACAAAAGGGTCTTGCATGATGGAATCTAAATTTGATTAAAAGGAATAAAAAAAATGGAATAAAACCAAAACTCGCTATAATGGCAGGGATAACATATGATTAACCCTAATTTATATGAAATTTTTGTACTAAACTAAACTAAGCACAATTTATATTTTTTAATTACTTTGACCTTCACTCATTTATTATACATTATTATTTAAATTGTTGCATTTTAAACAATAGATTCTTGATAGCATTAAACTTTAATTTTTCCAACATGGTGCCCTCTTAAATGGAAATTCTGATTTGAAACTAACTAGTTGATGTGATTCACATTGATTGTGAACAAAGAAGTGGTTAAAACTTAAAAGATATTATGTCTTAAATGTTTCCAAGAAGCTTTTGAAACCTCAACTTTGGCCTCACTACCCTAGTAGTAGCAGTAATATTAGTAATGATAGTCCATAGTAAAATTGTGAAAATCATTACTGTGATACTTGTTACAGCCACAACCAAAGTGAATGCCTATTCAACAATAAAAAGTTTGTCATTGTCTCTTATCACATCAATACTATCTATTTCTGCTCCTTCTTCATTTGTCACCATTGCATCTCTTGCATCAAACTCAAATTTTTCACCTGATCAACACATACAAAAGAAAAGAAATGAGAGACAGTGTCCGTCTACACGCCAGTATTTATAGTAAGAATATCACTATATTAGTACTAACTTCTGGTGAATTTGAAATTTTACCTGCAATCATTTTGAGTTTTTCTAATGAATCAGGCAACTTTATTAACTTTCCGGCTTCATTCAAACCTTTTTCTCTTCTCACTATAGGGTGACCTCTATATATACTTACTCTTGGAAACTCTACTCCATTATATCTTCTCCAATTTTGTTTATGTTCTTCTTGATTTTCACCCTCACTAGGCTTTTCCTCATTCACATTAATTAGATGTCCGATTTCGCGTTTCTGAAGTAGCTCATTTAAGGTCGATGCAGAAAATTCATGAGTATGTATATCAGCGACTTCCGCGCCATTCATAACAAGCAACTGAACCATGTCAACAAGATTTTCTGTTATAGCGATTTGTATAGCTTTTGTGCCGTGTCCATCTTTCGAGTCGATGTTTAGTCCTTGCTTTAAAAGCTCGTTCATCACGGTTAAATCGTTTCTTTTTGCTGCTAGACATAAGAGGTTTCCTGCTGTGTATGGATCAGAAAGGGCAGATAGCTGATAGAGGATTCTGAAGATTGAGTAATGTTTTGAAGCAATAGCATACCATAGTGCAGTGTTACCATTCATATCTGTCAATAAATGTAATGGTAATGTAAATCACTACATGAATGTGAAGTATATATACTTTTAGAAAATATTCATAGAAATATATGTGATACCTTTTATATGAATGTTGCATGTATGTTTGAGCAACACTTTAACACACTCTTCATGTCCATTTGATGCTGCTATGTGCTGCAAAAAAAAAAGTTGATAGTTTTGACACGAACATCAGATACAACTCTAACATATAGACATCCGATACAATATTAACAAATATATAGACACGAACATCAAATGCAATATTAACAGATATATAGACACAAACATCAGATACAATACTAACACAAATGATAATGAAAGTACTTAAAGGTAACTAGATTCGTTAGTGTTGTGTCAGACACTAACACGTGTTAACACCAGACATCTCGTCTATCCGAAGTGATTTATTTTTAAAAGTCTAAGTAATAAAAAAAGGGATGATTATCAAACATGAGCATACATACCAAAGGAGTTCTCCCTTTTGAGTCACCAATATCAGGATCCAAACCAGCTCTTAGAAGCTCTTCAAGAAAAGCAGCATTACCTGTGCTAGCCACAGTTAACAAATTCACAGCCATGTTAGGATCCTCTTCTTCCACATTCTCCACCATTAAATCTTTGATACTCAAATCCTTAAGCTGCTTATAATGCTGCAATTGCATCACATTATACTCTATAAGCTTTCAAGTCAAAACCATAATAATGATGAATATTAATTACTCACGAGCCGAAACCATAACCAACCTGAAGGAAATTTTTTAGGATTAGTATATTGTCTTCCTTTTTAACCTGCATTGCTTCTATAAGAGCACTGGTTTTCAACCTCAGAAGCTGTGTAAGAGTCTTGGTTCTATATGTATAGCTTTGAGACCTACAACAAAGTGCACCAACTTCTCCAAACATGTCTCCTCTTGTTAGAGTCCCTAAAACTCTCTCTTTCTCTATCACACTATCAATGATCTCTACTTCTCCTGACACTATAATGTAAACATCGTCCGGTGCTTCATTTTGCATTATAACATCCTCTTTAGGTGGTATATATTCCGCATTCATTTTCGCAACCTGCAAAACATTCACAATAAGCGCTTAATTAAGTTGTTTATCCGTATACAGTCAGAACATAACTGTAAGAATCAAAATTGAGTCTCTTACTAAGGACAAAAGGATTTCTTTGGAGACGCCTTTGAAGAGATAGACTTTCTCGACAGTTGGAAAAAACAAATGCTGGCAAATACTTTTGCAAATCGATTTCGGAAGCTGTTCAATTAACTGATGTTGATTCAATCTCTCCGCCTTAAATCTCAAACACATGTAAGCAAGGATTTGTTCTTTTAACCTCGGAGGCAACCTATTTCGGCACACAAAGTTCGATGCTGCTTCAATGCTATTTCTCTACAACAAAATCAAATGCAATATACAACTTCATCAAGGAGTTCGTTCTTCCAATAGTTCCTACTATTCTGATAGTATAATAATACTTACGAATTCCATGGTTCGACGAGTTCCTTCGACTACAAGATTCGTCATGTTACCGATCAAGTAAGCAGTTAGTCCAAGGTTGAAGAGCATATAGAAAATAATGAAAATCATTTCCATGGTGTTGACAGCATGAAGATCGCCGTAACCAACGGTTGTCATGGTAGTGATGGACCAGTAGATGGCAGAAATGTATCTGGTTCTAGGACTTGTCTCTCTGAAATTAGGAATGACAGCACCAATCCATGTGTTTCCTTGATGAGGATACCTATCAGCAAGCATGTAGTAGAGACAGCCAGCACAATGGATTGAGAAAAGTGTAACAGAAAGAAGCCTAGCACATCTGACCCAGAAATAACTGAATCTGATATCTTTTTCAAGCCTTGTGAAGAATTGTTTGACTCGTCTGATTCTCCAAAATCTGAGCATTCCCAAGAGGAAGTAAGGGAGGCCTAGTTTGTGTTTGCCAGTTAAAATATAGCCTATTGCTTCATAGGGTATTGTTGATGCCACATCCATTATGAACCATGTTGACAAGTACCTATCATATTATTTTCAATTATGGAACATCAACATTAGATTAAATTATTGGGCCCTCTATTTAAATTGGGCTGACCCACCAATTTTTTTCTAAGATTTGGACCCTGGCCCATATACAAATTTTGTGGTTAAAAAAGAAACAGGTGTTCATTATCTTATCTTATTTATTTAAATCTAATAAATTAATACTCCTACAACAACTAGACTTAATCATTATCTGAATAGTTGGTCTTACACATATCAATATTATCAAACTTAGGTTGAAATTAGGCCCTATGAACTTGGAATTTTAGAAAATGAATAATTAAAATCAATCCCTCACGTATGAATTAGAGAAATAATAATAATAATAATAATAATTGCAAATCATATTCTTTCTGATAAAGAGAATGTCATATATTATTATATTCTTGTATGGAGCTTTTCATCCTTTTATTAGAATAATTATACTTTTACACTTTAAATACTACTTCGATTCACTTTTTTAGAATAATAAAATATTTTTACAAAATACAACAAAGTATTAAATTATTCTCATCACTTTTTCATGTTTTTCTAATTGCTCTATACTACACAACAATTTGGAATGTACCCATTATATTAGGCGTTTGTATAAATATTTCTAGATTGCTGCATAAATTTATTTATTTTAATTTTCCTATTTGTTAATTACTCTTGATTAAAATAAAATAAAACAAGTCATTTTGATATTAATAATTCATAAATTGTTAGATGAGTCAAAGAATATATTTAATTTTCTTCTATTAAAAATGATTTTATTTTACTATGAGATGAATTTTGAAGTTAATTTTAAAAATATTTCATAAATAATTATTGAGAATGATTTAATTCATGTGTGTTTAAAAATATTAAATATTAAATATTATTTTATTATTATTATTATTAAAAACTATTTTGTTTTAATATTTATTAGTATTATTTTTTTCATATAAATCATTCTATTAATATTTAATAGAACCTTTTATTAAATATTTTACGGTGTCAATTAATCACAGACATAGTATAAATTTTATAATTAATGTTAATGTAAAAGTAAAATTTAAATAACTGCTAAGTAAGTTAAGAAATTACCTAAGAACAATTTTTTTGGAATTTCTGACAAGAAGATGAGTAGTTCCATCAATGAATGCCACAAAGAATGTCATAACAATATCAATGGCGAAGAAAAGATCAACAATATTGTCCACAATATATAGTTTTCTATTTGGAGAAGAATGCATGAAAGCAACTTCAAAGGGATAAGCCCATGCAGAATATGCTACCAAAACAACCATAAAACTTTCCCAACACCTGCACATAAATTAAATAAATATACAGCATTAATTTAATCCATAAATTAATTTTTTATAACTAAATAATTATACTTCTAACACTATATTTTGAAACACATTGAATTTGATAGAAATTATGGTAATATATTAGTTTTTTTAAAATACAGAAATACATATTTTGTTTGGACTAACCCAACAAATCTAGATGTTTAAAACAAATATTGAGACGAGTCTCTTTAATAATTAAAATTTAAAAAAAAATAGTTTTCTAAATTAATAAATTCTTAAACTATCAAACAATAATTATATTTAAAGTAAAATATATTGAATTGATTAATTAATTTTTTTTACTAAATTAATTAATTAGTACTAGCAAACTTATTGAATATGATGTAACAAAAAAAAACTTAGTGAATAAATAATTCACCAAAAAAAAATAAGTGAACAAGTTTATTACTCTAAGACAGAAAAAATAATACTATTAATTAATTAAATCAAAATTATTAAAATATACTCTTTTGATCATTTTTAAGAGATACATTTCACCTTTTTAAATTCATTGAATAATTAATGTACCCTAGTATGTATTATAGACTAAATATATTAATAATTAAATGAATCTAAAAAGTGAAATATATCTTTAAAAAAAGGTGAATATTTCGGTACCCTTGAATTTTAGTTGGGTACCGGTACTTTCAACCAATCAAAATCTATTATTCAATGTCACGTCATTTTATTATTTTATTTTATTTTAAAATAAATTAAAATTTTACTACAATTTATACTAAAAGTACCGATACCCATTACTTATCATGAGTACCTAAGAATTTACATTAAAAAAAACCAGAAAAAATATTATCTTAAATGATTTGCTTGAATATAACTTTTTCTAAGTTATTACGATAAACTTTTACCTTAAAAAAAGTCCAAAAAAGTTAACATAAAAGTTAAATTATAATTTGAAAAGAGAAAGAAGTTTGAAAAATGAACTTAGTCTGAAGCAAACAAGATATCTCTACCTGTATCTAGAATCCATTGGTGAAATGATCCATCTTGAGTAAACTTGATTCTCTCTAGAAACACCAAGTGGTGGAAGAATGAGTTTTGAAATATTCCTTAGATTGAAGGATGAAGATGATGTATAATCTTCTTTAACACCATCATGATGATGATGATGATGATGTTTTCTGTTCAAGCTAGAAGAATTATATGAACTGAAATTGTTCTCCATTTTCTTGCACTTGAACAAAATTCTAAGTGAAGATTGTTATGGAGAGATTAAAGAATGGAGAGAAAGGAGAAGAGAAAGCATGATGGTATTATTGTGATTTCCTTTCATGTCTCACTGACCCTATGAGATATGGTTTTGAATATATAGCCAATAGTTAGATCCAATGATCAATAGTGTTAGTGGGGACACTTTTGTCTTTCTATCAACATGTGACTCTGCAACAAAATTGTATTTATATCTGCCTTTTGTTGGCCTTCAAATTTGAATTTTTTGTCATATATATATAATAACAAGAAAATAAAAAGTTTTTAATAGATTAAAATTTAGAATATGGAAAAACATTATTATTATCAAAATATTTGTCTTTAAATTGAATATTAGAAAAATCCACATAATTCAAAATAATTGTATGTTTTCTACTATATATTTTAAAAATAATTATTAAATAATATAATTTATTTCAAATTTATTTTTTTAAATTAAAAAACTAACTTTAACATTTTTAAGAGCTAATTTTGATATCTAATTACATAAACATATATTATTAAAAATTAAAACGCGGTTAATATTATATAATTTCTTAAGAAATATATATTTCAAAAAGGTATCTCATGAAAAACTATTCAGAACAGAATTAAATTTAAATTTTTTAAAATTTTAATATTTAAAATTTTTTAATAAAAATATAAAGTCACTAAAATGACAAAAGAACTATTTTTATTACTTTTTTATTTGAAGTTATTTTCAAAAAAGTTTGTAAATATTTTTAACAGAAATATAAAATATTATAATAGTCCTTAAAAAAAACTAAAACAAACGAATTTATAATTAAAATCTCTAAAATAAAATAAAAATAATTAATTTTAAAAAAAAACTAAATTTAAAATTTTAACTATTAAATTATATTTCAACAATGGAGAATATATAGAATGCGTGAATGGTGCAAGTAACCTGATTTTTCTGTGATATAATTGAAAGTTGCAGCAACATTTTCTGATGTTACATGCATTATTTAGTGATATAGACGTAAATGAAAAACTCGTAGAAAGCGTGTGAGGTCAAAAGTAATAACAAATTATTATGGTTATAATCTAAGAGGTCTATAAATCATTATACAAGCAATATAGTTTCTCTTCGTTTTTGGACTTGTGAGAAACACATAACATGCGCGTATACAACATAGTATTGTTGCAAATTTTTTATAAAAATATTTACAAAATAAAACATGTTTAAAAAAAATACCAAAATGACTTAGTTTGCCAACATATTCGCCAAACCAATGGGCGAACATGCATAAAGTATAAAGCAATTCGTCAAATGAAATGACGAACGTGTATTGAGTGCAAGTGAATTCACCAAACCGATTGGCGAATTGGTTCAAAATTTTTACATGTTTGCCAAACCGATTGGCGAATTGGTTCAAAATTTTTACATGTTCGTCAAACCAAGTGGTGAATTGTCTCAAGATTTTTACATGTTTGTCGATCAGTGTGACGATCATGTATAGAAACTAAATCATTTTGGTATTTTTTTTTTTTTAACATATGTTATTTTGGAAATATTTTTATAAAACTAGGTTATTTTAAAAATAAAATAAAAAATCTTGATATTAATGCCAATAGTTTTAATACATCTTTGTGTGAGAGGATATAGTAACTTATAATAAGTCCAAAGTTTCTAGACTTGTGGCAATATTACAACTCCCAATTATGTTAATGCAAAATGAAAAATGTTTTTGCTTGTTTTCATTAAATTATGTGGCTTGTAATTTTTACTTTTATTTTTGGAAGAATCATACTTGTATATATACACGAAAATAATCCATATCAAAAACATAAATTATGGATATATTTCATTACAAGACATAAAATAATTTTATAAACTGGTTTGATCACTAAACAATTTGAGAGTATTGAATCATAGTTTATTATCGAGCACCAGATCATTCGTCGAACTGCATAATTAAATCGGATAATTCGATTGAATAAATCGGTTTTTTATAACAAAACTATATACTTATTAAATAGTCGAAATAGATTATTCGATCTTTAAAAAATTATGAAACCTACAGAATTTCAAAATATCATTATTTCGCAACTAAAGGATTTTAAATTCAACTTTTAAACATAATTCTCACATACAACAAAATAGTACAAAATATATATCCAAATAAATTTTGAATAAAGTTTAATTGCAACATAACAAAACAATTACATTGTCTAATAAATTTAAGGGTTAAATATGTTTGTGGTCCTCCTAAATATCTCAAATTTCGTTTTTAGTCTCTCAATATTTCCTTCAAAGAATAATTCTTCTAAAAAATTCCATTCACACTTTCGATCACTAATATCAAATTGTTGCTAAAAATGTCACTAAGAAGATAATGTTCTCAAATATACATCCTGAGAAAATAAAAATGATAGAGGACATTGTCGTTGACATGAAGATAGCTTAAATTGGCTTTTGACCTAAGGAGCTCATGTTTGGAGATTTGCTAGTTTTGGCCCTTGTATTTAGGCATGTTTGGTTTGTCTTGTAAAGTTTCTATAGCCTAGTGTATCTTTGTAAATTTTAAGACAAAATTATTGTTGGGCATCTTTTGATGTTGATTATGATTGTTTTTCATGATCTGGGTATATATGTGCTAACAAAACCCTTGTATGAATGATCTTGTGTATGCTATTTGTATACTCGATTTATTAAAGGACTAAATATTTCCCAAATTATGACAAAAAAGGGGAGTAATGAGATAAAGTTGTTTAGTACTGATTGTTCAAGAAAGTGCTAATGTTGTGTGCATGAATAAGTACGTGAATGATTGCATACTAACATATGTTAGTTTATAGGATTGTATGCTACTAACTATGAGATACTAGATTCATGCATGACTAATTATGTGAATGATTGAATAATTATCTATTTGGTTGGAGAAAACTGAATGGACTATGTGTAAGTATCTGAATGTTGATGTTTTTGTCTTCTATTGTTGCTGGTGCTTAACTTTGATACATAGAAGTTATTGTTGTTGAAGTGCACTAAAGATTCAGTGCATCTACTAGTTGTCACTTATTCTCATAGAAGAAGTGTTATTTATCTTGAAGAGTTGTTTTGCCACAATTTGAAAAAAGGAGAAGATTGTTGTTCTTATTGGATTGACCCTTTGGATTGGTTGCATTTTAGTAAAACAACAACTTGGAGAAATGTCTTAGTATTCAAGATTGATCTAACTTGCTAAAGTTGTATGAAGTTATATAAAGGACATGTGTTGGGTGTGATACTCTGACATATTTGTATGACATTAGGGCCTTGTTCAACAGGAGCCAGAATGTTACATTTTGGAGTATGTTCAGCAGATTTGTTAAAGTTTTATTGTTATTGATTTAAAAATATGATTAGATGATTTTTTTGACAGCTGGATGAAGTTTAATTCGGATTTAAATGAATACTTGAATTTGAATTTAAATGAAACAAATAATATCGTGTTGGAGATATTCAAGGAGAAAATCAAATATCCCAACATATTATGCATTAATTTTGGACGAATTCAAAGATATTATCCAAGGAGAAAAATTTAGAGTTACATTGATATATAAGAAGCTCAAATCTACGTTGGAAAGTAATCACTCTCATTTAAGATCTTATAATGTTAGGTTTTGTATTGTGTATCCGCACTAATGCCCTAATAGAATTGATGTGGGATTTTTATATATACCTATATGTTTCAGTAATTTGACATAAATGGTTTGTCTAGTTGAGTTGTAATCAATATTATTTCTGTACACCTTTATGTTTTATTAACTTTGTATAGAAGAGTTGTCTAATTGAGTGTAATATTCAACATTATTTATCTTATGAAGATTGAAGTTGATCACTAGGGCTTAGTGGTTGTTTGCCCATTTCACTAGGATTGTGGCAGAGAAGAAAGTAGGTAGATTCTCATATTTAGGGTGAGGCTCTAAACAGAAATGCATTGGGTAGGTTTACAAAAAGACTATTGAACATCATAGAATTTGGTGTCGCTTGTTGGTCTATATGTACTAAACTACTAATGTGAATTTCCTTTCGTAAAATCTAAAAGGATTTTTTGTGTTTATTCAAAAAACTTAATTTTTTCATAATTTTATTCGTTTCTGATGCGGCGATTATCATAACAATGCTTATGTTGGACACTTTTGCATTAAATTTGTTTAGTTGAGAATGTAATTACTATATGATTAGGACCAGGCATATTTTACTGCAAATTTTAGCATTCTAGTACTAGAATACAAATTTTATTGCACCACCAAACCACTAGATTTATTTTTAATTGAGTTTTAATCCCAACTATTAACATTGATATTTGCTTCAATTACTCATTTCCCCCTCATAATTTTCTTTATAATCGTGTTACTTCTTTTATGATAGATTACAATCTATTGTTTCTTTTATCATAGATTATAATCGTGCCAGTAACTTTGTTAAATTATTTGAAAGTAGCCACGTCCTCTATTATTTTCATTTATAGCATAAAAAATATTTGAAATTACATTGCTTGTTAAGTTCTTATGATTTTTCAACATATCCATAACTGTTAATGACTATTTTTTTTAATTAAAAACATCAACTTTCATGGTTGATTTTGACTTGGAGTATTTACGATTGTCGACATGAGTTCTTACTCAACAAAATTTAAATCTTGGCAACAAGAAGTAAATGGATAAAGGATAATATTATTCGCCACTAAATGCATAGTATAAAAAAGAATGATATAGCGTTGGATAAAGCTAATGGAATTTGTACAGGATAACATTAATACTCACTTGGTGGTATGGTGTATGATATGGTTATATGTCTTTTCATGCTTATATGCCTAATATAGTCACCTCATGTCATGCCATGCCATGCCACTGACTGTGATGAGATTTGAATTATAATCTTCAAAATGGAAATCCATGGTGACTTCATGTATCAATAATGCAAATTATGTGTTATCAACAATTAGTTTCATGTCTCTATCAAAAGATAAAAAGAGTATTTTAATGATGATAAGAAACTAAAAGATTTGAGTTTGATATGAGTAGTTGGTGAAAGATAAAATATTACTATCATTTGTATACGTATGATACATTATATTATGATTTTTTAATAAAATGGAAAATTTAAGGTTAGTAAAAGAATAACTTGAATTGGTCCACGTTAATGGGAAAGACTATAAATTTGTGATGGTTTATCCAAGTGAAAGAATCTATGAAAAGTTTATTTTAATAGGAGAATTTAAGAAAATTTCAAAAACACAACCTAAAATAAAAGGGGACAGCATGGTGAATTTTTAATTTATGGTATGTGTGTGGTTTCTGTAGCATAAAAGGGGACAGCATGGTAACACAAGAGTCGGCATCAAGGTAAAACAAAAAGGACGATTCGATGTGGCTCTTCATCTTTAAGAAAATGGGTTGAATGAATAAAAGATTGTCACGCAAGTATTGGTCCCTTCAAATCCGATAATAATATTTGACAACATATTTGAATTTGTCCACATCTTTTGGGACCTTCTTCCAACTTAGAAATAAATGTGGGGGGATGTGTACCCGTAGCATATTTTCTATGTGATTAGACGTTTGCCATATACTACTATTCAAAAGTATAAATATTCTCTATGGCTAGCATTTTTTTTTCTGTGATAGGAGAAAAAAGATAGTAAAATATTCAAATAGAGTTGAATAGTAGAATTTAAGTACGGAAATCCATGAATTTGGGTGTTGACTAAGGGCATATGATTTCTATTATAGTTGTCAATTTTTGAAGTGCTTTTATTTTGTTCTATTTGTGAACTTGGACCATATATACAGAATCTATTACTACTGTAGTATGAGATATGGCAAGAAATAAATGATGCCATCTCGGTAAAACAGAGATGGATGGAAGAGTGAAAAGGAAGAAGAGTCAAACCAGAGTTTTATTGTTCATTATGGTTCTATCTAGTTCAAAAAATTAGTCTTCGCAGTTACGAGATACTCAAATCATACCAAAAAAACATTTATTCTCCTAATATAATTAGCATCCCATAAACTCCGAATTAGGGAATCTTAACCTGAGTTACCTTGAATTGATTACATGATAGCTTTTTATATATTGTAATTCATATTATACGTATTTTACTAACATCAAAAAACACAATCTCTTTAATTTATTTGTTTCAAAATCTTATGCATTGCGCCCAAGAATGAAGTCCAATCATCAACTAGTGAGACAAAGCAAAGCTATGCAGTGACGACAACCTACTGTGGTCTGAATAATGACGACGAAGAATCTATCAGATGAAACCGAGAATGAAGTCCAATCATCAACTAGTGAGACAAAGTAAAGCTATGCAGTGACGCTGCGAAACACACAAGCAAAGTGAAACCCAGATCACAGTGAATGCAATAAAAATTATCAATATAGGAGTCAAGAAACTGCATGGACGGAAGAAAGTCCAAGATTTATAATGTTGAAAGTGCGATTTAACCATCAAAGACATTGGATATCAGAAGCGGGAACCGTTGCAACCTCGGTTTTGGATGGTTGTTGTTTCGCATGGCAAAACAAGTGTGTAGAAAGCAAAAAAGTGGTGGCTAAGAGATCAATCTAAATGCCGCGACCAGAATTCATGGTAGGTAAGCAATGAGGGTAAATCATTGGCTAAAACAATTTCGAACTCTACAAAACTACAAGCCTTCATAATTGCTAATTCGCATAAATATTTCATAAACACCAGAATGGTCATCAAAGGACTAAAAAGTAAATTCTTATCACACTTCAAACAAAAAATTTCATTAATAGTCAAATTCAATACACAAATCTTGATAATATCTAATAATAATAATCCAAAGTATGCCTTACTAAATCATGTTATATGGATGACAAAATTCTATAAATATTGTCTATTACTATGAAGCTTCTAAGAAAGTGCTTGGAAATGCTTTCCAAGTGAAATGCACTCCACTACAAAAGCTATGTTTAATAATCTTGGATTGGAAGCAGATAACATGGGTCCAAAAACACACTAAATAAGATTTATAATAAATGTAAAATTAAACTTTACAGGCAGCTAAACGAACTCACAAACGATAATAATCATATCCAACTCACTGACAGTGCGAATGAAACCGGGCTGTAAAGGCCAATCTCACCCAAAAGCACATTACACCGTTAATTTAAAAGCTGCAAACTGGAATGGCAGCTTTACTCAAGTTCTTGTAGCAGAACTCAAATTTTTCAAACACAAGCTATATCACTTGGAACTCGAAAAGTAAAACCCACAACTGTTTCTTTAGCTTTGTCTAAGAAGATATTTTACACCAATCAAAATGTGTTTCAAATTGAAGGACTAAATGAACAGTAGTAGTAGATAGTTTATACTGTTCAACCACCTTTAAGAAATGTGTTTCCTTAGCTGGTAGGAACCTCACTTGTTGATTTTTTCAGAATTCTGCTTTGCTTTCATTTTAATCAATGATACTCTAACAATTCTATCTTTTCATTAAACATTTTCCCCCCTTCTTCTATCAATTTGATTATTCTAAATATTAGCCTCATATCAACTTCGAGTTATTGTACTTGAAAAAAATAAAAAATAAAAACTTCAAATTATTATGATAAGCACAAAAAGATATCAAGAATATCCTAACATATATACCTTACCAAAGCTCGTAAGTTCTGTAAACACAGTCTAACAAATCAATTAAATAGTTGGGACAATTTCTCGCGCCAACAAACACTTCCAGTGTGTGAAGCAGGTGGACAAATACTATTATTTAACTAGACAGCACTTTCAGATCTGAAATGATCTTTGACATGTGATAAGGATTGGGACATATACAAACTATAAGCTAATTACAGTTAATGTTGTATAAAAGTTAGCTTACTGTGGTTTGTTTTACTTGGTCCATGATCAAGAGTTACAGATATTCTGTGATAATCCGGTATAAGCATTTCTTCTGTGTTTGATGGGAAAGTAGACAGACATTACTGTGGCTCTTCAACCTGCACCCTTGAGTAAGCGTAGCTCTCGACATTTGCGTCGCCGTCATTGGCCTTTGTCCAGGAAATCTTCCATATTGTATACAAACTTCGCCTGCATAGACCACAGTAATCATAAGATAACAAGACAGTAGTCAAACTATCATATTGTTATGGTAAACCAGCTTTCTAAACAAGCAAAAGAAAACGAACAAGTTCTACACTAATGCTACAACCATAGATAGATACTGATTCAAATAACTAAAATGGAAACAGTTTACTTTGTTGATAAAACGGGGTTCCTAAAGTAGATGCATGGGTAATCCCCTCGTTCTTATTGACATGATAAGAAATTCTATAATAGAGCTGACAATTTTGCAACTCGGGTTCCAATAATTATTTGGTTAATAGTTCAAATATACGAAATCTAACGTGCATGAGTTATATATATCCTGTTAAGGTGGAAAATTAATGACGGAAAGAGATGCAACAAATACATGTGAACATGTTGATTGAGAATCGGAGTTTATAATTAAAATGCAACAAAAGAAATCCAAGCAAGTGTTTGTAATTAAGATATTACCAAATAATCAGACAGAGAAATAGGAAAAATCATCAGCAACTAGGTTCTTGTTCTTGAGTTTATTAATGCTAATATCCCAAGCTAGAATATTTAGGGTTTAATATGTTTAGTCCCTATAAAATTTTGAATTTTTCAGTTGTCTCTGGATAAATTGTATTAAATTTTTTATTATTTTTTTACAAAAAAAGTGAGTAGTTTTAGTCTCTATATTTAGTCCCTGTAAAACAAAATAAGGACTAAAGTTAAGCAAAATTTATGCAAGGAAAAAAAACTTATCTAACTCAACTTTTTATACATCGCATAGGGCCTAAGCCTGAAGCCAACTCATTCTGAGTTAACTTACATATTCCCATAATTCGGAAGTATTGTTGCACACTATTCATACTCGATTATAAATATGTCCATCAATCATATGCAGTTTACTGCTGGGGACAGGGATATACCTCTCTGGTTCCTCGCTCCTCTTTGCAAGCATTAATGTCAAGAATACGGGAACCATTGCTGCAAACAAGTGCTTGAGTGTATGACCGCTGACAATATGATTAGTCCATTTGTAGACGACATCATCAGTAGCCTCTAACACCTTAGCTAGAAGATAAAATCCTGCAAAAAATTTACAGGAAATCTAAGACTGGTGGATGTTTATAGTTAATCTCAATATGAAACAATGCCGTAATACAAATACAAACCTGCAGCCCATAGCCAATAAGTTGAATGAGTGTACATTGGCGGCAACAAAATAGCCATTACTGGAATTGCAATGATTGGTACAAATTGGACCAAAGCATATGGACGGAGGTCATCAAAGAACCTGCGGTAAATACAAGAACAAGACAAGGGTAATTATTTCATGAGTTAAAATTCAGTTGAATGAGTACCATTTAACCCCAAATCAATACCACATAAATGAATAGCAACATTAAGGGTCATACTAACAAGTGTCCTAAAGGCACTAGTTAAGAAAGCAAAATGTAGAAATTTTGCATTGGAAAGAACACTTTTTAAACTTCTAAGAAGTCGAATACACCACTTTTCAACATAATATTTCTCCGTGTTTCCTTAACAAGTGTCCTAAGGAGACTCTTTCACATTTTCCTAACATTAAAAAGGACTATTATAACTTCTGGAATTTTGATTCTCTGAACCATTCAATAATTCTACACAATAGATCACGTTACTATAAATAAATGGAAAATAAATTTGCAGATTTCACAGTGAATTTTATGCTTATATATATATAGAATAAAATAGGCTTTTCATCAATGACTGAACTACCAATAACAATATGAGATAAACCAATGAAACATTGTGCACAAAACAAAAATTAAAAAAGACAGCGAGCTTGCCTCCAATACGCAATACTAATAACACCCGCCAAAACAAGAGGTATAATTGAAATCATTCCTTTCCTCTCATCAATCCTTTCAATGATGAAAATCGCAATGATAGAGGTAAAAGCAACTGTCATCTGAAACATAAAGCAGATTACGAATTAAAATTGAAAAAGAACGAAAAGAAGAAAAAAAGTACTAATTTAGCAATGTGAAATTGCTTATATAACTTCCACTCACAGGTAACCTATCCCACACAAGTCTAGCATCATCTGGCTTGAGATGATAATACGAAGATCCAACCGCAACAGCAGCCACACCAACATAGAAACAAGTCCAACCCCAAAGTTCACCTTGCAAACTTCATGGCATGAAAATTCATCAATATCATCAATAATAACCTATGTAGCACCGACACCTCTTGAAAATATGTGTATGTGTCCGTGTCAGACACATACACGGACACTTGTGGTTGCGTTTAATTAATTAATTTTTTCAAATTATTACTTGTGTCACCTATTGGAGTTGTGCTGAGATCAAAACAACATAATAACAATATTAATATGAAAAATGAATGTACCTGAGCTTAAAATAATTTCCATGATGACAAAGTACAAGCCCAATTAAACCAATAATGAGAAAAGGGAAATTGGAAATCACATCAAGTGCATTGGGAATACCTAAAAATGAAATCAAAAAACAATAAACAGAAAATTGTGAAATATTGCTACTACTCTATATAGCAAAATTAATCTAGAATCATACACAGTATAAAGCAAATAAAGGTAAGTTGAATGAATAGAATTGAAATTAGGGTTAGTAGTAACCTAGGAAGGTGCGTTGATCGGCGAAATTGTGATAATCTTGGGACTGAGGAATGGATGGGGTTAGAATCATGAGTACTATGAAGCAAATGAGAGCTATAGCCAAGGTATAAGCGGTGCGTTTTCTCATTTCTGTTTGATTGATTACGTCGGAGAGAAAAGAAACGAAGATCAGATCGGAGAGGAGTGAGGAGGGGAAATGGAAAGGGCGTGTGTAGTGCGGTCAGGTGCCGTGGCGGTTTGTATAGTTGAGTTGAATTCAACAATTTTATTACTTAATTTACTATTATTATTATTATTAGATTTAATTTTATTTGACAAAATATCTAAATTGGTCTCTTAACTTCACAACTGGATCCAATTTGGTCCTTTATCTATAAAAAATGACAAATAAGATCCTTTAATTTTTTAAATGTTTCTAAATAGATAATTTCCGTCAACCACCCCAAACGGAAGTTTACTTTGTCATATGTGGCAACTGACATGGCATTTGAAGTCTTCTTCCTCCTTTATACTGAGTTTGTTCACCCACAATTAGTTTCATGCAAATCTAGGGAAAAATCCACTTCATCCCCAATTTGATTCAAGCAAAATCTTAGGGTTTGTGGTTTCGAGCTGGTCACAAACATGAAATTTTGTGGGTCGACGCCAGTGATGAAAGCAAAACACGGTTATGGTGGGTGTTCTTCGAAGGAAGGATCGAATGTCAACACAAGAACATCTTGGAAACCTATATGTCACTGTGGGGATTTAGTTGTTCTTCGTATGACCACAACATGCGAGAACTATGAGAAACATTTTTGGGGATGTCCTAATTTTAAAGTATGGTATATGTATGTTTGTTTAAAAACGGTTTATGTAAGTGTGTTTAAAAAAAGTTGATGTTGAAGATGGTATTTTGCAGGGATCAAGCAATGTTGGTTATGGATACTTTAGATGGTATTTTGAAGATGTTGGAGATGAGAATGAGCAATATTTGATGGATAAAATTGAGAAGCTCTCAAAGGCAGTGGCAGAAGCTCAATTGACTATTGAAGAATATGGGAAACAAATAAGCAATGTGGAAAATGAAATGAAGAATCTGATGAAGTTGATAATATTATGGAAATTGATGTTGTTCATAAGCCTCATTGTTGTTGTTTTTAGAATGTCTTAGGATGTTGTTTATCAATTTGTTGTCATTGTAGTTGGCAGTACCAGTTTGCCATTTGTAATGGAGAATTTGTTATCAATATTACTTGCATTTGTTATGTTGACAGTAATTTGTTATCAATATTACTTGTTATCAGTACCATAATATTACTTGCATTTGTTATATTAACACAATACCATTTGTTATGACTTGTTATCAGTACCATAATATTACTTGCATTTGTTATATTGACAGAATTGCTATGACAGAATTGTCATGACTTGTTATCAGTACCATATTATTTGCTATGACAGAATTGACAAAATAACATTGACATAATTGCTCAACATAATTGACAAAATTACATTGACAAACTGGCTCAAAAAAGGCCTAATCCAAAAATCATATGTCTTAACACAAGTCATTGACAGAATTGCTCAACATATCCAAATAACACAAGTCATATGTTTTAACCATAACATAGGCCTAATCAAAAAACCATATGTCTTAACACATAACATAGACCTAAACAAAATATTATATGTCTTAATACAACATTACACATTACTAGTCTAAACATAATACATCAGTCTAAACAAAAACATATGTCTAAATTTTCAAGTCTTGTTGATCTCTTGGTTGGTGTTGTTCTCCTTGTTGTTGGGCCTACAACAGTCTTGGTTGCACTCATCCTAGTGGTTGGGCCTGGGGTATGAATGAGAAAAAATATGAAAAGGGATAAATGTAATTACTAGTATATTTATAAATAATTTTTTAGTTTTGTTTGTATAATAAACACAAGGGTTTTTATATAAAAAAAATCGATGGGTAGGGAAAAAGAATAATGACATAAAATAAATAATTTTTGATCGATATAACTTTAATCAATAAGATATCAATTTAATTTGATAGAAGAAGATAAAATAAAGATAATAAACACAATAATTTACTGATAGGATCAAGTTAGCATATTTAAATAAACAAATAATAAAAGAGTGGAATATGGGGAAGAAGATGAATGTGATTATGGTAAAAGTACTAGAGTTCAAATTGGGTCTAGCAAGTACAAAGCAATAACATGAAAAATAGTAAATGTGAGGATAGTGAATGAGTAGGCACTTCGAGAGGCCTTATCACTCCTAGAGATTAGATACTCAATTTATGCATAAAGACAAATGAATCTTCCCTTAACTTTTATTCCCTCGTATCTAAATGTTCTCTCCTCTATGTTACTTACATGTGGCCTATTCATGTGTTGCTCTTAACATACTTAGTTTTGTGTTGAATCCCTTCCTCTGTCACTCTTTTTATGTGTCCTTTTGTAAACTTTGCAATATCTACTAATTCACCCCCCCTTCAAAACTCTTTTTGATCTCAATGAGGAATGCTGGAAACTTTGCTCTCATCTTATCAACCAGCTCCCAAGAGTTTTCAAATTTTGATTGACTTTTCCACTTAACCAGGATCTCTACCACTTCATGTTAATTCCTTCTAGAGACCATAGCTCTCCTAAGGGTAAGTTATAGGTGGTACTCCTCATTCATACAAACTGATAATGATTGATGCTCCACAGTATGTGTGGCAACTTTCTTTAACAAAGATGCATGAAACACGTGATGGACCCCAGTGTCCTCAGGAAATTTCAACTTATAAGTCATAACTCTGATCCTCTGGATTACTTCATATGGCCCATAGTACCGGGGATTGGGTTTTTTATTGAGCCTTTTTTTTTTAACTTCTTTGTTTTGTAAGGTTCAATCTTCAAAAACATCATTTCGCTCACCTCATATCCAACATTTCTTCAATGCTTATTAGATTGGCTTCTCATCAAGTATTGTGCCTTAAGCAATTAATCTTGCAACTCTTTGAGCATCACATTCCTTTCAGCTATCAATTTGTTGACTTCATCCACTACTGAAAACGAGTGTTTCCTCATACTAACACAGAGGGGATCCCATATAAAGCCTCATTGGGTGTAGTATTCATAGAGGCGTGGTAATTGGTGTTACACCAGTACTCTGCCCAAGCCAACAACTTAGGCCACTACTTTGGTTTCAGGCCAGTCACACGTCTCATATAGGTTTCTAAACACTTATTAACCACCTCAGTTTGCCCATCTAATTAAGGGTGATATGCATTGTCATACTTCAGTTAGTTCATGTTTTTTTAAACAATTCAAACTATAAATTGCTTAAGAAAACATTGTGTCTATCAGATATTATAAACCTAGGTAACACGTATAGTCTGACCACTTCTAGAATGATAAATTCAGCAATGCCCTTAGCTGTGTAAAGGTGACTGACAGGAAGGAAACAATCATATTTTGTCAATATATCCATTATCACCATCACTGTATCCACCACTTGTACTTTAGGCAATACACCAATGAAATCCATGGATATATCACTCCATGTCTGTGTTGGAACTGGCAAAGGTTAGAGTAATCCTCAGGGGGTCAAAGTATGGTACTTGTTCCTATGACACACTTCAAAGGCTTACACATACTCATGTATCATTTTTCTCGTTCCTTTCTAATACACCACACTTACTATTATTTCATAAGTTTTCAATTGCCTATAGTGTCCTTCGACAGCAGTATTATGGAATTCATGTAGAATCCAATCAATTCTTGGTGATTTCTTTGGAATTATTATCATGCCTTCATGACATAACCTCCCAACTTTAAGTTGAAATACCTTATGACTTTGAGGATCTATTAACATTGCTTGCACTACGGCTTTCAGTTTGTCATCATTTTATATTTCCTCTTCTAAACCTTCTTAAGCCTCGCACTGAATGGTTATATGAACGTATTGCACATGTTTGGATAAAGAATCTACTACATTGGTTTCCTTATCAGGTTTATACTTCACCTCAAAATCAAACCTTAACAACTTGGACAACCATTTATGTTGCTCTTCTCCCATTATATTTTGTTCAGTTCTAAACTTTAGACTTTTTTTGTCAGTGTGAACCTTTAAGTATCTTGCAAGCAAGTATGGTCTCCATTGTTTAATATTAATCACAATGGCCATAGGCTCTCTTTCATAGGGGTGTGCAAAGTATCCAGTTGTGAGACTCAAATACATAACCAAATCCAAATCCAATTAAAATATCCAGATATAATTAAATGGTTATTAACAAATTTAATTATTAATGGTTGGTTATCCAACCATATTTTACTTTTGGATTCGGTTATAATCTGATTCTTATCCAAAATCCAAATGTTTAAATTTAATTATAAATTTTTTTAAGGAAAAAATAGTCTTTATTGGAAAAAGTAATAATTTTTTATTAAAAAGAATTGTGAAAAAAATTTAGTTTTTTCAAAAAACAAAAATTAATTTAAGAAAAAATTGTAATTTTTGAAAGAAAAGAATAATTGTGAAAAAAATCAAAAAATAATTATTTTTTTGAATAAAATTATTTTTTTTCGAAAAATAAAATAGTTTTAAAAAACATGTTTTTGAAAAAAACTTAATAACCGGTTTTATAACCATCTTTGATTAAAATGTGGTTACAATTATGAATTCAAACCATTTAACCGATTTAAAATTGATTATGGTTTGGTTTCTAATTGTTGCGGTGAGAATCGGATACCAAGCTATTAAGTGAGCTTGAATCGCAAAACATTTATGTTCACCACCGACTTTAATTTAATCCAAAGGGAAAAGGGAAAAAGATCGTAAAAACCCTAAATGAGGAGAAACTAGGTTCGGGGGTTGATTATACTTAGGGAAGGTGTTAGCATCCTAAGCATCCGCAGTATCCTACGGGAACCTCTTGTTAATATTTGTATTATTGTTGTTTATTGCTTGCTAAAACTAATGGGAACCTAAGGTTTTATTTCTAATGGTGCTCGCACAACATCGCATCGATGCCTACGTATCGGGTATAGAATCAGAGCACTCGTAGTTCTCCTAAGGATTAACGAACACTTGGTTACGCTCAAGGTTCGCGGGGGAAGGTAAGTGTTATGGCAAACACTCACGTGACTTAACAAAGTCACAAAAAGTTATAAAATAAAAAGCTAAGGACCTAATGGCTAAGGACCTAAGGATGAGGGACCTAATTGCTAAGGTCAAAGAAAAAGAAGGACCTAATTGCTAAGGTCAAAATGGAACTAGGGATTGCTAAACTTCCTATGACATTGAGTCAACTGCAGGAGTCTTTCCCTTTTGGATTTAAAATGCGAGAAAAATGAAATAAATAAATGAGGGTGCAAGCTCCTAAGTCTAAGGCATAGGTTGCAACTTGCAAAAACAAATTGGATAAAATAAACAGGAAATGCAAAGACAAAGGCTTAGTAACTGGCTATGGCTCGATATATGGATCGAGAATGCTGAGGTGGAAAACAAGCGTAGTGCGACAATTTTCTTAAGTTAAAAAGCTGTGAAGTGTAAGGAATGTGCAGACGGCGATCGTAAACGACCGACTTACGTGTGTGAGTGAAGTGTATGTGAAGTTCACTTGGCGTTGGACCAAGGAATTTTATTATTTTTGAAAATTAAATTTAATATGGGTAAAAGTGCGAGAAATAAATAATAAATAAATAAAAAAAACAAATAAAATGAAATAAATTATGAAATATAATAAATTAAATAAAATAAATTAAATAAGATAAATAGAATATAAAATAAATAAATGAATGACCTCATATTGGTCACGATTAATCGGAAACGATTTATCGTGACTTTTTGTCATATCATCGGCCCATATAAAATTAAAATAAAATGTAATGTCGAACATGATAAGAAAATGACATAAAAAAAATTCTAAATAATAATAAATAGGCAAAATATAGAATAAATAACAAAGTAAGGGTGTAAATCACATACTAGTGTACGAACAAGAAAGAATTTTTCAAAATGGGCTTAGAAACCCAATCCAAGGCAAAAACAAAAGATCATCATTCAGTATTTTTTAGATAAAATAATAGTAATAATAAATAAAAGTTAAATGAAAATAAATAAAGGTGAATAAGAAATCAGCATTGTAAAAAAACATCAATCACAATTCAAAACTCAGACCTTACTTGTACATTTCAAAACGACAACGAAACACGCCCAAACCCCTGCGGCGGCCGCTCCCTCCTCTCTCACGAACCTCTCTCCGTTTCTCAGCTTTTTCGCGGCGGCGCAGGTTTGACGCTCGTGTGGGGTTTGTTTCGGACGGATTTGGCTTGCTGTTTCGGTGGTTTGTGCGATTTCGCGGAGGTTCTTACTACCACGGTGGTTGGGTTTGAGAAGGCGATGGTCGGCGCTCGCGGCGGAGACGGAGGTTTGGTGCGGTGATTGGTTCTCTGTGATGGGTTCCGATTTGGTGAGAAGGTGAACGTGAATTTTTGGTTTCGTTTTCGGTTTTCAGCGTCGAAACTCTCTGACTTGCAGCACATTTTTTAGGTTGTGTTCGGTTTTGGCTCATGTGAATTAGCGCTGGTGGGTGGTAGTTTCCGAGGATTTGCGGGTCGGATGGTGGCGGAAAGGTGCGATTGGGTTTGGTGAGCGTCTCTGTAGTTGTGGCTAGCGAAGTGAGGGTGGTTTTGTGCTTTGGATTCTGGCGGCGAAAGCTCTCACAGCGGGTTTGCTCGGTTTAAGGCGTTTGGTTTCAAGATTGAAGGGCGATTCCGATTTGGGGCTTTGCTGTGAAGAAGGTGGTTGTGAAGCGGGTTTTGTGCGAGTGTTGTGTACGGAAAGAAGAAGATTGAAGGGCTGCAGTTTATGGCAAGACAGGGGGTTTAAGGTTTTGTTTCCTCTCCATCTCAAATTTTCTACTTTGTTTGCTCTCTGACTTTGTGATATAAAAAAAAGAAATTGATGAGGAAGAGTGCGAAGGATGGAGGTCAACGATGGTAGCACTGTGATTTGTTTGAAGGTTAGAATGGAAGGTTTCATGCTGAGTTTTATGGAGGCATAGTGAATGAAGGTTTTCGGTGAGTAGGAGTTTCTGTTTGTTCTGCGTTTCTGGTTCGGTCCACTAACAGTTTTCGGATTTTTGATTGACAGGGGATATGGTGGTTGTTGGCTGAGTTACGGTTAAAGGGTGGCAGTGGTTGATGAAAATGGTTTTTTAGAGGGTGGCCAAGTGGTGATGGGTTTGTCGGAAGGGGTTTGGTGAAGATGAGGGAATGTTTTCCATGTCTGTTTGAGGTGTATGGTGGTGTGAGGGCGAAGGGATGGTGGAAGGGTTGTGAGCGGCTGAGATGGTAAGGCGGTTTGCGTGGAAAGAGTTTGTGTTTGGATTGAGGTGAGAGAGAAGAGGGATTCCGTGAGTTTTCTGAAGGTTGGTTTGGTTTCAAAACAGAGAACTTACAGGTTTTTTTTCGATCCATTTCTGCTTCAACCATGTTTGATGTGCGATGGACCTGTATTATGGTTTGTGATTTGTTTCCCTTTTTTACTCACTTCGTCTCTCTTTATTTTTTTTGGTTTGCTAGATTTGTTTTGGTTTTGTGAAGGTTTATTAATGGTGTTGTAAGGTTATTGTAAAGATTGAAGAAAAAGAAAGGATGAAGAGTGATTTTATGCAGGTTTATTAATGGTTGCAGAGGACTTTTTCGGTGGTTGCGGTAGATTTTAGGTGGAAGAGATGGTTGGTTGAATGGTTTTGGATTTGGTATCAGTTTGCGGGATGGCTTACAGTGAAGGGGGTCAAAACATGTTGCAAAAATGGTGATGCTGTTAGTGAATTCTTTTTTTAATGTTTGTGATTTGGAAAAAAGGTTTTAAGTATATTTTTTGGGAGTTTTAACATGAAGTTTTCTTTGTGAATGCAGGTTTGAAATTGAAATGAAACACAAAAAAAAAGAAACTAACATGGACAAAATGCTGAAAAGAACTGAAAGGAAAAAGAACCAATACCGACCCGAATGTTATCGGGGTGAAGGATCCACGGATGTAAGTCTCCTTCTGCTCCTTGCTGCTGAATTCTTTGTTCTCTCCTTTCTTCCTCTTCTTTTTTGTGGTTTTTGTTTGAAGTTGGGGTTGTTTTTGAGTTGGTTTTTTGAGGACTGTTTTTTGGGTTTTTTTGATGGAGTTTTTGATGCTGGATTTTTGTATGTTGTAGCTGTGTTGAACTGATTTTTTTGAATATCACAGTGTGGTTTTGGGGCTGTTCTGATATGGTTCTTATGCTGAATTTTTTGGTTGCTTGTAGGTGAAGGGTTTCAATAAAAGGGACAAGGCCTGAATTGCTGCTGTGGGTGGAGAAGTGGAGCAGGTTGTTGGTGGCTGCATGCTGATTTGGGACAGATTTGGAGCTGTTGCATTTGTATTCTAGTGCAGAATTTTTTTGTACATTTTTTCTATGCAATTGTAATATAAACAAAATAATATCATGGAATAAAAAAGTTGATTATTTACATTTGGGGTTAATTTGAAATTGAACACTTAATATTTGAAAATGAGAACTTTAAATTAAAATCTAAACATAAACTTAAATTAGAAATGAATTAAAAAGATATTAAACTTAAAATTAAAAATAACTTATAAACTTAAATAAATAAACTTGTAACTAAAAAAAATAATAAAAAAGAAATTGGAATTTAGAAAATAAAAATGTGGATATGAATTAAAATGGAATAAATGGTTAAAAATTAAAATTTGAATTAGAAGTGAATAAAAAAAAGGAATTAAACTTAAAATTGAAATAACTTAGAAACTTAAATAATTGAAATTAAAAAACTAACTTTAGAATTTGAGAAATAAGTTTGGAATTTAGAAAATAAAAATGAATTGAAATTGACATTAGATTTAGAAATAACAACTTGAAAATGGAATAAAATTAAAAGTTGAAGAATAGAAAATAAATTTAGAAAATAAAATTTGAAAATGAAATAAAAATTAATTTAGGAATGAGGACTTGATAATGAAAAGAAATAACAAATAAGTTTAGAAAATTTTGAAAATTGAACTAAAAAATTAGAAATAGAAATTGAAATAAAATTTTAAAAATAGGAATTTACAAATAGAACGAAAATAGAAATTAAAATTAAAAATACGAAAATGAATTAAAAAAAGTCATAAATAAATTAAATTAAAATGGAAGCTAGAAAATGAGAAGAAAACAACAGAAAATAAATCGGGAAAAATCCTTGCTAAATGCGATAAAAATATGATTATGATATGAGCGATTAGGGGTAAAATTTGGGGTGTGACAGTTGCCCCTGTTTAAATAACTTTACCAGATGGCGTGAATGACGATAGTCACTCAGGCGATCATGGTGAAAGGTATTTAAATACAGAAATAACCGGAAATTTTGCCCCTAAGTGCAATGTTATGCCGGACTACAAATCTAACTAACTCTTGCAACCAAAATGCAATGAAATGATGATTATGGTATGAAATGATCAGAATGAGAATGTCGACGACCACAAGCCAAGACTCACTGGGGATGACAAACACTGGGGACGACAAACACTGGGGATAAAGAAACGAAAACGGGAAATATTCAAAGTGATAAAACAACAGGTTCAAGTGTAACTGTTGACACTAAGAATAACAAAAGACGGGAACAAAAGGGGAATCCAAATCGTTGGATCGACAAACACAGACAAAACAAAATAAAATTCAAAGTGACTGCACAGTGGCTCGATGCGACCGACTGACACCAAGAATACAACACAAGACAAGGAAATAAGTTGAAGTGGTTGACCAATGGCTCTATGCGACCAAATGACTTTGAGAAATAAAAGGCAACATATTCAAAGTGGATGCGCAGCGGCACGATGCGACCAACTGACACTAAGAATATAACAAAATAAACATTCAAAGGGAAAGTGCAGCGGCTCTATGCGACCAACTGTCACTGGAAATAAACAACAAAAATAAACATTCAAATAGAATGTGCAGCGGCTCGATGCGACCAACCGTCACTGGAAATGAAAATCATAATATTCGAAGTGAATGCGCAGCGGCTCAAGGCGACCAACTGACACTAAGAATAAAAATGACAAAAATATTCAAAACGAAAACGCAGTGGCTCGATGCGACCAGCTGTCATTGGGAATGATAAACATAATATTCAAAGTGAATGCGCAGCGGCTCGATGCGACCAACTGTCACTGGAAATAAAAACCATAATATTCAAAGTGAATGCGCAGCGGCTCGATGCGACCAACTGACACCATGAATAGAAATGACACAAAATTCAAAGAGAAAGTGCAGTGGCTCAATGCGACCAACTGTCACTAAAAACGATAAACATAATATTCAAAGTGAATGCGCAGCGGCTCGATGCGACCAACTGACACTAAGAGTACAAACAAAAGTTTATTCAAGGTGAATGCGCAGCGGCTCGATGCGAGCAACTGTCACTGGAAATGATAAACATAAAATTCAAAGTGAATGCACAGCGGCTCGATGCGACCAACTGACACTAAGAATAACAAAAGGCTTATTCAAGGTGAATGCGCAGCGGCTCGATGCGACCAACTGACACCAAGAATAATCAACAAAAATAAACATTCAAAGTGGATGCACAGTGGCTCGATGCGACCAACTGTCACTGAGAATGACAACAAGCTTGTTCAAGGTGAATGCGCAGCGGCTCAATGCGACCAACTGACACCAAGAATAAAAATAAACATTCAAAGTGAATGCGCAACAGGTTAGAAAAACCGGTTGACACTGAGAATGACAACAACAAACTTATTCAAGGTGAATGCGCAGCGGCTCGATGCGACCAACTGACACCAAGAATAACAACAAAAATATTCGAAGTGAAAGCACAATAGGTTCGAAACCTATTGACACTACAAAAGAAGACCAAGATACACTCAAAGTGAAAGCACAACAAGTTAAAAACCGGTTGACACTAAGAATGATAAAGACAAAATAGTCAAAGCATTCAAAACGGTAAATTAGCAGGTTCAAATGTAACTGCTGACACTGATGATAAGGAAGGAAATCACATTGATTTAGTAGTGGCTCTATGCGACCAACTAACATTGGGGATAGAATGGAGATCACCCAAGAATGAATCAACGGCTCTAAGCGGCCGGCTAACGCAAAGAAATAACAGCAAAATATGTTGGAGTATTCAAATAAGATAAGACATCCAAACTCTGGAAATTCCTTCAGGAACCATCAGGAGAAAGGTACAAGTATGTACAAAATCAAATTGACTTGGATTTAAAACAAAGGTCTCAGGACCTGCTTAAAAGACTTTTGCCAATGACAATTGGACTTCAAGGAGACATTGGTGGTCATAAAGACAAATACCAAACACAAATAGAAGTCCACAGGGGACACCAACAATTACTGGGGACAAAAACAAATGGTAAACCACTTCGGGTACCAACAACAATGAATCCTCAAATCGAACACTAATGATATCTGGACTTGAAAATAGACAGACGACAACTGGGGAAAGACAAATGCAAGTGTTAAATGTGCATGATTGAGCATGATGCGAATGATCATGATATGCAAATGTTGACTCTAAAGAGACAGAGAGTTCTGACAGGACTTAAAGAGGAAGTAGGCTCTCAACACTAATACTCAGACGAGCAACATGAAAAACACTGAGGAGATGTCTTCGAACTTGGAAATCATGCTTGGTCCAAGGATCCATCCAAGAGTGTTATCAGTTTTGAACTTCTATGGAGATTTCTGTAACAATAGTATGAAAGTGTTGTTGCAAACCAGGGCTTCTTGGGGAAACAGAAGGTTTTTCCAATTTTCACAAAGTCAAAGAAACTTGAAAGTTTTTCAGTGTGTTTTCAAAAAACATTTCCTTTAAAAAAACTTGTCATTTTCAGAGTTAAATTGTAATCAAGTGATGGCATTTTGCATAACAAAGAAAATAAGAAACTGAACAAAATTCATAGGCAAAGTTTGTATTTTATTCAAGAATGGTAGTTTGCCAATGGCAAAAACTCCATGGGAAATTACAATTTGAAAATGGCAATGGGGAAGGGTCTACATTGAATCCAACGACCACTACAATCCCTAATAACTAAGATTGCCCGACACCTTGCTTCTGACAAGAGCAAATGGATCGATCTTCCAGTATGATTCTTCAGTAATGGTAAACACCATCTGATACAGTCAAATGCCTTTGTCCCTAACTTTTGCCTGGACCGCCCTTTCGGGTTTTCAATCCACCGGGACGCTCTTTTTTGCCTAAGCCGCCCTTTCGGGTTTTCAACTTAGCGAGCTCTTATTTTTCATTTTTATCCCTAACTTTTGCCTGGATCTCCTTCATAGGTTTTGATCCACCGGGATACCCATTTTTGCCTAGGTCGCCATTTCTGGTTTTCGACCTATCGGGTTTTGTTTAGGCATAATATTTTTTGACTGCATCAGAATTCACTGGGTGCTTCAGCTGTTCACCATCCATAGTTGTAAGGATTAAGGAACCTCCGGAGAATGCCATCTTCACAACATATGGACCTTCATAGTTAGGACTCCATTTTCCACGCATGTCTTTGTGAACTGGCAAGATTTTCTTGAGTACAAGATCTCCTTCTTTGAATTCTCGGATGCGGACTTTCTTGTCAAATGCTCTCTTGATGCGCTTCTGGTACAACTGGCCATGGCACATGGCGGTCATTCTCTTCTCATCAATGAGGTTCAGCTGGTCATATCTGCTATGGACCCACTCAGCTTCCTCCAGTTTGGTTTCCGTCAAGATTCTCAAGGATGGTATCTCTACTTCAATAGGGAGAACTGCATCCATCCCATATACCAGAGAGAAAGGGGTTGCCCCTGTTGAAGTGCGAACTGATGTTCTGTATCCGTGTAAAGCATATGGCAACATCTCGTGCCAATCTTTGTAAGTTTTTACCATCTTCTGCAGAATCTTTTTGATGTTCTTGTTCGCAGCTTCAACAGCTCCATTCATCTTCGGACGATACGGAGAAGAGTTATGATGTTCAACCTTGAATGTCTCACACAACTCTTTCATTGTTTTGTTGTTCAAATTAGTCCCATTATCTGTTATGATTCGGCTTGGGATTCCATAACGGCAGATAATTTGGTTCTTGATGAAGCGGGCAACCACTTGCTTTGTCACATTGGCGTAGGAAGCTGCTTCTACCCATTTGGTGAAATAATCAATTGCGACCAAGATAAACCGATGACCATTGGAAGCTTTAGGCTCAATTGCCCCTATCATGTCAATGCCCCACATTGAGAAAGGCCAAGGCGATGACAGAACATTCAAAAGTGTTGGAGGTACGTGCACCTTGTCGGCATAAATCTGGCATTTATGACACTTCCTGGCATACTTGAAACAATCTGATTCCATGGTCAACCAGAAGTAACCAGCTCTCAAGATCTTCCTGGACATGGCATGTCCATTGGCATGTGTTCCAAATGATCCTTCATGGATTTCCCTGATCAATAAGTCTGCTTCGCGTCTGTCCACACATCTGAGCAGAACCATATCATGATTTCTCTTGTAAAGCACATTGTTGCTGAGGAAAAATTTGGACGCCAATCTTCTCAGAGTCTTCTTATCCAGAGTTGTTGCATCAGCTGGGGACTCCTGATTTTGCAAGTAGTTCTTGATGTCGTAGAACCACGGTTTCTCATCAGTTTCTTCTTCGACCAGTAGACAGTAGGCTGGTGCAGTTCTTCGCTCGATTGTAATGAGTGGAGCTTCATTAAGAAATCTGACTTGAAACATAGATGCCAACATAGCCAAAGCATCTGCAATTTGATTTTCTGCCCTTGGAACATGATGAAAAGTGACTTCATCAAAGTATTTAATTAACTCCACAATGTGGGCACGGTATGGGATCAACTTCTCATCACGGGTCTCCCATTCACCTTTGACTTGGTAGATTACTAAAGCTGAGTCTCCATATACATCAAGGATCTTGATCCTAGTATCGATTGCAGCTTCGATACCTAAAATACACGCTTCATACTCAGCAATGTTGTTTGTACATTCAAAGCACAATCTAGCCGTGAAGGGAGTATAACCACCATCGGGATTCATCAAGACAACTCCTACGCCATGCCCCATGTAGTTAGAGGAACCATCAAACATCATTTTCCAACGAGAACCTGGCTCGGGACCTTCATCTGGATCTGGAACTTTGCAGTCCTTTATCAGCATAATATCTTCGTCCGGGAAATCGAATTTCAAAGGTTCATAATCTTCGACAGGATGATCAGCAAGGTATTCAGACAAAACACTGCCTTTAATGGACTTCTGGGTTACATATTGGATGTCGTATTCGGATAACAACATGTGCCAACGGGCGAGTCTTCCAGTCAAAGCAGGCTTCTCAAAGATGTACTTTATTGGATCCATTTTCGAGATCAACAAAGTAGTGTGGCAAATCATGTATTGCCTGAGGCGTCTGGCCGCCCATGCCAAAGCACAACAAGTTTTCTCTAAGAGTGAGTATCTGCTCTCACAGTCTGTGAACTTCTTGCTTAAGTAATAGATGGCGTGCTCCTTACGACCAGTTTCGTCTTGTTGGCCTAATACACAACCCATAGATCCCTCGAGCACAGTCAGATACATGAAAAGAGGTTTCCCTGGAGTAGGTGGGACCAAGATAGGAGGTTCTTGTAGATAAACCTTAATCTTTTCAAAAGCCAATTGACAATCAGGACTCCACTCAATTGCTTGATTCTTCCGGAGTAACTTGAATAAAGGCTCACATGTAGCAGTCATGTTGGAGATGAATCTGGAGATGTAGTTCAATCTTCCAAGGAAACCCCTGACTTGCTTTTCTGTTTTGGGAGCTGGCATATCTTGAATTGCTCTGACCTTGTCCGGGTCTACTTCAATACCTTGCTGACTAACAATAAAACCAAGTAACTTTCCTGATCGGACACCAAAAGTACACTTAGCTGGATTCAGGCGCAATTGGAACTTTCTGAGACGCTCAAATAACTTCAAAAGATGATTCAAATGATCCTCCTCACTCTGTGATTTGGCAATCATATCATCCACATAGACTTCTATCTCTTTATGCATCATATCATGGAAAAGGGTGACCATTGCCCTCTGATAAGTGGCTCCTGCATTTCTGAGACCAAATGGCATAACCTTGTAACAATAAGTGCCCCATGGTGTGATGAATGTAGTCTTTTCCATATCTTCAGGATCCATCTTGATCTGGTTGTATCCTGAAAACCCATCCATGAAGGAGAAAACAGCAAATTTAGCAGTGTTGTCAACCAAAGTATCAATATGCGGGAGAGGGAAATCGTCCTTCGGACTGGCTTTGTTCAAATCCCTATAGTCCACACACATTCTGACTTTGCCATCCTTTTTAGGGACCGGCACAATATTTGCTACCCACTCAGGGTACTTTGCAACTGCAAGGAATCCCGCATCAAACTGCCTTTTGACCTCTTCTCGAATCTTCAGAGCCATGTCTGGTCTTGTTCTTCGAAGCTTTTGCTTTACTGGAGGACAATCTGGTCGAAGAGGTAACTTGTGGACCACTATGTCTGTGTCTAACCCGGGCATATCTTGATACGACCATGCAAACACATCTACATACTCTTTGAGAAGCTTGACCAATCTTTCTCTGATGTCTGCCCCAAGTGTTGTACCAATCTTGACTTCCTTCATGTCTTCATCAGTGCCAAGGTTGATGGTCTCTACCTGCTCCTTATGTGGCTGAAGCTCTGTGTGCTCATACTCAACTAATCTTGCCAGTTCTTCGGGAATGTCACAATCTTCCTCACTTTCATCTTCCGCTTGGTAGATGGGCGAATCAAAGTTAGGAGAGAATGTGGAGTCATTGGATTCAACAGGGTTTTCGTTTATTCTGCATATGATAATGATTTGCTTTTATTAAAAGTGGAAAATAGAGAAATGCAAGAGAAAAAGCTTTTTTTGGTTTTGAAAGATTGCCATCTTCTTTTAAAAGTGAAAAAAAGAGAAAAACAGTAAATGATCAAAATAAGAGTTTAACAAAATGCCTTCATTGATAATAACTTTAAAAATGAGAAGGGGCCCTACAAAATACTCCCATAGCCTTGGGCAGAGCTAGGGAACTTTGAAAACACTTAAAAAAACAATAAATTACTTTGACAATGGAAAAAATTCTGGGATCTCGACTGCCTCCCAATTGTCCAAGGCTTCTTCACACCGATACACCAAATGGTTCACATCTTCATCTTCAGAAACTCCATCAACTGCATTGACCTGATAACCAGCACTGGAGAACACTTCTTGAATGGTCTTCAGACGTCCTTTAACGGAGGTTGACGCTCCTTCCTTCACATGAGTTGGTTTGTAACCCAACCCGCAACGATCCATCTTCTGCTTGACTTCGATGACATCACCCCAACCTTCATAGCTTCTTTCTTCAATGGTGGAAATGGTACTCTTCAGCGACGCAAAAGATGGGATACCCTTCCCTTTTGGTTCCTCTACTTCCAGAAGGACAGCATTGGCTATCTCAAGAGCTTGGAAAGAAGTTTCCAAAGCATCTTCATCAGCCTCAATATAGCTAAAGGATGAAAGGTTGCTAACCATGAGATCTTCTTCCCCAGACACGGTCACCAGCTTGTTATTGACTACAAACTTCATCTTTTGATGTAGGGTAGAAGTGACTGCCCCAGCCGCATGGATCCAAGGTCTTCCCAGCAAGCAACTATAGTTAGGATTGATGTCCATAACCTGGAAAGTGATTTTGAAGACCTGTGGCCCGATCAAGATTGGTAGGTCTACTTCTCCAATGACAGTCCTTCTTGACCCATCAAAGGCTTTTACAATCAGTGCACTGGGCCTCATCTCTGCCCCTTGATAAGATAACTTAGCAAGTGTTCTTTTCGGCAAAACATTCAGTGAAGATCCTGTATCCACAAGAACTCTTGCTAAAGTATCCTCTTGACATTTCACGGATATGTGAAGAGCACGGTTGTGGTCCAAACCCACCTTCGGAAGATCCTCCATACTGAAACTGAGGTTGTTACATGCAGTGATATTGGCAATGACTCCCTCGAACTGATTCACTGTTATATCATGCGTAACATGAGCTTGGGCTAACAACTTCTGAAGCGCACTTCGATGAGCCGGAGAATGCATAAGAAGTGATAGGATTGATATTTTGGAAGGCGTTTGATGTAGCTGATCAATTACCTTATAATCACTCTTCTTTATGATTCTGAGAAATTCGGCATCTTCTTCCCCCAAGACTACCTCTTTATCTTTGTTGACAACAGCTGGTATGACTTCTTTAGGCGGAGCCGTATTGGCTTGCTGGGTATATACACGACCACTGCGAGTCAAACGACCTGCACCCGCTATATTAGTACTTGCAACTTTTGAACCTTCCTTCTGATTAGCTTTATCAATCTTCTGATGAACTTTCCCTGTATCATACTTCCAAGGAACTGCTTTAGTGTCTTCATAACGGAAAGAGTTACTCCTTTGTTCAAATCCTGGCTCAGGTACATTGAAAATTGGCACCACAGATTCTGGAGTATTGAAGACAGGTTGAACTCCTGAAGATTCAGGCAGGTTGAACACTGGCACCCAGGTAGAATTAGATTCCGGCAAGTTGAAGATGGGTTCAATTACTGCCACTTCATTCTTCTTCATATGACTGCTCACTTGTAAGACACCTTCATCAATCAAATCTTGAACATATTTTAAGACCGATTCACATCCCTTTGGACTATCAACACAACCTTCACAATTCTGATGACAACTCTTCAGTATACCCGCCTCTACTAACTTCGCATGGAAGTCTCTGAGCGGGGTCTTGATCTCGGTGGCATTGAAAATCAAACCTTCTTCGGACTCATCAACAATAGCATTTATAGACCCATGCTTGGGTAAAGGATTATCTTTGACATTCGGACCAGTATTCCCAAATGACAGAATGTTCTTCTCCATCAAATCTTTCACGATGTACTTCAAAGCATAACAACCCTCCAAATCGTGCCCCGGGGCACCTTCATGGAATAAACAGTGAGCATTTGGGTTGTAATTTGGTGGGAGCGGACTTGGTGGAGGACCCAAAGGCCTTGGAGTAACCAAACCCTTCTTCAGCAGTGAAGGATATAACTCAGTATAAGTTATAGGGATTCGAGGATTAGGAGGCCTTCCACCTGTTCTTCTGTTCTGAAAATTGGGATTTGAATGAGGAGCTGGAGTCCTCTGCTGGTAGGCTGAAGCATTGGGTGCTTGTTGATAGCCCGGATTGTTGATCATTGGTTGATAAGGTTGAATCATTGGAGCCGCTTGTTGGTACATCTGTACTGCTTGAGTTGGCCGATACATGGGGACTGGTGGATTAAATGCTGGTTGAACCGCCGCTACATAAGGATGTTGGGCATACTGTTGTTGATGAGCATACTGCTGTTGACGAGCATACTGCTGTTGAGCCATAGGTGAAGGTCTCTGCCAAAGTGGATTTCTTCTTTGACCTGTCATTATGGCATTTGTCTCACCCTCTTTCTTCTTGTGGAAGTTGCTGGTAAATTTCTTAACATTACTTCCACTGCCAGTGCTGGAACTTCCAGATGCACTACTCATCTTTCCACTTTTCAAACCGAGCTCTACCTTGATTCCCACAGCCACTAAATCAGAGAAACTAGCAGTTATGCTCCCCACCATTCTCTCATAGAATTCTGGTCGCACAGTGTCAACAAACCAGTCAGCTAATTCTTTTTCAGTCAATGGGGGCTCTACTTGAGAAGCGGTCCCTCTCCACCTCTGGGCATACTCTTTAAAGGATTCAGACTCTTTCTGGGACATGCTTAGCAATTGCCTCCTATCGGGAGCGAGGTCCATGTTGTATTTGTATTGTTGGATGAAAGCATCTGCCAAGTCTTGGAAGCTGCGGATCTTCGACTGGTCAAGCGTCAGATACCATTTAGAGGAGATTCCCTTCAGACTGTCTTGAAAGCAGTGGATCATTAACTTATCATTGTCTACCTGAGCAGCCATTCTCCGATAGTACATCAAAAGATGGTTCTTAGGACAAGTTGCACCCTCATATATATCAAAGGTGGGTATCTTGAACTTCGGAGGTATTACCAATCCAGACACCAGGCACATTTCTCTGGCAGCAGCACCAAAGATCTGGTCACCTTCAATCGCTCTTAATCTTTTTTCAAGGGTATCAAAATTCTCTTGCATTTTCACATGTTTCTCATCTCCGTTTTCAGACATATCTGGCGCTTCATACCCCTGATGGTCATTAAAATACGGTTGGGCACGGGTGTGCACAATGTCCTGTGTAAAATTAGCAACGACATGATTCTCTTCATTAGTCACAGGAACAGTTTGTTGAGCAGCAAATCTCTAAGGAGGAGGCACAAAACCTTGGAAAGGAAATGCCATACCCTGAGAGGGAGGTGCGAAACTTTGAGAAGCTAAGCCTTGGGACGGAGGGAAGAAACCCTGAGCAGCAAATCCTTGGGAAGGAGGTATAAAACTCTGAGTAGCAAAACCTTGAGAAGGAGGGAAGAAACCCTGAGCAGTAAGTCCTTGGGAAGGAGGAATAAAACTTTGAGTAGCAAACCCTTGTGAAGGAGGTATAAAACTCTGAGCAGTAAGTCCTTGGGAAGGAGGAATAAAACTTTGAGTAGCAAACCCTGAAGAAGAAGGAATAAAACTTTGAGAAGCAAAACCATGAGGAGGAGGGACGAATCCATGAGGAAGTCCAAAAGGAGGCCAGGTCATAGGGGTAATGACTGATGATGTAGGCTGGGTCGTTGCAGTGACAAATTTAGTCGTTGCAGTAACAATTTCTGACACCACAGTCCGTTGGGTATCCATCTTCGCTCGAATGACTTGCAACATTTCCATCATCTGACCCATATCTCCACGAATATCAGAAAGCTCTTCGTTAACTCTGTCCATCTCTAGGTCTCTTTCAGCCATCCTCTTTCTGGCTTGAGCTCGAGTGTAGTATTTGCGTGAGAGCCTCAGTGTGAAAGCTGAATTGAGAGCAGATGACGGGAATGAGTTTCATGAAAAAAAATGCAAATGCAATGCCAAATGTATGAGTGCAATGCAAAAATGAAATTATTCAAGGAACTTAAGAAACAAATTTGCAAATACCAAGGAACACATAATAATCAAAAGGATGTGATTTCATTAAATTCAAAAAGTGATACAAAGTCTTGAGTACACTTTCAAAAATCCCAGACAAAGCTTAATAAAGACAAAGACAAAGTCCTAAGGAGATTCTCCTAAAAGCCTCAAGTTGAGCTTCTCGATTTGCGCCTTCATCTGAGCCCTTTCAATCATAAGTTGATCCACGATCGACTTCCAAGAAGCGTCCTCTTGAGTGCTGGAGGAAAATAAATCCTCTTGTGATTTCCTTTTCTTGCTGGATAGCTCTTCTTCTTCCTTCATCTTCAGCTGTCTTCTAAGTTCTTCATTCTCACTGCTGATGATCTGATGTCGATTCTTCCATGCATTCTTCTCTCGAATCTCTTTCTCCAAATCAATCTTCAGCTTCTCTGCATCATCCATAAAGATTAGAATGGGTTTCTTGAAGGTCATAGGATCCTGGCGAGGGTAAGGCATCTTCAGAATGATTGCCCTATCTTGTACCCATTGGAGATAGGGTTCCATAGAAACACAATTCGGCTTTCCCAAGCTACTCCTCCCCTTCTTATGGATGCACTTCCAAGCTTGCATGATCTGTTTCTTGAGCTCTGGTTCTTCGTCATCCTTAAAGAAAATTCCTTCCACTTCAACACTCTTAGGTTTGTCCTTCAACGGATATCCGAGTTGACGGCGAGCCAAAACTGGATTATAGCTGATTCCTCCCTTAGTGCCAAGAAGAGGCACATTAGCAAAATCACCACAGCTATCAATAATCAATATTCCATCATAAGCACGATTGTACCAGCTAATGTCAGAGTGGGTAAGAGACATGATCCTTTGTGACCACCACAAACCATCCTTAAGGTTCCAAAATGAAGATGACTTAGGCAAGTGCGAAATAAACCACTCGTACAACAATGATGCACAACAAGTAATCATCCCTCCCTTATGGAGATTCCTCAGATGGATGGAATGATAAGTGTCTCCGAGCAAAGTAGGGACCGGGTTCTTCTTCAGAAAGATCTTGATAGCGTTCAGGTCGACAAAGTCTTCAAAGCTTGGGAAAAGTAACACTCCATATATTAGCAGAACAAAGGTCGCCTCAAAAGCTCCCATATCCTTCGCACTAACAAAATTCTTGGCCTTTTCTATCAGAAACTTTGTAGGGAATCCAAAAATCTTTCCTTTATAGGTCATATTTGCCTTGACCTCAGGAACACTCAAATACGTCGCCTTTGCAATCTCCGCTTCTTCAGGGTCCTTCTCTAGAACAGGGAATGGAAACTCATCCTTAACACGTGATCCCACCAAAACTGAATACTCCTCCAAAGTAGGTGCCAATTGGTAATCAGGGAACGTAAAACAGTGGTAGAGAGGATCATAAAACTGGAGCATCACAGAGAGCAGCCTTCCATCCCAATCAGTCTTAAGCAGAGCTAAAAGTCTCCTATGCTTCTCCATGAAGGCTTCTTGATCCAGAACCAAATCTCTTAATTTCCTTAGGTCTTCGAGTTTGGGAGTTTTGAATGTGTACTTGACAGTCTTTCTTCTTCCAAAGTCCATGATGATACCTATGATATTTGCAGAGATAGAGTTTCTGAGTTCCTTGAATAAAAATGGTAAAAATGATGCTTCATGATGCGTGAATGCAACAAACACAAACAAGGCTTAGGTTCAAAGCTTGCATGAGGTCAAAGGTTCAACCCTCCCAAAAGGTATGTACTATGAGTTTATTTGTACCTGTACAACGGGTTCTAAAAGTTCCCAGAATCACTGTCCCATCTTTCGGATATTACCGACTTCCCAACTCGACTTGGTAATCAATAATATTCTCAAGAGAGTCTCATCCGAGTGCAGTATCGCGTATCAACTACTTTGGATTTGCACCCTCATAGTCATCGCACTACATCCCTAAAAAGGCCAAGTGGGGGTAAATGTTCTACGGTCCTCAGCATTAATGGCTCTCAGGTCGAATATAGTAATGTTTTCACGACTGAACTCGATCAACAAAACTACATCCGAGGAGGCCTCCGCTGAGTGGTGGTGTCTCAAGTCAACTTGGTCGGGACTCAACTCCCTACAAGCCTTCTTGAATATACCACCGTCCTAACTTATTTGCACTCAAGTCCGGGTTAGGACTTATCTCACCACACATGGAACACCCAACAAAAATCCCAAATAATAACAAGCAATACAACAACAAATATACAAATATACAAGGTGGGCTTAACCCTCAAAAATAGTGTCCCCAGTGAAGTCGCCATTTCTGTTGCGGTGAGAATCGGATACCAAGCTATTAAGTGAGCTTGAATCGCAAAACATTTATGTTCACCACCGACTTTAATTTAATCCAAAGGGAAAAGGGAAAAAGATCGTAAAAACCCTAAATGAGGAGAAACTAGGTTCGGGGGTTGATTATACTTAGGGAAGGTGTTAGCATCCTAAGCATCCGCAGTATCCTACGGGAACCTCTTGTTAATATTTGTATTATTGTTGTTTATTGCTTGCTAAAACTAATGGGAACCTAAGGTTTTATTTCTAATGGTGCTCGCACAACATCGCATCGATGCCTACGTATCGGGTATAGAATCAGAGCACTCGTAGTTCTCCTAAGGATTAACGAACACTTGGTTACGCTCAAGGTTCGCGGGGGAAGGTAAGTGTTATGGCAAACACTCACGTGACTTAACAAAGTCACAAAAAGTTATAAAATAAAAAGCTAAGGACCTAATGGCTAAGGACCTAAGGATGAGGGACCTAATTGCTAAGGTCAAAGAAAAAGAAGGACCTAATTGCTAAGGTCAAAATGGAACTAGGGATTGCTAAACTTCCTATGACATTGAGTCAACTGCAGGAGTCTTTCCCTTTTGGATTTAAAATGCGAGAAAAATGAAATAAATAAATGAGGGTGCAAGCTCCTAAGTCTAAGGCATAGGTTGCAACTTGCAAAAATAAATTGGATAAAATAAACAGAAAATGCAAAGACAAAGGCTTAGTAACTGGCTATGGCTCGATATATGGATCGAGAATGCTGAGGTGGAAAACAAGCGTAGTGCGACAATTTTCTTAAGTTAAAAAGCTGTGAAGTGTAAGGAATGTGCAGACGGCGATCGTAAACGACCGACTTACGTGTGTGAGTGAAGTGTATGTGAAGTTCACTTGGCGTTGGACCAAGGAATTTTATTATTTTTGAAAATTAAATTTAATATGGGTAAAAGTGCGAGAAATAAATAATAAATAAATAAATAAAACAAATAAAATGAAATAAATTATGAAATATAATAAATTAAATAAAATAAATTAAATAAGATAAATAGAATATAAAATAAATAAATGAATGGCCTCATATTGGTCACGATTAATCGGAAACGATTTATCGTGACTTTTTGTCATATCATCGGCCCATATAAAATTAAAATAAAATGTAATGTCGAACATGATAAGAAAATGACATAAAAAAAATTCTAAATAATAATAAATAGGCAAAATATAGAATAAATAACAAAGTAAGGGTGTAAATCACATACTAGTGTACGAACAAGAAAGAATTTTTCAAAATGGGCTTAGAAACCCAATCCAAGGCAAAAACAAAAGATCATCATTCAGTATTTTTTAGATAAAATAATAGTAATAATAAATAAAAGTTAAATGAAAATAAATAAAGGTGAATAAGAAATCAGCATTGTAAAAAAACATCAATCACAATTCAAAACTCAGACCTTACTTGTACATTTCAAAACGACAACGAAACACGCCCAAACCCCTGCGGCGGCCGCTCCCTCCTCTCTCACGAACCTCTCTCCGTTTCTCAGCTTTTTCGCGGCGGCGCAGGTTTGACGCTCGTGTGGGGTTTGTTTCGGACGGATTTGGCTTGCTGTTTCGGTGGTTTGTGCGATTTCGCGGAGGTTCTTACTACCACGGTGGTTGGGTTTGAGAAGGCGATGGTCGGCGCTCGCGGCGGAGACGGAGGTTTGGTGCGGTGATTGGTTCTCTGTGATGGGTTCCGATTTGGTGAGAAGGTGAACGTGAATTTTTGGTTTCGTTTTCGGTTTTCAGCGTCGAAACTCTCTGACTTGCAGCACATTTTTTAGGTTGTGTTCGGTTTTGGCTCATGTGAATTAGCGCTGGTGGGTGGTAGTTTCCGAGGATTTGCGGGTCGGATGGTGGCGGAAAGGTGCGATTGGGTTTGGTGAGCGTCTCTGTAGTTGTGGCTAGCGAAGTGAGGGTGGTTTTGTGCTTTGGATTCTGGCGGCGAAAGCTCTCACAGCGGGTTTGCTCGGTTTAAGGCGTTTGGTTTCAAGATTGAAGGGCGATTCCGATTTGGGGCTTTGCTGTGAAGAAGGTGGTTGTGAAGCGGGTTTTGTGCGAGTGTTGTGTACGGAAAGAAGAAGATTGAAGGGCTGCAGTTTATGGCAAGACAGGGGGTTTAAGGTTTTGTTTCCTCTCCATCTCAAATTTTCTACTTTGTTTGCTCTCTGACTTTGTGATATAAAAAAAAGAAATTGATGAGGAAGAGTGCGAAGGATGGAGGTCAACGATGGTAGCACTGTGATTTGTTTGAAGGTTAGAATGGAAGGTTTCATGCTGAGTTTTATGGAGGCATAGTGAATGAAGGTTTTCGGTGAGTAGGAGTTTCTGTTTGTTCTGCGTTTCTGGTTCGGTCCACTAACAGTTTTCGGATTTTTGATTGACAGGGGATATGGTGGTTGTTGGCTGAGTTACGGTTAAAGGGTGGCAGTGGTTGATGAAAATGGTTTTTTAGAGGGTGGCCAAGTGGTGATGGGTTTGTCGGAAGGGGTTTGGTGAAGATGAGGGAATGTTTTCCATGTCTGTTTGAGGTGTATGGTGGTGTGAGGGCGAAGGGATGGTGGAAGGGTTGTGAGCGGCTGAGATGGTAAGGCGGTTTGCGTGGAAAGAGTTTGTGTTTGGATTGAGGTGAGAGAGAAGAGGGATTCCGTGAGTTTTCTGAAGGTTGGTTTGGTTTCAAAACAGAGAACTTACAGGTTTTTTTCCGATCCATTTCTGCTTCAACCATGTTTGATGTGCGATGGACCTGTATTATGGTTTGTGATTTGTTTCCCTTTTTTACTCACTTCGTCTCTCTCTATTTTTTTTGGTTTGCTAGATTTGTTTTGGTTTTGTGAAGGTTTATTAATGGTGTTGTAAGGTTATTGTAAAGATTGAAGAAAAAGAAAGGATGAAGAGTGATTTTATGCAGGTTTATTAATGGTTGCAGAGGACTTTTTCGGTGGTTGCGGTAGATTTTAGGTGGAAGAGATGGTTGGTTGAATGGTTTTGGATTTGGTATCAGTTTGCGGGATGGCTTACAGTGAAGGGGGTCAAAACATGTTGCAAAAATGGTGATGCTGTTAGTGAATTCTTTTTTTAATGTTTGTGATTTGGAAAAAAGGTTTTAAGTATATTTTTTGGGAGTTTTAACATGAAGTTTTCTTTGTGAATGCAGGTTTGAAATTGAAATGAAACACAAAAAAAAAGAAACTAACATGGACAAAATGCTGAAAAGAACTGAAAGGAAAAAGAACCAATACCGACCCGAATGTTATCGGGGTGAAGGATCCACGGATGTAAGTCTCCTTCTGCTCCTTGCTGCTGAATTCTTTGTTCTCTCCTTTCTTCCTCTTCTTTTTTGTGGTTTTTGTTTGAAGTTGGGGTTGTCTTTGAGTTGGTTTTTTGAGGACTGTTTTTTGGGTTTTTTTGATGGAGTTTTTGATGCTGGATTTTTGTATGTTGTAGCTGTGTTGAACTGATTTTTTTGAATATCACAGTGTGGTTTTGGGGCTGTTCTGATATGGTTCTTATGCTGAATTTTTTGGTTGCTTGTAGGTGAAGGGTTTCAATAAAAGGGACAAGGCCTGAATTGCTGCTGTGGGTGGAGAAGTGGAGCAGGTTGTTGGTGGCTGCATGCTGATTTGGGGCAGATTTGGAGCTGTTGCATTTGTATTCTAGTGCAGAATTTTTTTGTACATTTTTTCTATGCAATTGTAATATAAACAAAATAATATCATGGAATAAAAAAGTTGATTATTTACATTTGGGGTTAATTTGAAATTGAACACTTAATATTTGAAAATGAGAACTTTAAATTAAAATCTAAACATAAACTTAAATTAGAAATGAATTAAAAAGATATTAAACTTAAAATTAAAAATAACTTATAAACTTAAATAAATAAACTTGTAACTAAAAAAAATAATAAAAAAGAAATTGGAATTTAGAAAATAAAAATGTGGATATGAATTAAAATGGAATAAATGGTTAAAAATTAAAATTTGAATTAGAAGTGAATAAAAAAAAGGAATTAAACTTAAAATTGAAATAACTTAGAAACTTAAATAATTGAAATTAAAAAACTAACTTTAGAATTTGAGAAATAAGTTTGGAATTTAGAAAATAAAAATGAATTGAAATTGACATTAGATTTAGAAATAACAACTTGAAAATGGAATAAAATTAAAAGTTGAAGAATAGAAAATAAATTTAGAAAATAAAATTTGAAAATGAAATAAAAATTAATTTAGGAATGAGGACTTGATAATGAAAAGAAATAACAAATAAGTTTAGAAAATTTTGAAAATTGAACTAAAAAATTAGAAATAGAAATTGAAATAAAATTTTAAAAATAGGAATTTACAAATAGAACGAAAATAGAAATTAAAATTAAAAATACGAAAATGAATTAAAAAAAGTCATAAATAAATTAAATTAAAATGGAAGCTAGAAAATGAGAAGAAAACAACAGAAAATAAATCGGGAAAAATCCTTGCTAAATGCGATAAAAATATGATTATGATATGAGCGATTAGGGGTAAAATTTGGGGTGTGACACTAATTATAATCAACCATGCACACCCCTACTCTTTCATAAACTATCTTTTGTTGAGTCCTGTCGGATAAGGTCCGACTCATGTAGGAAATAAGTCTCCCTTCCTGCATTAAAACATCTCATTTTCCTTTCCGTGAAGCATCGGTCTCCAAAACAAACTCGTTTTCAAAATATGGCATAGTTAGTATAGGAATAGTGGTCATTGTTACCTTTAATTCTTCAAAAGCCACCCAATCTCTTCTTGGGCAAAAAAACATTTATGCTCCTTATCAAACATTTTCTTATCTTTCAACACTTGTAATACCACAGTCAAATGTGTTTTATGTCCTTTTTTACTCTTACTGTAAATCAATATGTCATCAAAGAAGACCAAGCAGAATTTCCTTAAGAACAACCTCAATACTTCATTCATTAGGGCATGGAATGGTGAAGGATCATTTGTTAGCCCAAAAGGCAGCATTAGGTACTCATAATGACCCTTTTGACTTCTAAATGTTGTTTTGGCTATATCATCTTATTTCATCCTAATTTGATGATATCCAGACTTCAAGTCCAGTTTAGAACAAATCACATCACCCATAACTCATCTAACATCTCTTCAATGACAGATATATGTAATTTATTAGGCATGGTTAGCTTATTTAAAACCATATAGTCAGTGCATAAAATCACCATCTCTCATCCTTCATTTTCATCGATATGACTGGGTTTGAAAAATGGTTGGTGTTGTGTCTTATGATCCTGACTTGTAACATTCCCCCCACTATTTTCTCAATCTCATTTTTTAATAAAAGGATACTTATATGTGTAATGTAATGCCCCAGACTACTTTCATGATTACTGATTGACCCCACAAACCAACACATGCATTTTCAACATGCTTTTTCCTCACTCACATGCTTTTTCGGAAAACTTCCCAAAGGTCACCCATCCTAAAATTCCTCCACGTCAAACACGCTTAACCGTGGAGTTATTATGGAATGGGCTACCAAAAAGAAGATGCATCTTGTTGGTATAAATTGTACCAATTAATCCTTATAAGTATTCCTTCAACCATGCAACCCTATATTTGCACAACCTCAGGATCCATCTCATTTTGATGTGAATTCGATTTTTCCATAGAAGTTTTTAGGAGTGTCTCATTGTCATGCCTCATGCACTTATAACCACTCCCTTTCCCTAAAGTGTTACATGTAATCACTTTCTTCCCCTTCGGCCTCAGGTGTTACATGTCCACCAGCTTCTGCTTGGTTCGTCCCTGAACCACATTATACTGTGAGAGGTTTGGCTCTGATACCATTTGTAACGACCTATATTACTTTCATGATTACCGACTAACCCCACAAACCAACATTGGCATTTTTAGCATGCTTTTTCCTCACTCACATGCTTTATGGGAAACTACCCAAAAGGTCACCCATCCCAACATTTCTCCAAGACAAACACGCTTAACTATGGAGTTCTTACGGAACGGGCTACCGAAAAGAAGATGCATCTTGTTGGTATAGGTAGTACCAATTAATCCTTATAAGTATTTCCTTTAACCATGCAACCTCATACATGCATAGCCTCGGGATCACTATTATTTTAATGTGAATTTGATTTTCCTTAGAAGCTGCTAGGATTGTCTCATTGTCATGCCTCATGCACCGACAACCATTCCATTTCCATCGGGCATTACATGTAATAACTATTCTCCTTCTTCAGTCTCGGGTGTTACATGCCCATCAACTTCCACTTGGTTCGTCCCCGAACCACATCGTACTGGGAGAGGTATGGCTTTTATACCATTTGCAATACCCTCAAATACTTTCAGGATTACCGACTGACCCCACAAACCAACACAAACCTTTTCAACATGTTTTTTCCTCACTCACATGCTTTCCGGGAAACTTCCCAGAAGGTCACTCATCCTAAAAAAATTCCAAGTCAAGCACACTTAACTATGGAGTTCTTATGGAATGGGCTACTGAAAAGAAGATTCATCTTGTTGGTATAGGTAGTACCAATTAATTCATATAACTTATCCTTCAACCATGCAACCTCATGCCTACATAGCTTCAAGATCCCTTTCATTGTGATGTGAATTTTATTTTTTCCTAAAAGTTGTTAGGAGTGTCTCATTGTCATACCTCATGCACCGACAACCACAATGTTGCCCTCGGGTGTTACATGTAATTGCTCTCCGCCCTCTTCGGCCTATAACACCTCAAGTTTTTTAGTTATCATTTTAATTGATTTATTTCTATTTTAATTTAATTATTATGTTGTTGTGGTTAAATGAATAGGATGCATAAGGTGTGTATGTCCTTGAGGTGGGAGTGTGAAGAGGGAGTCAAAGGTTGATAAAATTATTTTAATAATTAAAATAACAATAGTTTATTTGATTTATTTAATAAAATTGAGAAAATAGATAATTTGGGCCAAAAGTGGAAAATAAGAGAAATAGAAAGGAGGAAGATGGGGAAGAGGAACAAATGAGGGGGGGGGGGGGGGATTACAATTTTAAATAAATTAATACCCTAGCTATTTAAGGTTAAGCATAATCCATGTTTATAAAGCCCTAATTATGATCAGTGCGTAAAAGTCAAAGTTGAGGCAAATGAAGACGACGGGAGACTAAAGCTTGAAGGGGAACTTCAAACCAGTTTATATTTAGATTTCTCGCTATGAATTAAGGTAGGGGAGAAATTTCTTCATAAATAGGTATAATGCATGAATGATGGAATGAGGAGTCCTTGGCCTCCATTAGGATTGTTGGATTTTTGATTGAATTCTGAAATTTGGTGATGAATAATTTTTATGTGATGATGTTAGTGATGAAATTCATGTACTATTATGTGTGGAAATTATGTTTAAGTTTGCTTTGAAACTCTTTCGTTGTTGTGTTGAAAAAGTTTTGAAAGCATAACCAGAAATGATAATTTTTAATTTTTAATTTTTAATTTTATTGTTATGTTTAAAATAATATATTTTTTAATTTTATTTATAATAAATATTATGAGGTTTTTATTTAAAAAAGTCTGTTTAAGGACGGGTAGCCCGAAGCTCATCTAAGGTCGTAGTAATTTTCAAGTCCATATTACAATAATATTTTTTTTGGTTCAGCCATAAAAAGCCCGAGACCCACCATGGTCGGCCCATTTAGGATTGGATAGCCCATTTTGACAAATTTAGGCGTGTGTACTTTTTGTTGCACAAATGGAAGAAAAAAGAAAAAAAGGTGGAATGCTCATGTATCTATTGCATCTACAAAAAGATCTCTTTTTAATATTTTATTATTATTTATTTTTATTCTCCAATATATTTTAAAATTAAATTAATCATAAAAAATGTTTTAATAATATATATTTACATTTAATAAGTGTGATCAATTTCAATGTGTCATGTCATAAGTTAGGATGACAAGTGGAAATGGACCAAAAAAAAAACACATAATATGATAAAAAGGAATATAATAGCTGATTTTTTTAACAGTACTAAAAATTATAAAATTCATTAAAAAAAAGAAGAGATTAAAACTGTATTTAAGTCTAAATTATATAATTACTTTAGATTGAATTTTGAAGGCAATGAGCTAATAATGGAAGAATCTTAATTCTATCTTGAAAATATTTTAATCGAAAACTTCTAATTTTAACATTTTATTAAAAATACTCGAAATTATATTAAATTGGGCGAACATGGTCATGGTTAGTAATAAACATTTCATGTCTAACTTAAAATTTAACAATCACATCAAAATGTTTAATATACAAGTCATCAACAACGATTTTGTTTGATTAACATTGAAAAAGTTTGATAATTTAAAGGACTAAATATATTTATAAAAAAAAAAGAATACTTTAATGTGATGATAAAAGATCTCTATCACTTTGTCTTGAATTTGAACGTAAACCTAGACACGCAACAATGTTAAATTCTTTTAAAAGAGAACTTTGTTGTCCATTATGGTCTTCCTCAACTCAAAATATCAGTCTATCCAATTACGTATAAAGAATATTATATTTCAATCGAAAAAATATAAAGAAAGACATTATACATTTAGCTTATTCTTAAAATTAATATCAATCAAAATCTAATTAAATTATATATTATTTTGAAATTGAGATCAAGTGGCTATTTCTTTAAGAACTCACCCCATCAAATCCACCACTAGAGCACAATATTCAATTACTTATTTTTCTATATCAAAATATCCTCGCTTGTAGTTGCTGAAACTAATTTTAGTGAACTAAAATTCATTTTAAAAAAAATAAGATTTCTTAATACACCCTATATGTTTCTTAGTCACCATGCGAAATTATTTAAATATCTAAAGTTTTCTGAGATGCATCTCCGGACGCATCAAATTTTGAATGAACGTTGAAATATTTCGGAGATGCATTTTCGTAACAATTTAAAACATACAATACATCACAAGCAGAAACCATTATACACTTGAATTAAACCGGAGATACATCTTCGTGAATATTCTGAAGATATATCTTCGTAACATGTCAGAACTTGGTATGCTGGAGGATGAAGGAAGTAATGCGTCTAATGAAGAATCTTGTATCATACGAGAAGAAGATGAAGTGGCATGAAGAGAAATACGAGCCCCAGAAGTAGATGACTCTGCCTAATCAGAGGGATCAGGAGCCTCTAAAACCTGCTAACTCTTCTCCTGTCACACTGATGCATGCTGAGCAACCCTTTTGTGCCTCAGTTTATCATGCATATCGATCATTATGCTCGTAAGTTAAAGTAAAACATACTACTAATGCAGACAAACAACACACAAGTAAGAAAATAAATAAAAAACTGTAGAAAATTCTGGAGATAGATCTTTGAAATATGGGAAACTAAAACGAAAAATTCTGAAGATGCATCTTTGGAATTTCCTACAACTCAGAAGTTGCGTCAATGTACCCAATGCAATTTCACAAAAACATGTTTTGATCACCATTTTCAACCAACAAACGTGTCTAATACAATTTGTCTAAACTATCTTAAATGTGATTTATACTCATTTCTAACTTTAATCATTGATTTCTACTCATTTACACAAAAACTAAAAAAATTATCGGAAATTCAAAAAACTTAATAGAAATTGATGTTTGAGTTGTTGTTTCTGATGTTAGAGATGATGATTGTGTTGAAATTCTGTTTTTAGCATTTTAGTTGTGTTGCTGTTTTGCTGTCATACAAGATGTCGAAAGAGATGTCATGACATCTTGGTCCGATACAACAGATCACAAAGGTCTTTTTTCTGTTTTTAGTTGTGCTTCAGTTTCATCTTATTGAAATAAGTTATTTTGTAATATCCCATATTAGTTGGACTTGCCACATACATAAGGCATTGTATTGCTCCCAATTATGGTTAATGCCAATTCTCACTCACCCTCAAACTCTCTCTCTCTCTCTCTCTCTCTCTAATCTCTCCATCTCAATTCTCATCTTCATCTTTTCCATTAATTCACCAAATTATTTTTTTGTGTATGTTCTAACATTTGGCATCAAGAGCACTAGTTATGATCTGATTCTGCTGCAACAATGAGTACTGTTTCCAATGATCGAATCCCCACCAACATTCTGATTCTTGATTCAAAGAATTATGACAAGTGATCCAAACAAATAAAGGTGTTGTTTAGGTATCAAGAAGCTCTTGAAATGATCAACAATAATGTCACACCACTTGAGGTAGAAGCTATAAATGCTTAGAAAACTGCATTCCAGGAAGAAAAGAAGAAAAATTACAATGCACTCTTCTTGATTCATTCTTGCGTCGATGGTGATAACTTTGAAAAAGTTGACGATTGCGATTCAGCGAAGCAAGCTTGGGAGATCTTAGAGAAGACTTATGTTGAGGCTGTTAAGGTAAAGGTGGCGAGGTTACAAACTCACAAATGACAGTTCGAGTTAACGCAAATGGAAGACAAGGAAACGATCAACGATCATGTGACGCGTATTACACGTTTGATGAATCAAATTAAGGCGTGTGGAGAAAGCATTCCAGAGCAGAATGTTGTGTCAAAGATCTTGTCTTCTTTAAATTCAAGATTCGATAATATTGTGATTTAATCTTCAATCTCTGAATTATTTTGATGTTAACTTACCTTTTAGTACGTCCGGAGATGCATATCCAAAATCTGAAAAAATTACTTAATATATAAAAAACATAGGAGATGTGATGCATTAAAAAATCCTCTTAAAAAAAATTGACATGATTGACCATATATTTTTCTCAAGACAAAATAATTAAAAGAAGATTTGTGTCACTCAGCCACACCACACGAGCGAGAGTGAAGAATTAATAATCACAGTAGATTAATACTAATTTACTTATGACAGTAATACAAAATTTACCAAAACCAAAACCAAAACCCTGTTTTGCGGCAGCAATATAAAAACCTCACTCTACCAAACTCCTCTTTGTGTGTATTGAAAGCAAAAAAACCCTCACACAGAGGCATACTCAACGATGTCGCAGTCTCTGGAGCTTTTGCTGATTCAGTTTCTCATGCCAGACAACGACGCTCGCCGTCAAGCCGAAGACCAAATCAAACGCCTCGCCAAAGATCCTCAAGTCGTTCCTGCTTTGGTTCTTCACTTACGCACCGCCAAAACCCCTAACGTCCGTCAACTCGCCGCCGTTCTCCTCCGTAAAAAAATCACCGGTCATTGGTCCAAACTCTCTCCTCAAGATAAACAACTCGTCAAAGATTCACTCATCCAAAGTATCACTCTAGAACACAGGTTCATTCTTCTACTAAAACAACCACTTAATCAATCAATTTATCACTTAATTACGTTATTAATTAATTCATCTTGTTAATTGCAGTCCTCCTGTTCGAAAAGCGAGTGCGAATGTTGTTAGCATTGTTGCAAAGTACGCCGTTCCCTCCGGCGAGTGGCCGGAGTTATTTCCGTTTCTCTTTCATAGTAGTCAGAGTCCTCAAGAGGATCAACGTGAAGTAAGTTACATTCTTCTAATACATGTAGATGTATTGTAGTTAGATTAGAATAACTATGTAGCTTTGATTTTACTTGGATGTTTCATTGTTTGATGTTGCGGGGTGAACTCTGTTATAGAATTTCAGAATGAGACTATATCTGACCTAGTTTTGTTGATTTTGGAATGTTATTAGGTGGCATTGATTCTATTTAGCTCTTTAACTGAAACGATTGGGAATGCGTTTCGGCCGCATTTCGCAGATCTGCAAGCTCTTTTACTCAAGTGTTTGCAGGATGAGACTAGCAACCGGGTTCGAGTTGCAGCTCTCAAGTAAGTTAGAATCTTTTATTGGTTCAGTTGTGTGTAGGAACTTGAAGAAATGATTTATTATAGTATTTTGTTTTTGCTTATGAAAAGCTGTGCTAAATTCTTCCAGGGCGGTGGGATCTTTTATGGAATTCACTCATGATGGGGATGAAGTGGTACGTATGTCAGAGTTGTTCATGTTATTGAAATATTTATTGCTTCTGTTAAATTTTTCATATATTTTTTTTCTTTTTGGTAGTAAGCGATGTGCATTTCATTGCCAGCCGGTATTTAGTGAAGGATTTTCATTTTAGCTATCTTAAGTTTGCAATTCAGAAATTTCAATATGCGACTGTTGGGAACTCAGAAAAAAGAGATGGAAAACGATAGGAGGAACCAAAATGTTAGAGCTGTGTTATTGAAATGTCAATAAAAGTGCAAATGGATGTTCAGGAAGGGTTTCCCCTTCACAAAGGATCTTTTCTTTCACTTTAAAGTTGTCAAATGTACTGAATGGGTCTCCCTTATCCGATTTCCCCTTTTTTTATATCTAACCAACCACCTCTAACTGATCTACTAATGGGGGAGCTGACAGAAAGAACAATTGTCCTTGTTTTATCTGAATCTATCATAATGATACATCTTAAAAGTGACACATTAGTAGAATTGAATTAGTTATTAATTTATTGCAATCAACTAATTTTATAGAACTGTTAGAATATATGAACATATCTGTACACTCTAACAACTAACAATAACCATTAGAAAAAAGGTAAAAGGGAGGAGAATAGGAAGAATGAACAATGCTTAACAATTTCAACTCTTTCATGCAAATTTCCATTAAATTTGAAGTATCAAATACTCCTTGATAATTCATAGGCCTTATAAAAGTTTTTTTTTTTGTTGTTGTTGAGCTTATGCTAGTCAAGGAATTGTCATAGGACCCCAAGAAGTATGTTGACACAGGAAGTATATTAGGGGTTTTCTTTATTATTATGAATGACTTATAGACAATCAGCATTTTTAGGAGTTTAACTTAACTTACAGGCAAGGTAGTCAAACACGGGATCTTATGTAGGATCGGACGGCCTGTAAAAGATCGTAAAACTAGGATCATATCACAACACTTAAGATCTTACTGATGGGCAAAATGGTAAATTCACATGAACAAAAACATGAATATTATAATACATGAACAAGATAACTATAAATTACAACATTCTACTAATTTAATTAATAATTCAAAACCATCGTTCCCTAATTTAATAAGCTCAAAAGATCAAGTTCAAAATAAGTAGCTCAAAATACATAAATATAACAAATAAGTCTAATCGTCTAGGATATTATGCATTCCTATATCATGATAGTCATATAAATCCTCCCCATCATCCTTTATTTGAAGTCATTACAGAGGGCAGAACAATGGTAGGAAGAAGATGAATACGAAATGGGGATGATCACAAAGGGAGAAGAATATGGATAATAGCAGAGGGAGAAGAATGGAAAAGATGATGGTGGAAAGTTTCAGATTTTTGTTAAAGGAGGAGAGTAACGTATGAGGAATGGATGTTGTAGCCGTTTTTACGTAGTGTTTTAGGGTTAGGAAAGAGAGAACTTAAGTAAAACAAAAAATCGGGTTCACTTAAAAAAATCCAACCCTGTTAGAAAACCCAACAAAACAGGCCCAAAACTATGGTTTTTACGATCTTACCTTAACGATCTCGATCTTGACTACAAAAGCACACTAAAAAGTTTTTTGTAAGATCTTACGACCCAACTCTCGATCTTGACTACATTGCTTACAGGGTCTCAGTGACAAAATGTTGTACTCACTCTTCAATATTTTGCACCAGCATGAGCTGTAGTAATTTTTAAAATAAAACACAACATCTGTTATCTGAAATAACTTCTCACCCAGCAATGCTTTTTTCTCATAATGTTAGACATCATAGGTGATATTAGTAACTCAAAAGTGATGCTTTATTGTCCATTGCATTCATGTAAAGCTACAATGAAATCAGTTAGAGGCCTGTAATCAACTTTTCAGTTCAGTCTATTGCTTCTTATATTAAGTACACTTTTCAGCTACTTGTGTTTAATTCAATTTTTCCTAACCATTTTATCATATACAGATTAAGTTCCGTGAGTTTATTCCAAGCATCTTACATGTATCAAGACAGTGCCTTGCCTCTGGAGAAGAAGATGTTGCCATAATTGCTTTTGAAATTTTCGATGAGTTGATTGAATCTCCTGCACCTCTTCTTGGAGATTCAGTAAAATCCATAGTACAGTTCTCGCTTGAGGTTTGCTCAACTCAAAGGTTGGAGCCTAACACACGGCATCAGGTTGGTTTGGACCATAAAGTATATTGCTATGACTTTTTATACTCTTGCTTTCATAATTGTTTTGCTCACTAGCTTGATGTTACTGACTTTATCTAACAGGCAATTCAGATTATTTCTTGGTTGGCAAAGTACAAGTCTAACATTTTGAAAAAGCATAAGCTGATCATCCCTATCTTACATGTTTTATGCCCTTTGCTTGCTGAATCAACCAATGAAGACGAAGATGATGATCTTGCACCTGATCGAGCTGCTGCAGAAGTTATTGATACAATGGCTTTGAACATCCCAAAGCATGTTTTTCCACCCGTTCTTGAATTTGCTTCTGTGAGCTATCAAAATGCAAACCCAAAGTTTCGAGAAGCAGCTGTTACTGCATTAGGTGTCATTTCTGAAGGTTGTTTGGAACTCATGAAAAAGAATCTGGAGCCTGTTCTCCATATTGTCCTGGCAGCTCTCAGGGATCCCGAACAAATGGTCAGAGGAGCAGCTTCCTTTGCTTTGGGTCAATTTGCCGAGTACTTACAGCCTGAAATCGTGTCCCATTATGAGAGTGTCCTTCCCTGCATTTTAAATGCTCTGGATGATGCATCTGATGAAGTGAAGGTATACTATATTGGAGATGGGAATGATATATCAATATAATAGAATAATAGATTATCTGCTACTACCAATAAAAATGTCTGCACTTAAGAGAATTGCATTTCATTTGTGCAGGAAAAGTCATACTATGCTTTGGCTGCTTTTTGTGAGAACATGGGTGCTGAAATCCTTCCTTTTCTAGATTCGTTAATGGGAAGACTGTTAGCATCTCTTCAAAACAGTTCTCGCATTTTAAAAGAAACATGCATGGTATGGGAAGGATTCTGTTTGCTGTAAAGATTGCTATAATTATGATGAAACATCTTTTGAGTACTTATTTTGATATTTAAATCTATACTTTCCGCCTGGACATCCTTGCAGTCTGCTATTGGTTCTATTGCTTCTGCTGCCGAGCAAGCTTTCTTTCCTTATGCTGAAAGGGTTTTAGAGTTGATGAAAAACTTCATGGTGCTAACTAATGATGAAGATCTCCGTTCACGAGCAAGAGCAACAGAACTAGTTGGAATGGTTGCAATGTCTGTAGGGAAAAAGGAAATGGAACCAATATTGCCTCCTTATATAGAAGCTGCAATTGCTGTAATCACCTTTACACTTAACACTGTTGCTGATTTTGCATTTGACCTTCTTACTGGAATAATTTGATTTTCTTCTGTTATTTTTAGGGGTTTGGTTTGGAGTATAGTGAGCTTCGGGAGTACACACATGGTTTCTTCAGCAATATTGCTGAGATTTTGGGTGACAGTTTCGCACAGGTCTGTATATATTGACTTAATGTAATTCCTATATCATGCTTACTCTTACTAGTGAAATTTTGTATTGGTAAACAGGATCTTCCTCATGTTGTGCCTCTTGCATTTATATTGACTTAATGTAATTCCTATATCATGCTTAGTCTTGTGAAACTTTGTATTGGTAAACAGTATCTTCCTCATGTTGTGCCTCTTGCATTTTCTTCCTGCAATCTTGATGATGGCTCTGCGATTGACATTGATGATGGCGATGATGAAATTGCCAATGGATTTGAAGGAGTTTCATCTGACGATGAAGCCCACGACGAGCCAAGGGTTCGTAATATAAGTATTAGAACTGGAGTGTTGGATGAAAAGGCAGCTGCAACCCAGGCCCTTGGTTTATTTGCACAGCATACAACCATCTCTTATGCTCCGTATCCTTTGGCTGGATTACTTTTATCTCTCTTTTCCAGTTATTCCTCTGACAGATAATCAACACTTAAAAGTATATTTGATTTCTTAAATCATGATAAGCTATTTGGAGGAGACACTAAAAATCTTGGTTAAACACTCTAGTTATTTTCACGAAGATGTTAGACTTCAGGCAATCACTGCTTTAAAACGTAGGTGGAAATTACTTTCCGATTTTTTTTTAATTGTGTTTATTTGTTTTAACTACTCTTGTTTTCTGCAGTTTGTTTCATGCTGTTAGTGCATGGCAGGAATCTTGTATTTTCTTAAGTAATTGTTTCTGCCTTTCTGGTTGTTTCAGCAAAAAGTGTGTTTTACCATGTTTTAAATTGTTCTTAAAACGCAGACCCAAGAATCCCATGCCGATGCATTAAACTTTGCACTCAAACCATGTCATATCATATATCCATAGTAAACTGGCCATTCTTCATGATATTTTATCTTTTTTACCAGCGGGGATTCATATATGCACACGTGTCTATGTTATATGCACACATGTCTATGTCTATATTATATGTGCTCTCAAATATCTCAGTTTTATTTTTTGACAATGTATATATTTTAATCATTGAATGCTGATGTGTGTTTGATTTTAACTGCAGATACTTTAACTGCAGCCCATGCAATATTCCAAAGCCAAAATGTAAATCAATGCTCCCTTCCTTCTTTTATCATTTCACCATTTCTTTTTTCAAAATTCAACTTTTGTTTAATTACCATTCTGTTTCATGGTCCTATTTTTATTTATTTTTTAAAATTTATTTTTATGTTTACCATACTTAATATAGGGTTTTAAGTTTTAACATTATATTACAAAATACAGCACCCGGGAAAGTAAAGGAAAGATAGAAAGTGAGAAAAATTTAGACAGAATCTAAGAGTTGCTTCATGTAAACTTGATCTAAAATTGTCGATTCTAGTAGATAAATGCAAATAATCAACTAATGCTAGCTAACTATACTAGAATAGCTAACTAGGAAGTGTTTACCATACTTAAGTATAGGGTTTTAACTTTTAACATTATATTACATATACAGCACCCGGGAAAGTAAAGGAAAGATAGAAAGTGAGAAATTTTTTGACAGAATCTAGTAGTTGCTTCTTGTAAACTTGATCTAAAATTGTCGATTCTAGTAGATAAATGCAAATAATTGACTAATGCTAGCTAACTATACTAGAATAGCTAACTAGGAAGTGTAGAAGCTTCTTGAAACATCTAGATTACTGTACCAGTTGAAATCTCTACTAGAAGTCTAGAACAAAAGTGTGACATGTTTCTAGTAAACACACCTCTTTCTAACACTATTTGTGAGAATTGCCATTTTGGTTAGTCAGCACATTATTTTGCTTTTCATGATTATTATGTGGAGAGGCTACCACATAATAATGTCTGACAAAATGTGTTTTCTCTGAATTCAAATGTCCACTCTTTGGTTTTAAGCATTTTTCTTAGTCATGTCAAAATGACACCACCCTTACTTTTCAGGATGGGGCTGCCAAAGCAAAAGAAATTCTTGGTAAGATCATTAATTGGAGTCTGGAAAAGCAATCTTTTTAATTGTTATTGTTATCGTGAGCTGTGAATTTTATCTATTGTGTCTGACTGATTCTACAGATACTGTGATGGATGTTTTTATCAAGACTATGGTTGACGATGATGACAAGGAAGTGGTTGCTCAAGCTTGCACTAACGTGGCTGACATCATTAGAGACTACGGTTATGCAACTCTTGAGCCATGTAAGCATCAAGTTACCTATCGCCTAATGTTATTTTGCTGAGCTAATGCTAATGTAAGATTTTCTGATACCAGACTTGCCCAAGCTTGTACATGCAACTTCATTGTTGCTCCAGGAGCAATCTGCTTGTCAGCAGATAGAGTCTGACAGTGAAATTGACGACGATGATAGTTCACACGATGAAGTTCTTATGGATGAAGTTACTGATCTACTTCCTGCATTTGCAAAGGCTATGGGTGCTCAATTTGCTCCCATTTTTGTAAATCTATTTGATCATTTGATGAAATTTGCAGTGAGTTCGCAGCCAAAAAATTTTACAGTTAGAATGTAAATTTAAATCATAACTAATGTTCTCAATATGAAATGCAGAAAGCTTTCCGTCCCCCTCAAGATAGGACCATGGTTGTCGCGTGCCTTGCTGAAGTTGCTCAGAACATGGGTTATCCTATTGCAGACTATGTGGATGTAATTATGTAGCCTTTTTTGGATTTTTAATTTTATTTTATAAGTGTAGAATTATGAGAATTGTTTTTGTTTTGTAAAATGTGATATTATTTTCTCAGCGAGTGATGCCTCTGGTGCTTAAAGAACTATCGTCATCTGATGCAACAAATAGAAGGAATGCTGCATTTTGTGTTGGGGAGTTGTGCAAAAATGGTGGTGATTCAGCTTTGAAGTATCCTCCTGTTCATGCTCTACCCTTTTGATAGATATACACTAATCCTTCTATTATTTTAGGTTAGCTTATGGGGGTAGACTTATATGATTATTTATGTCAATCAATATTAGTGATGTATTCATTTCTTACGGTTGAATCCTGTATACCTTGCATTTTCTTTAATCCAATACTAGATACTTTGACAATATATTACGCGGGCTTCACCCCCTGTTTAGTGAGTCTGAGCCTGATCACGCAGTGAGGGATAATGCAGCTGGTGCTGTGGCAAAGATGATTATGGTGCACCCTGAGTCTATTCCTTTAAATCAGGTGGTTTCCTGCTTAATTTGTATCATTCTCGCTCAATTAAATATGAATTTATAAGCTTATAGCATGTTGCACCACTAATTTTGTTGTTTGTACTTAGTTAATGTTTTCTTATTGGATGTTGTCTATGTATGTCTCCGTTCCATTTTACAGGTTCTTCCTGTTTTCTTGAGAGTTCTTCCATTAAAAGAGGACCAAGAGGAGTCCATGGCTGTCTATAGTTGTGTCTCCGCTCTTGTATTCTCATCCAATCAACTGGTAATTGTTTCCTGTTAGAAATTGAGATTCTTTCTTGGTTTTGTTGTTCCTTAAGCAGTAATATTGTCCTACCTAACTATGCTTGTCCATTTTTAAATACAATGCAGATCGTTTCCCTTATCCCTGATTTAGTTAATATTTTTGCTCAAGTGGTGACATCACCTATTGAAACAACTGAAATCAAAGCTCTTGTAGGCAGAACTTTTTGTCATCTAATTTCATTATACGGGCAACAAATGCAACCACTTCTAAGTGCCCTCTCACCAGAGCACGCAAATGCACTCTCAACATTTTCCACAATGGGTTGATCGTGTGAACAATGAGCAAATTGAAAATTTTATCCAATTCTTTGTTTTACCTATAAAGTATTTTTTGAACAAATGTCTTGTTTTATAGTTAAGTGGAGCTGTTTGGCCTGGCAGATTATCACCGCCTTTATCAGGTATGCTTCCTTTAAGAAATATTAAAGCTATATCAGTTTTCTACTGTACACCAAAACATATCTCTGTCCCTATATTCCTGAATGTTGTAGTGTAGCGATTTCTAAACCCTCCCCTTTAAGAAGATTAATGCATATAATGGTTGTTGCAAATTTGTAGTGTACCACTATAAATCAATGTTAATAGCAACAGATTTGTTAGGGAGAGTTTTCCGTAGAAGACAAATTTTCTTGTAGTTTGGTTGGACAATGTTCAACTTTCTTGTCCTAATGAGTGGTTCTCTTTAAATCAATGTTCAACTTTCTTGTCCTAATGAGTGGTTCTCTTTAAATCAATGTTAGTCTCAACAAATGACAAATTTACTTGTGTTCGGTAGGACAATGCCTAGTTTTTGTCTAAATTGTAGCCTGTGTTCAATCAACCAACTTATATATAATGGCTACTATGTTTATTCTTGCAGGTTGCTGCTGTTCCCTACAGTGTCTACTCAGTTTTTATTTATTTCAGGTGTTATTATTTTGTTTTATATTCATTTTCTTTTCCTCCGTATTATGAAATTTTGATGTTGTCTTTGCTTTCACCAGTTTGGAGGGGTGAAAGTTGTGTCCTTGAGGTTTTTATGTCTGAGAATATGAAAGTTTTAACAAAGTCATAAGTTATATATTCTCAGGTTTTGTGCATGCTATTGTCTTGTTGCAAAACTTTATTCACCATAATTAACTGCAAAGTATTAGATGTTGAAACATTTTCTTGTGCCGCAACTTGCATATGATCACTTTCACAGAGAGCAAGGCGGGAAATTTGAAACAATGATATTTGTACATATTTAAAAACAAATTAAATCAACTATTCAGAAACAGAATTGACAGTAGACCTTTTTGCTTTCTGGCAGTACATTTCTGCCAAATTTATAGAGTCCTATTGATTAATAATCAATGGATATTTTGGATTTGTAATACAAGACGAAATGAAATAGAGTACAAAATAAAATTCTATTGTTTGCATTTGCAAATAATAGATGAAGTAGAATGCAACTTATGATGGAAACTCCCCCGTTTTTCATCTTCACCCATTGTATTGTCTTATTTCTTTTTTCTAATTCTTTTTTGGGATTTTTTAATGCATCTTATGTATTACTAAGACACCACCCTATGTATTATTAGGATACTGCTTGAATATATAAAAATGCCTTCAGCTTTTGAAGATGTATCTGTGGAAGTACTGAGTCAATAGAATTCTGATTTCTTAAAATAAATTATGAAAAAACATCTTTGTGTACATTTCATAGATGAATCTCCGAACAAAAGCTGTATCTGTGGAAGTACTATGAGTCAATAGAATTCTGATTTCTTAAAATAAATTATGAAAAAACATCTTTGTGTACATTTCATAGATGAATCTCCGAACGATATTGGTTCTAAACTGCGTTGGAACCTTTTTACTTCCTCAATTTAAAAAAGAATCCTAAACATTTTTTTTCAAACTCTCAACTCACATTCTCTCAAAATCAATCAATCAAGTTCAGAGTTTCTTTCATCATCATTAAGTACATAAAATAGATCATTCAACACTAAAGTAAACTCTCAATTTGTAAGTTTTTTTTTTTGTATTTTTTTTTTGAGTTTTTGTATAAATTAGTAAAAATTGATGATTAGATTAAGAAATAGATAGTTTTTGCATGATTGATAGTTTATACATATTGAAAAATGTGTTTGATATATAAAAATAACGATCAATGTATCTCCGGAAATTTTCAACGTTTGGATTCCCAGGGACCGGATATGCATCTCTGTAATTTATCTATATGTTTTTTTTTTTCTTTTCTTGTTTGTAGGGTTGTTTGTAGTAATTGTATATTTGCTTTACTTACATGCATTATGATTGATATACAACAGACTGAGACACTGGAAGATTGCACAACATGCATCTGTCAGGAAGGGAAAAAAAATCATGTTTTTGGGGTTCATATATCTTCACCTTCTTCTTTTCTTCTTCTCGTAGGAGACAAATATCACTTATTGATGCATCACTGCTTCCATATTTTTGTAGGCGACAATTTTCACCTATTTAGTTGCCATAGGTACCTGAGTCATCGAAGATACTTAAGGTAGTGCCACCCCGGGCATTAGAGGGACATAAAGTTGATGAGTCAGTGACACCTCAGATTGATGAGCCAATGCCACCTCCGACTCATGAGCCAGTGCCACCTCTGACTGATGTGACTGATGAGCCAGTGCCATCTTAGGTCGCTGAGGCTGATAAGGCAATGCTACCTCAAACATTTAGAGGAGAACATGTATTGTTATCACTGCTCCTTTTTTACCCGGACCATACTGCCAGACATATCTGGGACGGAGACGTAAAATTAGTTGAATTCATTATTTTTAAATTATGTGTATTATTATATTACAAGTTTCTGACATAAATTTATTTATTTGCAGGATTGTGATCCATTGAAATTCATTAACCATGAGGGGAAGATCACTGGTTTACCTTAGCCTAATGACAAGTGGTTTCATGTTTCCTTGTCCCTATCTAGGATAAGAGACTTGTGCAAGATCGATTATACTACGGTTAACCATGAAATGCTTAATGCATTCATGGAGAGATGACACACTGAGATGTCATCATTTCATCTATCACTTGGTAAGATGTTTATCACACTAGACGATGTGTCGTGTTTGCTGCATCTTCTAATCAGGGGAAACTTCTAGATCATGAGAGGATTAACAAAGATAAGGCACACGAGTTGAGAGTAGACTATCTGAGAGTTGACCTAGAGTTTGCCATGAGAGAGATGGAAAAAACCAAATGGGCTCATGCTAGGTTTGAAATTATGAAAATAGTATATACAAATGAAATTCTTAAAGCAAAGCAGACTAGAGGTAATGACGAGCAAAAGGCTTCATATATCGTATGTTATGCGAGCCTACCTGTTATATTTGGTTGACACTGCCATTTTTGTGGACAATAGTGCTACTTTTGTGGATGTTGTCTACCTATGGTACTTCGAGGACTTTAAGTGGATCAATGAGTAGAACTGGGGGGCCGCTTGTTTGGTCTACTTGTACTCTAAGTTATCATAGGGATGTAGGTGGAATACAAAGCAGGTGAGAAGCAACATCACACTACTAACAATAATATTTATTGGTATTTTAGTGTTTATGTGTTATTTTCATTACATTTTTGTAATGCCCTTACTGGTGATTTGTATGTTACAACACTTTTATGACTTAGATCCTCCAGCCCTTTCCACGCATCTGTTGCTGGTCGTGTATACTGACCTATACTAAGGTTATGTCGTTTGCTTATGCATTTGTCCTACTTAGAGGAAACTATAGGCGATACAACCGTTTAACGTGTATCTTGATCGCTTTGTTATCGAGGATACACATTTTAACAACTATGTTAATCACCGTGAGATGTAGCCATTTGACATATTGTTATACTCGGGATGGTTTCCTTGCGGTTCACGTCTGACATTTGCTCATCTGGTTGAGCGCATCATGCGGCAGTTCGACTGCAATCACTATTCCTAGACATCATGATATCTCTACTCCTCCTACTATGACAGATAGAGATATGAATGTCATGTTTGATGATTATCTTGGTCATCTGGTACCGGAGGAGACACAAAGTATCATAGATGAAAGCAATTGTAGTTATGTCGACGACGATATCAGGTGGTTCTTCAGGGTGTCACATTCGTATATGGTGCAACCTGCTCCAGAAGATCTGCTGAGACCAGCTTATTATGAGATACTAGAGGATGAGTAGACACAATTATATCATGCTCATGATGTTTTGCCTAGATATCACTTCATTGTGCAGGCAAGCATCGACAAATGTATCTTTTCTGATGGGTCTAAGGTGAGGCATGTCCTAGATTCCATTATGACAGAGGTAAAAGGCACTGACGTACTGGAGACACCGTCAGAAGATGGGGGTATAAGAGGCCGATGAGCTATGGTCTGACATACTAGTAGTTGATAATATATGTACTTTGGATTAATTATCGTTTGTATTTTATTTTGACTTATTTCAACTATATTGTGTTTTTCGACTTCATTGTGTAACAATTGATAACTTATTTTGATTATTTGGATTTATATATGTCTTATTTTTTTCATATCAATTGTATGGTTTAATGTTCATCACATAATATGGTCCTTAACAATTTTAAATCGTCATTTTTATCTGAATAACCATAAAACTAACTTAACTTGCATTGTTTTGATAGGTTCCAAAGATGCATCTTTGTAAATACTAAACAGAGATGCATCTCCGAAACAATAAACATGTAAAATGAGTCTTTCAGAGAGAAATGTTTTGAAATGTGACAGAGATGCATCTCCGGATCAGTTAATATTTTGAACTTAAGACAAGGTGAGTTTGAAGATGCATCTCCAAAATTTGAGTGGAATTTTGGGTTTTCGATAGGGTGTTTTTCCACTCCATAGGATGGTATAAGAAATCCCATTCTTTTTCTTAGCCAATATGTTCTTCTTTCCTCCGTTCTTAGGTTTTTTGAACGTTTTTGTCCTTTGTTTGTTTGGCTAAACAATGACAATAGGTCTAAGATTATTGTTGAAAGTTCGAACCAATTGTTTTGGTCTTGTAGCACAAATTTCAAAAGTATTTCATCTTACCTTGTTTTCCCCTTTTTCCTAAATTAAAAAAAGGACTAGGAAGCCTAACTTTCATTCATGCCGACCGACCATCACTTTCGCTTCACTTGTTATTAATTACAATTTGATTGTTGTCTTCATTATTAATTTATATTTATTTCACCATTCCCCGCTGTTCCATTTCATATTCTTTCATCACAATCCTTTTACTCCCAATCTTTTTCGTTCTTCGAAACATTGCCATAATTGTTAGAATTCAAGCTTTGTCTATTGACTATATCGATAAACACCTAGCATGTTATATTGTTTAAAGTGTTTCCATTCATTTCCTTGATTAAGTCAGTCAATATAAAGTTGACGCGACTTTGCTAGGTGACTTTGAGAAACTTCAAATTAAGACATTTTCTAAAACCACCTATCTAAAAGCGACTAACTTGCTTGCTTATGAATATAACTATCACTCTATAACTTATTAATTAAGTCATTTTCTCTTCTTCTTTTTACTATAATTTCATATTTTGTTATTAACTACTTTTTAGATTATCGTTGTTAACACATTTTTTTATTAATACTGTGTTGCATAGAAATCCTCTGCGTGGTTGAAATGAAGGCCTTACAACATAATATCCATCAAAACTCATCCCCGATTCGTCCCATTACTATAACTATTGCATTATTGCATCATATGTATGTTATTTAGGTTAGACCATGCTTATAGTGATTTATTGTTCTATGTAAAATGTTTTTAAATCATTTTGTTTAAAGCGGATTTGGTTGTCTTGTAATTGACTTGCATTAGACAAAATCATGTCTTTAGTAGTGTCTTGTAATCTCATTGATATGCTTCCAAACTTTCTTAGTGTTGTGTTTTGCTTCCGCGTATTTTAAAATCTCTGATTTCGTTTTACGGATTCATGGACAATCTTGTCATCGAATTAGAAGTTTCTACCCCCAGAAGTCCAACCACCTAAATTTGCGCAATTATATATTTTTGACACTGAAAATGAAGTCCAAAACAAAATTCAAGGTTTAAGGTAAACAAATTTACACTAACTTTTTTTAACAACTCTACATACTCATGTTTGTCAAGCTTTCTCCTTTTATAATACTTTCTATAGTCTGTGATATTTATTTCCTTTAACACACACACACACACACACACACACACACACATATATATATATATATATATATATATATATATATATATATATATATATATATATATGAACACAAAACACATTGCTCCAATCATTATATATCAGTTGTCAAATATGCTCTACAAACATATTCCTCATGCCAAAAGTTTTGAAATGGCCAAACAATGATTATTTAAGTCTTATGCACGGAACTTGAAATTGAGACTCATTTCTGATAGAATAACAGATGGTAAAATATATAATCAACCAACAATTTCAGAAGTTACTACTTTAGTTGTTGGTGATCTTATCACTGCATAAGTGAGGGATATAATCATGCAAACTAGAGGAGAACAACTACGAAGAACTAATGAGCTCCATGCAAGTTACTTGACTTATCAATATTCTTTGTTTTCCTCTATGGAGAAGATGGTTATAGGCCCAACATAGCTCATAGAGACTTAGTCATCTTTCAAGACAATAAGAGAAAGAAACTTACAATAAGATAATGACTATCATTTCACATTCATAACAAATCAAGCAAGACAAAAACTTTGTTAGCATCAAGAAGACATTTTCAATTTTTGGTTAATGGTTACACAATGTTAGAGTCAGAATGATTATAATGGATTCGTGAAAATCAACCAAATCTAAGGGTTTCAAAGTACAAAGGTCTAAATGAAGAGGGTGATCAAAGTCAAACAATTGGTTCAACCACATGAAAGAAAGTGGTTTTACCTTCACAGTTGAGTTCATTCCGAAAGCACAACGAAGAGGGTGATCAAAGTCAAACGAAGAGGGTAATAAAAGTCAAACACTTAGTTATTTATTCCTTATAAATTTGTAAATATGTACACCATTGAGTTTCAAAAAAGTGGGTTGCCACATGCACATGTATTGATATTTTTGCATTCTTCTAACAAGTATCCAAGACATGAAGATATTGACAAAATAATTAATGCTGAAGTGCCCGATCCTTTGAAGAATCCAAAGTTATACAACTTGGTTAAAATTCATATGGTTCACGGCCCTTGTGGTTTGGAAAATCTAAGTTCACCTTGCATGAAAGGTGGCAAATGCTCCAAGTATTACCCAGAGAAATTTTACTCTACAACTATAATGATCAACATGGCTATTCGATTTATAGAAGAAGAGACAATGGACACATAATTGATAAAAACAGAATCATTCTTCACAACAGTCATGTAATTCCTCACAATCCAAGTTTATTGTTGAAGTATAAAGCACACATCAACATAGAATGGTGCAATCATAATACTTCTATCAAATACTTATTCAAATATATCGACAAAGGTTCTAATATAATTTTTGCTATTATTCAATCTTCTAATTATATTATAATTGACGAGAAGAAGAACATTGATGAAATCAAGTAATATTTTGATTGTCATTACATCTCCCCAAGTGAGGCATGTTGGAGGATTTTTTCATATTCTATACACGTTAGGAAACCAACCATAAATAGATTATTTTTTCTCATGGGAATGAGATAATTCTTTTTACTTTAAATACTTTGAGCAAATTGGAAATGTTTTACTCAAACCAAGTGTTACAAAATCTATGTTTACAACATTGTTTAAGGCAAACAAGATCTATGATGAATCTAAGTTGATGAAATATGGCGACTTTGTCTCTAAATTTGTTTACCATAAACCAATTAGGAGGTGGAAGCCTAGGAAAATAGGGTATACCATTGGTCGTCTTATTTGGGTTTCTCAAAGCACATGTGAACTATATTATTTACCGATGATGTTGACTGTCAAGAAATGACTAATGAGGTATAAAGACATTAAAAAGATTGATGGTTTCCAACATCAAAATTTCAGATAAGCATGTTTTGCTATCTATTTTCTACAAGATGATAATAATTTATTGAGGCATTAAAAGAGGCGCATGTTTGGGGTTCTGGTGTTTTTTTAAGGAAGTTATTTGTTACTATATTGTCATCATCATCAATGAATAGACAAAAGTATGTTTGGAGTAATACATGTCAGTACTCATATGATGGTATTCTTTACGAGAAATGTGTTTTGACCACAAATCTAGGTATACTTTTATGGAAATTTATTTTCGAAGTTGATTCTATTATGAAACTAATCATTTTAGTTACAACATTTTTTTTCTACCATAGGATTAACACTTACTGATGATGAAATAAAAAAACTCACCCTTATTGCAATAGAAACTCTATTATAAAAGAACAATAAAAGTTTGAAAAACTTCAAGCCGATGTCGTATCCAAATGACTATGTACTTTCTTTTGTTGGAAATCATCTGATTTATGAAGTGATGCAGTATGAACCAATTGTTCAGAAACATATTTTTGATACTTTGTACTCATCTTCTACATGTAAATTTACCACCATTCTCACACATTTAAGACATAAATATCATGTGTAAAATTGTTACATTGATAAATATATTACTTATTCTATATTTCATTATGATTTAATGCCTTTTATCTTAGTCTATATTTCATAATCATTTACCACCCTTTGTCTTATTTCATATATTGTTTTATACAATTGTTATTCTAAATGTCATACTAATTATAATGTCATAACAATTATATTTGTAGGAGAAAAAAAACACATTTATTTTGAAATCATGGGAGTTGTAGAAAGACAAAATGGTGGAGTATTTTTTATATGACTATGTTGGAACATGTAAAACATTTTTGTGGAACACTTTGGTGCAACAACACTTCGTTCTAAAGGAAAAATTGTCTTGCTTGTTGTCTCAAGTGGGATATCGAGTTTGTTGTTACCAGGTGGAAGAACAACTTATTCTAGGTTTAATATTCTTGTCTCTACTTTGAAATCTTCAATTTGCAACATTGACAAAAATGATGATCTTTCTAAACTTTCAAAGTTGACAAATATTATTATATGGGACGAGATTCTAATGACTTACAAGTTTTGCTTTGAAGATTTTGATAAATCTTTTAAAGACATTATGAGTGAAATTCCTCAAGTTTTCAAGAAACTTTTTGGAGGCAAAGTAGTAGTTTTTGATGGTGATTTTAGACAAATTGTGATTGTTCTCCCAAAAGGTAGTTTATATGATATTATTCATGTAACAATCATTGCTTCTTATATTTGGGATCAGTGCAAAGTCCCAAGGCTTACAAAAATATGCGCCTTCAAAGTGGTGCAAGTGCTTCTAACAAAGAGAAAGTCCACATATTTTTAGAATGGATATTGCATATCAGAGATGATACCATGTCTGAATCTAACAATGGTTATGTTGACCTTTCAATTCTTGATGAGTTTCTAATTTCTTTTTTTTCACATCCTATTGAGACTATTATTGAGAGTACCTATCTCAATATCATTCATAACTACCATGATCCCAATTATCTGCAAAGTCGTGTAATATGTGTTTCAACAGTTGAAGTTGTCGATGACATTAATCAATACACCACAAATCTTCTTATAGGTAATAAACATTGTTTCATTGTTTAAATGCTAATACTATACTATACTTTGTATTAATTTTGTTTTCACATTGCTATGTTGTTTTAATTTATAAGAGAAGAAAATGAATACTTTAGTAGTGATTATATTGATATATCCGCAACTACAGACTTTGATGCATTTGAGCACTTGATTCCTAAATTTCTAAATGCTCCGAAAACTTTTGGTTTGCCTAATTATTCAATCAAGTTGAAGATTGATGCCACTATTATGTTGATGCAGAACTTAGATCACTCTGAAGGCTTATGCAATGTAATAAGGTTTGCTAATTATGTCAATGAATCGATATAATGAATAGCAAATTTAGGAGTCTTAGTTGAGATGAAGTTTGACACGATACATGTCTATCAGAATGATCAGAAATGTCCAATCAATCAAACTTGTAAAAAATTAAATAAAAAAATTAATGAATTTAGAGTTCACTTAGTAAACTTAAAAAAAAAAAAAAGACATATGAACTCAAAAAACATTTTAAAAAACAAAAGAAAACAAATTTTAAACTGAAATCTCATTTTAAACGCGAACACGATAATAACTACCAAAAAGAAAAAAATCCAAAGACGAAGATGGTTATCTACACTACTCGCTGGAAACAAAACCTTTAATTTCCCATCTCTTTCTGGAGTAAATTATTTAGAATCTCTTGTTCGAAATGGATCCAGAACAGACCTTCATTCGTGTTCAAGAGAGGTTTTCGCAGATGCTTACTCCCAAAGTTAGAGTCACTTTGGAGTATTTATATCTATCCATAGCCATCACTTTCTTCTGTATTCTCGTTGTTATGCACGCCAATTACGTTCAACAGGTTTCTTCCATTTTTGCATCATCTCATCTCAATTTCAACTTCTATGTCTTTCTGTTAGGGTTTTTTTTTTTTTTTTTTAAACTTAATTAGTCAATTACTTACTGCTTGATTTTGATTATATAATCTTTAACTTGAATTGTGATTGTTGAAGACAGGAATTGAAACAATTGAACTGTTATTTTATTGATTTTAGAATGGGAACTAGGTTACTGAGTTTTTTTTTATTTTTTATTTTTATTTTTTATATGTTGATTGCAATTAGTAAGAGTTTCTGTAGAGTTCATGAGTTGACAGAATTGACTTTGGCTTGTTAGGTAGTGGATAAGAAATGCATAGGTAGATCGTAGAACTGTAGAATGTTGTGACTTTGTTTGCTTTTGCTACATAACAACGGTGTGTGATTAGAGGGTATTAGGATTCTTTTTATGCTCATTGCAATTTCTGAGAGTTTCTAAAAAGTCCATGTGATAGAGAATATTAGGGTTCTTTTATGCTCATTGTAATCGGTGAGAGTTTCTAAAAAGTCGATGTGATAGAGAATATTAGGGGTCTTTTTATGCTCATTGCAATCGGTGAGAGTTTCTGAAAATACGATGTGTAGTATGAGTTGGGCTTAGGTTGTTTGGCGGTTGATAAAAAAAATCATAGATAGTTGGTGGAATGTTGTGTCTCTACTTAATATTTGGTGATTCTTTTGCTGCAAAACATTCGGTAAGTGATAGAGAATATTAGGGTTTATTTTTAGCAGACCACAGCTGATTATCTTAATGCAACCTTTGAGGCATATGAGCTCACAAGTAGCCGATGTCTCGTGACTCGATATTTTCAATTGAACTCACAAGTTCACAACAACATTATGCCAATTGGTTATTATGCATCTTACCTTCACAATGAAATAGAAAACAGTAAATAATGAATTGTTGGTAAAAGAAGCTCATGTCACATTTCCTTTCTTTTTAAAACCAGAAGAAAAGTCCATATTTGACAAAAGTTAAGAATTTAATGAAGGGGGTATTAGCGCAATGATTGGTATCATTAAACTAAGAAGTCATATGTTCGACTAGTGGAATTAGCCTTTGCAAATGTAAGGTTCCCTAGAGTAGGGTCACGTTAGGTCTAGCTCTTCCTTAGATGTTGTTAAGGTGGGAGCTTTATTGCACCATATTTATCAATTAACAATTTTTAGTGTTTATATTGTTTTGTATCTCATGAATTAAATTAAATTCCTTCTTTATGTAATTTAAAAAAATTATATTGAGCAAACCAATTAATCGCTTAAAATGTATCACATACCCAAATAGCATTTCGACCAAATATACATCCCATGTACCATATTATATTCGATAAAGTAGTGTATTATTGTGTACTACACATTTTTACCTATATTGAAGAGTATCAAATTTGAAATAATTATTGTCTAGGGTTTGAGTTTGGTAACCTAATAATTAAGATAGTAAGTACTAGTCTACTTCATAGTTATTCACTGTTTTCTGCTTGAATTTGTTGAAACAACTTCAATTGTTTTTCTTCGAATTTTTCTCTGGTTTGATGATTCATGTTTCTCTATGTGAAGCCTGGGTGTTCAGGTGAGCTATCTGAAGTTCTGACATTAGAAGCGCAACTTATTCAAATTAAGGTATATATTGTATGCCGTTCTTTAAATGTACATTCTAGTTCTTGTTCTTTTACAGATTTTCCATGAATCAATCTGTGTGAATAGATAATATATACCGTGTAATTATAAATTTAGGGTTTATTGTGAGACCTTTTATCTATGTTCCGTTGGTTGTCTGCTGCATATATGATATACTTTCAAACCATTGTTGTAGATAACCAGTGCCGGTTTGTGGTCACACAACGATTCTGAATCGAGCATAATAGATCTTCCTGAAATCAAAGCTGTAACTGATAGCACAGAGGTTCCTGAAGTCAATCAAGATGAATCGACATTTTTAGGTTCCAAGTTTTTGGGGAACTGGATTGGTTCAGGTGCTAGGAAGGGAAATTTGGCATTCAAGTTTTGGAAGACTGACAGTGAATTTCTTGAACATCAAGCTGAGACCTCTACAAGCAACCAAAACCCCAGGCCAGTGGTTGAAGATGCTGTCATCAAAATTGATAAAGAGGAGCCACGAAGTAGTTTTACCTTATCAGCCAAAGAGACACTAAAAGCGGCAATTATACGTTTTGGTAAAAAGTGGTATAGGCGAATCTCATTCATTTGGAGACACACAAAGCAGATAATTGGAACTTTCCAGAAGCTGGGGGTAAGTAGAAATGTGTTGTTTATTTGAGCTAGATTAGGCCATATACCAACTATTATGATGCATTCTGGTTATTTGTAGCCTGGAGATGTTCAATTTAAAGCTAACAATCAAGTTTACTCAAATTTCTGCTAAACTTCAATTTTCAAGTGTAGGATATTACTGGTGTACACCTCAATCTTGATATTCCCAAATGGATGCATATCCTTCATTTGGATAAGGTTAACTCCAATGCAGGTAATTATAATATTTCCCACTTGAATCATAATGCGGGCCAAAGTGACAGTTTTAATTACTAAAATATTTTAAGATCTGTATTATTTGAACTTCTTATATGAAGAGAAATGAAGACGTACTGTGTTCGGTTTTGTTCAATTCTTCAATTACTGTGTGTGCTTTTTCCCCAACAGAATATGGGTTTATATATTTGTTGTTTCCTTTATCTTTACTCGACCATGTTACAAAGTTATGTATGTTTGCTATGATTTATTCCTATGTGAGAGAGATAGATGCAAACAACCTTCACCCTTTCAGTGTTACTCACTCGGAAAAATTGACATGGGGATTATGGCTACGTAGTGCACAAATGGTTATTTAACATTGAATTCTTGGATTCTTAGAAACAATTTAGAAAAAAGTTTCATTGTGAAACATAAAAGATTTGTAGATGTTTTGTTGCCGTCTAGTTAGATACTTAAGCCCATAATGCTTTAGATAATAAACTTTCGAGCCTTGCATTTTATTTTTCCCATACGAATTAATATGTGATTTTTGTCTCTCTTCCTCTTTTCTCTCTTTCTCACATTCTTTTTTTGTTTTATTATTGTCCAATAAATTGTGCGTTCAATTGTTCAATTTCAGTGCAATGGCTTAAAAAGAAAACCAAGTTGTCTGAACCCACATATTTGTACACCATGGAAAAGGTATATCAATCTTGTTTATGGATTCAATCTATAAGTTGATTATGGTGACCCCTCTGCAAAATTATGTCTGTTTGTTATACTTGGTATCTGCAGTAGATTATGTCTGTTTGTTAAAGCTTCCTTTATGTCAATTCTGTGACTAATTGAAGACTGCTCTTCTCTAGTGCTGATCATGGAATATTATTATGCAGGGGTATTTCTTGTTACCTGAAAGTGCCAAGGCTCAACATAATATACGTACTGTGAATGTAAGCATATCCGCCTGGCACTCATGCTTTGGAAACAGGTAAAGACTATCATAAGATTATCTGGTTTTGGTTCCTAAAGTGACAGGTTATCTTCATAGGAGAAGACTATCCCGCCTGGCACTCTGCATTTCATTGATGTTGTACAGTAATATTAAAATATTTTTCAATGGAATATGTTTTCATTTCCAGGTGGCAACAACTACTCATAAACAGATTTGTAGGATATGATACAATTTTAATCAATAGTTTATTGAGTTCTCCTGGTCAAGGTGACTTCTTGCTCTCTAAAAGTCTGGATAAACTACCATATATAATTGTTCCATCAAAAGCTAGTTAAACATTTGTCGTCCACATATTTGAATATCCAGGATTTAATCATGGCTCAAATTCTCTTGCGAGGTTATGGCAGGTTATCTTTATAATTATCAATCAAAGGAATTCTTTAACCTTAGTTTTGCACTAGAAATTCCTGAAGTCCCAGATAAGTTTGGAGGTTTGTTAATTTATCATTCCTCATCTGAATATATATTGTTCTGCTGGTAATCAATTTCTTCTGTTGGCTTTACTTTAATAATTTAAAGTGAATGACTTGCACATATTTATATACAAGAGAGAATTTCTCAAGGAAGGAAAAACTGGAAACCAAAGAAATTATAACATCGATAATAATTAGAGAGTAATCCTCTTTATGACTATTGTTAGGGTCCCTAACAGATTAGAGTAGAAAGATTGAAAGAAAAGGAAGAAGTATGAGTATTATTGATCTAGGGGAATTCTCCTTCACAACTGCAGAAGCAGTTACAACCAAACGGTTAACAGAAAAATAGAGAATAAATGCATAGCAATGTTATTGAATATTGCCTAGAGTAGAAAGTTTGAGAGAAAAGGAAGACGTATGATTATTATTGATCTAGGGGAATTGTCCTTCACAACTGCAGAAGCAGTTACAACCGAATGGTTAACTGAAAAATAGTGAATGAATGCATAGCAATGTTATCAAGTATCGCCCTAGCGGCGCCATGGCGGATATCAGTGGCGGTTTTTGGATTCGCCGCAATGGTAAGTATCAGCTGTTATTGTGGTCTTTCCTCCACAATCCACTATGAAGGTGCCACGAAGTGGCCGGTATGGCAGGATTTTGGCTTTCCGCCATGGACCACCATATGCCATCGACAGCACTGATGCATTGTCTCCCCCTCCTACTTCTATATATACATGTCTAGACCTTCTAGAGTACACCTTTAAAATGAGCACTCTTGTACTCCTAACAAATTTCTGTATAAATAAAGTCAATCAGAGGTCACCGTTGGGACTTGGCGAAGATATTGACCAACTGAGTATTGGAGCTCGCTAAATAGGTTTTAATGTTAACTAGAATTTGTCTTCTCTTTGATAAAGTGACAATCAATTAGTTCTCTTTTGTACTAATTTATATACAAATAAAAAGGAAAAATAGGAAGCTATGTCAATTATAATAAATAGAGAAGTCATATAATCGTTTGATATAGGGACTTTTGTAAAAAATGTGAAGCAAAACTTTTATTGTTGCCTTGTAACTTATGTGTTATTTTGTTTGTGCAGACTACCTTGTAACGAAGTGTGGCGTGCTTATGATGTCCCTGTTTGTTTTTTTTACTACCACAATGTCTGTGTCATTTACGTTGAGAGAAACACAGACTCGCATGCTGAAGTTTACAGGTAGGCATTACCTGCTCTGTATACAGATGTTTCAGTATATTTAAACTGGTTTAGGGAGTCCTTCTGCTTGCATTGCATCTGTTACGTTATTCAGCCCATTCCTCCATTTATTAATCATTTTCTATTATGGCATATTATTCTAAGAAATAAGATAAACTCCCCAATTGCAAAATGTATTTCAAATATCTGCACCTCCTCAGCCAAAGGCTTCAATTCTATCTCAAATGAGAAGATACTTTCCCTCTCAAACACTTTTTTTTTAATAATAATTTTATATACATCATAACTCACCTCTCCATTAAGTATTCCTAACTGTTGAAATACGAGGGAATGAGAGACATTTGAATAGTGTAATATATAATGTAATATATAGTGTGTCTCAATAGAACTATGAAAGTTGTATTATATAGTGTAATATACAGCTCATCGTATTAATTACATAGGGAATATTCTATGGTATATCCTATTCTATTCTAAAATGAGACGGGGAATATTCTAATATAAATATATACAAATATCAATACTCCCCCTTAAGCTTGAGCATATGAGTCAAATGCACCGAACTTGCTACATATATAATTGGTTTTGGAATTTCGTAGGGATTTTGTAAACACATGCCAATTGATCATTAGAGTTGACAAAGCTTGTGACGATGTCGCCTGATTCAATATTCTCTCTGACAAAGTGATAGTCTATCTCAATATGTTTGGTTCTCTCATGGAAGACTGGATTTTAAGTAATGTGCAATGCAACTTGATTATCACAAATAAGTGTCATTGGACAAATAAGTGTCATTGGTCTTGCTTCTTCAATTCGAAGTTTCTTGAGCAACTTCCTTAACCAAATGAGTATGCATGTTGCCAGTGCCATGACCCTAATAATAGGCCTCAACGCTTGATCTTGCAACTACATTTTGTTTCTTACTTTTCCAGGATATAAGGTTCTCTCCAACAAATACACAATACTCAGGTGGATCGTCTATCAATAGGAGAACATGCTCAATCAACATCGGAGTATCCAACCATCTGAGTATGTCCTCTATCTTCATACACAAGACTTTTCCTGGAGCACATTTTATATATCTCAAAATTCGGATAACGACATCCATGTGATCTTGGCAAGGAGAATTTAAGTATTGATATACCACACTAACTGCTAAAGAAATGTTCAGACGGGTGACAGCGAGATAATTCAACTTTCCAACCAATCTCCTATACCTCCCCGAGTCAGATTGAGGCTTCTCCAGATTGAGGCTTTCCAACCAATGAAGGTGTTGGAGGCTACAATGAAAGCAAGCCAAACGCCGCAATTTAGGTGACTAGGAGCGGACTGCAATGAAGGCGGAAATTCCAACACATATGTTCACTGCCAATCTTTCTCCACTTGCTTCAAGATTTCAAATTGTTGCCCAAATTTCGCGTACCCATTTTATTTTATTTTTCGGAATTCCAAAACATCACTTAGAGAACTCTAATGATGCCTCCATTCTCATGTGCAGGATGAAAGACTCCTTGGATTGAGAGTTGTAGTTCCATTTGTTTGGAACCTGGCATCTTTTTCTAAGAATAGGGATAAACTCCCCAATTACTGACCAGGTGTCTACTCCCCCCCCCCCCCCAGCCAAAGGCATCAATTCTTTCTTAAATAACAAGATACGTTCCCTTTCAACCCCTCTTATTATTTACATGCATAGCTCCTCCCTAAACTGACTCTTCCTAACAATTCCCAACAAACAAACTATTGGTAACTTACTTATTTGGCATCTAACTAATAGATAGATTCAGGTACTAAGACTCACTTACAAATGTAATTAAAATAGATTCATAGGCAGTTGTTAGATAGTCATGACTGTCCAGGAGTGCTGCACTCTATAATTGGAAGGTTTTTCTGCGAAGTCTTTTGTTCACCAAGTAATTGCATAAAGTGTGCTAGCTATAAGAATAGTGTCATTTGGCACAGCCATTCATGATTTTTCCGTACTTTTTTTCTTGCACATGTGGGATTAGCTTTTCACATTCGTTAGTCTCTACTCTTTACAGTGCAGCTTCAACACCATGCTCGACATCACCTTCCTACATTTCAGTTGATCTTTGTACATGTCATTGAATCACTGGTCTTTGTTCCTGTAAGCACTTATTTGTTGAAATTATTCATTTGAATTGCATGTGATTATGCTATTTCTTGTTATATTAGCTTTGCTGATAAATTGCTTTGATTTCTGCAGATTATGATTGGTATTCTGTTTTTCCTCTTTGAGTTTTATGATGATCAGCTTCTTGCTTTTATGGTCTTGATTCTTGTCTGGTTGTGTGAGCTATTTACTCTTATTAGGTATCCCGCAACATTCACTACCTGGTGTATGATTAGTCTAGCAGGTTAACTTTCATGAATGCAATACGCATGTATTGTTATTCTATGATCAACTAATGAGTATTTACTGTAACTTGCAGTGTCCGAACACCAATATCAATGAAGTTCTTCCCTCGCTTCTTTCTGCTGTATTTTCTGGTCTTTCACATATATTTCTTCTCTTATGCTTATGGTATGTTGATATTTTATTTTCTTCATTTTTTAGGTGTTGTAGAATTAAATTAATCTTATTTGGAAATGATGAACTTTTCAAAATTTCCAGGGTTTTCATATTTGGCACTCTCTACAACTGCAGCTTTTATGACACACCTTATCCTCTATTTTTGGAATCGGTTTGAGGTAATAATTGTAACTAGCTTATAAAAGCCCAATATTTTCTTTCATCTTGGGTTTTTATTTATTTTTGCGGAGGATGGCTCAAGAAAGGTTCGAAATCATTGCCCCCTATTAAATTATCCCTATGGTTAATTTCATCCTGGTGTTAGAATAAGGAGCATAACTTTCAGATTTTAGTTCTTGTTTATTATATTTGAGAAACCAATTTTTATAATTACTTTTTAGAACCTTTCTTTCTGTTCATTCCATTATGGATTTGCTTAATTATACTCGATTGAATTTGAACCTCTGCTATGTTTATGGTATTTAGGTACCAGCATTGCAAAGGTTTGTGCAAAATCGACGGTCACAACTTCAACAGCACCCGGACTTCCACATTACCTCATCCACTATTCTTGCATCAACGCTACACATCACAAGATTGAACACAAGGAACCAGGGAGTAAATGCCACAAATTTGCCTCCTTCTGGGACAGGCTTCAGACCTGGTTTTGATCAATCAATGTCTCAGAACGGAGCAGGAGTTACCGAGCCTCAAGGGCCGTCAGAAAGTAACCCTGCACATATTTCCAGGCAAGCTGAAAGGGGTCCCAACCCTGGATCCATGAATTTTAGTTCTATGCTATTATGGATATTAGGAGGGGCCTCATCTGAGGGCCTCAGCTCGTTTCTTTCCATGTTCAGAGATGCGAGGGACCAAGGACAAGTTTATACCGAAGCTCCTAGGCACGATAACAGCGAGAATCAGGAAGAGTGATAGACAATGATGAAAATTTTCGATTGAACGGAGAACATTTTAATACAGGAATGATGTATATTCTTTTTTTTAATTTTATGCTTGATAATATATAGGTGGCCCGACTGCTTTCTCGCTGTTCCGAATGAAAATAAAACTGAAATCATGTATATTCTTTAGTTTTTGCTTTATACATGCTAAGTTTTGTCTCTTTTATACTGGCTAGATGGAACAAACTTGTTACATTTGTCAACCATTGTTTAAGATGAATAACTCATATTTGGAGAAATCCACCTTCTCAAATAATTGGATATGCAAGTAAAATCTATGTCCTAAATATGAATCAGTAACCTAGTGATTAGTGCTATAATAATGTTAAGTTGCATTCTGTAATCCCCATTTTCCCCCATAAATAGAGCAAACTGTTCTGGAAGGAGACCCTGTAACTAAAACCATTGAAGACAACATCATTTCATATGAAAACTAAACCAACATCTTCATTTTTTGGCCGAGCGTTATTGATGTGCTTCAGCGAGTTTGCGCCATTGTTGGATAGAAGTGCAAGGTTGCAAGAAGTTATCAGACCATGCATGATACCAGAAGCCTTTCTGAACTGATAATTAAAATACATCTTGTTCTCTATCATGTTAATTTGTAGCACATTACATTACATACAATTTACAGACTATGTTCATTATTCGCAACATTCTCGTAGAATGCTAACAGTTTGACTCCTTTGTTCAGCACTCAAATCTGTAGGGAAGTTAACAAGAAACTTGACATGAAGATCACCTCTTGTGCTATTATTTTTCGGATTCGGCATTCCTTGACCTTTTATAACCTGCTCAAAACCAGGGTATATGACTGTATTCTCAAATGATACATTCATGCTTTTACCTCCTAACAAAGGAATTGGTATGGAGCATCCAGAAAGTGCATCTACTAGAGGAATCTTAACACCAATTTCCAAATCATTTCCATCTCTTCTATACAAAGGATGTTTCTTTTCATCAATCAAAAACACTATATCAGCTGGTAGATAACCAGGTTTCTCATCACCAACTCCCTCAAATGTAATCTTTGTTCCTTTTCTCCATCCTGGTTTCACTTCTATTTTCAATATCTCTTCCTCTTGGACAATCACCCTGTTGCAAAATTTAGTTAGTAATGTCCTTCTAAGTAGATTTCATCTATATCAGTTACCTCAGTCGTTTTTGAGGACCTGTAAGATGGGCTGCACGAGTCTCAAATTTTTATGATTAAACCGTAGTTAAATAGTCTTATAAAATATTTTTCAATATTAAATCATGGTTTCAGGGTCTCTAAAAACTTAAGACCGTTAACCAGTCAAAATTATATTCAAATATACATGATTTTTAGACGTTCAAATATACACGATAAGGGAAACGTACCCGGGGGGATGTTTGATAACATCTCTAGTAACTTTAATCTTTTTGACGCATCCAAAGCACAATTCCTCGAGTGAAAACTGAAGTTTTTTCTCAATTTCCGGTGGTTTTCTTCTCGTTGTTGTCTGTGAAAATATGATAGGTGTTGCTGATCTACGGCTAGGATTATGCGCGAGAGAAACTGAGTGGATACGATCTTTTTGCTTGGAACTTCGTGACGCAAAATCATCTGTTGGAGAATCTGCAGAGTTGGGCAATAACTCAGGTTCAGAAATATCCATTTTGCTATTCCTTCTGCTCATGATCCTTTTGAGAGACGAAGTAGCGATTTCTGCTGCACTTTTTCGACTCTCACTTCGCGTTAATGACATCGGTGTTGTGCATCTTCTGCTTCCATGTCTTGAAAGAGGCCTTGTTCTTGGATTTGGAGTTTTTGATCTTCTACTTTCACATCTTGCCACCATTTTTGGACTCCAATTATTTTCATCCACTCTTCTTTTTTCATTGTGATCGAAAAATAAAGCCGATGATGTTGGTCCCTGCAAAATTTCGCCATATAAAAAAAAATCACAATATTGATTAATATTTACTATTGCGCCGAACTCAAAAACAACCATTGATATCTGCCATGACATCGTCATGGCTGATATTCGTTTTAGAGTGCATGTTTATGAATTTTTTTCCAAAATGAAGAATAAGAACATGCATGTGTAAAATATAAATATTAATTAAGATTATTACCTCAATTTGTTTCTTCTCATTATGCTTTTTGGATACAAATGTTTTGCAAACCTTGCTAACATCTTTCAAAGATTTAGTTTTTGGAATCTTAAAGAAGTTATGTAAATCCAATGGTGGGGAGCGTGGATGGTGGTCTCCCATTGCATTGGAGAAAGAGAGGGTGCCAATATCAAGAGAAGAAAACAAGGATTATGAGAATGTTACATGAAAGATGAAAGAATGGAACAATATCTAGAGAGAGAGACAAAAAAAGAGGTTGATGAAAATCAAATTATGGTGAAGAAACGTTTGAACAGGTTTGATTCATTGTGTTTTTTTTCATATTATGTCAACTTTGTACTATATTTAGTAAACACTACTTTTGTTAAACGAATGAACTCATAACTAGATTTTATTGTTATGGTTGTTAATAACAAACCTATCATTTTGTTCTTATTTTCTATTGGCATCATGGCATGTATATCTATATTTTATTGGGTTACATTTTAAGGATAATATTATTATGTACATTTGTTATTAATATAATTATGTAAATATCTTGGGTCACATTTTAAAGCTAATATAATATAATTATGCACACTTTAAGGATATATATATATATATATATATATATATATATATATATATATATATATATATATATATATATATATATATATATATATATATATATATATATATATATATATATATATATATATATATATATATATATATATATATATATATATCCGATGCCAAAGTGAGAAAGAGCTTATGGAGTAAGTACAAAAAGTAGTAAATAATAGAATATTTGACCTCTAGTGAAAGAAGATATTTATAGTGAGTCCTCAATGCTGGGCCAAAGTTCTTCTTATGGGTTGGATCAGCTAGGCTCAAGGAAAAACTGTCAAAGTATGCGTATGAGCAAATAAGACCTATAATGTGATCTTGCCCTTGGTCAAACTGCTCAGTAAGACTAAGACTAGGAGACTATTGTTGGACAATTGATGAAAGGTGTGGAACATGTGAGGGAGGTGTTCTTCCCACGTCCTCAAGTATTGGGCCTTGGGTCCGTGTCCGACACGTCTGGAGCCAGACCCAGTCTAGAATAATATATATATATATATATATATATATATATATATATATATATATTTGATAACATATATTTATTTAATTTATAAAATTTATTTATCAAAAAATATTTAAATATTAAACGATTGAGGTGAACACTCTGATACTATAAGTTTGGTTGAATACCTATCAATAAATAAATACTTTAATGTTACATTGTTTTTCAAATTTAATTATTTACAAAAATATAAATATAAATTTTGAATTAAATTGTGTTTGTCTTGTGGTTTTAATTTTTTTTTGAAATTAGCTCTCTTAAAAACTATACTAAAGATTATAAGACCAAAATGACAAGTTCACGATTCTTATAAATATTTCTAACATACTTTTAGGTTTATGGATATTTTCTTTGAATAATGTCTTCATTCAATTTTTCGTCTATAATATTTGAAGGATATTGGTTTGACTGCATGTGTAGAAAAACATTATCATATATTTTGATGTCCTACAAGATGTCCCTGACATGCTTGAAGAACATATGTGGAGGTTTTTCTGTGATGTCAGATCATATGTCGTAACATCTGTGTTGTCTTGATGCAGAAAGTTTGATTTAATTTTTACACTTTTTTTAGCAGGTTTTATTTCTGTGATTTGCTCCAGCATATGCGAAAATCAAGGAAAATTCGCTGTCAAATACGGAAGCTGCTCTGTGTTTTGTTTTTGGAGATTTTGAAGATCTTTTCTTATTTGATTTGAAGTAAATCATGTGATCTTTTTGTGGAAGGTTCTGATCTGATCCAGGCCCATTCAGAATGTTCTATTTACAAGCCACTTAACCTAATTGTAATGGTGTGGAATATTTTGTGAAGCTGAGTGCTTTTGAGTTTTAGGGTTTCCTTGTGTGTGTTATTTGTGAGCCATTATAACATCACCTAGATGTTTGAATTGGACTTGTAACACGGTGAGAGAACTGACTTGGATGTTTTTGTATTGACAAAAACTATGTGCGGATAGCAAGAGTCGCCACTGACTTTTATTTTATCCAATAAGGAAAAGGAATAAAAGAACAAGAAAGACCTTTGAAAAAGATTTGAGTTCGGGGGGTAAGTTATACAAAGGGAAGATGTTAGCACCTTTGTATCCATGGTTATCCATGGGCTCTTAACTGCTTAGCTCACTTTACTTTTGTTTGAAAAATAGTGGTAGTGTATTTAGAAAAAAATTCCATCTTTGTAATGATTCTCGTATGAATGTATACAAAGTGTTTTTTGGAAAGTTTTTTTGAAAACGTGAGGTGTAAAGAGTAATTTTGTTTTTGAAATGGTGAGCAAGCAGTTAAAGGCTTCCTACCTACTCAAGGTCGTTCATGTTATTTTTCTTTCCTTAGGGAAACAACTGTCCTTACTATTAGTCAGTAAATAGTCTTATCTTTGGATGTAAGGGACGAGCGTAGGGTCATCGTATGCTCATAGAAGACAACATGTAAGGGTATCTTAGCAATTCGAAGGGACTATCATCATTTTTCTGTAGGGTCATCGTGAGATGAGATCATTTATTCGTAGGCAACTCGAAGGGTCATCGAGGGACTATGATCTTTTTCGTAGGGACTTGATGATTTTTATTTAAGAAACTTTGCTAAGACACCTCTACGTTCGAGGGACTTGACCATATTTCATAAGACAATAAGGAGAGGTTACCCTAGAGGTGTGAGTGTGCAAGTGTGTTCAATTCAATTATTTTAGTCTTGAAAATTAGGGTTATCTAACATTTGATTTTAGTCTTACCATACAATCCTATTAAGCATACATCTAACAGTTTATAGTGCGGAAAATAAACCCTAATTTAAACTATTACATGGCTTTGGGAGAGATACATAAATATAAAAAATCCTGAAAGAAAATGTAAAGTGCGAAAAATAAACCTAAACTATTACAAGGCTTTAGCAGTTACATTATCTTTAGAAATTGTAAAATAATCGAAACGAAAATATCGGAAGAATATTGAGTCTTTGAGATGAGATGGGTATATTTTTTTTATCATACTATTAGAAGAATAAAAAAAGACAGAGTCAGATAAAATCACTGCAGATTTTAAAATAATGGAAATTAAGAAAAGCGATTAAAATAAAATCTAAAAAAATATTAAAACGACATTTTAGTTCTCCATGGTGCCCTAAACTTCAATCCGATCGCCCAGATAGCTTGCCTCACATCATACAAAACACAAATATGCAAAGAGATTAGATGTATCATGCATATAAATATGAAATCGAAAATTTGAAAAAAAACAAAAAAAAACAAATTCGGTTATGGCGTTTTATGAGGTTTTGGAGCAATGTGATGATTGGTACGCCTTCAGAAGAGTCTAAGGAATGTTTTTGGACCTTCAAACCTCCTTGAGAATGACTGTTGTCGCTCCCGGGATTTTCATCCTAGTACAAACGCGAAAGTGCCGCGAAAAAGATAGAGTCGTCAGCCAGACATTTTTATCCCGAATGAATGGGAAAGGTAATGCTGCACAAACCTGAGGAAGAAGGAAATGACAAGGTCCTGCGAACAAAAAATCTGGGTTCCGGAGTCGGTTACGACCTGGGAAGATATTAGCACCCCAGGATGTATGCCGTACCCGACGAGATCTACGCTTGTAAGTCTGTTTCGAAGGGTGAGAAATAAGATGCTGCTGAACAAAAGAACTGCTAACTGGAATGGAAGTGAAAAAAGAGAAATGAAAAAGAGAATGGAAAGAAAAGGGGAAATGTAGGGAAAATAAAAAATGTGCTCAAACGGGCCCTACCCCTCTGCCTACGTACCTCATCAGGAAAATGAGGATCAGAGTCGACGTAGTTCGCCAAACTAAGGTGGGAACTTTGTTTGTGTTTTTTAGAGCTGAACTTCTTATGTCTATGCTCAGGTGTTGCAGGCTCGCATTGAACGAGTGTGTTTAACGTCTTGCAAATGAGACAAATTATCGCAAGTTCGCGTTTTAGAATGAATGAGATGAGAAGAGAATTCCCGCATGAAAGTCGCTTATTGTTTGTTATTTGCTTTTCAAGAGTTTTATTTTATGAATTTGGCACAAAGAAGTGAATTCAAACTCTTTTCCATGCAATGTGTACTAGCTACTACATTCCAAGATGGAATAGTAGAACAAGCACACAAAGTAAGGAGAATTTATCCAAGACTTGTTTCCAAGGATTAGGGTCTAAGTTCACTAGCTTGTTGAACTTATTACATGTTTTTGTAGCTTTTTAAGAAATGTATTTTATGTTTTCTTTGTGAAGATAGTCTCATGATCAGACTTGTACATCATGCTAGACAAGCTCACACTATTCCAAGATGGAATGAATATAAGTGCCCCATGGAATAAGACTACACACAAGAGATTACTTCCATCCTTTATTAAGTGTCTTTTGGATTTTTGTTTAAAAATGAGAGAAGAAGACTCAAATGAGAAAGGACAAACACTAAGGGGACTAAAACACAATCCTAAGTTATTTATTGTATGCAAAAGGGGACCCTAATGGTTTGTTAGGTTTTCTAATCCTAATGAAGAAAGGAAAAGAAGGAAGGAGAATTAGAACTCAACTTACTTCCTAAGGAAGGTAAGTGGTTCTAAGGAAAGGGAAGCCTATACAATAAAGCACAAAGTGCTAAGGCGATCACATTTAGAAAGAATAAAGAGATGAGTATGAAGTAGAATATACAAGGCTTACCTCAACCTCCCTACCAAACAAAAGTTAGCTTCACAAAGTCATTTGAACATACATGCATGTCAAAACTCAAGTAAAGATCATACTAGCTAAGGAAAAACATTAATGATCCTCTAGGGTTAAGACCTAAGCCTAAGGTATCCTACATGATAACAAGCTTCTAATGGCAGTAGATAAACCCTATTTAAGCATTCTAAAGTTATAAGAACAAACAATGACAAACTATGCTCTAAATGATACTAAACCCTAATAGGAGTCAAAGTGAAGTTAAATGAAGTATTCACATGGTTAAGTATGGTAAACTTGAATGGGGTCAAAGGTGAATGTAAAATCCAGAACCAAACACTAAATGTAAGTGCCTTAAAGTGTGAAACCAAGTGGGAATAAAGAGATCCAAGTGAGAGAGATTCAAACATAAAATTGAAAGATGAAAAACAATCATTGAACATATAATTCCAAAAGAAGAAAAAAGACATAGAAGGAAAAAAAGTCAAACATGGTCAAAGGAACTTGAACTACCCATACAAAAACCAGGGGCTTGATGAAATGTTAAGATGGAGTTCAAACTCAAAAATTAGTCACAAATGAGTTAGAGTGAATGACATTAGGGTTAAGGAACCAAAAAGTTTGATTTTGAAGTTTTATGATACAACATGACAATAAAGATTACAAAGTCTTACAACTTGAGATGAAGGCATAGCAATGGATACAAGGCACTTATAAAATGTCTAACAATGATATAACATGGCTATCCCACCCACAAAATTGGTTTAGAAGTGAGATGAAGAAAAAGAATGAAAATTAGGGCATACATGAACATATATGTGACATAAAGATCAAATGACCTAAAAATTCAAACCACAAGGACCTTTAATGGATACACATCATCCAAATACTTATAATAATACTTAAGAGACTCAAAATGGGGACCTCAAATGAATGAGATGAATGCCTTACCAGAACGAAATGAGAAGAAGTGGAGAAAAGGGACCAAAATATGACTTATAAAATACCAAATGACATGATAAAAATATGGAAATTAACACTCAAGGTCAAAAACTAGGGGAAAATATACCTCTAAAAGAGCTCACCAAAATTCTCATTTTAAATCATTCAAATGAAGGTGTAATGTGAATTAGGGTTTTGGATGATCAAGCTCAAAGGAAAGGTTCAACAAGACACCAAACATGACTTAAAAATTGAGTCAAAAATATTTTTAGGATCCTCAAAGTGTCCTCAGGATAGGGCAAAAAGAATGGGATCAATATCTTTTTTGGTTTGAAATAAATAAATTGGGGAAGGCAAGGTGTTCAAAAAGGAGTATAAACCAAAAGAAATTAAATGGGAATTTAATTCTGGTTCAAAAATAAATGGAAAGTAAAAATAAAAAAATGAAAAATTTGGAAAAAAGTCAGAGATGATGTATGAATTAATTGAGGATTTTTAGAATTGATTTAGTAATTTATGGAATTAAGATTGGAATGGAATAAAATGAGAAAATAAAAAGAAATAAAAATTGAAGGGGGGTGCGCATAGGAGAAAAACAAACTGGAATGTCATTGGCTTCTAGAAGGGGGTGTGGATATCAACTGTGAGCCCAATCTAAATGCGATAGGTTCAGAGAATTATAGTGGACTTGAGGTCAAACCATTGACTCACTCTGGGCCTTGGGATTGATCCAACGCGCGCACACACAATCAAAGTATTAAAATCAAAAGGCTGACCAAGGAAGACCTATGATAAGGAGGTGGATGGCACTCATGTGAACACTCAGGTCACTTAAGATGACACGTGCTATGCACGAGGCTCATTAATTCACTGGCAGGCTTAGGATCATTGGATTAAAACTATCTAAGGGTTGCGTTTTAATTTCACCAATAACCTAGGGTTACTATTCAGGTCACCGGAGCTGACCTCCGATCATCTTCTCCGGTGACCCCTGACTAGGGCAAGAATGAAAACACCATGAAAATGGAAACTAAAACCATCAATGCACTCGCCTCACTGAATACATCAAGAATCTATGCTTAGAATTCATTTTTCTTCATTTCCAAGCCAAATCGAAGCAAGACATTCCAACCTAAAATTCTGCATCTAAGCATCTAAGATGCCTATCAACTAAACAGATGATCCATGGCTTCTACCAAGCTCTAAACATTGCAAATCAGATACAATTAACTAAAATCGTGCATAATGAATTCAAGAGGAAACCTGAAAATGCAGATGTGCAAGTGTTGAGGAAATCCAGAGGTGAGGTACCTTTTGTGCTTGCTAATTGTCTTTGATCCTCAATGGAGTAAAATAAACACTCAATTGATGCCGAATCTTGGAGAAACTTGAAGCAATGCAGTGTTGATGCAGAGATAGATCCATGAAGTTTCAAGATGCTTGAGCTATGGAACTTGTGCCTTGGATGATGATGAAGCTGAAATGATGATTATTGCAAGGTTGTTGATGAAGATCAGTGAGAATCTTAACAATATGCAGTGATATGCACTAGTGCAATCTTGAAGCTACCACTGAATTCAGCCATGGAAATGACGCCTAAGGTGATGATGATAATAATCAATGAAGGAATGAAGGATATTGATGGAGATGAAGTTGACTCGATCCAAAATGCAGTGAGAATTCAGAGGGAATGTAGAGTAAAATTCAGAGGGAGAGTGATAAATTTTGAGTGATTTTTGATCAAATGGAAGTGGTTTTTTGATTCAGTTGGATCTGCAACTTATATATATATATATATATATATATGTGTAGTTAAGATCTAAACTCTCTATGGTTAACAGTTGGAAGTGTGGTTAAATGAGTAAAGTTTGTTGGAGTTGAGTCAAGTTAGTTATTGGCGAGTTGGAGTGAGTTGAAAGTGTTTGGAGCAAGGGCAATGTGAAGCTGAGTGGACTTGCTCGAGCTGGATCCAATATGGAGAATAACATGATGCTTATGGTGAGCTTTACTAAAGTGTAGTGAACCTGACTTGATAAAGGTAGTGCAACATAAGTGAAGTTTCTTCTTTGCTTGATTTTCATGGAGTGATGCATGGAAATTATGGTGTGTATGCAAGCATGAGACCATTTGCATTCTAAATGGAGAAACACTATGATCAACACAAGTTGAATATTGTTTACAAGCTGACTGCCTTGAATTCATCCCATGATTCAATAGCTTAGCATGCAAAAAAACCAGTTTCATGTTGTGAAATTCCAATGGTGATTGCTTCAAGCTCAAGCTACCTATTCATGAATTTCTTGTGCTCAAAATGCAGGGAATGCTTCATAAAACATGTTTGATGTTCAATCCAAGATGAGACATGGCCTCTAAGTTGTTCAAAATGACCATTTAATTACATGTCATGTTGCTGCATAATGGCTTGATTATATGGGGCATGCCTTGAGGCAAATGGTCTATGGATGATCAGTTGTGAGAACCCTACTTTGACCTTCTATAATTCCCAAACCATTGATCAAATGAAAATTCTCCAAACATAAAAGTTGTAGAGGACATGCCAATGAACAACTTTGATGTTGGAAAAAAATTTCATTTGAGGTCATCTTGATGGAGAAAAATGCCCATACTTCTTGCACACCACCTGTTTGATGCATTGCCTGGCCTGGCGCGCGCGCACGCTGCAAGGCCTGCCTTGTCTTTGCCCTAATTTGCCTCAACTTTGAATGATCATAACTTCTTCAATTTTAACTCTATGGACATGTTCCACCTATGGATTTGAAGCTTAAGATGCCGTCTTTCAAATAGCCCAAGTGGAATTTTCATTTGACTTTTATTTTGGGAGAAGGCCTCTCTTGAAGTTGGTTGCAAAATGACCAAAACTTGCCATTTTTGGAAACCCTAGTTTTCCAAAAATGGTAAGTTTTGATTTTCTTGATTTCTCATGATTCCTCCATCATTTATTGATCAAATTTGGTCCATAGACTCCTTGTAACCTTAATTTCATGAATTTGACCTCAAAAAGTTAGGAGTTTACTTTTTACTCAACCCGGTTGACTTTTCCCCAATTCCTTGATTTTAAAGTAACTGATCAATTGAAGACCTTCCAAAATGATTCCATGGATGAAATTTAAACCCTAGTTACTTAATATCATGTAGAAAACCATGAGATCAAGTTTGGACCAAAGTTTCCTTGGGAACTTCATTTAATCAGAAAACCTAATTTGGCCCTCTTTGTCAGGAGATGTTGCACTGCTTGAATGTTTGAATCAATTCACTTCTTTCTATGAATTGTGGCCTCAAATGAAAACTTGTGGGATGTTGTGAACCCTTTGCACAATGTTGAGAAACCATGTTGCCTTTTGATTTCCTTAGGATGACCACCAATCTCTTCAATCACGGATCACAAGCCTTATGTCTCAGCTATGCTGGTTATGATGCAATGTTTTAGGTCATGAAGTGGATTTGGATATGCAATGTGATATGTTAAATGCCATGAAAATGAGAGGGAAAATTTTGAGGTATTACAGCTGCCCCTATTCAATCATCTGCATACCTGAATGAATAATAGCAATGACTTTTAGACTTTCAAGGTATGAAGTGATTTAATACTCGAATAATCCTGAAAATTTGTACTCCATGAAAAAATGAGAATGCTATTTTGCTTCTCTTATTCTTTTTTTTGTTATATATTTTGTTGTTGTTGTTTTTTTTTTTTTTTTTTTTGTTTTTTTTGCTGACCTTCGACAGGAAAAAAAGGGAAATGAGCTCATCGTACTTAGATGATAACTCGAAGAACACGAGACCATCATACTTAGACAAACTCGAAGATGAAACAATTGTACTGAAATGGTATCAGAAGGGACGAGATCATTGTACTTAAATGATTATCCATGACGCAGCCGTTGTACTGAAACAGAGACGCAAAAAGCGAGCCTGTTGTACTTAAATAAGACTCAGAGACGAGACCATTATACTTAAACGGAAATCGAAGGGAACAAGATCGTTGTACTTAAACAATGACCTGTGACGCGACCGTTGTACTTAAACGAGATGCAGAAAATGAGCCTGTTGTACTTAAACAAGACTCAAGAACGAAACCATTGTACTTAAATGGAGTCTAGGGGTTGAAATCATCGTACTTAGATGAAGTCAAAGAAATGGGATAATTGTACTTAAACGAGAGCCCAACACGACATTGTTGTACTGAAACAAGACGTGAAAACTGAGACTGTTGTACTTAAACAAAACTAAAAAAACCAGACCATTGTACTTAAACAAAACTCGACAAACACGAAACAATTGTACTTAAATGGAGTCATAGAAATGAAATCATCGTACTTAGATGAAGTCATAGGGACAAAATCGTTGTACTTAAACGATGACCTGTGACGCGACCGTTGTACCTAAACAAACGGGGAAAATGAGTCTGTTGTACTTAAACAAGACTCAAAGGCGAGACCATTGTACTTAAATGAGAACTCAAAAGGAACGAGATCGTTGTACTTAAACGAGAGCCCGAGACACGACCGTTGTACTTAAATGGAGACGCAAAGAAAATGAGACTATTGTACTTAAACGAGACTCAATTGGGGATAACAAACATTGACTTGGAAGAGCAATGATGTTTGGAAAATAAAATTGGCATTCTTTATGGGGATACTTCAGGTTGAAAAGGTGTTATGGGTTTCTGTGTAAGGTACCCAAAAACTGGCCCATGCTGGTATGCACATGCTTTGCTTTTGTCATGGTGCAATGCTCCATAAAGATGGAAATGCTACGCTCTTGGAGGATGCAAATGTAATGAAAATGCAAGTGCAAAGGAATTTCCTAATGAGGAGATAACAAGTATCTTTGTCGACTTCTCTAGGAAAGAAATAATCACTGGATTGATTTAATGACTCCTTGTGGAGATGAGCAACTCTACAGGGGATATTGTGGATGATACACCGGCTCTGAACTGCTGCCATCGCCGAAAATAAATTGGAATTTGAGATTAGAGCCAAGACCCTGTTGGTAATGAACTTGACTTGAGAGGTACGCTACCCGTAGAACTCCGTTGAGGAAGTGATATCCTTCTGACTCGGCTGGGGGAATCAGATGTGTTGGTGCTCTGTTGAGGAAGAAATATGCTGGGGAAACTCCTCAGATACACAATCTTCTGCTTGGGGAAGAGATGTATCCATATATTGTCGGATATAGGAAGACTTTGATGGGGAATGATCCTTTGCTGAAGAAAAATCTCTGGTTGGGGAGACCATCAGTCTTTTCCCACCACTGTTGGGAAAGATTTCAATTTCCACTCTACCGGGGATAATGGAAGACATCCAAGAAGACATTTGTTGAGGAATCCTGTTCCAGAACCTGTTGAGGAAGGCATGCTAAAGGTGTATTCTGGCTTTTCTAGCAATGCCTGTGCCTACACCTGCATAAACACAATTGATAGAGTCTACAACATGGAGAGTTAGTTTGGCCTGTATGCCCCGGGCTTATGGTATGAATCACCATCCCATCACTAAATGCTTTAGAGTGGTATCATATAGTTTTGTCCTCCTGTATGAGTTATAAGGTGTTCAAATGCTCATAATGCAATTTTTATAACAATTTGCTGGACGTTTTTGCACTCAGCCAATGTTAGATTAAAAACAAAAACATATGGACACAAATTTGAACGAAATTGAATTTTATTAATTGGACAATGGCCCTGAATAGGCATTACATCAGGAAGCAATCCCTGGAAAGAGGAAATTTCTCAAAAGGAAAACAAACTATCCTGTTAGCAATGTGAAGAATGGATCTCATCATCTCCGACCCGACTATGACTTGTATATCTTCAAGACTCTCCGCTTGCTTCACCATTGAGGAAAGTGATTGAATTGGTATTCAACCCTTGAAATGCCCTTAGTTGCAAATGGATCACAGACCTTGCAGATCACAGTCGTTCGTGTTAGTCCCTCTTTTGCGTGGATCGCCCTTTCGGGTTTTCAATCCACCGAGATACCCTTTTTTTGCATGAGCTATCCAATCTGGCTTTTCAGCTCGGCGGGTGTACATTTTTCCAAATGTTTCCCTAATTTTTGCCCGAGCCTTTTATTCTGTTTTTGGCTCGCTAGGATGCCCTTTTTTGCCTGGATCTTTATTCTGTTTTTATCCAGCGGGTCTTTTTACACAAAGTATTTTCTTACTGCGTTTGTGTTGACAGGGGATTGGAAGTCTTCACCATCCATGGTTGTTAACATCAAGGCTCCTCCCGAGAAGACCTTTCTAACCACGAATGGACCTTCATAATTGGGTGTCCACTTGCCCCTGTGATAATTGAGGGGAGGAAGAATCCTTTTCAACACTAAGTCACCTGGTATATACCGTTGAGGCTGTACTTTCTTGTCGAAAGCCTGATTCTTTCGCCGTTGATATAGCCGTCCATGGCATACAACTGCAAGGCGTTTCTCTTTGATGAGGCTCAACTAATTATACCTGGCTTGGAGCCACTCAGCTTCATCCATCTTGACATCCATCATTATTCTCAGTGAAGGAATCTCGACTTCGTATGGTAGGAATGCCTCCATACCGTATACCAGTGAGAACAGAGTTTCACCAGTCGAGGTGCGTACTGATGTTTGATACCCATATAATGAAAAAGGTAGCATCTCATGCCAATCCTTATATGTCACAACCATCTTCTAAATGATTTTCTTGAAATTATTGTTGGCTGCCTCAATGGCACCATTCATCTTCGAGCGATACGGCGAAGAGTTGTGATGCTCTATTTTGAAATCCCGGCACAAGTCGGCCATCATCTTGTTATTGAGGTTAGAACCATTATCAGTAATGATCCTCTAGGGAATTCAATACCGGAAAATGATATCTCTTTTGATAAATCGGGCGACCACTTGCTTTGTAACATTGACATAAGATGCCGCTTCAACCCACACTGTGAAGTAGTCTATAGCAACCAGGATGAAGCGGTAACTGTTGGAAGCCGTTGGCTCAATCTTACCAATCATATCAATTCCCCACATGGCAAAGGACCAAGGTGAAGACATGAAGCTTAATGGATTTGAAGGTACATGGACCTTGTCAGCATAGATCTGACACTTGTGGCATTTGCGGGAATATTTGCAGCAATCTGATTCCATGGTGATCCAATAATACTCGGATCTTAACAACTTCTTTTCCATAGGATGTCCTCCAACATGGGTACCGAAGGAGCCTTTGTGAACCTCCTGCATCAACAGGCCTGCTTCGTGTCTATCCACGCATCTGAGCAGGACCATGTCGAAGTTTCATTTGTATAATACATCATCTTGATTCAAGAAGAACCTTCCTGCTAGCCTCCTGAGAGTCTTCTTATCTTTACTGGATGCCCCAACTTGGTACTCCCGAGCCTTCAAAAATTGCTTGATATCATAATACCAAGGTTTATTATCCTCAACACCGTAAAATGCGAACACATATGCCATTCTTTTGAGACGAGAGACGTCGATTCAAGGCACATAGTTCTCTTGATGCACCCTGATCATGGAAGATAAAGTTGCCAAAGCATCAGCAAATTGGTTCTCATCTCGAGGTATGTAGTGCAATTTGACTTTGGTGAAGAAGGTTAATAACCTCCCGGTGTAATCCATGTAAGAAGTTAAGTGAGGCTGATGAACTAGGCACTTGCCATTGACTTGGTTGATAACTAGAGCAGAATCACCGAAGATCTCAAGGTTCTTGATTCTCATACCAATTTCTTCTTCGATACCCATTATGCAGGTCTTATACTCTGCCTCGTTATTGGTTCACTCAAATGTCAACCGAGTAGTGAAAGGCATGTGTGCCCCCTTTGGTGAGATAAGGACATCATCTACTCCACTACCATTCATGTTCATAGCTTCATCAAACATCAATCTCCATTTGGATTCGGGGTCCAGCCCCTCCTTCGGGAGTGGTTATTCACAGTCTTTCGACTTGAGGAACATGATATCCTCATCCGGAAACTCGAACTTCATCGGCTGGTAATCATCGATTGGCTGCTGGGCCAGATACTCCGAGAATACACTCCCTTTGATGGCTTTTTGCAAAGTGTATTGGATATCATATTCTGTCAGAATCATCTGCCATTGGGCTACTCTTCCGGTTAGAGCCGACTTCTCGAAGATATACTTTACAGGGTCCATCTTGGAAATTAGGAAAGTGGTGTGAGTCAGTATATACTGTCTTAGCCGACGAGCATCCCATGCCAAAGTGTATCAAGTTTTCTTGAGTAGTGAGTATCGTGTCTCACAATCGTTAAATTTTTTGCTAAGGTAATAAATGGCGTGCTCTTTTTGACCAAACTCGTCCTGCTGACCCAACACACATCCCATTGATCCTTCAAGTATGCTGAGGTACATGATTAGAGGTATCCCTGGCACTGGAGGCATGAGAATCAGAGGTTTTTGCAAGTACTCCTTGATTCAGTCGAAGGCCTGTTGGTAGTCATCATTCCATTTGATAGCTTGATTCTTTCTCAGAAGCTTGAAAATAGGCTCACATTTGGCTTTTAAGTGCGAGATGAACCGTGCAATGTAGTTCAACCTCCCTAATAAACCCCTTACTTCTTTTTCAGTCTTTAGTTCAGGCATCTCCTGGATGACTTTTACTATTGCAGGGTCGACCTCAATTCCCCGTTCAGTGACAATGAAGCCCAACAACTTACCGGAACGTACCCTGAAGGTGCATTTATTCGGGTTTAACCTTAGTCTGAATTTCCGAAGCCTGTCAAATAACTTTGCCAAGTTGACTAGATGTTCTTCTTATGTTTGTGACTTCACAATCATGTCATCAATGTAGACCTCAATCTCGTGATGAATCATATCATGGAATAGTGTCACCATTGCACGTTGGTAGGTTGCTCCGACATTTTTCAAACCAAACATGACCTTATAACAGAAGGTGCCCCATGGCGTAATGAATGTAGTCTTCTCCATGTCCTTTGGCGCCATTTTGATCTGATTATAGCCCGATAAGCCATCCATGAAGGAGAATACGGAAAATTGAGCAGTGTTGTCAACTAGCACATCAATGTGAGGCAAAGGGAAATCATCTTTAGGGCTGGCTAGATTCAAATCCCTATAGTCCATGCACATTCTGACCTTACCATCCTTTTTAGGGACTGGTACAATATTTGTGACCCATGGGGATAACTTGTCACGACCAAGAATCCGGTGTCAAACTGTTTCTACACACCCTCTTTAATTTTGATGGCCATGTCAGGGTGTGTTCATCTCAACTTTTGCTTCACAAGAGGGCAATCTTCCCTGAGAGGTAGCTTGTTGTAAACACCCCAAATTTGCCCTCACTAATTTCACACCATGGCTTGTGATCTTTCATGTTTGCATTAGCATAAGCATACCATCTCATATTGCATTTCTTTGTTTCATCTGCATAGTTCAAGTTCATCTGCATCTAGGGGTTATGATCTGAGAAATCTAAGGATCCATCTGAGCCACCCCAAAGGCCTCCAAGAATTATAAGAGGGTCCATGTGTGTTCAATCATCATATTATGTCTCTCAAAGTTCAAGGAATTCAATAAATCACAAGAACTGGCAAAGCATGGAAGCAGAGCTAGGGTTTCCACTGCACAGATGACCAAAATTAGGGTTTTGGTTTCAGAGGCCTTAACTCCAAATTTTTGGGTCATTCTTGTTTCTAATGTTCTTAAGATGTTATAAAGATCATGTGTACCAAGTTTGATGAAGAAATTCATTGTGGAAGTCATCTGTTCACTGGGTAACTTCTTGAACAAGTCAGAGCAAAATCAGGGCATCTGAGGCCCCCAACAATGGAACCAAAGGGGTATTTTCATAAAATTGATGTTATATGATCTTTATTTGATCATTGAAATGCTTGTAACTTCACAAAATTGAAGAAATTTGAGCTAAACCAAAAGTTGCCAAAAATGGAAATGACTTGTAATGGAAACTTTCTATTTTGGGAAAGTTCTTCAACCTCCTCTTTCTCAACCAAAAATGCTTCTAATGAAAAATTATTGGTCATGAAAGTTGTAGATTAGGTCTTTCCCTTTTCAAAAAGTACAAGAACATGTCTAATTCATTATGGAACTCAAGTTATGATTCTTCAAAGTTGGCAAAAATCCTATAATTTTCAAGAATGCACCAAAGAGGATTTTTTGCAAAACCACTTGCCAAGCCATTTCATGACCTCTAATGCATCTCTAAACATCATACCATCATATTACAACTCATTTTGATCAGAATTGGCCCAAGAATCATACACTTTCATGCCTTTAATTTCAAGAAATCTTAAAAGGGCCAAAGCTTCTCAAATTTGCAAAATGGTACAAATCTTTCCATACACTTGTATCAACATACCAAATCTAATCCACAAGCTTCCCTTGATCTCTACTGAGCCAAGCCATTGCCCAAATCCAGGCCTGCCATGTGCCCATACCTCAAGTACAACCAACCTTGACTTTTTGCAAATCACACCATACCAATCAGCATAGCCCACACCAACTATTCTGACCTATCACAGCTTCACATACATGCCTCAAGGGACTCATTTCATACAACACATTGCCTTGAATAAACCCATAGCTCAGATTGCCAAAAATCCCTCTCAAACTTCATTTCTTCGAAACTCATAAACCAACCATCAAAACTTCAAACAAACTTCACCAATCATCTCCATACATCCTCCAGATCATTTCCCACCCCTCACATTGGCCTGCAACTACTTCAAACAAAAACACAATTTTGACATGCTCTGAACTGAAACCTTCAAAGCAACCTATATAAACTCCTTTCAAGCATTCCAGAAGCATAATGGAATCAAGGGGAGTGACAAAGCACCAAGGAAGTGGCCAGAAAGCTCCAGTTTCGAAAGCTTCAGCTCAGGTAACTTCAAGAACATTTTTTCCAGAAATGCATTTTTAAGTTCTTAGATGAATCTTCATGATGTGCTGATGATCCTGATGTGTTTAGTTTTGAAAATGATTGAGTATTAAGCATGTATGAGCTCTCTGAATTTTTTTGACCTAGAACTAATTTGCTTCGATTCAGCTTAAATACGTGAAATAAATTTGTTTTGATGGATGATTTTTGTTGTATGATGCGTGGGGTTTGATTATGGGCAGAGAGATTAGGTTTTAGAAGCTTAGGGAGAGAGATAGCATTTTGGTTCGCCGGAGAAGATGACCGGAGCACTGTTCCGGTCATCTGAAAATAATTAGGGTTTAATCAGTGTTATTAGTGGAGTTTGAATTTTGACCCTTAGATCTTGCTTCCCGCACATGTTTGAATGGTCTGGATCCCTCATTAGTCCTAATCCAATTTAATTAAGTTTAATTTTAATTAATTAAGTCAGGATAAATCTCAGCCACTGGATTGTGCGCCAGTCAACCCCTTTCCCTTAACTTTGAATCCTAGCCCTCAGATTGTCATACTTCCCATTTAAATTCATTTTATTTTCATTTTAATTGCATTTTCTTGCACATTTAATTTAAAATACTTAGAAAAACCCCAAAAATATTTCCTTTTGCATTTTTGTTCCAAATATTTTTATTAATCAGAAAATGATTTTTATTTTATTTATTGCATAAAAATTGTATTTTTAAAATATTTAAATGTCTATTTTAATTAATTAATGGAAATTAATTAATTAAAATATCATTTAAGTTTCTAAAAATCACAAAAATATTCATGTTGCATCTTAACACATTTAGAAACATTTTCAAACCCCTAATACAAATTTATTTTTAGTTTTGATCATCATTTGACAATTTTCTTTGAATTTAGGGTTCATAAAATCACATTTTTAAACCCTAACCTTTGAAAAATATTTCCTGCCTAACCATGAAGGGTTTGAAGTTGGTTCTTTTTGCATTGTTTCACACACATCATTTAGTTTCTTGGATAATTTTGGCATGAATTTATATTTCATTTTCAATTTGTTTGGCATTTTACATTGAGGATCACCCAAAAAACCCTAGAAACTTAGGAAATTCATAACTCCTTCTAGGTTTAGCTTCTGACCTCCCCCTTTGATTGGTAACCTAGTATAGGTTTAGGGTTCCTTTGAGTCCATTTTCAATTTTTTACCATGTCATTTGCTTCTATCTTTACCATTTGCATCTCATCCTTTCATGTAACCCTAAATTTGCATCTTCACTTGCATTCATCTTTCATATGCATCCATACATGAACTTGCCATGACATTTCATGCATTCATATGTCATCTTAGACATATTAGGACATGTTAGAATCATGCTTAATAATTTCTTCATTCATTTTCCATGATTTGCATTCATTTCCTTTCATTAACTTTCATGAACTTTCAAACTTCAAAGCATGCTTCATTTGCATTCATTCTCTTGTATGATCATTCATATACACTTTGTATGCCTTTGCATCATGTCATAACATCATTTGCATCATGTGTATGCTTCTGGTTTTGGTATTTGCCTTTGCATATACATTGTTTCATTTCATTTCTTTCCTTATGCATCTTGTGCTAACTTTTCAAGTTAATGGTAAGTTGTTTGAGAGGTGAATTTGCCTTCACCTCCCACTTCTTCTCATCTCTTTCATATTGCATCCTTGCTGCATTTTTGATTGTCTTTGAGTGGGCTTGCTCACTTGTGTTCTTTCTTTCTCACTTTCTTTCTTTAAGTTACTTATCTTCTTAGGAAGTAAGTAACTTATTCTTCTGCTTCCTTCTCCTTTCATCTTGCTCCTCCCTGGTGGCTTCCTTGAAGACTTCTTCTCTTAAGCCTCACAAACCTTAGGACTTCCAAGCATGATAACTTTTAGGGCTTATTAGTTTCCCATAGACTTTTACCTTTGAGTCTTCTTTGTGTCTCTCATCTCATCTCATCATTAGAGACTAAACCTTTAAGGCTTTAGGACTTTGGAATTAGGGTTATGCCTGCATCCTTCTCTTAGGATGGAGTGTATAACTTTAATCCTAAGTGTTAAAACCTTAATTTGTTTAAACCTCTTAATCAATCCATCTAATAATCACTAAGACATTAACTTGTAACTTGGGCCTTACATTAGGGTTCTAATTCTTCCTTTATGGTTAAAAAGGACTAACCCTAGTGTTTAATGGACAAGTCCTCCTCAAGTTGTCTTACAAACCATAAAATACATTTCTTAATCTCACCCCTTTAATTAAAATCCATTTAATAAAGGCTTGCTTTGTCATGAGTTTAATCCCTAACCATGGATTAAGTTAAGGTATCTTCCTTAGCTTAAGTGTTCTCATCTATCATCCTTCTATTAGGATGGTGTAATGAGTTCACTAATCCTTGATTATGGCTTAAACTCATTACTTAACACTAAACAAAAATCCAAAAACATCTAAATAATCACAAGTAGGTTAATGATCTTAATCCTACATCATAATGGTAATTAAGTTGAGATGCTTATCTCATACTTAAGTATTCTCATTATCCCTAATCAAGGGAGGATATAATGAGTTTACAAGCCTTTGATTTAGGCTTAAGCTTATTAACTTATGACAAACTCCAAAAACAATAAAAGACTGAAAACACCAAAAATAAACAATAATCGTCTCCTTCGGGATTCTTTTCTCATCACACTCTCTCATAAACGGGGACTTGCTTCTTCCATCTAATGCAAGACAGTTAGCACTCGAGACATACGAGTCATACACTTGAGCATAGGCAAGCAAGCAGTTCACAGTCAATTTATCATTCAGTCTCTTTGAGTCGAACTACGGTGTTCAGACTTCCTCATTGCATGAGAGGATACATAGGCATAACTTAACTGTTATCGAACAAAAGTCTCTTTGTCATCCCCCCTCTTCCAGCATTCTTTTCAAAAGCCTCAGTTCCTGAGCATTCACCATTTTGCACTGACACTTGTATATTTTTTTCCAGCGTTTGCACACAGATAGCACATACACTACCCCTTTAAACACAATCTTGTAAGCATGTATCCCGTCGAGTACGACGGACAATCTGGGTGCTAATACCTTCCCAGGTTGTAACCAACCCCCTTTCTCAGTTTCTCTCGTCCGCAACCGTCTTGTCCATATCTTTCTAGGTTTATGTAGCATTACCTTTCCTTCGGGATAAAAATGCCTAGCTGGCGACTCTATTCATTTCACTTTCATTCTCTCCTTTCACCGACCGTTCGCGCTTGTACCGGGATGCAAATCTTTGGGAGCGACACTTGTGCACCACAATGTCAGTGTCTAATCCAGGCTTGTCTTGATAAGACCAAGAAAAGACATCAACATACTCTCGAAGCATGGCGATTAGGTGACTCTTGATTGATTCTTCTAACACAGCCCCGATCTTTACCTCTCTCTTGTCTTCTTCAGTACCTAGATTTATCACTTCAATAGCTTCCTCATGTGGCTGAATCATCTTCTCCTCTTGTTTAAGCAACTTGGTTAGCTCTTCGGGCAGTTCACAATCTTCTTCACCTTCCCCATCGACTAGGTAAATTGGACCGTCGAAGTCATACTGAGCCATAGCAAGGTCGTCGTTGATGAGACCCGATGAGGAGCATCTGCATGAATGATGATTCATGCTAGATTTAGAAATGGTTTGAGGAAACATTGCCATTTATTTTATATGAAATTTGATTTTTTTTCAAAGATAAAAACAACATGAAAATGAAAGACAAGGAGCAACATGTATGAATGCAAAAACGTCTGCTTTATTGATGATTATGAAATTGTATCATGAACAAAAGAACCCTTACAATGAGCATCTATGCCCTGGGCCAGGCATAGAGCTTGAATACAGGAAAGCAAAAACATAAAACTATTACTCTTCAGGCTGAGTGACAGAGATGAGCTTTTCAGCCGACCAGTTGTTGAGTTGTATCCCCGGAGCACATAGCCTAATCCACTCGTCAAGATCACAATCACTGTAAGTCATATCCTCTTGTGCAGCACAAAGGTTGCCATGATCAACCCACCCAACACTGGTGAAGGTAATTGGGCCTTTCCGACCTTTAGCACTTTGTATGGGCGTTGACTGACCAGGCTGGTAGCCAACTCCATACATGTCTTTCTTTTCTGGTATCTCAATTGTCTTGCCCCAACCTTCTTTTTCACCTGACTCTACCACCTCCAAGGCCTGTTTGTAAGAAGCTATGGAAGCTCCTTTCCTTGGGTCTTCAGATAAAGCAGCTGATGATGATGCATTCTTAGACTTGATGGGCTTAAAATCTTTGCAAGGAGTCTCGACGATTTCTCTATCCATCTCCATGTATTTCAATGAGGCTAAGTGGCTGATGAAGATGTCTTATTCTCCTGACACTGTTACAATCTACCCGTCCCAAAAAAACTTGAGCTTTTGATGAAGGGTGGAGTATACAACTCCTACTGAATGGATCCAAGGTCTCCCCAACAAGCACCTATAGGCGGGCTGGATGTCCATCACGTAAAAATTACCGTTGAAGACTTGTGGTCCCACCTTGATCGGTAATTCCACTTATCCGAACACTGACCTCCTCGAGCCATCGAATTCCCGTACAACCAAGTCGCTTGGCCTCAGCACGATCCCATCATAATTCAGCTTCTTGAGGGCTTTCTTTAGAAGCACATTCAATGACGATCCTGTGTCAACCAGCACATGGGAGAGCAAAGCCCCCTTACATTCCATGGAGATGTACAAAGCGCAGTTGTGACTACGTCCCTCAGATGTTAAGTCCATATCTGTAAATCCCAAGCCATGGCTAGAGTTTACACTTGACACCACTGTTTCCAATTAATTTACTGATATATCTTGCGGTACATATGCGTTGTTCATAATCTTTAGTAGGGCTTTCCTATGCGAATCCGAACACATTATTAAGGATAAGATCGAGATCTTAGAGGGAGTCTGTTGAAAGTGGTCTTCAATCTTGTAGTCACTTTTCTTGATGATTCTTAGGAATTCCTCTGCTTCCTTATCAAAAGTGATGTCAGGATCTATTGTTGGCGTAAGTGCATCATTAGTCATGGGCTGTTTGCCCCTGGCTTTCGCTTGATCCTCAACAATATCTTTTGGTGGCAATGCATTACCTCTCAAAGTTTTTGGCGCAAATAATCTACCGCTTCTGGTAAATCCCCCGACTCCAACATTTTCAATTTGGCACGGAGAGGAACTGGACGCAGTTACGTCTTGTTTTTGACCATTATAATACACTTCACCGCCATAATTCTAGGGAATGGCCCTGTCACTCTAGTATGGGACAGGTCCAGAGGTGGTGATGGTTATTGGTGCCACCCTTGCTGCGGCAGGGACCTGTGCTGGGTTGTAATAAATTGTAACAATTGATATATCATCGTTCTTCACAAGTTTATCCAACTGTATACTTCCTTCATTGATCATCCCTTGTATCCCCGATCTCAACTGATCGCAACCATCCGGGGAACTAACACAATCTGGGAAATTTTCTCCACAACCCGGGAACATGTTCCTTTTGGCCAAGCAAGCTCTTACTTCCATCAATGGAGTTTTCAAGTCTTTGACATCGGATACCAAATTCAAACCTTCACCGCTATCAACAACCCCCACAGTCCTTCCATGAGGAGGCATAGGATTCTGGATTACATTTGGAGTAAGAGCGAAATTGATTGCTTTTGAGTCTATTAAGTCTTGGACAACGTGCTTCAAAGCTTTACAATTATCTGTGCTATGACTGGGAGCCCCAAAATGGAACTCACAGTGAGCATTAGCATCATACCCCTCAGGGATTTGCCCTGGTCTTGGAGGTTGTAGGGTCCTTAATTGGATCATCTACAACTGTAGAAGATTTTGGAGGAGCTGGGAATATGACATGGGTGGCGTCTCAAGATGTTTGTCTTTTGATTGGGGAGGATAATATGGCCTAGGATTCCTTTGCTGTTGGTAGTTTGGTTGACGTTGTTGTTGCTGAACCTGTGGTTGGTTTGCTGGAGCAACAATGGTGAATGAGCTGCCTGATGATACACATTCTGGTTTCCTCTTCTATTTTGAGTATACACAACCCCAATTTCCCCTTCTTGGCTCTTCACAAAAGGCTTCTTTACATTGGAGGTTGACGCTCCGCTATTTTGGATTTTGCCTTCTTCCATCCAATTTTCCATCCTTTCACCCGTCAGAATGATGTCTGAAAACCCACTGGCTGTATAGCCTGATAATCTTTCCATGAAGTGCCCTGGGAGGGTATCCATGAAGAGATCCACCATCTCTCTCTCTCCAGCAAAGGTGGTTGTACTCTGGCGGCGACCTCACACCATCTTTGAGCATAGTCCTTTAAGCTTTCTAAGTTCTTTTGAGATAAACTCTGGAGTTGAGTACGACTGGGTGCCATATAATTATTGTACTGATACTAATTAAGGAATGCCTCCCCAAGCTCCTTCCAGTTTCAGACAAAATTCTTTTCTAGCTTCATATACCACTCCAGTGAGCCCCCAGAGAGGCTGTCCTGGAAGTAGTACATCCATATTTTTTCATCTTTAGTGTGAGCGGCTATCTTGCAGTAAAAAGCCTGTAAGTGTGTCTTGGGGCAGGAGTTGCCATTATACTTATCAAAGCATGGAGGTATGAATTTAGGAGGGATGACCACTTCGGAGACCTAAACCATATCAGATACGTCAATTCCAAGAGTGTCCCTACATCCAAGAGTTTCCACCTGTGCCGAAACCCATATCATCGTTGATCGGGGGGAACTGATCTTCCTGGCGATCTTCCACAGGGACAAAAGTAGGGGTGCCAGTTTCTTGAATCAGAGGTCCCTCTCCTCTGTTGTTGTTGGGAGGATTTCCCTGGGCATCCAGAGTAACCACCAGAGGGTCTGTTTGTGGAGGAGTAAGCCTCTGCATCATCGCCATAAACTCTCCCATTCGGGTGCAGAGTTCGTTGAGCTCTGTCTGCACAACATCCATGATGTTTGTTTGATAGTTGCGGGTGGCGTACCAGTGAGAAATACTTTGTCTGGGATGACGGGTCTTGGCTACTCTCGCAATCTTTCCCTGAAAATGGATAAGTTAAGTAACTTGAACAACCTGCAAAAAGAAAGAAAATGCAAATGATATGAATTCATGCAATGTTGTGTTCCTTTTATCCTCAAGGGTTTTTTTCCTTTTTATTTTCCCGTTCCAGTATTAAGATAATTTCCTTTGGAAGAAAACCCCATATGATTTACAGATGTGGAGAATTAATGCTTATTACACCGTGTCCGCGCAAACGATAACAACCAGGGATTCAAGACAAGTTAATCATATAAACTGAAATCTGAAACAAAAAAGTCCCCGAAGGGTACCAGTTCATACATCAGAAAAGAAACAAAGTACATCAATAAAAAAGAATCCCACAACAGGCCTGTGGGTAATCCAGATATGAGAGCACAAGACTTTCTAAAATAATAGAAGTTCTAATATGAGTTGCAACTAACTTATAATTAATGTGCATTGTAGAAGTTCTTATAAGGAAGTTCTCAAAAGGAAAGCACCTTGGAATAGAAGCTGCCTTGTGCTATTGTATAGAAGATAAATGTGTTAAAGAGAAGTAATCAATTAAGAATCTCCTCTTTTGGAAGGATTTTAAAGCAATTAACTTTTATCCAAATCAAGCTCCTGATGTTCCCAATGGCTATATATCTCAAACAACTATATAAAGAAATCTACCTAAAGATTTGAAGCTCTAGTTCTCACGCTATATCTATCATACGCTCAAATATTATTTTGCTCTAAAAATCTTGTAACAGATCACCTAGTGATCATAGCTTGTTAGAAGCAATATTGAGTTACGTGTTAATCTTTGTAAACGATAAGTTGTTTTTCCTTGAGTGACTAGTTTAAGTCATTAGACTCAAGAAGACATTGACAGTAGGTCACTGTGATTGTATTCAAATTTGAATAGTGGATTAATACCTCGTTGATAGAGGCAAAATCACCTTGGCGGGTGGACTGGATGTAGTTTGAGTTCAAACGAACCAGGATAAATCAAAGTGTCTTTTAAAGTCATTTTTATTTGTTGAATATCCAATTACAACCCCCTTCCTTGTGTTTTACACTCCTTCAATTGGAATCAGAGCTCTAGGTTCTGAGATATACACTTAACCGTGTCAGTAAAAGATATATAAGATAAAACACAATGGCAGATGCAGGCAACAACAACAATGACTACCAAAATGACAAGATCAACGGAAAACCTGCAGTGTTCAATGGTGACAACTTTGATTACTGGAAGGATGTTCTGGAAAGTTTCTTTCTGGCTCTGGATGGAGATCTTTGGGATATGTTGACAAATGGATACACTCATCCTGTTGGAGCAGACGGTCAGAAGATTGAAAGAAAGAACATGAAAGCTCAACAGAAGAAGGAATTTAAAAACCATCTCAAGGCCATAACCATACTTCTGAGTGCTATTTCCTATACAGAATATGAGAAGATCACAAACAGAGAATCAACCAAACATATGTTTGACTCCCTGAGGATGACACATGAATGCAACACTCAAGTAAAAGAGACAAAAGCTTTGGATCTCATCCATAAGTATGAAGCCTTCAAGATGGAAGAAGATGAAACAATTGAGAAGATGTTCTCAAGGTTTCAAATTCTGGTTGCTGGACTGAATGTTCTGGACAAAGGATACTCAATAGCAAATCATGTGAAGAAGATTATCAGAAGCTTACCAAAGGCTTGGAGACCCATGGTCACTGTTTTGAAGCTATCAAAAAACCTGAACGAAATATCTCTAGAAGAACTGATCATCTCTTTGAGAAGTCATGAGATAGAACTAGAAGAAGATGAACCCCAGAAGAAAGGTAAGTCTGTTGCTCTTAAATCTAACAAATATGATTCTAAATCTTTGCAAGAAGAAGAAGAAGAAAGCTCTGGAGGCTCATCAGAAGAAGATGAACTATCTCTTCTATCCAGAATAGTTCAACAACTCAGGAAGCATCGTCAGAAGAAGTTCAGAAATCCCAAAAGATCAAGCAATCGCTCTGAAGCATCCTCTGGTCACAGGAAACCCAGAAGCAAAGAAGTAGTGTGCTACGAATGCATAGAACCTGGACACTAAAAGAGTGACTGTCCAAAACTCCAGAAAGAGAAACCCATAAAGAAATTCAACAGAGAAAATAAAAAGAGTCTCATGGCAACATGAGATGATTCAGAATCATCTGAAGCAGATTCAGACTCAGAAGATGAACATGCAAACATTGCATTAATGGAAAAAATACCAGAAGATGTTCACTTATCAGAATCAGAGTCATATTCTGATACAAAATAGGTATTCGCTAAATTTTCTAGATCTCAATTAGAAGATAGCCTCTCAAAAATTCTTGAAAAATATCAGAAGCTTCAATTCAAATACAAAGACATGAAACAAAGTCTAGTATCTGAATTGGAAGAAGTTAGAAAACTTAAATCAGAAAACTCTGAGCTAAAAGAAAATATTTTTGAATGTAAAAATTCTTTTGAAAAATTTAAAGCTCAGAAGGAATCTGAATCAGAAGTTCTACTTAGTTCTGATAGTATCATAAAGCAATATGATTACAATTTTCAAAAATTTCTAGCTAAAAACATAGACAGAAGCAAAATTGCCTCTATGATCTATGGAGTTAGCAGAAATGGTAGAAGAGGTATAGGCTATGTGATAACTAAAGGAGAGGAAACTCTGAAGTTTAAAAAGGTTGATGACATGGTCATAAAAGTTAATACTCCTTTAAGTTCTCATTTTACCTATGGTCATAATCATGATCTAAAATATACTATGAGTCATCTTGTTCTACAAGTTCTGATACGAAACTTAAAATCAATCAGAAGTTTGTAAAAACTAACAAACAAGGACCCATAAAGATATGGGTATCCAAAGATAAAATTGTGTATGTTGAAGATGTCTTTAACAGCCAAACTGAAACACAAATCTTGGTACCTGGACTCTGGATGCTCACGATACATGATGGGAAGAAAGCATATGTTCAAAAGTCTTGAGCTGAAAGCTGGAGGCTACGTAGGTTTCAGAGGCAATCAAAAAGGAAATATTATTGGCTCTGGGACTATTAGTAATGGCACACTTCCCTCTATCTCTAATGTTTTGTTAGTGGAAGGATTAATGTATAATCTATTATCCATAAGTCAATTAAGTGATAATGGTTATGACATAATATTCAATCAAAATTATGTAAAGCTGTTAGTCAGAAAGATGGAACAATCCTTTTTAGTGGAAAGAGAAAGAACAACATATATAAAATAAAACTCTCTGAACTGAAAAGTCAGAATGTAAAATGTCTAATGTCTGTGGAAACTGAGCAATGGGCCTAGCACAAAAGATTGGGAAATGTTAATATGAGAATATTGTCTCAAATTAACAAGCTCAATCTGGTCAGAGGACTTCCAAACTTGAAGTTCAACTCAGAAGCTCTGTGTGAAGCATGTCAAAAAGGCAAATTTTCAAAACCTGCTTTTAAATCTAAAAATGTTGTATCTTCCTCTAGACCATTAGAACTTCTGCACATTGACTTGTTTGGACCAGTGAAAACTGCTTCAGTCAGTGGCAATAAGTATGGATTAGTGATCGTAGATGACTATAGCATATGGACACGGGTAAAGTTTCTTAGACACAAGGATGAGTCAATTGCTGTATTTTCTAACTTCTGCAAACAAGTTCAAAATGAAAAAGAGTTTAGAATTGTTAAAGTCAGAAGTGATTATGGTGGGGAATTTGAAAACAAAAAATTGGAATCATTTTTTAATGAAAATGGCATCTCTCACAATTTCTCTTGTCCTAGAACTCCACAACAAAATGGGGTTGTAGAACGTAAGAACAAAACACTACAAGAGATGGCCAGAACCATGATCAATGGGACTAACATGGCTAAATATTTTTGGGCAGAAGCAGTAAATACAACATGCTACATTCATAATAGAATCTCTATAAGACCTATTCTGGAGAATACTCCTTATGAATTGTGGAAGAATAGAAAGCCTAACATTTCATATTTTCATCATTTTGGATGTACTTGTTTTATTCTGAATACTAATCATCCTTTGAACAAGTTTTATTCTAAGGCACAAAAGTGTTACATGTTAGGATACTCTGAACGTTCAAAAGGATACAAAGTATACAATATAGAAACACGAATTGTGATAGAATCTATCTATGTCAGATTTGATGATAAGCTTGGTTCTGAAAAACCAAAGCAGAATGAAACTCTTGCAGATACAGAAGTTGAAATCACTAAAGACAGAACATCTGAAGATCAATCATCTACAGAACAAGACAAGATAACCACTCCAACAAGTTTTGAAAAACCCACTCAAAAGAAACAATCCAGAAGCACGTTGAATCATCCATAAGATAAGATCTTGGGAAAGAAGGATGATCCAATCAGAACAAGGTCATCATTCAGAAATTCTAAAGAATCTCTAATGGGACTAGTCTCTCTGATTGAACCAACTTCTGTAGAATAAGCACTCTCAGAAAATGATTGGATACTTGCAATGCAAGATGAACTCAATCAATTCACCAGAAATGATGTGTGGGACTTAGTTCCTAGACCTAAAGGATTCAAAATTATTGGCACCAAATGGTTATTCAGAAACAAGCTAAATGAACAAGGAGAAGTTGTCAGAAACAAGGCACGACTGGTAGCACAAGGTTATAGTCAACAAGTAGGAATAGACTATACATAAACCTATGCACCAGTCGCCAGGTTAGAATCAATTAGACTCTTAATCTCATTTGCTGTTAATCATGACATCATTCTTTATCAAATGGATGTAAAAAGTGAATTTTTAAATGGTTACATTGATGAAGAAGTGTATGTGCACCAACCCCCTGGTTTTGAAAATACAAAATTTCCAGAACATGTTTTTAAACTTAAAAAATCTTTATATGGTCTGAAGCAAGCTCCCAGAGCTTAGTATGAAAGACTAAGTAATTTTCTTCTGGAAAATAATTTTATCACAGGGAAAGTAGATATAACTCTTTTAAGTAAAACCATTAAAAATGATATTCTTATTTGCCAAATCTATGTTGATGATATTATATTTGGTTTTTCTAAAAGTGCCTTGGGAAAGGAATTTGCTGAGTCTATGCATTTAGAATTTGAGATGAGCATGATGGGAGAATTAAAGTTCTTTCTGGGAATCCAAATCAATCAAACATCAGAAGGAACATACATACATCTAAATAAATATGTCAAAGAACTTCTAAAGAAGTTTGACTTATCAGAAAGTAAGATCTCTAAGACTCCTATGCACCTCACTTGTATTCTGGAGAAGGAAGAGGTAAGTAATAAAGTAGATCAGAAGATCTATAGAGGTATGATTGGCTCTCTCCTCTATCTAACTGCATCTAGACCAGACATTCTATACAATGTATATTTATGTGCCAGATTCCAATAAGATCCTAGAGAAACTCACTTAACAGCAGTTAAGAGAATATTTAGATATCTGAAAGGTACTACTAATCTTGGTCTATGTTACAGAAGATCCAAAGACTACAAGATTGTAGGATATTGTGATGCTGATTTTGCTGGAGACAAAACAGAAAGAAAAAGTACTTCTGGAAGTTGTCAATTTCTGGGAGACAACCTAATTTCTTGGTCTAGTAAAAGGCAGTCAACCATAGCATTATCAATTGCAGAAGCTGAATACATTGCAACAGCTGGATGCAGTACTCAGATTCTCTGGATGAAAAATCAGCTTAAGGACTTCAATATTTATGAGAAACATACAATCGGACAACTGTCCTCTACAGAAGGACAGACGTTCACGTTCTGAGATACTGAAAAGGCTGAATAGACACAATTAAGGCACACATCTCTTTGGTAACTGTTCTAAGATCTTTACGTCTTCCCCTTGTCAGATCTCATTTATTACTTTCTAATCATGATGTTTTGGGAATTTATTAATTCCACTAATTATGTTTTCTCTTAAATGCACTTTATCTCTATATAAACTCACTATTCACTTTTCACTTTTCACTTTTACTTTTCACCTTCACGTTTTCACTCCTCATTCTCTCTTTTCACTTTCACTTTCACTTTCACTCCTGTTCTCTGCATTTTTTTCCTAAAACCATAAACCCTTTTATCTTGGTAACTATGGCTTCATCTTCTCAACCATCAAAGGATCCTTCTTCAGAAGTGCTTCACATATCTCCAGTCAGAACTCTTCTCACTCATGCAGATAAATTAGAAGTGTTGTGTGAATTGTTTATGGATTTTGACAGTCTAAAAGAAAATGGGTTTGGTCTTCTTCCTGCTGTTCAAGCTCAAGGTTGGGAGACGTATTTTGATCGCTTAATGGGACCACTCTTCCCCAAACTTGTCAAGGAATTCTGGGTTTTTTCTAGCGCATCAAACTCTCACGTGACCTCTTATGTTCTGGGGAAGAGGATCATCATTTCTAAAGATCACATTGCTAATATGATTCAATCTGATGGCAATGGGATTAAATGCAGTGAAATGGACAAGCTCCCAGATACAAAATTAGTGGCTAGAGAAATCTTCACTCACAGACAACCTTCTAACAAGATCAAGGATCTGAAGGATCATCTAAGATTCTGGGCTAAAATCATTCTGGGGAGCATCAACCATATAAAAGCAACAAACTCTCATGACTACATCAACATAGATCAACAATTCCTTCTGTATTTCATCTCTAAGAACAAGAAAGTTAACCTTGATCATTCTCTATTCAATCATCTAAAAAACAGTCTCAAAGAAACTAGAGAAGGAGATAAGACAAAGAAGGATTGGATACCTCTGGGAAGATTGATTTCTAATATCCTGACTGAGAACAAGCTGGTGGATCATCTGGTTGAGGCACAACAGATTAATATGCTGGAAACAGACGTTGGAAAGCCTCTAAGGACCGAAGAAGATGAAGTTCATTGATTCAATAAAAAAGGGCCCAATTCTTCATTCTAGAGAAGTTATCACAACAAGGAAAATGCCTCTACAGGACTTTCCTCTGTTTTCTTCTGATACACCACCAGAGGTTGTAGTCAGATATTTGGAATCCTGCAAATTGGATGGTGTGGACCCTATGTTCAACCCTGAAGAACTTAGAAAACCAGCACCAGAAGTTGTCCTGAAGAAGAACAAGAAGAGAAAAGTTGCTGAAGGAATTTCTCAAAAGGCTCCAAAAACAATCAGAAAGAAAGGTAACTCTTCATCCTCTCAATCTGATTTTGTTTCTGTAGTAGAAACAATAATAGTGGTCACGTCTGAAATCCCAACTGAAACCACTCCTTTTGAACCCATTCCTTCATCTAAACCTATTCCTTCTGTCATACCCCCGACTTCTGATGTACCTTCTGACATACCACCACCAGTCACTCAACCAGAAAGTACAGCCACTCAACCACAAACACTGGATGAATTTGACATCCCAATAGACCGAACACCTCCATCTGATTTAAACACACCTAACTTTGTTGAAACCCACTCAGAACTTCAACATGTTCTATCTGACATTGATGTTTTTCAACCCTTTGAATCCCAACAAAATAATCCTGTTCAATCATCTGAAGTACAACCACCCATCGCTTTTCATCCTTTGAACTCTGATTTCCACACACTTGTTTTTGACTTATCCCCCATTAGAGAAAATTATGTGTCCTCTTATGAATCCACTCCACCAAACACCCCACCTATATCACAATACCAAACACTCCTCATGCAAACTCTAAACCAGAATACCTTCTGAGAACATCTATAGACATAGATTCTCTAAACAAACTATCTTCTGTCACCAACAAAACATCTATTCCTGTACCAAAACCAAAACCAACAAAATCAGACATTGCCTCACTGCTGCTAGCTTTTGAAGCAGAAATAAAAATCAGGTTAGAGAATCTGAAGGTTGCTTGCTCAGAACTCCTTGATCCTGCAGCTTCTGATTTCTCTGGGCCTCATTCAAAAAATGGTTCAATACTGAGACCAAAAAGCTGAAAGATATATGCTATGATATCACTCATCAGAACTTCTGCGAGAACCTCAAAGAAGTGGTCACAAGCATTGAAAATAAGAAGACTTCACTTCTGGATGATAAGCCCCAGAGTGAACCAGAACCTAAGGAATCATATTCTGATCTTCAGATGGTTTTAGTTCCTTTTGAGGAAGTTAAGGTAAATGATACTATTCAAGTACCTTCTGCTGAGGGAACCTCTGAAGAACAATCTGCTCAAGCTGCTACAACTGCTGAAGATTCTCTACCAACTTCTCTTGTGCTGAAGACCCTAGAAGAACTGAAGAAATAAAATGAAATGGTTAAGCAGAGTTTGGATAAACAAGATGAAACTAATGCTGAGTTGAAGACTATGATTGGCAAACAAGTGGAATCATCTTCTCAGATCAAGTCTCTCCTAGAAGCATTAGTTACCAAGATGAATCCCCAACCCTGATTTTGTTCTAAGTTTCTTAGTTTCTTTGTTTGTTTGTTCTATGTTTTTGGCTCTGCCTCTGATTAATGAAAAATTCTTCGGTTTTGACTCTTTTTAATACATGTTTTACTTCTGCATTTTTAAAACTTTTTAAGTAATGACAAAAAGGGGAGAAACGTAGAAGATTTTGATCTATAACAGTTTATCAAGATTATCCTCTAACATATTATTATTCCGATTAAACTGTTTGAGTTGTGGTTTTAAAAAGAAACAGGTTAAGTAATCAACTCAGGGGGAGCTAAGGCAAAGAACTTCTTATGGAAGAATTAAAATGCTAAATGAACTTCTAATCGAAAACTCTGAGAGAATAATTCTCATTAATTAAAGGGAGTTTTTCTAACCTTAAATTTCTATTCTTGAATCAATATAAATGATTTGTCATCATCAAAAAGGGGGATATTGTTAGAACAATTTTGATTCTAATCTTCTACTATAGTTTTGATGATAATAATACTTTCCTAATATAATAGAAGTTCTAATATGATTTGCAACTAACTTATAGTTAATGTGCATTGTAGAAGCTCTTATAAGGAAGTTCTCAAAAGGAAAGCACCTTGGAATAGAAGTTGCCTTACGCTATTGTATAGAAGATAAATGTGTTAAAGAGAAGCTATCAATTAAGACGTCATTAAAGCTGCGTATTCAATTTTTAATACTCTGATTTGTGCTTAGAAGATTTTGATACTCTCATTAAAGACTATTTAAAGAAAATCAGAATAAAGGCTGGGAACAAGAATCTCCTCTTTTAGAAGGATTTTAAAGCAATTAACTTTCATCCAAATCAAGCTCCAGATGTTCCCAACGACTATATATCTCAAACAACTATATAAAGAAATATACCTGAAGATTTGAACCTCTGGTTCTCACGCTATATCTATCATACGCTCAAATTTTATTTTGCTCTAAAAATCTTGTAACAGATCACCTAATGATCATAGCTTGTTAGAAGAAATATTGAGTTACGTGTTAATCTTTGTAAAAGATAAGTTGTTTTTCCTTGAGTGACTAGTTTAAGTCACTAGACTCAAGAAGACATTGATAGTAGGTCATTGTGATTGTATTCAAATTTGAATAGTGGATTAAGATCTCGTTGATAGAGGCAAAATCACCTTGGCGGGTGGACTGGATGTAGTTTGAGTTTAAACGAACCAGGATAAATCAAAGTGTCTTTTAAAGTCATTTTATTTGTAGAAAACCCAATTCCAACCCTCTTCCTTGTGTTTTATGCTCCTTCACTACTTACTTCTGAGTGTCTTCAGCTGTTTGTTGACTCTTTGCCATATCCTGAAGGTAATCCTTTTGTTGGTCGTGGGCCTTTTGGAGCATCTCTCATTGTTTAGCTAGAGTGTCTTGAAGACTTTTGATCTCCAGTTTGTATTTAGTCTCCAATTCCTTCTGTTTCTTCATATTATCTTCCCATTTCTCCTGCCACAAGGTTATAGATTCATTAGCTTCGTTCAAAGCTTTCTTATCTTTCCGACGCTGACTCGGCTTGTGAATTTCAGCTAACCCCCTTTTCTTGAAGTAGAGTTCTCTCTCCTGGAAGTCCTAATGCTTGAGCCTGACTATCTCTTCATCCCGATGAGCTCTTTCTTCTAACTTCTGGTTATGAATCATCAACTTTTGGCATGAATTGTTTACCTCTTGATTTTCCATTCTAAGCTGTTTAACCAAGGCCTCCAATTTCTGGTAATCTTTGAGAGGTACTGAATTCAGAGGTAACATTTCCTTAGGGTATAAAGGGGATTCCATAGAGAATGGGAGAAGTAAGACTTCTACACGATCTTTAAACCATGTAGCAAAAGGATTATATGTTTTTGGGTCCACCTCCCAAAATATTTCTTTCATTTCTTTACCCTGACTTCCCATGCTTGGGCCACCTATTTACATAACTCCATATTTCCTTCTATCGAGAAATACAATAACTCAATTACCTCTTCAGCTGATGGTGGAACCTTCAGAGGATAACCAAACTGTTTCCTGGACAATGAAGGAGTATAATTTATTCCCCCTTTTCCTTCCTAGCAAGGGTACATTGGGGAAAGTTCCACAGCTAGCAATAATATCTTTGCCTATCAGGTCTCTATTGCACCCCAAGATATGTTGTCTGAGGTTAAGCCCATCAATCTCTTTGACGACTTCCAATCTTGTCTCAAGCCCTGGAAAGGTCCTGATTTTGGGAGTTGCCTTACAAACCAATCAGCAAACAAAGGAGCACAACAGTTCACATACCTTTTTCTTTTCTCGTTCCTATAATGGACCCCATAATAGAAATACCCTAGCAGTGTAGGCATTAGGTTTCTCTGAATGAAAAGAACAACAACTTCCATGCTAATCAAACTTTTCTCCCCTGGGAACAAGCTTATCCCATATACCATCAAAGCTAGCAAGGTACTGAACTCAACCCACTTGTTCTCTGAGGCTAGATCTTGAGCTTCTTTGACAAGAAAATCCAAGAGAAAACCCTTACCTTTATTGACATCCAACCCTCTACTAACTTTGGACAAATCCAAATGGAAAATGTCAGCTATGTCTCTGCATGAAGGAATCTTCTCCAAGCCATAATAGGGAACACCACTTTTGATGGGGACCCTAAGGATGCTGGAAACTTCTTCCAATGTAGGAGCCAAAAGGTAGTCTGGAAACACAAAGACTCGTAACTATGGATCATAAAATTGTAGCAAGGAATGAAGGTTGTCCCTTTGATCAACTGTTGGCTTATTCACATATTCCAAGATCCTTCCATACTCTCTTCTGAAGTCATCCAGAACCTTGTCATTCATCAAAATGATCATCTTTTGAATACTCCCAGTTTCTGGTTGCGGGAAAGTGTAATGGACATTCTTCTTCCTTGGAGTTTCCATCTTGAAGAAGTAATACGACCGGGAATCGAGAATAATATGAACCCTGAGAATAAAAATAACACATATGATTAATGATGTCATGATGCTTATGCAAGGCAAGGCATGTGATCAATGATGTGTCTGTGTAGTGTCAATCATATAAGCAAGTGTCCGTGCAGGGTCACAATATCATCACATCATAATAACCATCCCTCTGATTAAGGATTCATGTATCAGAATCAAAGTGAAAGTAAATAGATCACATGACTGAATCATACTGGAAAAGTGGGTATGTTGGAGGTCTTAGGGTTCCTGCAAACCTGTAAACCCTTCCCATATCACAGGTGTGCTACTCGGGTCAACATCACAGAATCTCAAAGCCGAATAGTAATAATACGTTCACCATTTCCGAGAAATGACTCATGACCAAACCAGGGAATCAATTTGGCATTATGTACTACTCAGGGAGGTCTCATATGAGTCAAAGGAAACAATCTTCCCTCATAAGTCCCTAGCTTCAAGCACTGAATCGAGAAACAATAGTACATTCAACCTTTGGGATACATTACTATCGTCATACAAACAATTTGCTTTAACTAGATTCCTATGAGAGAACCAGGCCATCCTATTCGAGTTCCCAGTGGGTCCTCGGATGTGAGTGGGTTTTCCAACAAAGGTGGTCTGCCACTATCATCAATGGAGATGGGTGTTTCCATAAAGGTCCTCAATGATCGGTCCCCAGATGCACATAACTATCAATGTCGTATATTGCCCCAGTAAGATTCCAATATCAATACATTCCCAAGACGGTCACAAGTTTGGGTGTGGAACTCACTAATACCAACATATCAAGATGCCATGAAACCAAAGTGAAACCACTCTAAGTCTTAGATGCACTCAAGCCAGGTATTTGGCTTATCTCATAGTAATTCCCATCCCGCAGAAAAAATGAAACCAGCACAACCAGACAGTCCAGTATATGATGCATGGAAAATAAATACTGAAAGCGGTAAATAAATGCTGTAGAGTAAACTGTAAATGAAAACAACAAATAAACACACAACATCACACATATAAACACCTAAAGAAACAAAGGCAAACAGGCGCTATGATTGACTCTCAAAGGGGAAACCAGAGATTCTGGGAAGTCTCCCCAGCAGAGTCGCCAATTGTCGCTCCCAGGATTTTCATCCTAGTACAAATGCGAAAGTGGCGCGAAAAAGGTAGAGTCGCCAACCAGGAATTTTTATCCCGAATGAATGGGAAAGGTAATGCTGCATAAACCTGAGGAAGAAGGAAAGGACAAGGTCCTGCGAACCAAAGATCTGGGTTCGGGAGTCGGTTACGACCTGGGAAGGTATTAGCACCCCAGACCGTCCGTCGTACCCGACGGGATCCACGTTTGTAAGTCTGTTTCGAAGGGTGAGAAATAAGATGCTGGTGAACAAAAGAACTGCTAACTGGAATGGAAGTGAAAAAAGAGAAATGGAAAAGAGAATGGAAAGAAAGGGGGAAATGTAGGGAAAATAAAGAATGTGCTTGAACGGGCCCTACCCCGCTGCCTACATACCTCATCGGGAAAATGAGGATCAGAGTCGACGTAGTTTGCCTAACTAAGGCGGGAACTTTGTTTGTGTTTTTTAGAGCTGAACTGCTTATGTCTATGCTCAGGTGTTGCAGATTCGCCTTGAGCGAGTGCGTTTACCGTCTTGCAAATGAGACAAGTTGTCACAAGTTTACGTTTTAGAATGAATGAGATGAGAAGAGAATTCCTGCAGGAAAGTCGCTTATTGTTTGTTATTTTCTTTTTAAGAGTTTTTATTTATGAATTTGGCACAAGGAAGTGAATTCAAACTCTTTTCCATGGAATGTGTACTTGCTACTACATTCCAAGATGGAATAGTAGAACAAACACACCAAGTAAGGAGAATTTATCCAAGACTTGCTTCTAAGGATTAGGGTCTAAGTTCACTAGCTTGTTGAACTTATCACATGTTTTTGTAGCTTTTGAAGAAATGTATTTTATGTTTTCTTTGTGAAGTTAGTCTCATGATTAGACTTGTACATCATGCTAGACAAGCTCACACCATTCCAAGATGGAATGAATATGAGTGCTGTAACACCCACTTTTTCCCATTTTCAAAAACGACATAAACTTTATTAAAATCAGAGTTCAAATAACAAAGTGAGTGATTACACTTCAAAAACTTTCAATAATTTGATTCATTTTATCATAAGCAGCGGGAATATGTTTTCAATAACAATTGTGCCCAACGACAAAATAATCAAACAACTCAAAACGGGTCCTCTAGTTTATTAAACCAATACGTAACTTAACAAAGTTGAAAAACGAAATAAAATAGCATAATCCAAAAATCCCCATACCCGTGTTACGTATCAGAGTGTCCTAGGACTCGAACAAGCAACACCAGAGCACTTCTCAGGTACCTGGGTTATCTGTACTTCCGAAGAAGCACAAACACAACAACACAAACAAAGGGGTGAGAAACAATTTCATATCATAACGGTGCAAATAACATAATTGAAGGAGTAATTACACAACAATCATAACATATGTCGCTCCCCCGAAAAGATACCCGGTCAGACAGGGTACAGACGCGAACGCTCGGCGAAAGAGAGATGAAAGATGAAGTGAAAAGAGTTGCAAGCTAGGCATTTTTATCCCGAAGGAAAGGTAATGCTGCATAAACCTAAGAAAATATGGATAAGACGGTTGCGAACCATAGAAACTGAGAAAGGGGGTTGGTTACAACCTGGGAAGGTATTAGCACCCAGATTGTCCGTCGTACTCAACGGGATCCACACTTAAAAGATTGTGTTTAAAAGGGTAGGTGTATGTGCTATCTGTGTGCAAAAGCTGGAAAAGAATATACAAGTGTCAGTGCCAAAAGGTGAAAATGCTCAGGAATGAGACTTAGAAGAGAATGCTGGAAGAGGGGGAAGACACAAAGACTTTTGTTCGATAACTGTTAGGTTATGCCTACGTATCCTCTCGTGCAATGAGGAAGTCAGAACACTGTAGTTCGACTCAAAGAGACTGAAAGATAAATTGACTGTGAACTGCCTGCTTGTCTATGCTCAAGTGTATGACTCGTCTGGCTGGAGTGCTAACTGTCTTGCATTAGACGGAAGAAGCAAGTTCTCGTTAGTGAATGAAGCTGATGAGAAAAGAATCCCGAAGGAGACAATTATTGTTTGTTTTTTGTGTTTTCAATCTTTTATTTGTTTTTGGTGTTTGTCATAAGTTAATGAGCTTAAGCCTAAACCAAGGGTTAGTAAACTCATTATATCCTCCCTTTGATTAGGGATAATGAGAATACTTTAAGTATGATATAAACATCTCAACTTAATTACCATGATGGTGTAGGATTAAGATCATTAACCTACTTGTGATTATTTAGATGTTTTCGTTTTTTTGTTTAGTGTTAAGTAATGAATTTAAGCCATAATCAAGGATTAGTGAACTCATTACACCATCCTAATAGAAGGATAATAGATGGGCACACTTAAGCTGAGGAAGATACCTCAACTTAATCCATGATTAGGGATTAACATCATGACAAAACAAGCCTTTATTAAGGTGGATTTTAATTAAGGGTGAGATTAAGAAGTGGATTTTATGATTGGTAAGACAACTTGAGGGGGACTTGTCCATTAAACACTAGGGTTAGTCCTTCTTAACCAATGAAGGAAGAATTAGAACCCTAATGTAAGACCCAAGTTACAAGTGAATGTCTTAGTGATTATTAGATGGATTGATTAAGAGGTTTAAACAAATTAAGGGTTTAACACTTAGGATTAAAGTTATACACTCCATCCTAAGAGAAGGATGCATGCATAACTCTAATTCCAAAGTCCTAAAACCTTAAAGGTTTAGTCTCTAATGATGAGATGAGAAGAGAGACACAAAGAAGACTCAAAGGTAAAAACTAAAGGGGAACTAATCAAAACCCTAATTATTATCATGCTTGGATGTTCCTATGGTTTGTAAGGCTTAAAAGAGATCTTTAGAGAAGCCACCAATGGAAGAAGCAGATGAAAGGAGGAAGAAGCAGATGAATAAGTTACTTACTTCATTGAAGAAGATAAGTAAGTTAGAGAAAGAAAGTGAAAGATGAACATGAATGAATAAGCTCACTCTAAGACAATGAAAAATGCAGCAAGGATGCATATGAAGAAGATGAGGAGAAATGAGATGTGAAGGCAAATTCACTTCTCTAGTTAGTTACCACCTGAAAGTGTTAGTACAAGATGCATAAAGAAAGAAATGACATGAAAATATGCATGTGTAATGACAAAGGAACAAAACCAGAAGCAAACACATAATGCAAATGATGCTATGAGATGATGTGAGAGCATACAAGGTGCATATGTGTGACCATACAAGGGAATGAATGCATATGAGGCATGTGGGAAGCATGAAAACACATGGATGTTTATGAAATGAAATGGATGCAAAGCATGGAAAATGCAAGAAGAAATGATCAATCAATGTTCAAGAAATGTCTTAAGATGTCTAAGATGGCATACAAGTGCTTAGAATGTCATGGCAAGTTCATATGTTCATGCAATGCAATGTAAGAGGAAAGTATGGATGCTAAATTAGGGTTACATGAAAGGATGAGATGCAAATGATCAAAACAGAAACAATTCACATGATAAAAATTTGCAAATAGGCTCAAACAAACCCTAACCCCATATGATATCACACCCCAAAGGAGAAGGTCTAACTCTTAACCTTAAGAAAGTTATGATTTTTCTAAGTTCACTAGGGTTTTTGGGTGTCTTAAGAGGAAAAATGCAAATCAATTTGAAAATGAAGGATACATTCATGACAAACATACCCTAGAAACTACATGCTATATGGAAAACAATGCAAAATGAATCATTGTCAAACCCTTCATGGTTAGGCAGAAAAGAATTTTCAAAGTTAAGGTTCCAAAAAGGGGACTTTATGAACCCTAAATTCAAAGAAAATGTCAAAATTGGATCAAAACCAAAAAGAAATTGGTATGAATTGTTTGACAATGTTTCTAAATGTCCTAAGATGCAATGTGAATTTTTTTGGAATTTTTAGAAACCTAAATGGTATTTTAATTAATTAATTTCCATTAATTAATTAAAATAAACATTTAAATATTTTTAAAATGATTTTTTAATGAAAAAAATAAAAATAAAAATGTTTTTGGGTGAAGAAAAATATTTGGAATTAAAATGCAGAAGAAAATATTTTTGTGATTTTTCTAGGTATTTTAAATAAAATGACAAAGAAAATGCAATAAAATGAAAATAAAAATCAATTTAAAGGGAAGTCAACTGATCTGATGGTTCAGGTTTCAACATGGTTTGACTGCGCGTGCAGATGGGGGGATGAGATTGAATCTGGCTAAATGAATTAATTAACTTAATTAATTAAGAATTAGGGTTAAGTGGATGCATCTGATCCGTCCAAACACGCGACAAGCTAAATCCAAAGGCCCATATTCAAACTGACGCGCTAACCTTAATTAACTAACCTAATCACTTTCAGGTGACTGGAGCAAGCTCCGGTCATCTTCTCCGGCAGGACCCTCAACCCAACTTCTTCCCTAGGTCATTTCCAGAGCTCTAAAGCTCCAGATCACATCCCCAGCTCACCCCAAACACGAATCAAGCATCAAAACACATTTCTCATTCATCATTCTCAAGATTCGAAGAAAAACATAAAAATTGCAAAACTTTCAGACAACCATGAAATTCTTAATATGCAACCATTTTCAAAAATAAAGACATCAGCATGATCAACACATCACATAGATTCATTTAGGAACTTAAAATTACATTTCTGGAAAAAAGTTCTTGATGATACCTGAGCTTGAGCTTCCTCAGTTTGACACTTTCTGGACCTCTCTCTTGTGCAAACAGCCTCCACTTGATCCCCTGATGCTATTGCAAGGCTTGGAATGAGTTGAAATGATCTAGATTGAGGGGTTGCAACTCAACTGGTCCAAAATCGTGTTTTGTGTTTGTGGGGTTTCAGGCTTGTTTGATGGTTGGGAAAGGTTCTATTGATGATGGTGAGTTGAATGGTGAAGTTTGTTTGAGGTTTTTGTGGCTGGACAGAGAGAATCGAAAGCTTGAAGGTTGAAGGTTATTTTGTGAAACTTGGCTTATGAGAGGTTCTGAGCTCCAATGTTATGTGAGTTAGCTTGCTTTGAGTCCACATAACATGTCTTGATAGGTCAGAAAGTGGGTGGTGGACTGTGGTGATTGGTATGGGGTGATTTGCAAAAAGTCAACATTATGTGTACTTGAGGTATGGGCTATGGTAGGGGTTGTTCAAGAGAATGTTTGGCCTCAGCATTGATCTAGGAGAGCCATGGGATTGAAATTATGCAGCTGGCACAAGTGGAAGCATGGCTGCAAGAGATTTTGCAAGTGTTATGCAATTTTCCCCTTTTGTGATTTCTTGTGATGCAAGCCATAGAAACTTGTGATTCCTTGGGCAATTCTGGTCACAATAAGTTGTATTATGTTTTTATGATGCTTAGGAGTTGATTAGAGGTCACAAAATGACTTAGTATGTGAAATTGCAAAAAATCCTCTTTGGTGTGAAAGTGAAAATTATAGGATTTTTGCCAACTTTGCAAGGCCATAACTTGAGTTCCACAATGAATTATAATATGTTCTTTTACTTTTTGAAAAGGGAATGATCCAATCTACAACTTTCATGACCAACAATTTTTCATTTGAAGCATTTTTGGTTGAGAAAGAGGAGGTTGAAGAACTTTCCCAAAATGGAAAGTTTCCATTACAAGTCATTTCCATTTTTGGCAACTTTTGGTTTAGCTCAAATTTCTTCAATTTTGTGAACTTCCAAGCACTTCAATGATCAAATAAAGATCATTTAAATTCAATTTGATGAAAATACCCCTTGGGTTTCATTGTTGGGGGCCTCAGAGGCCCTGATTTTGCTCTAACTTGCTCAAGAAGTTACCCAGTGAACAAATGACTTCCACAATGAATTTCTTCATCAAACTTGGTACACATGATCCTTATAACATATTGAGACTATTAAAAACAAGAATGACCAGACAAATTGGAGTTATGGCCTCTGAAACCAAAATCATAATTTCAGGTCATCTGTGTAGTGAAACCCTAACTCTACTTCCATGCTTCCCAAGTTCTTGTGATTTCTTGACTTCCTTGATCTTTGAGGGATATAATATGATGATGGAACACACATGGACCCTCTTGGAATTATTAGAAACCTTTGGAATGGCTCAGATGGATCCTTGGATTGCCCAGATCACAAACCCTAGATGCAGATGAACTTGAACTTTGTAGATGAAACAAATATGCAATATGAGATGATATGCTTAAACTAATGCAAATATGGGAGATCACAAGCCATTGTGTGAACTCAGTGAGGGAAAATTTGGGGTGTTTACAGCTGCCCCTATTCAAACATGAGTTAGATGAGCAGGATGTAAGCGCCTGGCTTAACAGACAAACAAGATAACTTGTGGTTGAATACCAAAGACAGTCCAAACTTTGCACTCATTGGGGAGAAGAAGAAAAGGGATATAAATTGTAAAATAAAGTATAGCATGATTATAAAGTGCGGGCGATGGAGGACGACCATCGAGCAGAGGACGACTGCTGGGGATAAAGCGGTAAGTAAAGCAACGACGAGGACGGCCGACGACCTGGGGAAATAAAGAAATCATGATGGGGACGGCCATCAAGTAAAGAAACAGGGTTCTCTGGGGATCAAAGCAAAGACAATGATGGGGACGGCCATCATATTTGCAAAATAAAGTAAACAACGATGGGGACGGCCATCGTGTTATAGAATAAATGAAATAATGATGAGGGACAGTCATCAAAGGTGAAGGACGATCACCTAGTAGGGGACGACTGCTCTTTATCACGACATAGGACGAATGTCGGATAGAAAAGGTCGACAATAGGGACGGCCATCGGAGAAGCATGATGAAGGACAATCATCAAGAGGTGAAGGACGATCACCTAGCAGGGGACGACTGCTCTCGGGGTTTATCACGACATAGGACGAATGTCAGATAACCAGATCAACGATGGGGATGGCCATCGGATAAAAATGATGAAGGACGATCATCAAGAGGTGAAGGACGATCACCTAGCAGGGGACGACTGCTAAAATATCACGACATAGGACGAATGTCGGATAGAACAGGGTTCCAATAATGGAGACTCTGCTTGAGGAAAGGATGAGGGACGGTCATCCAAAGGCGAAGGACGATCACCTGACAGGGGACGGCTGCCGAAAGTATCACGACATAAGAAGAATGTCGGATAGAAGAAAAGTTGCTTTGCTGGCGACTTACTGGGGAATAGTAAACACGGACGAGTGCTTACGCTTAAGAAATAAAAAGTATAAGTGTTTTGACGCTGTGTATAGATTAAAGACGCGAACGAGCATCCTTAAGACCATGATACGAACGAGTATCGATAGAAACAAACGTTGACACGTGTTCAGAGATGATGATACATACGAGTACCAACTGGTTAACAAAGAACACGGACGAGTGTCGAATCTGTGGGGAATGATATATATATATATATATATATATACGAGATACAGACGAGTATCTGTACAAGTATGAATGAGTATTGTGAAGTATGAGCAAAACACATACGAGTGTTCTACTTGCTGGGGAAAGTATGACACAGATGAGTGTCAAAAGAGTATGAGTTATGAACAATCATTTGCATATGAGAGTGTAAAAGTGTTTCGGAGACCTGGTGGGGATAGGATGACACGGGCGGGTGTCGATAAGAGTGTATTATGAAGAAGTGTTTGGTTTGCAACTAGTGATTGGGCAACCATGCTGGGGAAAGGTGACACAGACGGGTATCAGAAGAGTTTGTATAGGTATCTGTATTTGGGAATGCAAAGAGGTGTAGCACCCTAATTTTTGCCTTAAGATTTCTTCGCATTTCATCTGCATTTTGCATACAAACAAGATCGCCTGGATTTCGAGTTTCTTCTCAGATGAGGGTCTATGCTTCGTAGGGGATCACCATTATTTTTACTACTTTATCTTTATATTTACTGATCACTAACCAAAATACCAAAAAATATGTTGCAGTGTTCTTCTTCTTCTTCTCTGTGTTGTAGGTTTGCGAAGATAAGACAGTGAATTCAATTCAGATTCGTTTGTTCAGTCACAATTCGATTTCAGATGTATGTTTGACCTAATATTGGTCAAACTATCAAAAGATTGTGTTGACTGCCAGTTGTGTGTGCCAGTAGTTTATTCCTCAGACGATGCGTTTTCAAAGTTCAAGTGGTGTTGAGTGTGAAAGTCATCAGTTATCAGGCAGTGTTTTGTGCGAAGTTTGGTTTGAATCTTCAGTGTTTATCAGTTCATCAGTGATTCATCTGAGGATTTATTTTCCTCAGTATGGATTCGGTTTATCAGGGAAATAATCAGACAATTTTTCAGATGACAGTTGGCTTAAGTTGTGAAATATCCGGTGGGGCTGGTTTGGCTGTGTTCATGTTTCATCAGTAGCTTGTGCAAAAAAAAAAAATCAAGAATTTGTTGTGGGCTTAAGACCAAGTTTCATCCATTATTCATTTTTTTTCTTTCTCGATTAAACCATTCCTTATTTTTTTCCAATTTCTAACACCCATTTTATTCAATGATCTTTGTTTCCCATTTGTTCTCGATTATCCATTATCCATTTATATTTTTTTTCCTTAGCCCATTGTCCATTAAAAAAAATTAATCAATCTCCATAAATCAAATTCCAAATTTTATTCACATCTTTTATTATTCCAATTTTTTTTTGTTCTTATTTTTTTATTATAATACCAAAATTCTAAAAAAAAACAATTCTATTTTAAAACCCTTTCTTTTATATAATCCATTTTTTTATTATTTTATTGCTCATAATAAAAGATGGCCTTTGACATTATCACATTGTCCATCCACCAGCACAACAAAAGCCCCCAGCCGAAGCATTCACAACAAAACAAGCCTTTACAAAATAAGCTTAGGCCCACATGCTTCCAAATTCCCAGCCAAGCCCCAAATTCCTTCACACTTCACATCAGCTTATCCCAACAAGTCTCAGCTTCATTACGCAATCCCAATGCATGAACAACCCCAAGCCTTCAATGTTTCCAAGCTTCTCGCACGCCCATCATGCTAGGCCACACACTCCAATCCGCACCGTACCAACTTACAGCCACACGCCCAAAAGCCAAAGCCTTCCAAATATCCAAGCCGCATCCAATACAAGCTGAAGCAAACAACACCAAACAGGCCCACAAAGCCAACGTCATCCCGCGCCAACTGCAACTCAGCCGAAACAATACCACAAGCCAATAATTCCCAACACCAAACCTGAAAAACAAAAAGTAAAACGCAGAAACATTGTACATAAAACGCAGACTGAGCATCACGCAAGATTCACACCTAAAACCCAACATCAGTTCAGCCAACGCACACGAGAACAAACGCATGCCCAAAATCAAAACGCACGAATATCAGCATCACACTTAAAACGCAAAATAAATTAATCAAAACACAAAGTCACAAGAACAGAAGCAAACACGCCTTCCTCACCTGAAATCAAAACGCAAAGGCTAGCACTTCAAAACGACATCAATCCGAATCCACTCTTCTCCTATTTAAAGAACCTTTCACTCACTTCAAATCCCAAGCTCTCTAGCCCCCATAAACCCTGCCAAAATCAATTCCCAATTTAAAATCCCTAATCTCATTTTCCTCTTTCTAACCTTCAAATCTGAAACAAAAAGAAAACCAAAATCAAGAAGAAGAAGAAAGAAAGTTTGAACCGATTGGATTGAGAAGAAGAAGTAGGAGCAAAGAATTGAGATTGAAAGAGAAGAAGAAGTGATTTGTTGAAGCGATTGGGTGATTTCGAAGAAAGGTAGCGGCATTTTTTTCATTCTCCTGTTTTCGCCGCCGTGCATATGAAGAAGATTGAAGAACATTTTGCCTCTGTGTTTGTTTTTGGCGTTTAGGAGAAGAATAGCTTTAGCTTTTTGTTCCATTTTTTTGGTTTCATTTTTTTATTAATTTGTTTTATTAAAAGAGAAAATGGAGCTTGGGCTTTTGGATTGTTTTACTGTCCACAGACCTTATCCAAGTCTGCGTCCCCCTCCCCCATTGTTAGTTCTTTTTTTTTTTTTATTTTTTTTTATTTTGTTTAATTTTATTAAAAGAGTTTTTTTAGAGAAGAATATTTTAATAATATTCCTAGAATATTATTAAAATAATTCTTTAAGAAAAAGATTTTAGAAAAAACAATTTAGAAAAAGATTTTAAGAAAAGAGTTTTAGAAAATGATTTAAAAAATATTTTTAATTCTTTTTATGGATCTACTTTTAGATCCATTTCTCTTCATCTTTTATTTTTGGTCGATGACAATCTCCAATTCGTAGATTGTTGATTTCCGATAAGTTTAATCTTCATTATTTCAAATCTATGGATGAATGATCATTTGGATCATTCTCCATACTTTGAGATCGTGATAGGTTGCTTTTCGATAAAATCAACGAAAATCTCGATTAAGATTAGACCATCCTTTTTTCTTTTAGTGTGGCATGTTTTCGGAGAACGATCCATTATATCGTTTCTCTAACATGTATTAACACGAATATTTTCCACTTTAATTAGTGGTGGCCGACCTCATTTATAGGGTCATTACTTCGTAAATTACTCGGCGATTGCTTAACATAGACCTAAAGTTGTCCCGATTCAGATTAAAGATCCACTTGGATCCGGTTGCCTCGATTTTCTTTTTCTTTTCGTGGTTGTGCTTGATTAAGTTCATCATACCACTTATATTGTAAATATTATGATAATGTGAATATAATAATCCGTTTAAATTTAATCTCTCGCACCTTATCCTTTTATTTTAATTTCTTGCTCCCTTATCTCTTTATTATGCTTTATCATATTATATCATATATCATTTGCTTATGTTTATATTGTTGCTTGTGGTTTTTATTATTTTGTCCATTTGGATACCAAAACATTAATAAAGGATTAAACATTAAAAAGACTTGTGACTTTAATTTCGGACTATGGTTACTATCCTTAGCATTGGAGTATGGACTTAGATTTTAGGATCTTCCTTTGCTCAAGTTGTGATGGATTATAAACCTCGGCCTCAAGTTATTTCATTAGCCTTTGAAGATGGAATATCGGTTACCATGAAGATTGTTTATAATATGGTTTGGTAGCTCTTCCCTTAAATTTTTAATTCAAGTATTAGGATTAGTCCCTTCATCTCTTCCCCATTCTTAAATTTTCAAAACTTCTCCCAATTTCAAAAACCTTCTTTGCTTTTAAACTTCAAATGCTTTCGCAATCAAACCTTGACTTAGGTCAAGCGATTTTTACCTTTTCACTTTGTTTTCTTAATAAATGTTAATCCATGTAAATATATCAAAATCATCTTCTTATATACTTTAAAAAAATCAAAACTCACTCAATTGTTTTTGTGCCTTTTGTGCACCTTTTCTTTTCACATGTTTAGATATGATTCATCCTTTCTAGCGGAATTATTCACTAAAGGATGACGAATTATCTCTACATTTTAAAATCAATTCAACTCATTGTTTCTTTTCAAATTTTGTACCACGAACTACGAGGTTTTGATCTCGCATTGTACTTTGTGGGTACGTAGGCATGAGGCGTTAAAACCTCATCAAACACAAAATCATTAAAAAACATTCTTCTCCTCATCTCTTCAATCATTTTCAAGCAAACCAATTTCAGACCAAAAAGCAATAAATATTTCAAAGGGCTCCCGTGGAGTACCACGGACGAGTCGGGTGCCTAAAACCTTCCCGGTTCGTAACCAATCCCCTTACCCATTCTCTGTTTGTTTCTTTTAGCTTTTGCTTTTAGACTCCTAGGTTTTTGTTCGTTCTTTTACCTTTTTCCTTTCGGAAATAAAGAAAAGCGCGGTGGCGACTCTGTGTATATCGAGTTAAGTTAATCAATAGCTTACACTCACGATTTTACCGCTACAAGAGGGTATTAGGCTTATATCTGTAGGGAAATGATATGACACGGACGATTGTCGAGAGAGTATATAAACAGGTATTTGTGTTGGGGAGTGCAAAGGGGACGCTTTGGCTTTTATTCGTAAGGGATGTGAGCTTTCATATACATTGCTGATGAAATACTGATGGAAATTGTAGGTGACTGGCTCGAACCTGGCTTGTGATCATGCAAATGTTTGATTTTTGCCGTAATGCTCTGTTTTAGACGGAATGCTATGCTCTGTGGGAAAAATGATGCGAATGCCATGATTATGCAAAAGAGAATCCGATCCGGGATTCGGATCCCGCTGTTATGAAGATCTCTGGCTGATCTGCTTGGAGGAGTATCCCAGCTGGGGAAGATCATTGGTCGATCTACTAAGATATATAGCTCTGCTTGGGGAACTAGATCATTGATAGACCCATCTTGTTATGAGAAACCCAACTGGGGAGGAAGCAGCTTTCGTCACTTTGTCGTGTGAGAGTTTCAGGCATTGCTCTTTTGGGGAGAGGTTGGAGATAGTTCTTTTATCTTTGAGAGACTCAACACTCTGTTTGGGGAAGAAAAGATCACTGAACGATCTTCTTAGAGGACTCTGCGGGGATCCCGGCTGGGGATGCTTCTGTTGAATAGACTTAGGCTGGTGATGAGGAGGTTTTGACAACTCCGTTGGGGAAAAGCATCCCGGATGCTGTTTGGGGAGGAGGTATGCTGGGGAGAGTGCCTGACCTGTCCCATGTGGTGTATTGAATACCTTCATCCTGTTAAGACAAAGAAACGCACAAGCATCCCGAAGTATCCCTTACCGGATTCCATCATGGGAGTTAGATATTCCTGAGAGTAAATACATTTCCTGCAAGCATTTATTAAGAATGGCTCATTTGTTTTATGAAAAATATCATATTATGGATATTGGACATTTTGCAAACGAAACAAAAATGTACAAAACGAGGTGTGACTGAAAATCTGATTTTATTAATCGGGGTGCCCTGAATTGGTAAATACAGTCAAAGAAACAGATCCCTTGAAATGAGGAGATCGTTACAAATTGAGAAAAGTAAAGGTGCTGGCAATGTTGACGACGTTCTAGTGAGCTTTCCTTGCTATGAACCGTATGACCTTGACGCTCTTCTCATATTGCTTTCTGAAGAAGGTTGATCCTGACCGATGCTTTACCCTTTCGAAGCTTTCCGTGTTGTAAGTGATATAGACGAATTCAGAATGCAGTTGTTCGCTTATTCCTTGATTTTGCGTGGATCGCCCTTTCGGGTTTTCAATCCACCGGGATACCCATTTTTGCCTGGGCTGTCCAATGCGGCTTTTCAACTCAGCGGGTGTACATTTTTTGATTTTCCCCTTATTTTTGCCCGAGTCTTTTATTCTGTTTTTGACTCGCCGGGATGCCCTATTTTTTCCTGGACTTACATTCTGTTTTTATGTCCAGCAGGTCATTTCATGCGAAGTATTTTTTAACTGCATCTGAATTCACAGGGGATAAGAAATCTTCACCATCCATAGTAGTGAGCATCAGTGCTCCACCAGAGAAAACTTTCTTTACTATGAATGGACCATCGTAATTTGGAGTCCACTTGCCCCTGTGGTCTGTATAAGGAGGATAAAGTCTTTTCAGCACAAGATCTCCTACTTGGTATTCCCGAAGCCTGACTTTCTGATCGAAGGCTTTCTTCATCCTTTTCTGATATAATTGCCCATGACAGATTGCAGCCAATCTCTTTTCTTCGATCAGATCCAGTTGATTGTACCGAGATTGGACCCATTCTACTTCATTCAACTTCACATCCATCAATACCCTTAAGGAGGTAACTCAACTTCAACAGGTAGGACTGCCTCCATGCCATACACCAGTTGATAAGGTGTTGCCCAGTGGACGTTCTGATTGATGTTCTATACTCATGCAAGGCAAATGGTAGCATCTCATGCCAGTCTTTGTAAATAACCACCATCTTCTGCACAATCTTCTTGATATTTTTGTTAGCTGCCTCAACAACGCCATTCATCTTTAGCCTGTAAGGAGAAAAGTTGTGATGTTGGATTTTGAAGTCCCGACACAGTTCTGCCATCATTTTGTTGTTCAAATTGGAACCATTGTCAATAATGATTCGCTCGGGAACTCCATATCGACAAATGATGTCTCTTTTCAGAAATCTAGCTACCACTTGCCTGGTGACATTTGCATAAGAAGCTGCTTCAACCCATTTGGTGAAGTAATCAATGGCTACCAGGATGAATCTGTGGCCATTTGAAGCAGTCGGTCGATCTTTCCAATCATGTCAATGCACCACATTACAAAGGGCCAAGGTGAAGACATCACGTTCAAAGGATTTGGAGGCACATGCACTTTGTCTACGTAGATCTGGCATTTGTGGCACTTCCTGGCATAGGCACAATAGTCTGCATCCATTGTGATCCAGTAGTAACCTGGCCTTAACAATTTCTTAGCCATTGCATGTCCTCAAGCATGGGTACCAAAAGAGCCTTCATGCACCTCGTGCATCAGCAAGTCTGCTTCTTTCTTATCAACACATCTGAGTAGTACCATGTCAAAGTTTCGCTTGTACAATGAACCGTCAGCATTAAGGAAGAAACTACCAGCCAACCTTCTTAATGTCTTCTTATCATGGGATGATGCCCTAGGTGGGTATGTTTGATCCTCTAAGAAGCATTTGATGTCATGGAACCAAGGCTTGTCATCTTTTGCAATGTCCATGGAGAATACGTATGCTGGTCGGTCTAGCCTGGATACCGAAATCTGAGGCGCACAATCGGCAGTCTGAACCTTGATCATGGAGGAAATGGTAGCTAGAGCATCGACGAACTGATTTTCGTCTCGAGGGATGTACTCAAGCTTGACTGTTGTGAAGAAAGTCAATAGTCTCCTCGTGTAGTCGCGGTATGGAATTAGATGCTCTTGGTGAGTTTACCATTTGTCGTTGGTCTGATTGATTACCAAAGCTGAATCTCCAAATATAGTTAATATCTTGATCTTGAGGTCAATGGATTCCTCAAGACCCATGATACAGGCTTCGTATTCAGCTTCGTTGTTAGTGCATGCAAAGGTGAGTTTTGCCGAGAAAGGCATATGAACTCCTTTTGGTGTAATGAGCACTGCACCAACTCCACGACCATTCATATTGACAACCGCATCAAACATCATTGTCCACTCTTCTTCTGGGTCAGGCCCTTCAGTGTGAACAGGCTCTTCATGATCTTTTGCTTTTAGGAACATGATGTCTTCATCAGGGAAGTCAAACCTCATTAGTTAGTAATCATCAATGGGTTGCTCAGCTAGATAGTCAGACAATACACTGCCTTTGATGGCTTTTTGAGATGTGTACTGAATGTCATACTCTGTCAGAATCATTTTCCATCTTGCAACCCTTCCGGTAAGTGCTGGCTTCTCAAATATGTACTTGACGGGGTCCATCTTTGAGATCAATAAGGTAGTGTGGGTCAACATATACTGTCTTAGTCGGCGAGCAGCCCACGCTAAAGCACAACAAGTTTTCTCAAGCAGTGAATGATGTTGTTCACAGTCGGTAAACTTTTTGCTTAGGTAGTATATTGCATACTATTTTCGACCAGACTCGTCATGCTGGCCCAATACACACCCCATTGACCCTTCTAATACTGTCAGGTACATTATCAGAGGTCTTCCTTCAACTGGAGGCATAAGAATTGGAGGTTCTTGTAAGTACTCCTTGATTTTGTCAAATGCCCTCTGACAATCTTCATTCCACCTGACCATTTGTTCCTTTCTTAATAATTTGAACAAGGGCTCACAGGTTGCAGTAAGGTGAGATATGAACCTTGATATGTAGTTCAATCTACCTAAGAACCCCCAAACTTCTTTTTCAGTCCTAGGTGCAGGCATCTCTTGAATGGCTTTGACTTTGTCAGGATCAACTTCAATTCCCTTTTCACTTACGATAAATCCCAACAGTTTACTGGACCGCACCCCGAATGTGCACTTGTTGGGGTTTAGCTTCAGCTGATACTTTCTCAGACGCTTGAACAACTTCAGCAAATTTACCAGATGGTCTTCTTCAGTGAGGGACTTGGCAATCATGTCATCCACGTAGCATTCAATTTCTTTGTGGATCATATCGTGGAATAACGTTACCATAGCCCGTTGATAAGTTGCACCGGCATTCTTCAGTCCAAAAGGCATTACCTTGTAACAAAAAGTTCCCCAAGGTGTGATGAAGGTTGTTTTCTCCATGTCTTCGGGTGACATTCTGATCTGATTATACCCTGAAAATCCATCCATGAAAGAAAATACCGAGAATTGAGTTGTGTTGTCCACCAATACATCAATGTGAGGTAATGGGAAGTCATCCTTCGGGCTAGCTCTGTTCAGATCCCGGTAATCCACACACATCCGTACTTTTCCATCCTTCCTAGGGACATGTACAATATTAGCGACCCACGGCGGGTAACTAGTCACAACAAGGAAACCGGGGTCCTACTGTTTCTGTACTTCTTCTTTAATCTTCATGGCCATATCTGGACGAGTACAACGTAGCTTCTGCTTCACTGGAGGACAATCTTCTTTCAAAGGAAGCTTGTGCATAACAATATCCGTATCTAGACCTGGCATGTCTTGATAGGACCAAGCAAAGACGTCGACGTATTCTCGAAGCATGTCTATGTGATGTTCTTTTACTGAAGCTTGCAAACTGGCCCCAATCTTCACTTCTTTCAAGTCTTCTTCGGTACCAAGATTAACTGTTTCAACCTCTTCCTGATGAGGAGTTATCACTTTCTCTTCTTGTCTCAACAACCTGGCTAACTCTTCAGGTAACTCATAGTCTTCTTCAACCCCTTCATCAACTTGATTAATCGGATTGTCGAAGTCATACAAGGTCATAACGGTGCTATTGTCGGTGCAATATGGAGGGTAATCTCTGCAAGGGTTGAGATTGGTTCGTTTTAGTGATCAGTTTTAATCTTGTTTAGAAAAAGTGAAAATGAAGTTATTTATTTTGAAAGCATTGCCATTTTATTGTTTTGTACAAAAGTGAAAAATGAAAAGACAGTGAGCGAAAAAGAGACTTGTTTGCAAAAGATGTCCGATATTCATTGATTAATCCATTTGCACAAAATTACAATATGGCCCTATTACAAAATGAGTCCTGACACCTTGGGCAAGATGCAGGACTTGATGCATGCTAAAAGACAGGAAATAATAATTACTCTGCAGGAGTAACCCTTATAATTTCCTGGGAAGACCAGTTAAGGACTTGGTTCCCCGGGATCCTTGGACGTATCCATCTCTCCAGGTTGCGGTCGCTTTCCGCCTCGTCTTCCAGGTTGTTAACAACATCTGGGGTGAGCATCCCCCACTGATGAACTTGGGCTCTTAAGCAGCCTCTGATCGATCTTGTCGGAATGGTCTGTAACCCAAACCGAATCTGTCCTCTTTCTTTTCCACTGGCAACAACTTGCCCCAGCCTTGAGCATTACCATCTTCAACAACCTTCCGGGCTTGCTGATAGGAGAAAATTGAAATACCCATCCTATCTTCCTGGGATGCAGCAAATACTTTAGTCGTCGCCTCATTGATGTTCAAGGCCTCTAACCCTTGGCTCATAGTTTCATGGATTTCACCATCCATCTCAATATATTTGTATGTAGCCAAATGGCTAACAAATATGTCCTCTTCACCACAGATGGTGATAATCTGTCCTTCCCACTCATACTTCAGTTTCTGGTGAAGGGTTGACGTTACTGCGCCTGTGGCGTGAATCCATGGTCGACCTAACAAACAGCTGTAAGCAGGCTGTATGTCAATCACATAGAAAATGGTCTTAAAGACCTATGGACCGATTATCACTGGTAGCTCCACCTCTCCAAGAACATATCTTTTGGAGCCATCAAAAGCCCTGACCACAAGATTACTTGGCCAGAGAGCTATCCCGTCATATTCGAGCTTGACAAGAGCTTTCTTGGGTAAGACATTGAGTGAGGACCCAGTGTCTACAAGGACATGAGATAGTACAGTCCCCTTGCACTCCAGGGTGATGTGCAAAGCTTTGTTGTGGTGACGTCCTTCTGTGGTCAAATCAGCATCAGTGAACCCTAGCCCATGGCTAGTATTGACATTTGACACAACTGTTTCAAGCTGATTCACCGTGATCTCTTCTGGCACGTAGGAAGCGTGCAGAACTTTGAGTAGTGCATCCCGATGGGCCTCGGAACACAACAGCAGGGATAAGATAGAGATCTTTGTAGGAGTCTGGTGGAGCTGGTCCACAACTTTATAGTCACTTCTTTTAATTATCCTCATAAATTCATCCACATCCTGATCGAAGGATGATTTATGAGTCTCTTTCGGTGCAGATTCTTCAGGTATCACACTCTTCCCTTTGGCTTTGGCAGCAGCCTCTGCCTCAGTATTAATTCTGGGAGCTTGTGACGCAAAGAGGCGTCCGCTTCGGGTGAAGCCTCCGCCTCCCCCGACATTTTCCACTTAGGGAGTGAGAACTAGAGAATCAAGAAGGACTTTCTCTCCATTGCAGTAAAGGTCAGCACCATAATGCCATGGTACAACACTGTCTTTATCATACGGGATTGGCCCGGGCACTATGATAGTGACTGGGCTTACTGCAGCAGATGTTGGGACCATAATAGTCTGTGGATCATAGAAAATAGTAACAGGACCTCTGGTGGATGTTGGTGGTGGTGAATTGAAGCTTGGTTGAAACTGTTGTTGAGATTGTTGAAAGTTGCTGGAATTCGGGACCGTTGTCGGGTCATAATAGATGGTAACTGTGGAAACGTCGTTGTTGGTGGTTGCTGGAGTTGTAGGAGGATATGAAATGGAACTGTTGTTTGTTGAAGTGAAGGAAGAAGTGGTTGCTGAAGTTGTAGATGAATTCGTAGGAACAATGGTTGTTGCAGTTGTAGAAGATTCACTTGTTGTTGACAGAAGAGTTGCTAGTGTTGTAGAAGCAGTTGTGGTGATTTGTAGGATGCCTTCTTTTATCAAGTCATTGATGCCATTCCTCAAGCTCGCACACCCATTCTCAAAAAGTTTGCATAATTCACAACAGGCCTCACAACCTGGAAACACTTGGCATTTCAAAAGCTGGGCTTTAACCTCTGCCAGAGGTGTTTGAATACTTGCAATTCTATTAAACTCGTGGGTGAGCCTTCCTCTATAGCATTAATCCTTGGCCCACTGTGGCTTGGCATAGGATTCTTCATAACATTGGGAGGTGGTGCAAAGTTTAGGGCCTTTGAATCTACCAGATCCTGGACCTTCATATGCAGAGCTCTGCATTTTTCCGTGGAGTGGCCAGGTGCGTTAGAATGAAAAGCACACCTAGCATTGACATCGTAGTTTCTTGGAAGTTTCTGAGGATCAGGTGGAGCCAGTGTCCTCAACTCAACAAGATTGAGCTTTAGGAGCTGTGGCGGTAGTGTGGCATATGGCATAGGGATATGGTCAATCACCCTGTTAATCTGAGATGGCCGCTGTTGAAAAGGGCGTTGTTATTGACTGTTGTTGTTGTGGTTGTATGATCTCTGTTGAGGAAATTGTTGTTGTTGCGGAAAGTGTTGCGGTTGTTGAGTATATTGAGGAGGTGGAGCGGGGATAGTAACAACAACAACTGTTCTAGGCATGTATTGGGTTCTCCCTCTTCCCATGTGCACAGAGTTTGTCTCACCAGATCTACGGGGCCCAGCAAATGGCTTCCTTGCACTTCTTGAACTGGCACCGTTGTCGGAGATCTTTCCCATCTTCAGTAGGCTCTCTATTATTTCCCCAGCTATCACCATATCTGCGAAGCTGGTAGAAGAAAATGCAACCAATCTATCAATATATGTTCCCTGGAGAGTATTCATGAACATGTCTGACATCTCCCTTTCAGACATAGGGGGTTGAACTGCAGTAGCCAATTGCCTCCACCTTTGGGAATATTCTCTAAAGCTCTCATGGGAAGACTGAGACATTCCCATTAGAAGGGTTCTGTTTGGAGCCATGTCCAGGTTATACTGATACTGATGGATGAAAGCTTTAGCCAAATCTTTCAAGTTTCTTACTGTGGCTCTGGTCAAGTGGGAATACCATTCTCGGGATGCTCCGGTCAGACTATCCTCAAAGTAAAACATCCACAGCTTGTCGTCCATGGTGTATGCTTTTAATCTTCCCAAGAATGACTGGAGGTGGGTGCATGGGCAGGATGTGCCATTATACCTTTCAAAACACGGGGGTTTGAACTTGTGAGGAATTCTCACCCCTTCCACCAATCCCATGTCCATAACATCAAATCCTAGAGAGTTTTGGGATTCGAGAGACCTCATCTTCTCTGCAATTTCATCTAACCGACAGTCATAAACTTCGTCTCCAGCTCCAACCACAGTAAACTGCTCTTCTTGAGGATCTTCCTGCAAGACCCTTCCTCCAGCAGTGTTACCCTGAGTATTTCTTATGGCATTAATCTCTGGATTCAGATGAGGTCCAAACTCTGGTGGATCGGTGCGAGGCTGCACGTGATCGTTGTTACTGGTACCTCCTGTACCTGGATGGTGTTCTTTAGGAGTTTGTCGCTCAACCAACTCCCTCAGTCTTTCCTGGCTCTGAGCTAGACCAGTCATCACTGTCATGAACTGAGTCATTTGATTCCTCATCTCAACCCTCTCATTGGCCATTTGGGTCCTCACTTCATTCAAGTCTTGTTGAACTTGATCCATCTGGAGTCCCGAAAGGTTGTTTCTTGTCGGGTACTGGTGTATTCTGTTGACAGGGAACACTTTTCTCCGAGCAATGTTTCCTGAAACCACAACAAAGTGAGAAACAAAAAACAAAACAAAGACCTACAAAACAAAGAAAATGTTAGTATGCAATGCAGGATGCCTATTTTTCTTCCAAGGGTGTCCGGTTTGGTTTTTTGGTTTTGACCTTTCCAGACCTCGAGGAAATGCTGATTATGAAGAGAGATTAAGCCCACCAAAAATAATACAACCACAAATATTACAAAGAGTGAAAATACATAGTTTGATTACAATAACATCCCCATGGTGGGTCAAAATACATCAACAAAATCAAAAGTACAACAAAAGAAAAGTACGAGCAAAAGAGTCAAACATCTAATCCAAAGTCATCCTCTCTGACTTCCTTCAGGAGGGCCTCAGTCACTGGACCTACTGGGTTTTCTGTGATAGTCCTGATGAGGAGGTTCCTGGTAGCAATGGCATTGGTCAACTTCTAATGCTTATCCTGATCCTTTGACCTCTTCAACCCTGCCCGGAGTTTCAACTCAGATACCTCCTTCTGTGCTGCCAATAATGCCTCCTGATGCTTCTTCTCACTAGCCTCCAATTGCTCTATCTTAGTCTGAGTTCTTTGATCTGTGCACGGGCTTCAGTGATCCTGATCCACCTAGCCCGGCTCTCCTCTAGATAATGCTCTACCCTAGCCTTCTGAGTCCTTGCTTCCTTGCAAGCATTCTTCAGTACTAACTCCCCTGCTCTAGCCTTCCTGATGTAGTCATCCGTCTTCTCAATCTTGGTCAAATGCTCAATCCTAAGCCTTTCCAATCTCTCATTGTCCAGACGACTGTCATTTCTATCCCAGAGAGTCTTCTTCAAGGCTTCAGAGAGCTGAGTATTCCTCTCTTTTAGTTTCTCAAACTCTTCTAAACTGACAGTAGCTGCAGGTTGCACTGTTGAAGGTCCAGGTACATCCTCTAAAGTGAATGGTATCCGGGTGATCTGAGCTCTGGTAAGAGACCAATTAGAATACTATGCTGAATCAATGTTGTTGCATTTTCCCAAAATGGCTGTGCCTTTGGTTTGAAAGTTGTCCCAGGCCCAGGCTGCCTGTTTGACAATAGCAGAGTTGGGCTGGATTTCACAGTAGAGGGTGTAACACGGTGGGAGAACTGACTTTAGTTATGTTGCGGATAGCAAGAGTCTCCACCGACTTTTATTTTATCCAAAGGAAAGGCATAAAAGAACAGGAAAGACCTTTTAAAAGATTTTTGGGTCCGGGGGGTAGGTTATGTAAAGGGAATGTGTTAGCACCCTTTACATCCATGGTTATCCATGGGCTCTTAGTTACTTAGCTCACTTTAAAATGTTTTTGAAATGTGAAGTGTGTGAATAGAAATTTTCTTAAGTGTTTATAATGACCCATGTACGGATGCGTATAAAACCTTTGTTTTGAAAATTGTTTGAAATGTTTGAAGTGTTTGAAGTTGTTTTGAAGAGTGAGCAAGTATCTAAGAAGAACCTACCCTAAGTTTAAGTCTTTTCTGTTCTTGAATCCTTTAAATGGTAAGGCTATCCCTATTATTAAGGAATAGGTAGTCATTACCTTGGATGTGAGGGACAAGTGAGGGTCATCTGTTAATGTAGGCAACTGTGGGGTGTATAAGCATTTTTGGAGGGACTGTCATCTTTATTCGAAAGGGACAAGATCTTTTATTGTTAAGGGACTTGATGACTTTACTTTGAGGGGCTTCTTGCTTTATACACCCTACTTGACCTTTTGATTAGGCAACACGAGAGGTAACCTTAGAAAGTGAGATGACGATCCAAGATCGACTTACGTGTGTGAGTGTACAATTTAATATTTTTATCTTTAAATTAAATGATCTAAATTAATTTTAAATAAACATACATGTTACACTCCCTATTTACTAACCATGGCATAAAATAAATAATTTAAACATTATAAAATATTACATCCAGGAGCAATTACAATAATAATAATAAAAGCAATTTAAATAAATAATCAAAATAAATAAATAAGCAAAATAAATAAATAAGCAAAATAAATAAGTAAGCAAAATAAATAAATAAGCAAAATAAATAAGTAATTATAATAGGGTTAGTAGAAAATAATAATTATAATAAAAATAATACTAAATTAAATGGGTTAGTAATAATCATATAAACATAATTAATAATAATAATAATGAAATAAACAAAGATATTATAATAAACAAAATTTAAAAGTTAATAAGAAAATATAAACAATCATATTAATTATTATAAAATTTGAAATTATATGTAAATTATAGAATTAAGTCAATTATGATCATATTATGAAAAATAAATTATAATTATAAAAATTAAATTAGCAATTTTTACATAGTTTTTAAATATATAATAAAATTATTTACAGGCAAAATTAAATTATAAACAATAAATTAAGCATTTTAATTTTTAATTATATTTACATACAAAAATTTAAATTATAAACAATTTATGTATTAACAAATATTAATTCAAGAATTTTAATGAATTTTAAGAATATAAATAAAAGAAGGAAATTAGAGTTTTGAAAAGAATATATTTTTAGGGTTTTAAAAAATAAATTAGGGTTTCTAATAATATTAACTTAATAACTAAATAAATATATACCTATTTTTAATTTTAAATATATAATAACAAAAACTAGGTTTAGAATTAAAAAAAAACAAATTAGAAAATATTTACATATTATTTTTTTTAGAATTATTTAAACATACACTAAACATGATTATATTTAATTAATAATAATATAATTAACAAAACAATTAAATAAAACAAAAAAAAATTGAAACTTACCTGGCTGGGAATTGAACCCAGCACACTCTGCCTGCAAATACTCAGGCCAGCAACCTCTACCACCAGGCCAACGCGCGCGCAGGCAGTACAAGGGGGGGTTGAATTGGTTTTGTTGTATCATTCCTGAAAAATCACAAAAAAGAAAGAAAAAGCAAAAGGCCTGGGGGGAATCGAACCCAGGACCTTTCACAATATCACACAAACACGTTACCATTCCAGCTGGGAGAGCGCACCTGTCTATCTAACCATCACAATTCATAATATATTATATTTAACAATTAAAATGGAAAACAAATGAAAAACTGGTTGGAGCCAGGATTCGAACACCAACCCTCTAACAATACGCGCGCCTGCCTTACCACTGGGACAAGCACAAGCTTGTGATATAAAACAACAATTAATTCATAAAATATTATACACAATATTTGAATTCTGGAAAACGCGCGCAGGGCCTTCATCTTCTTCATATTACCTGCGGAATTTGATACAATTTTTCCTGCGAATTTTCCTGGGTGTTCATAAACCAGAAACCCTAGGTTTTTGGATTATCACACAAACAACAAAATCAATACAAATTGACAGTCCAGATCAAATATACAAAGCTTATACATCATAACCATGTTTTTAAAAGTCATTTATCTCCACTAAGCCATGAATTCCCAATTTGAGAACTCAAACCCTAACAATGGTGTCTTTCGGTTTAGGGCATATTTCTTCAATGTTTTTGTCCAGAATCCATCTAAGCATCATGATAAACAAGATTAAACACACAAAAACGATTCATAATGGTTAAATAAATGAAATCGAAAAATCAAAACAAGAGCAAGAAAATGCATTCGGGATATGCTATATGAGTGGTTTTGGATGCAAATAGGTATTGGTTTTGACTCAATGATGTCCAAGGATCATTGCTATGTTCTCAAATTACCTTCTAATGCCTTGTATGTCAAAATCCGAATTTGAGTTTGGAGAGGTTTTTTGAAATTGTGAAACTTACACTTTTGAGGCTGGAATTCGTGGCTTTGTGTTAGGGTTCAATCATGTACTTATAGAGCAATGCATTAGGTCAGAAAAGATTGATTATTGTGTGAAGAATTTGATCCAAAAAGATTCAAAAAGATAGGCTTTGAAAATCAAATATTTTTGCATAAACACTTGCTATTTTAGGCCAATCATCATGATCTTCTTACCTCTTTGATTCCAATCATATTCATGAATTTCTAGAAGCTTGATCTTTTTTAAATCTTAGGTTTTTATATTTTATTTTAATTTAAAATGATTTTTAATGAATTAAATCAAAATAAATAAAAATAAAATGATAAAAAATCTGATTTTTGTTGACTTGGGTCGTGCACGAGGTCATAGTATGGATTGGGTCATCATATAGCAAGCCCATTTAGAAGAAATTGGTTTTAGACCTCCATTTTCTTCATAAACCAACCAAAAATTTCCCAACTTTGCAAGGGCACACATCCTTCAATTTTAATGCTATGAGGGTTTTCTTGGACATTTTGAAAAGCTTGAAGAGTCCTCTAACCAACCCCACTGGTTTCATGTGCATATCATTTACCATTCTCAAGTTATGCCCTTTTGAAGTTGTTGACTTTTTGTTGACTTTCAAAAGGACCTATAATGTCTTAGCTCATACCTTCCAAATGAAGCATTTTTGGGCTTGGCTTGTGAGACACAAAGTTGTAGAGAATTCAATTTCCTTCAAAATTAGCTTTGGATGGAGACTTGGTGATGAAGCATGTGAAAGTTATGGCTGGTCAAAGTTCAGTTGACTTTTCCTGAGGAAACCCTAATTTAGAAACTCCTGATTCTTGATGATCTGAAACCTCCTTGATGAATCATGATCAACCCTTGATCAAATGATGAATTTTACTTCATATACTTGATGTTGGCAAAAGATCATGATTTTTGACTTTGGTTTGACCACAGTTGACCTCAGTTTGACTTTTTAACTGCTTTGACTGATTTTGACTTATCTGATCATCTGACTGAGCAAACCTTTGAGAGAAGTCTTGAAACTTGTCATGAGGGTTCTTACACACATATAAGATGCTATGAAGCTCACTTGAAGTCTTGGAAATCCATTTAGCCTGATTAAAGTCAAAACCCTAGTTTTGGATGCACTACTTAAGAGGTGCATTGTATGAGGGAATTGTCAACTCTCCTGACTATTTGTGAACTTTGTGAACCTTGTGAACCATCATAAGATATCTTGTGAACCTTGTGAACCTCATGGGAGGTCTTGTGAACCTTGTGAACCATCATAAGATGTCTTGTGAACCTTGTGAACCTCATGGGAGGTCTTGTGAACCTCATAAAGTATCTTGTAGACTTCATGAACCTCATGAAAGGTCTTATAAGCATTGTGAATCTTGTGAACCTTGTGAAACTTCTTAGCACACAAAGTCTTGTATTGTGAGGGCAAATTTTGGGGTGCAACAGAGGGTCTCAGTCAAATCTTGCCCCCTTGGAGGATGAACCAAAGCATATCCTAATTGTCTCTTAAACAGTAAAGGGTTGTAGTTGATGCAACCTTTTACTCCAATTAAAGGCACATTAGGATATTTCCCACAACTAGTAATGATGTCTTTGCCCTTGGTGTTCTGGGTGCACCATCTGATGTCTTCTGATGTCAAGGCAATAAATCTCTTCGCCCGGTTCTTTTGCTGATGAGGGTTCAGGAAAGTATCTGACTTTGGAAAATGTCTTAGCAACCAAGAGTAATAAAGAGGAGCACAGCATCTGACCAGTCTTCCTCTTTGCTTCTCATTCCTCTGGTGTACTGAATAATAGAAGTCTCCAAGCAAGGTAGGCACTGGGTTCCTCAGTAGGAACAGGTGGATGGAATTCTTGCTCACAAACTTTGGCTCATCTACAAACAGGATAACCCCATATATGCTAAGTGCCAAGAGTGCACACACAACATCCCACTTCCCTACTGCAGCATGCAGGGTGGCCTGGGAGATCAAGAAGTCTAGGTGAAGGCCTGGAACCCCAGCCTTGGTGTTCATGCTCTGATCAATGAGGGCAGGCTCCAAATGCAATGCCTTAGCTATGTCTTCGTTCTTGGGAGCAACCATCTCAGGGTTGAAAGGAATCCCTCTCCTGATAGGAACTCCTAACAACATGGAAAATTCTTCTAGCAGAGGTCCTAATTGAAAGTCAGGAAATGTGAAGCATCTAAGAGGAGGGTCATAAAACTGCAAGAAAGTGTGGATCATGCTCCTCTGGGATGCATCCTGGTCCATGATCATGTCCAATATGCCTCCATAATGTTCTCTGAATAGTGGTACATGATTAGGAGTAATGAGAGACTGGATCTGCCTGATGCCAGTCAGGGTGGGCTCAAAGAAGTGGTATGTGATGTTGCTCTTTCTGGAGGAGTCCATGCTGATGATGGATGCTGGTGAAGGAGGCTGAGAGCAACTGCTGATGAAGATTACTGAAGGAGATGCTGGAGACGAGTCTCTGATGAAGATAGCTGGAAAAGAATCACTGACAAACTGATGAAGGTGCTGGAGAATATAACTGAAGAAGTTTGAGTAACAGAAGGGGTCAAAACCAAACCAAAGATAATAAAGATGGATACCCTGTAAAACAAATAGGCAAATGTTAAATGATGCAAAGATGATGTATGCAAAATGATATGCAAAGGGTTTGTGATGCAAAGGGTTTGTGATATGCAAAATGATGAAGGTGCTCTGACTTGGATCAATTATGAGAAGTGTAAACACTTCTAACCCGGAGGTAAAGTGTTTACAAAAACCATAAAAGATCCTCCTCTAATTCACCTCAGATGCTGAAGGTCATAAAAAGGTCATCCTGACTTAGCATGCTTCCCAGATAGCCCTAGTACTACAGGAAATCCGTAGCACAGAGTTCTCAAGAAGAAACCCATGTCTGAATCGTGTTTCATATTCCCGCACCAGACCGAAATGGAATGGGAAAGAATATGAATCCACTCTAGCCCATGTGTCACTCAGGTCCCAGGTATAGGACCTTACTCACTCAATGATCTCCACCCACCAAGAAAACAACAGATCCAACACATGATAATGACAGTATGAAATGCATAACACTGTAAATGAAAGCAATAAATAAAGCAATAAATAAGCACAAGTAGCATATAACACCCCTGTAAACACAAATCAAACAAGCGCTAGGAGGAACCCACAAAAAGAACCAGAAGCCCTGGTTGCAATATAAGACTCCCCAGCAGAGTCGCCAAGCTGTCGCTCCCCCGAAAAGACACCCGGTCAGACAGGGTACAGACGCGAACGGTCGGCGAAAGAGAGATGAAAGATAAAGTGAAAAGAGTCGCCAACTAGGCGTTTTTATCCCGAAGGAAAGGTAATGTTGCATAAACCTAAGAAAAGATGGATAAGACGGTTGCGAACCAGAGAAACTGAGAAAGGGGGTTGGTTACAACCTGGGAAGGTATTAGCACCTAGATTGTCCGTCGTACTCGACGGGATCCACGCTTAAAAGATTGTGTTTAAAGGGGTAGGTGTATGTGCTATCTGTGTGCAAAAGCTGGAAACGAATATACAAGTGTCAGTGCCAAAAGGTGAAAATGCTCAGGAATGAGACTTAGAAGAGAATGCTGGAAGAGGGGGAAGACACATAGACTTTTGTTCGATAACTGTTAAGTTATGCCTACGTATCCTCTCGTGCAATGAGGAAGTCAGAACACCGTAGTTAGACTCAAAGAGACTGAAAGATAAATTAACTGTGAACTGCATGCTTGTCTATGCTCAAGTGTATGACTCGTCTGGCTCGAGTGCTAACTATCTTGCATTAGACGGAAGAAGCAATTTCTCGTTTATGAATGAAGATGATGAGAAAAGAATCCCGAAGGAGACGATTATTGTTTGTTTTTTGTGTTTTCAATCTTTTATTTGTTTTTGGTGTTTGTCATAAGTTAATGAGCTTAAGCCTAAACCAAGGGTTAGTAAACTCATTATATCCTTCCTTTGATTAGGGATAATGAGAATACTTTAAGTATGAGATAAACATCTCAACTTAATTACCATGGTGGTGTAGGATTAGGATCATTAACCTACTTGTGATTATTTAGATGTTTTTGTTTTTTTGTTTAGTGTTAAGTAATGAATTTAAGCCATAATCAAGGATTAGTGAACTCATTACACCATCCTAATAGAAGGATAATAGAAGTCTCCAAGCAAGGTAGGCATTGGGTTCCTTAGTAAGAACAGGTGGATGGAATTCTTGCTCACAAACTTTGGCTCATCTACAAACAGGATAACCCCATATATGCTAAGTGCCAAGAGTGCACACACAACATCCCACTTCCCTACTGCAGCATGCAGGGTGGCCTGGGAGATCAAGAAGTCTAGGTGAAGGCCTGGAACCCCAACCTTGGTGTTCATGCTCTGATCAATGAGGGCAGGCTCCAAATGCAATGCCTTAGCTATGTCTTCGTTCTTGGGAGCAACCATCTCAGGGTTGAAAGGAATCCCTCTCCTGATAGGAACTCCTAACAACATGGAAAATTCTTCTAGCAGAGGTCCCAATTGAAAGTCAGGAAATGTGAAGCATCTAAGAGGAGGGTCATAAAGCTGCAAGAAAGTGTGGATCATGCTCCTCTGGGATGCATCCTGGTCCATGATCATGTCCAATATGCCTCCATAATGTTCTCTGAATAATGGTACATATTTAGGAGTAATGAGAGACTGGATCTGCCTGATGCCAGTCAGGGTGGGCTCAAAGAAGTGGTATGTGATGTTGTTCTTTCTAGAGGTGTCCATGCTGATGATGGATGCTGGTGAAGGAGGCTGAGAGCAACTGCTGATGAAGATTACTGAAGGAGATGCTGGAGACGAGTCTCTGATGAAGATAGCTGGAGAAGAATCACTGACAAACTGATGAAGGTGCTGGAGAAGATAACTGAAGAAGTTTGAGTAGCAGAAGGGGTCAAAACCAAACCAAAGATAATAAAGATGGATACCCTGTAAAACAAATAGGCAAATGTTAAATGATTCAAAGATGATGTATGCAAAATGATATGCAAAGGGTTTGTGATCAAGAGCTGGATCTAGTTATCTGCCTTGATAAGGTCCATGTGTTCATAAGTCCGGATGGAGGCTTATAAATCCAGTAACCAGGTGGGGGACTCAAATAAAGAGTCACAAATCCAGGGTAATCACAAGAACTGTCCAAAGTGATGCATTCTTAAAACAAAACTAGTAACAGGGTATGATGTGGCCAAGGGTTCCTGCAAACCTGTAAACATCCCAACCCCCTCACATGTAATGCTCTAGGACAAGGATCCTCAGACTTAGATCAATTATGAGAAGTGTAAACACTTCTAACCCGAAGGTACAGTGTTTGCAATAACCATAAAAGATCCTCCTCTAATTCACCTCAGATGCTGAAGGTCATAAAAAGGTCATCCTGACTTAGCATGCTTCCCAGATAGCCCTAATACTACAGGAAATGCGTAGCACAGAGTTCTCAAGAAGAAACCCATGTCTGAATCATGTTTCATATTCCCGCACCAGACCGAAATGGAATGGGAAAGAATATGAATCCACTCTAGCCTATGTGTCACTCAGGTCCCAGGTATAGGACCTTACTCACTCAATGATCTCCACCCACCAAGAAAACAACAGATCCAGCACATGATAATGACAGTATGAAATGCATAACACTGTAAATGAAAGCAATAAATAAAGCAATAAATAAGCACTAGTAGCATATAACACCCCTGTAAACACAAATCAAACAAGCGCTAGGAGGAACCCACAAAAAGAACCAGAAGCCCTGGTTGCAATATAAGACTCCCCAGCAGAGTCGCCAAGCTGTCGCTCCCCCGAAAAGACACCCGGTCAGACAGGGTACAGACGCGAACGGTCGGCGAAAGAGAGATGAAAGATAAAGTGAAAAGAGTCGCCAACTAGGCATTTTTATCCCGAAGGAAAGGTAATGCTGCATAAACCTAACAAAAGATCGATAAGACGGTTGCGAACCAGAGAAACTGAGAAAGGGGGTTGGTTACAACCTGGGAAGGTATTAACACCTAGGTTGTCCGTCGTACTCGACGGGATCCACGCTTAAAAGATTGTGTTTAAAGGGGTAGGTGTATGTGCTATCTGTGTGCAAAAGCTGGAAACGAATATACAAGTGTCAGTGCCAAAAGGTGAAAATGCTCAGGAATGAGACTTAGAAGAGAATGCTGGAAGAGGGGGAAGACACATAGACTTTTGTTCGATAACTGTTAAGTTATGCCTACGTATCCTCTCGTGCAATGAGGAAGTCAGAACACCGTAGTTAGAATCAAAGAGACTGAAAGATAAATTAACTGTGAACTGCATGCTTGTCTATGCTCAAGTGTATGACTTGTCTGGCTCGAGTGATAACTGTCTTGCATTAGACGGAAGAAGCAAGTTCTCGTTTATGAATGAAGATGATGAGAAAAGAATCCTGAAGGAGACGATTATTGTTTGTTTTTTGTGTTTTCAATCTTTTATTTGTTTTTGGTGTTTGTCATAAGTTAATGAGCTTAAGCCTAAACCAAGGGTTAGTAAACTCATTATATCCTCCCTTTGATTAGGGATAATGAGAATACTTTAAGTATAAGATAAACATCTCAACTTAATTACCATGATGGTGTAGGATTAAGATCATTAACCTACATGTGATTATTTAGATGTTTTTGTTTTTTTGTTTAGTTTTAAGTAATGAATTTAAGCCATAATCAAGGATTAGTGAACTCATTACACCATCCTAATAGAAGGATAATAGAAGTCTCCAAGCAAGGTAGGCATTGGGTTCCTTAGTATGAAAAGGTGGATGGAATTCTTGCTCACAAACTTTGGCTCATCTACAAACAGGATAACCCCATATATGCTAAGTGCCAAGAGTGTACACACAACATCCCACTTCCCTACTGCAGCATGCAGGGTGGCCTGGGAGATCAAGAAGTCTAGGTGAAGGCCTGGAACCCCAGCCTTGGTGTTCATGCTCTGATCAATGAGGGCAGGCTCCAAATGCAATGCCTTAGCTATGTCTTCGTTCTTGGGAGCAACCATCTCAGGGTTGAAAGGAATCCCTCTCCTGATAGGAACTCCTAACAACATGGAAAATTCTTCTAGCAGAGGTCCCAATTGAAAGTCAGGAAATGTGAAGCATCTAAGAGGTGGGTCATAAAACTGCAAGAAAGTGTGGATCATGCTCCTCTGGGATGCATCCTGGTCCATGATCATGTCCAATATGCCTCCATAATGTTCTCTGAATAGTGGTACTTGATTAGGAGTAATGAGAGACTGGATCTGCCTGATGCCAGTCAGGGTGGGCTCAAAGAAGTGGTATGTCATGTTGCTCTTTCTAGAGGTGTCCATGCTGATGATGGATGCTGGTGAAGGAGGCTGAGAGCAACTGCTGATGAAGATTACTGAAGGAGATGCTGGAGACGAGTCTCTGATGAAGATAGCTGGAGAAGAATCACTGACAAACTGATGAAGGTGCTGGAGAAGATAACTGAAGAAGTTTGAGTAGCAGAAGGGGTCAAAACCAAACCAAAGATAATAAAGATGGATACCTTGTAAAACAAATAGGAAAATGTTAAATGATGCAAAGATGATGTATGCAAAATGATATGCAAAGGGTTTGTGATTAAGAGCTGGATCTGGTTATCTGCCTTGATAAGGTCCATGTGTTCATAAGTCCGGATGGAGGCTTAGAAATCCAGTAACCAGGTGGGGGACTCAAATAAAGAGTCACAAATCCAGGGTAATCACAAGAACTGTCCAAAGTGATGCATTCTTAAAACAAAACTAGTAACAGGGTATGATGTGGCCAAGGGTTCCTGCAAACCTGTAAACATCCCAACCCCCTCACATGTAATGCTCTAGGACAAGGATCCTCAGACTTGGATCAATTATGAGAAGTGTAAACACTTTTAACCCGGAGGTACAGTGTTTACAATAACCATAAAAGATCCTCCTCTAATTCACCTCAGATGCTGAAGGTCATAAAAAGGTCATCTTGACTTAGCAGGCTTCCCAGATAGCCCTATTACTACAAGAAATCCGTAGCACAGAGTTCTCAAGAAGAAACCCATGTCTGAATCGTGTTTCATATTCCCGCACCAGTCCGAAATGGAATGGGAAAGAATATGAATCCACTCTAGCTTATGTGTCACTCAGGTCCCAGGTATATGACCTTACTCACTCAATGATCCCCACGCACCAAGAAAACAACAGATCCAGCACATGATAATGACAATATGAAATGCATAAAACTGTAAATGAAAGCAATAAATAAAGCAATAAATAAGCACAAGTAGCATATAACACCCCTGTAAACACAAATCAAACAAGCGCTAGGAGGAACCCACAAAAAGAACCAGAAGCCCTGGTTGCAATATAAGACTCCCCAGCAGAGTCACCAAGCTGTCGCTCCCCCGAAAAGACACCCGGTCAGACAGGGTACAGACGCGAACGGTCGGCGAAAGAGAGATGAAAGATAAAGTGAAAAGATTCGTCAACTAGGCATTTTAATCCCGAAGGAAAGGTAATGCTGCATAAACCTAAGAAAAGATGGATAAGACGGTTGCGAACCAGAGAAACTGAGAAAGGGGGTTGGTTACAACCTGGGAAGGTATTAGTACCCAGATTATCCGTCGTACTCGACGGGATCCACGCTTAAAATATTGTGTTTAAAGGGGTAGGTGTATGTGCTATCTGTGTGCAAAAGCTGGAAACGAATATACAAGTGTCAGTGCCAAAAGGTGAAAATGCTCAGGAATGAGACTTAGAAGAGAATGCTGGAAGAGGGGGGAAGACACATAGACTTTTGTTCGATAACTGTTAAGTTATGCCTACGTATCCTCTCGTGCAATGAGGAAGTCAGAACACCGTAGTTAGACTCAAAGAGACTGAAAGATAAATTAACTGTGAACTGCATGCTTGTCTATGCTCAAGTGTATGACTCGTCTGGCTCGAGTGCTAACTGTCTTGCATTAGACGGAAGAAGCAAGTTCTCGTTTGTGAATGAAGATGATGAGAAAAGAATCCCGAAGGAAACGATTATTGTTTGTTTTTTGTGTTTTCAATCTTTTATTTGTTTTTGGTGTTTGTCATAAGTTAATGAGCTTAAGCCTAAACCAAGGGTTAGTAAACTCATTATATCCTCCCTTTGATTAGGGATAATGAGAATACTTTAAGTATGAGATAAACATCTCAACTTAATTACCATGATGGTGTAGGATTAAGATCATTAACCTACTTGTGATTATTTAGATGTTTTTGTTTTTTTTGTTTAGTGTTAAGTAATGAATTTAAGCCATAATCAAGGATTAGTGAACTCATTACACCATCCTAATAGAAGGATAATAGATGGGAACACTTAAGCTGAGGAAGATACCTCAACTTAATCTATGATTAGGGATTAACCTCATGACAAAACAAGACTTTATTAAGGTTGATTTTAATTAAGGGTGAGATTAAGAAGTGGATTTTATGATTGGTAAGACAACTTGAGGGGGACTTGTCCATTAAACACTAGGGTTAGTCCTTCTTAACCAATGAAGCAAGAATTAGAACCCTAATGTAAGGCCCAAGTTACAAGTGAATGTCTTAGTGATTATTAGATGGATTGATTAAGAGGTTTAAAAAAATTAAGGGTTTAACACTTAGGATTAAAGTTATACACTCCATCCTAAGAGAAGGATGCATGCATAACCCTAATTCCAAAGTCCTAAAACCTTAAAGGTTTAGTCTATAATGATGAGATGAGAAGAGAGACACAAAGAAGACTCAAAGGTAAAAACTAAAGGGGAACTAATCACAAACCTAATTATTATCATGCTTGGATGTTCCTATGGTTTGTAAGGCTTAAAAGAGATCTTCAGAGAAGCCACCAATGGAAGAAGCAGATGAAAGGAGGAAGAAGCAGATGAATAAGTTACTTACTTCATTGAAGAAGATAAGTAACTTAGAGAAAGAAAGTGAAAGATGAACATGAATGAGCAAGCTCAATCTAAGACAATGAAAAATGCAGCAAGGATGCATATGAAGAAGATGAAGATAAATGAGAAGTGAAGGCAAATTCACTTCTCCAGTTACTTACCACTTGAAAGTGTTAGTACAAGATGCATAAAGAAAGAAATGACATGAAAAGATGCATGTTTAATGACAAAGGAACAAAACCAGAAGCAAACACATAATGTAAATTATTCTATGAGATGATGTGAGAGCATACAAGGTGCATATGTGTGACCATACAAGGGAATGAATGCATATGAGGCATGTGGGAAGCATGAAAGCACATGGATGTTTATGAAATGAAATGGATGCAAAGCATGGCAAATGAATGAAGAAATGACCAAGAAATGTTCAAGAAATTTCTTAAGATGTCTAAGATTGCATACAAGTGCTTATAATGTCATGGCAAGTTCATATGTTCATGCAATGCAATGTAAGAGGAAAGTATGGATGCTAAATTAGGGTTACATGAAAGGATGAGATGCAAATGATCAAAACAGAAACAATTCACATGATAAAAATTTGCAAATGGGCTCAAACAAACCCTAACCCCTTATGATATCACACCCAAAGGAGAAGGTCTAACTCTTAACCCTAAGAAAGTTATGATTTTTCTAAGTTAACTAGGGTTTTTGGGTATCCTAAGAGGAAAAATGCAAATCAATTTGAAAATGAAGGATAAATTCATGACAAAAATAACCTAGAAACTACATGCTATATGGAAAACAATGCAAAAAGAATCATTGTCAAACCCTTCATGGTTAGGCAGAAAAGAATTTTCAAAGTTAAGGTTCCAAAAGGGGATTTTATGAACCCTAAATTCAAAGAAAATGTCAAAATTGGATCAAAACCAAAAAGAAATTTGTATGAATGGTTTGACAATGTTTCTAAATGTCCTAAGATGAAATGTGAATTTTTTTGGAATTTTTAGAAAACTGAATGGTATTTTAATTAATTAATTTCCATTAATTAATTAAAATAAACATTTAAATATTTTTAAAATGATTTTTTAATGCAAAAAATAAAAAAAAAATGTTTTTGGGTGAAGAAAAATATTTGGAATTAAAATGCAGAAGAAAATATTTTTGTGATTTTTCTAGGTATTTTAAATAAAATGACAAAGAAATTGCAATAAAATGAAAATAAAAATCATTTTAAAGGGAAGTCAACTGATCTGATGGTTCAGGTTTGAACTTGGTTTGACTGCGCGCGCAGATGTGGGGCTGAGATTGAATCTGACTAACTGAATTAATTAACTTAATTAATTAAGAATTAGGGTTAAGTGGATGCATCTGATCCGTCCAAACACGCGGCAAGCTAAATCCAAAGGCTCGTATTCAAACTGACGCGCTAACCCTAATTAACTAACCTAATCACTTTCAGGTGACCGGAGCAAGCTCCGGTCATCTTCTCCGGCAGGAACCTCAACCCAACTTCTTCCCTAGGTCATTTCCAGAGCTCTAAAGCTCTAGATCACATCCCCAGCTCACCCGAAACACGAATCAAGCATCAAAACACATTTCTCATTCATCATTCTCAAGATTCGAAGAAAAACATAAAAATGGCAAAACTTTCAGACAGCCATGAAATTCTTAATACGCAACCATTTTCAAAAATAAAGACATCAGCATGATCAACACATCCCATAGATTCATTTAGGAACTTAAAATTACATTTCTGGAAAAAAAAGTTCTTGATGATACCTGAGCTTGAGCTTTCTCAGTTTGGCACTTTCTGGACCTCTCTCTTGTGCAAATGGCCTCCACTTGATCCCCTGATGCTATTGCAAGGCTTGGAATGAGTTGAAATGAGCTAGATTGAGGGGTTGCAACTCAACTGGTCCAGAATCGTGTTTTGTGTTTGTGGGGTTTCAGGCTTGTTTGATGGTTGGGAAAGGTTCTATTGATGATGGTGAGTTGAATGGTGAAGTTTGTTTGAGGTTTTTGTGGCTGGACAGAGAGAATTGAAAGCTTGAAGGTGATTTTGTGAAACTTGGCTTATGAGAGGTTCTGAGCTCCAATGTTATGTGAGTTAGCTTGCTTTGAGTCCACATAACATGTCTTGATAGGTCAGAAAGTGGGTGGTGGACTGTGGTGATTGGTATGTGGTGATTTGCAAAAAGTTAACATTATGTGTACTTGAGGTATGGGCTTTGGCAGGGGTTGTTCAAGAGCATGTCTGGCCTCAACATTGATCAAGGATATCCAAGGGATTGAAATTATGCAGCTGGCACAAGTGGAAGCATGGTTGCAAGAGATTTTGCAAGTGTTATGCAATTTTCCCCTTTTGTGATTTCTTGTGATGCAAGCCATAGAAACTTGTGATTCCTTGGGAAATTCTGGTCACAATAAGTTGTATTATGTTTGTATGAAGCTTAGAAGTTGATTAGAGGTCACAAAATGACTTAGTATGTGAAATTGCAAAAAATCCTCTTTGGTGTGAAAGTGAAAATTATAGGATTTTTGCCAACTTTGCAAGACCATAACTTGAGTTCCACAATAAATTAGAACATGTTCTTGTACTTTTTGAAAAGGAAATGATCCAATCTACAACTTTCATGACCAACAATTTTTCATTTGAAGCAATTTTGGTTGAGAAAGAGGAGGTTGAAGAACTTTCCCAAAATGGAAAGTTTCCATTACAAGTCATTTCCATTTTTGGCAACTTTTGGTTTAGCTCAAATTTCTTCAATTTTGTGAACTTCCAAGCACTTAAATGATCAAATAAATATCATATAACTTCAATTTGATGAAAATACCCCTTGGGTTCCATTGTTGGGGGCCTCAGATGCCCTGATTTTGCTCTGACTTACTCAAGAAGTTACCCAGTGAACAAATGACTTCCACAATGAATTTCTTTATCAAACTTGGTACACATGATCCTTATAACATATTGAGACTATTAGAAACAAGAATGACCAAAAAATTGGAGTTATGGCCTCTGAAACCAAAACCATAATTTCAGGTCATCTATGCAGTGAAACCCTAGCTCTGCTTCCATGCTTCCCAAGTTCTTGTGATTTCTTGACTTCCTTGATCTTTGAGGGATATAATGTGATGATGGAACACACATGGACCCTCTTGGAATGATTAGAAACCTTTGGAGTGGCTAAGATGGATCCTTGGATTGCCCAGATCACAAACCCTAGATGCAGATGAACTTGAACTATGCTGATGAAACAAATATGCAATATGAGATAATATGCTTAAACTAATGCAAATATGGGAGATCACAAGCCATGGTGTGAACTCAGTGAGGGAAAATTTGGGGTGTTTACAACATACAACACAAATTATTCATTCAAGTGTATATATATATATATATATATATATATATATATATATATATATATATATATATATATATATATATATATATATATATATATATATATGCAATGTGACTCTATACACAATGCAAATGCGGTATTGACTTCAATAAATGTTCATCGATTCAGATCGGATGCATCACTTACGCTCCTACTGAGACATAATCATCCCTCACCCATTGATTCCCAATGAATCTGAATAACAACTTATGCTCCGTCTGAGACATGGTTATTCCCCTGGTATGTATGCATATGCAAAAATCGATTCACACATACAATATCATCAACATGCTTAGATATAATTATGCTCACACGATCCTCTTGATCCTCATCATTCATCAATCATCATATAAACACAAAGCTTAAATTTACATAATCAACATAAGTCAATGGTCTTTAAAACTTATTTACTAAATGGTGGTTGTCAGGTCCAATGGTTGCTACTAAACATTATCCTCAACGCCTTAAATTAATAGTACGAACCTTAACTAGAAGAAGGGGACGAAACCGACTCAAAATATCACAATTTTTCCAAATACAGAGGCCTGACACGACCCCCTGTGTCCCCCGACACGACCCGTGTCAAGTGTCCTAAAGTGCACCCTAAACAAATCAACTTTTTATGAAAGACAGGGGACTGACACGGTCACCCATGTCCTGTGACACGGCCCGTGTCAGGGAGCCTGCGCCAAAAAAATGCTTTTTGACCCAAAAATCACTTTTCCTCTACCTTTGATACCAGTACGAATTCAGTTCTTTTTACATGGATTTTTCACTCGTTAACAGTCCCATCATGGTTCTTAGGATCAAATTATACCTATAACATCATCTAAATTATTAGCCTAACTTTTACTAATCAAATTAGGAAAATCATAGTTCTCTTCACCTTCCCCAATCATCTAACATTATCAACAACCATAACCCAATTCACAAATCACAATACATACACAAACAATTCAATCAACCTCAAACATATATCAACAATCATCATATTATTCATAAACATATCATAAATCCATCAATTTCAATCCAAATTCATAAATCCCTAAGGGAGTAAGGAACCCCCAATTACCCTTCTATGTTAGGTCACGAATATAAAACCCTTTCTCCCCCTTACCTCAAATTCAATTGATCCTTGGAGAAATCTTGATTTTCAAATCCTACGATTCTTGATCTCCCTCTTCTTCTCCCTTTTCTCCAGAGCCCCTTGTTCTTCGTCAAAAAGCACGATAATGAGAAATGTATCGCGTTCTCCCCTTTTCACAATATAACCAAATTACCACCTTACCCCTTAGACCTCCAACTTACTCTTTTATTTTATTTTATTAAATAATAATATTATAATAATAATAATACACATCATCATATTATCATTATTTAAATAAAATACCTTCTCCCATATAATTCCAAATATCTCACCATAGTCTTAATATTTATTTTATAAAATAATTTATAAAAATCAGGGCGTTACAAGTGCCCCATGGAATAAGGCTATACACAAGAGATTACTTCCATACTTTATTAAGTGTCTTTTGGATTTTTGTTTAAAGATGAAAGAAGAAGACTCAAATGAGAAAGGACAGACACTAAGGGGACTAAGACACAACCCTAAGTTATTTATTGTATGCAAAAGGGGGCCCTAATGGTTTGTGAGGTTTTCTAATCCTAATGAAGAAAGGAAATGAAGGAAGGAGAATTAGAACTCAACTTACTTCCTAAGGAAGGTAAGTGGTTCTAAGGAAAGGGAAGCCTATACAATAAAGCACAAAGTGCTAAGGCGATCACATTTATAAAGCATAAAGAGATGAGTATGAAGTAGAATATACAAGGCTCACCTCAACCTCCCTACAAAACAAAGGTTAGCTTCACAAAGTCATTTGAACATACATGCGTGGCAAAACTCAAGTAAAGATCATAATAGCTAAGGAAAAGCATTAATGATCCTCTAGGGTTAAGACCTAAGCCTAAGGTATCCTAGATGATAACAAGCTTCTAATGGCAGTAGATAAACCCTATTTAATCATTCTAAGGTCATAAGAACAAACAATGACAAACTATGCTCTAAATGATACTAAACCCTAATAGGAGTCAAGGTGAAGTTAAATGAAGTATTCACATGGTTAATGTTGCTCCATGGATTTCCATCCTGGTACAAACGCGAAAGTGGCGCGTAAGAGGTAGAGTCGCCAGCCATGCATTTTTATCCCAAAGGAATGGGAAAGGTAATGCTACACAAACTAAAGAAAAGAAAAGTAAGGACAAAGGTCCTGCGAACCAAAGAGACTGGGTTCGGGAGTCGGTTATGACCTAGGAAGGTATTAGCACCCCAAATCGTCCGCCGTACCCGACGGGATCCACGCTTTCAAAGAAACTATCTCAAAGGGTGTAAGAATGAAAGCTGCTGCAAAATGAATGACTAAAACTGGATAAGAAAAGAAAAGAAAGGGGGAAAATGTAGGGAAAATAAAAGAATGCTCGAACAGGCCCTACCCTGCTGCCTACGTACCTCATATAGATAAGAGGATCAGAGTCGTCGTAGTTCCCCTAACTAGGGGTGGAAAAATTTCTTGTGTTTTAAGCTTGAACTACTTATGTTAATGCTCAGGTGTTGTAGGCTTGGATGATGAATGCGTAACCGTCTTGAAAAGTGACAAGTAGTAAACGTTCGTACGTAAGGAGTGAATGGGATGAGAAAAGAAGTCCCGAAGGAGAGACATTTATTCTTTTTCCAATGTTTTTTATGAGTCTTTTAGGAGTGTTGCACAAGGAAGTGAAAGCAAATCCTTTCCTAAGGATGTATTCCCATTACCACATCCCTAGTTAGAATGAGTAACAAGTCCATTAAGAATGAAGAAGATTCTCAAACTTGTTTCCCAAGAATAGGGTTTGAATTCACAAACTTGTTTTGGAATTATTAAGTGTTTTTGTAAGTTAAAGTGAAGGGATGTTTTTTAGGCTTTTCTTTGTGAAAATAGTCTTATGATTGAACTTATGCATCATGCTAGACAAGCTTGTACCACCACCAAGATGGGGTGAATACAAGTGCCCTATGGAATAAGGCCATGTATCAAATACTACTTCAACCTTTATTAAAGTTTTTTTTTATGTTTTTGTATGAAGATGAGAAGTGAAGAAAACCAAAGGAGCAAAAGGTAAACAACTAAGGGAATCTAATCATCCTAGAAGTTATAATGCATAGGGTTGGTCCTAGGTTTGTGAGGCTTCAACTATCTAAAGAAGAAGGAGAGAAGAAAAGAAGAAGGAAAAAGAAGAAGTTAGAAAACAACTTACTTCTCTAATGAAGTTAAGTTGTTACTAAGAGGGAGGAATAATGAAATTGTACGAAGGATGGCATAAGGCAGATCATAAAGACAGGTATGAAAGCATTAAAAAAAATGAGAATAAGATTTGAAATATGGATAGCATCCACACTTCACTTACCATTGCGCCTACAAAGGGTTATGACATGTACAAGTGATAAGGTGAAAACAAATAAGATCAAATGAGATTCAAACACACAAGATATCATATCAAAGCATCACAACTAGAAGTAGAACTCCATATCCAAGTACCAAGATCAATCACACAACATTATATGAGAAATGGAGCAAGAGGTCACAACAAAGCAACACAAGTTAGCATAAAAGGCATAAGGTCTAGACATGAGATAAGAAGTATCATACAAGCTAAACAAATGCCAAAATCACCAAATTCAGAACCTTATCATGGTATAGAGTGCTTAAGGAAAGAATTTAAACATCAATAGAAGCATGCAAACTCATACAAGGTCACACAAGAGAAATAAGGAGAAGTGAGAAGTGTTGTGAATACTCATGTAAGTGTCAAACTTAGTGACCAAGTAACACAAGGAAAATCAAGATGTGAACTTCATACAAGGACTAGAGGCATGTCATCACATTAAAAGAGCCTAAATCAAACCTTAGGAGTTGGAAAAAGTGCCCTCCTAACCTAATAAGCAAGTATAAGCCAAGAAAACATCAAAACTAGGTCAAGTAGATCACAAAATTCACATAAAAGGGAAATAGGTCCTAAAAATTCTACAATTAGGCACGTGGACACTTTGATCAATTAAAAACCACATATAAAAACCACAATTCAAAAGTCAGAGGCAAAGTAAGTCAAATAAATGGCTAAAGTCCAATTAGGGTTTCATAATCTTCAACACAAAGAATCATAGCAAAAGGCAAGCAAAAACAAACTAAAAATCAGGAATAAAATCTCAAATGATCTTCAACATATTAGAAATAAAATTCAAAAAGAACTAGGTTCATCTCTATTACCAATTTCAAAATAAAAAATAAACAAACTAAGTTATGCATAAAAGGAAATAAACTACAAGAAAATAAAGTCAAAATTAATTCAGGCTCAACAATGCATAGAAAATGAAATTAAAAAAATATCAGAAATTAAAGAAAACTAAAAGAAAGGTTCATGAATGTTTTGGTGATTTTTACTTAAGTCTAACTATTTAAAAAAACACTAAAAATTAACAAATAAAGAAAATAAAAAATGGAACAAAGAGGAGGGGGTGAAAGTAGCATGAGAAACTCAATCTATATGCGTTTGGGCCCATATAGGGGGTGCGCATAACAATTTGATCCAGGTCCAACACCAAATGCCCAGTCAAACAAACGAAAGTAATCAGATCCAAAGGCTGGAAACGAAAGTCAAATGGTAAACAACATCAAAGGTTCACAACGCAGTCAACCAACCTAACGGTACTCACATCCAACGATCTACATTCGAAACCCAATTCCCTCCAGATCCAACTCTCTACAAATATTCTGGCAGAAAATCAAAATAAAGAAAATCACAAAAACAAAAATAAAATGGCAAAAACAACGCATGTGAGGTGCACATGTCTCATTAATGTGTTGGCAAGATCTGATCCTTATGATGCGAATAGATCCAACGCTCACGACTTAACTTGGAGAAAACACAAAATCCATGAAGGTCCACCGGCCGGAGGAGCGCCGATCACCTTCCCTGGCTAGCTCTGATGAAGGCCAACACCAAAACTTTCCAAAATTGAGCAAAGTGTATACCAAAATGAAGCTGACATTATATAAATCATGAATACGCTATCCACTTTCACAAACAGTCACCAAATAAGGCAAATCGAACAAAACAAATCCAAGCATCAAAACTGAAAATCTAGATTTAAGGCACCACAAGGTCTCTAATCACTTCAATCATATTACATCAAATAATAGCAATCCAAAACAATCAATAAGAGACCAAATCCGAAGCAAAAGTGATTAAGAAGTTCAAACCTGTATGAAGCTTCCTTGAAGAGTTTGAGAAAACCAGAGGTGCACTGAACTTCTTGTGCTTCCTTGATCCTTTTCAAAGCCAAATAAAGGCTTGTTGAGAAAAACAAATGCAGGAACGTGGATGCTCTGAATATGATATTGAACCTACACTTCAAAGCAGAGCTCCGATGAGGATAATGAGAGTGTAATGCACAGATTGAGAGAGATAATGAGGGATGAATTTGGATCTGAATCCAAGAGAATGCAGAGAGAGAATGGAAGTTTGTTGTGATTTTATTTGGATGATGAAAACCAAAAATGAGAGAGAGAAAATGCTGATAATGATGAGTGATGTAATGTGTGTTCTCTCCTTTCCAAAATCGTGAAAATAAACTTATAGCAAGGGATGTGAGGCTGAATTGGAAGGTGTTGATTGCAAAGTTTGTTATGTGAAAAAATGCAGAGGGCGTGCACCTTCTTTCACACTTTACATTTGGTCTTCAAATTCAATAAAATTCATGTGTTTCCATGTGATTATGGTGAGCCTGATGTGGTGTCACGTGTATGTTTAATGATGAAAACAATGTGAAGATCAATGATGATGGTTGTTGGTTGTAACGAGGTTGTATGGCAAGGCTTCACATGCAATATCCTTCCTTTGGTTAATGAAGTGTGATCACATGAGTGGCTAAAGGTGTGATGGTGTGTCATAAAAGAATGAGAGAGAGAGAGAGAGAGAGAGAGGCGTGCATATGAGTGTATGTAATATGCTGACCATACTACACCACTTTTGGTACATCCTTTTGCCACATTTGTACTTTATATTTTTCTAGTTTTCCATTAAAATGATACAAAACAAAGTAATATACACACAACAAAATTATGCCACACAAAAGTGTGGGGTGTACATCAAAAAAGTGTAAGAAAAATGTACCATGACATGTGAAACCAAATTAAAAATAATGGACCAATGGTATGAGGACACCTATGCACCAAAAACCCTAAAATGCACCAAAACTTCAAAAATTCATATCTTGAGTTCTAAAAATGCCATGAAGGTGTTCTTGGACGTTTTGGAAAGGGAAAATCATGATCTACAACTTTAATTTTCAAGGAAAAATCATCTGGAGCTTTTTTGCACATGAAACAATAACTTGAATATCTAGGGAAAATATATCCAAAAATAGAAATTTCTACATTTCAATATTTAGCAACTTTTTGCATATTCCTAATTTTTGACTTCTGAGCTCATCCAAACTATTCCCTGATCCAATATAGCTTCATGTAGTTGATGAATATGATCAAAGTCCTAAAAATCTTTTGTTTGACTTTTGAACTGTACAGTTGACTTTCTTGCTTCACCAACAAGTAAATGCTCAAATACTTGACTTCTTCAGTGAATTTTTGTCTCAAATTTCATATATAAGCCTTGCAGATCATATGAGAGTCTTTGACCACAAGAATTGGTCAAAGCTCAGAGAATTCCCTTATTTGGAGCAAAACCCTAGTTAGGGTTTGTCTGTGTAGGAGAAAATGCCATGCTGAACTCCTGATGAAATTCCACCCTTCTAAGACTTTGAGGATGATCTTGAGCTTGTATAAGATATGAGGATACCTTGTGAGCTTCTTGCAATGTCAATTGGCTCTTGGCTTGGCTTGGAGAATCATGAATTTCTAGATGATTGATCATATGCCTTATGCTAGAACATGTAGTATTATGCTTCATTTTTCTATGCCAAATGCTAGGATATGGTATGCTTATGCTATGCTTATGATGTGAAAAATTGGACCTCTTGATTTGGTACAATGAAGTGTTAAGGATCATCAAATACACTCCTTTGTGAAAGTCTGAACGCTCGGTCCAACTAGCTGACACCTACCCTGCCCCTGGGTTAAATGTAAGGGTTTTTGTCATGTGAAAAGAAGCTCCTACTTCAAGGCTCAAAGGGGTTAACGAGGGTATATCTCCCTTATTTTTCCAGTGTTTAGGAATTTGAAACAAAGTCTGTACATCGTCAACAAGGTCTTATTCAAGAGCACACGGTTGGAGATTTTTGCGTTTTCTTTTCATCATTCTCCATCACAGAGTTTAAGAAAGATAGTTGGTATTGTAAAGCACGTACACAAAATTATAAGTAAATACGAATGAATTACTTCAAGAAAAACATGTGCATTTCATTAATTAGCATTCAAAATAAACAAACTTCATGCATGCATACAAAGTTCAGACAATTAGATAAAAGCTACAAATGAAAATGCAGTAAAGAAGCTGAACATTGCAATCATTGAGGGGACTTGACTCCGTCTGGACCTGTTGATCTTGAATACTTTCATTGATCAACAACTTTTCCTGATGGGATTTGCAATCTTCAATCAAATGGTCACATGCCTGAACCACACTTCCTTCCCAATTATTATGACCTTAAGTCTTCGACGTTCAAACATTGACACGAGACGTCTGAAGAAAAGAGTGACACTGAGGTGAAATTGCCACATAAGGTTGACACCTAAGGTTGCTCGCAAAGACCTGACGATCTCCTGCCACGTATCTCCATTGGCCCAGTACCAATGAAGCATCAGAGCGACATAGTTCGTCTCAATAGGGAGGAAATACAATGATGAAAACAACTAAATGCCACTGTTGAGAGTATAGGAACACTCCTGGCTTTATTGCTTTAGTTATTTTTCAATTTTGACGGACTTTGATAAGAAGGCTTCAAGTTAAAAATAGCCCATCTGGCGTAATGATCTTGGCATCAATCAAACCTTGCACCCCACGTTCAAACTCCCTACAGTTGTCAATAGTGTGCCCAAACTTTCCTGAGTGGAACTCGCACATAGCAGTCATATTGTAGTCCGGAGGAAAAGGATAAGGCACCAGTAAAGCTCTCCCTAACTTAATCAAAGAACCTTCTTTGGAGGAGATCAAGCAATTGACTACGAGACAGTGGACCTTGATCAGATCTTCCTTCAGATATCTTAGGTCCTCTCCTCTATTATAAACGATTATGTGGAGGATACTGATGAGGGAATCCAAACTGCCCATGTACCCTTCTTCCTTCACCGGGAACCGGTTGTGACCCCCCTAGACACTTCACAAGAATGGGCATTCCCATGACTTGAGGTAAACTTTGGCGAAGCAACAACATTCCCCTCTTGGGCAACCAATGGAACATTTCCAACCACTTTCATGCCAGTTGGTCCGAACTCGATTACACCAACATCAACCAAGTCTTGCACTTGGCGTTGAAACGCTTTGCACTCTTCAATGTCATGGCTTGGCGCCCCTGAATGAAAACTATAATGAACACTTCCATCCCTTCCCCTGGGAATCGTAGTAGGAAGTGGAGCCAACTGGAGAAGCTCAATCACTCTCAAATTCAATAGATGCTGAAACAGATCATCAGGATGCATTGGTAAAGGATCAACGATTCTTTCCTTCTCCTGTTGATGCTGAGGTAGTACTACTGGAGGAGTTTCAGTCATAACCTGTTGATGTGTGCAACTTGAGAACCCACGACTTACTAATTACAGATGATCCTTGGCCCATGGGGAACACCTCTTTCTCTCTTGCGACAAGTGAGTGCATCTTTCCTTGCTTAGCCTCCTGGACAGGCGTAAATCCTATTGCTCCAGAATCAATATGCTCCTAAACTTTTAGCTTGAGCATCTTGCAACTCTCTACATTATGACCAAATAATCCAGAGTGAAATTTTCATCTTTCCTTGAGATTAGTACCCATAGGGTACTTGGTGTGCGGGAATCCCACATAAATTGGCTTGATCAACTTCAATTCTAGCAGGAGTGGCAGTAACTGCGCGTACGACATAGGAATTTGATCCAATTTCTTCTCAACTTTCTCTGTCTTGAGATTATCGAAAGATAATGTCCTGTGGGAAGACTCTGTCAGTGGAGATTTGGGAAAAGACCCCTGTTCTTTCATAAGTTCCCCAGACAATGGAAGATTCGGAACTTCGGTTGCAGTAGCAAGCAACTGACCATCTTTTTTCTTCAGCATGTCCATAACCTGGTTCATTTGAGCCTTCATCTCATTAAGCTATTCCCTTAACATTTCATGATCCTAGGACAATTCTCGATTGTCCGCCCTAAAATACCCTAGCTGGGTCCTCATTTCAGTCACCTTTGCCCGAAGTTGTTCCACCTTCATGCCCTGAGAATTCTGACTCAAGTTGGCCATTCTGACAAGAAATCTGATCAGGATGAGAATCTGTCTTTAAAATATCGTTGCAACGAAAGTGCCTGAAATAGAAGAGACTTTAGGAACCTGCAGCTATGCCTGCAATACAAGAAGAAAGGTGATATGTATCAAATGCAACTATTTATGTTCCCACAGTCAGGCGTTTGATGCCCCAGTTCCAATATTTAGCAGAAAATGACCCATCTGGCTTTTGGAAATTGGCTTTCCATCATAAGATTTCTTCGAGAGGTATTTAGATCCCGATGGCCTTAGACAACCAGGTTTTAGTGCAGTCAGAGAAAAAACAAGAATTTGAGCAAAGAAAACTACTATATAAAGCAACGCCTATAAGGCAAGAGTAACAACAATTCCTTGAAGGGTTACAAGTCTTACAAACAAAGTGCTGGAAAAATAAATGAGATTCCTACAACAAGCCTATAGGTAATCTGAAATACATAAAGAAAACAACAACTAAAACTCTAAGCTGTAAGAAGATTCTGCCTCCTCTCCTATAATCCCCAACTCTGCCATAGCCTTCTTCACTCTGACCATCAACTTGAGAACTGCAATTTCCTTGAGTGCTTCTTCCAAGGCCTGCTGACTCTGCACCAACTGTCGGGTCTTCTCTCTTTGTATCTTGCGAGCTTTTTCAAAATCCTCTCTCTGAGAAGCCATCTGCATCTCATAGAATTCATCTTTTTCCTTGTATTTCTTCTGATCTTGCTTCCTTTAGTCTTGCAACCAAGCAATAGATTGTTGAGCTTCTCTAATATTTTTTCTGGTATTCTTATGCTTTGCTTCTCTCTTTGAGTTCATCAAGCCTCTTCTCTAGAAATAAGCTTCCCTCCCAGCAAACTCCTTCTCCTTAGCTTCCTGAGCTTCCTGTATCCTTTGTAGATTTTCTTCTACTTCCTCTTTAGAACTAACTGTGCGATGATACAAGCTAGTCATTTCCTTATTCTCAACTCTTAGATCATGTATCAATGCTTCCAGTTTCTTATAACTTTCAACAGACACAGTAGCCTGAGTAGGTACATGTACTTCCTTTGAGTATAATGGAACTTCGACTGTAAATGGAAGAAGGAAAGTGTCCACTCTAACTTGTAACCAAGCAGCAAAAGGAGGGTATGTCTTCGGATCCACCTTTACAAACTCTTTCTTACCTTCTCTTGTCTTCACTTCCCAATCTTGGGATGCCTGAATAACCAACTTCTCATTTCCTTCTGCTAGGAAATACAAAGACTCAGCTAACTCATCAATGGATGGAGGATTCTTCAGATGGTAGCCAAACTGCTTTCTGGACAACCTATGATTGTAACTTGTCACTCCTTTTCTTCCTAGTAAAGGTACATTAGGGAAGTTACCACACCTGGTAATAATATCCTTTCCCACTAGATCTATGATGCATTTCCAAGCTATGTCATCAGAAGTTAGCCCCATCAATCTTCTAGCCCACTTCCACTCCTGCTTAAGATCCTTGAATGGTTCTGACTTTGGAAGCCTCTTAGCAAACCACTCAGCAAATAAAGGAGCACAACAATTCACATACACTTTTCTCTTCTTGTTTCTATAATGGACCCCATAATAGAAATCCCCCAACAACGTGGGCACTGGGTTTCCTTTGATGAATATAGTGATGGTCTCCATACTGATCCAGCCTTTCTCTCCAGGAAACAAACTTATCCCATACACCATTAAGGCCAACAATGCACTGAATTCTAACCACTTGTTTTCTAAAGCAAAAACATGAGCTTATGTGATAAGAAAATCCAAAGCAAACCCTTTTCCTTTACCAACCTCCAAGCCTATCTTCACTCTAAGCATAGTTAGATGGCAAGCAATTGCTATATCCTTATACGGGGAACCCTCTTTGAAGCGTAGTAAGGAATAACCTCTTTGATAGGAATCTTCTGGATTTCAGAAACTTCTTCCAAGGTAGGAGCTAAAATATAATCAGGAAACACAAAGATTCTTAGTTGGGGATCGTAGAACTGCAACAAGGAATAAAGACTATCTCTCTAGTCAATAATGGGCTTGTTCATGTAACCCAAAACTTCCCATACCTGCTTCTGAAATTATCCAAAACCTTGTCATTCATTAGGCCAACCAGCTTTTGAATACCCTCAGTTTCTGGTTGTGGAAAAATATAATGGACATTCCTTTTTCTGGGAGCCTCCCCATTTTCTGCCATCTGGATAAGTGGCAATTACCAGAACTGGGTACAATATGCAAATGACAACCTGAAAATGAAAGCACAAACAGTTAATGCGAGTATGATGCAATACAAATGCAATGCAGACATATGATCAACATCTGGGACTGTCTGGATACTGAACATTAGAGCCGAGTGACCAGAAACCAGAATCCTCTGAATAAAGACCCATGAACAAGAACTCAGTCCCAAATAAGCCCAAATCAAATATCAGATAACTTAAGAACTTCAGGATCAAAGTAACCATATCAGATTATAAGACTGCACTGGCAATGAGGTTATGATGAGGTTAAGGGCTCCTGCAAACCTGTAAACCCCTCCCATTCTCACGGGTGTGCTTCGGGTCAAACATCACAGACTCTCAAAGCTGAATAATAATAATACTTTCACCATTTCCAAGAAATGACTCATGACCAAATCAGGGAATCGGTTTGGCATTATGTACTACTCAGGGAGGTCTTAGCGTGAGTCCGGGAAAAACAAGCATCCCTTATAAGTCCCCAGCTTCGAGCGCTGAAATCGAGAAACAATAATACATTTAGCCCGTAGGATATAGTACTATTGTCATACGACCAGATGCTTTAACTGAGTTCCTATAAAAGAACCAGCCATCCTATGCGAGTTCCCAGTGGGCCCTCGGGTGCGAATGGGTTTGCCACAGAATGTGGTCTTCCACTGTCACCACTGGGGAGGGATGTTTCCACAAAGGTCCTCAATGATCGGTCCCCAGATGCACATAACTATTGAGATCGTGTAATGATCCAAGAAAGATTCATGCATCAAAAAACATCTAAGAAGGTCGCAAGTCTGGGTGTGGAACTCACTACTACCAACATAGCAATATGCCATGAAGCCAAAGTGACTGTCCACGCTAAGTCCTAGGGTACACTCGAGCCCCGGTTACAAGCTCATCTCACAGTAACAATTCCCAAACCCTCCAAAAGAAAACCAACACAACCAGACAATCCAATATATACAGATGATGCATAAAAATAAATACTGAAAGTGATAAATAAAGCTGTAAATAAAACTGTACATAAACAACAATAAAATTAACAGGAAACAACAAACAATCAAACACCCAATGAAACAAAAACATGCAAGCGCAAGGAGAGACTCTCAAGGGGAAACCAGAGATTCTGGTTAGGAAGTCCCTGTTGCACCCCAAAATTTGCCCTCACAATACAAGACTTTGTGTGCTAAGAAGGTTCACAAGGTTCACAAGATTCACAATGCTTACAAGACCTTTCATGAGGTTCATGAAGTCTACATGTCACTTTATGAGGTTCACAAGGTTCACAAGATTCACAACACTTACAAGACCTTTCATGAGGTTCATGAAGTCTACAAGTTACTTTATGAGGTTCACAAGGTTCACAAGATTCACAATGCTTACAAGACCTTTCATGAGGTTCATGAAGTCTACAAGATACTTTATGATGTTCACAAGGTTCACAAGGTTCACAATACCTCCCATGAGGTTCACCAGACATTTTATGATGGTTCATAAGGTTCATAAAGTTCACAATTGGTCAGAAGAGTTGACAATTCCCTCAGACAATGCACCTCCTAAGCAGTGTATCAAAAACTAGGGTTTTGACTTTAATCAGGCAAAATGAACTTCCAAGACTTCAAGTGAGCTTCATAACATCTTATATGTGTGTAAGAACCCCCATGACAAGTTTCAAGACTTTTCTCAAAGGTTTGCTCAGCTAGAGGATCAGATAAGTCAAAATCAGTCAAAGCAGTTAAAAAGTCAAACTGAGGTCAACTGTGGTCAAACCAAAGTCAAACTTCATGATTTTTTGCCAACATAAATTATATGAAGTAAAATTCATCATTTGATCAAGGGTTGATCATGATTCATCAAGGAGATTTCAGATCATCAAGAATCAGGAGTTTCTAAATTAGGGTTTTCTCAGTAAAAGTCAATTGAAATTTGACCAGCCATAACTTTCACATGCTTCATCACCAAGTCTCCATCCAAAGCTCATTTTGAAGGAAATTGAATTCTCTACAACTTTGTGTCTCACAAGCCAAGCCCAAAAATGCTTCATTTGGAAGGTATGAGCTAAGACATTATAGGTCCTTTTGAAAGTCAACAAAAAGTCAACAACTTCAAAAGGGCATAACTAGAGATTGGTAAATGATATGGACATGAAACCAGTGGGGTTGGTTAGAGGACTCTTCAAGCTTTCCAAAATATCCAAGAACACCCTCATAGCATTAAAATTGAAGGATGTGTGCCCTTGCAAAGTTGGGAAATTTTTGGTTGGTTTATGAAGAAAATGGAGGTTTAAAACTAATTTTTTCTAAATGGGCTTGCCATATGATGACCCAATCCACACCAAGACATCATGCACGAAATTAACTTAATATTTTCATTATTTTCATTATTTTATTTTTATTTATTATGATTTTTTATATTAAAAATCATTTTAAATTCAAATAAAATATGAAATAGTGAAGATTTAAAATTATTTTGCTTCTAGAATGTCATAAATGATATTTTGATCTAATTGATACAAGAGTTATGAAAGTCATCCCAAAATAGCAAGGCTAGATCAAGATATTTCAAGTTTTAAAACCAAATATTTTTCAATCTTAAAAGGTCCAAATATCCACAAGTTTGTGAAAGCTCTTAACCTAATTTCATTCACTCCTATATATACAACATGAAGCAGCTTCAAAGAGACGATTTTGGCAGCCTCTCACCTGGTGTCAAAACTTCAAAAAATCATACAAAAACTTGATTTCGGTTTCTAAGTTAGAGTGTTATAGAGATGATTTCAAATCAACAACATTGAGGTTTCCTGAACCTATTCCAATCATCCTCATCATCAAATTCATGCCAAATCATACAAACCAAATTCATATTCTTGCCTTTCTTTTGGTTTTTTTCAATTTTAATGATTTACGCATGATTAATTGATTTTGATTACATAATATGTTTGTTTGATTGTGTAGATGGTTTTTGGATAGTTGGATTTAAGTTTCGATGCAGGAATCATAGGGCACCATGGAGAACTAAACTATTGGTTAATCTGCTGTAATCTGTTTTCGTCGATACTTCGAAGGCTGCAGTAGTGATAAACATTACAGGCTGACATGTAAGTCAGGTAATTACTACTGTTTCGATTTGCTCCGAATTTTTTCCAGAAGTTTAGAAAAAAATCGACTAACAATACTCTTTTAGAATAGAATTCTAAAAGATTTCGACCCTCAAAATCGCAAATTCCTATTTTTTCTATTTTATTTGATTTATTTTCTATTTTCATATTCTCAAAAAAATCTAAAACAAATTGTGCGTTCTTTATTTGATTTTATTATATTTTTAGCATCGTTTTAATATTTTTTAGATTTTATTTTAATCGCTTTTCTTATTTTTCATTATTTTAAAATCTGCAGCAATTTTATTTGATCCTGTTTATTTCTTTTTTTATTCTTCCAACAGTATATACCAAAAATAGGCAGGTGGGAGGAAAAAGATGGTGTGTGGCATGCGCTGATTGCCCTAGTGACAAAGACCTAAGGCCCACAACCTAGTGGCAAGGAACTGAGGTTTGGAGCATTTTGATGAACAAACGTGGGTGTCCCAGTGGCAAAGAACTCAATGAAGCAAATAGGGCAAACCCCCAATATTTTTGGTATCTCTAACTTTATTTTTCCCTTTTTCATCAAATTATGTATTTTCTTTGAATTTCCTTATTATTATTATTAAACTAATTTCTATAAGATAAAACAAAATCCTTTTTTTTAAAACTTATATTTTTTTCATAAACCTTAATTTTTTCCCTAAACCTTAATTTTAAACCTAAATCTTAATTTTTTTCATAAACTTTAAACCCTAAAATTTAGCCCTAATCTTTATCTTAAAACCCAAATTTCGCCATAATTTTTACCCTAAAATTTTTCCTAAACCTTAAATTTTTTTTAACCTTAAATTTTTTTCTCAAATACTAACCCTAATTTTTCTTCTCACCCTAAAAAATTAACTTATTTTTCTAAACCCTAATTATTAATCCTTATTTTTATTAATATGTAAATGACTTTAATATTTTGTTTATTATTATTAAATTTATTATATTTTCTTAATTAACTACTAAAAAAATTTCAATATTTATTTAACCTAAAAATAATTTTTCTTTTTAAATTCTTATTTTCTTTATTATTCTAACCATTATTATTGTTAATATTTTATTATTACTAATATTTGATTTTGTGGTTTATGTATTATTCTTATTATATTTATTCTTATTATTTTATTTTGATTATTATGTATCTGCTAAAGCCATGTAATAGTCGTAGGTTTATTTTTGTTTCTATTTTATGTTTATAAATATTTTCATTGCGTGGTTAGTAAAATAGGGAGTGTGAAACATATTTGTATTTAAAATTGATTTAGATCATTAACTTAAAAGATAAATATTTAAAATTGTACACTCACACACGTAAGTCGATCTTTGATCGCCATCTCACTTTCTAGGGTTACCTCTCATGTTGCCTAAACAAAAGGTCAAGTAGGGTGTATAAAGCAAAGTCCCTCATTTCACATCATCTAGTCCCTTAAACAGATAAAAAGATCAAGTCCCTTCGAATGTTGCCTTCGTAATGATCTTGTCCCTTTCGAATAAAGATGATAAGTCCCTTCGAATTGCTTATACACCCCACAGTTGCCTAAATAACAGATGTCCCTTCACTTGTCCCTTACATCCAAGGTAATGACTACCTATTCCTTAATAATAGGGATAGTATTACCATTTAAAGGATTCAAGAACAGAAAGACTTAAACTTTAGGGTAGGTTCCTCATAGTTACTTGCTCACTATTCAAAAACTTTTCAAACACTTCATACTTTCAAACAAATTTTCAAACACCAGTTTTTTACGCATCCGTACATGGATCATTATCAAACTCTTATGAAAATTTCTATTCACACACTTCATATTTTCAAAAACATTTTAAAGTGAGCTAAGTAACTAAGAGCCCATGGATAACCATGGATGTAAAGGGTGCTAACACCTTCCCTTTACATAACCTACCCCCCGGACCCAAAAATCTTTTAAAAGGTCTTTCCTGTTCTTTTATGCCTTTCCTTTGGATAAAATAAAAGTCGGTGGCGACTCTTGCTATCCGCAACATAACTAAAGTCAGTTCTCCCACCGTGTTACAGAACTGGCGACTCTGCTGGGGATTTAAATTAAAGAGGGGTACCCTTAGGAATTAGATCACTTTAAATTGTTTGCCTTGTTTGCTTTACTTTACTTGTTGGGCTCTTATGTGTGAAATATCCTAACTCGGATCTAGTGTACCTTAGGTAAATGGCAATAGACCAAGGAAACTGTACGACGTATATCGATATGGTTGATCTGGTGGCCATAGTTAGTGTGACTTCTTGGTTGGTGCTTATGTTCCTTAAGTCAAGTTAAGGATAATATGAGGCTGCCATATGTTGTCAATGCACTAACTAACTTTTAGAACCCTAGTTAAATCATCTTGGCCTTTAGAAAGTAGTGAGGTAACCGGCTTTGGTGCAGACTGAAGTTGGTTGACACTCGATTCTACACTCATTGAGATCTTAAACTTGGAGGGTTTTGGTTGGCAAGTAAGTTGCCTACTGAACAACCACCCTTGTGAAGGATCAATGATATTGAGATCCCTTAGAACATGGTTACTTTTGTAGGACAGGATGAACCATCTAACTTCAGGGGAGGGTATTGACCTTTGAACCTCATGCAAGCCTTTAAACCTAGGGCTATGGTGTGACTTGTTTGTGTGTGCCACATGTTTGTGATTGAGCATAACATCATGACATCATCATGCATCATAAGCATAGCATTTTCACTAACCATTTCAAGGACCAAGGGATTTATCTTTGTTCTTTGTTGCAGGTCATGGCTTCTGCTCATAGAAACACCATCAGGATCAACTTTGTGGGCATACCTGCTAAACTTAAAGAGTTGGTTTCTCAAGTGTCTGATCACTCCCAGTTCATCAAGAGACATGGTCACCTATTGGATCTAGTCACTTCAGGGTTCAATGAAGACATGATGAGTGTTCTGTTTCAGTTCTTTGACCCTAAGCACCATTGCTTTACATTCCCCGACTACCAACTGGTTCCAACCATGGAAGAGTTCTCTAAACTTCTGGGTATACCTGTTCTTGATCAAAGACCCTTCACAGGCTTGGAGAAGGAACTTAAACCAGAAGTTATTGCTGCAGCTCTACATCTGAAGAAGTCTGATATTGTTCTAGAAACGAGAAGCGGAGTTAAGGGTATTCTTGCTAAGGTGTTGATAGAGAAGGCTCAAGTGTTCTTGAAGGCTATGAGTTATGATGCTTTTGAGGATATCTTAGCCTTACTAATTTATGGCTTAATGTTGTTCCCCAATCCAGATCAGTTCATAGATGTGCATGCCATCATCATATTCCTGAGTCACAATCCAGTGCCTACATTGCTTGGAGACATCTTACATTCTCTTCACACCCGTACTACAAGGGCAAGAGGAACTTTGATGTGTTGCATACCTTTGCTATCTAGGTGGTTTATTTCTCACCTTCCTCGCTCAGTAATGAAGAATGGGCAAGGGTTCAGATGGTCCAAGAGGATCATGTCACTCTCGCATTCAGATATCCATTGGTGCTCCAGATCTATGGAGAATGTCACCATCATTGACCGTTGTGGGGAGTTTCCTAATGTGCCACTTCTAGGCATAAGAAGAGGCATCACCTACAACCCCTCTCTAGCTTTACGACAGTTTGGTTACGCTCGGAGTAATGGTCCACATGACATGTTGATTCAGGGCATTGTGTTTGATTACGACAACGATCTTCAAGGTTACCGTCAGAGATTCATACGAGCCTGGGGAAAAGTAAACAAGGTTGACAGCAAGACTCTGGAGCCTAAGTACACTATTCCTATGGAGGCTTATCTCATATGGGTGCGATCTCGTGCTCAGACTCTCATGATGCCATATCCTGCTATCCTGCCAGTTACCATGGAACCTGTTGCTGAAGGAGACACTGCTTATACCATCCTTCACCCAGACATGCCTACTGACATGGAAGACTTACAGAGATCCTGGATCCAGTTGAAGGAGCAAAGGGATACTTTCGAGGCTCATTACAAAGCAAGCCAAGAAAGAATCCTGGAACTAACAAAGCAACTTCATGAGGAACGGAATCTCAACTCATACCTCAACACAAAGAGGAAACGTCCATGGGAGACTTAAAACCCCATCTTTTGTATTCATTTCATTTTCATTGTAAGCCCAAAGGGCAAACAAATTTATTACTAATAAAAGTTTACTTTTTGGTTGTTTAAACAAATTTAAATCCTGCGGTCCTTGAAAACATTGCATACACATTTATACATCATATCATTGCATCACAGGTTTATTTATGCACAAGTTTCTCATCTTCTCGCTGTTTATTTCAGCAATGGCTCTTGAACAAACAGTTAAGGATCTCCAGGCACAAAATGCACAGTTCCAAGAGCTGATCCTGAACTTGACCAAGGGGCAGGATGAATTGAAGACACTGTTGGCTAAGAAGAAGAATCCTGAGGACAACAAGGATGATCAGCTGAAACAACTACAAGTTGAGATGACAGGAATGAGGACCCAGATGAATGACCAGGTGGCTCTTATTCAAAGTTTAGCTCAGGGACAAGAAGAGCTAAGAACCTTTGTCCACAAACTTCAAAGTGATAGAGCCAGGGATCTAATTGTCAGTGAACCTCTATTAAAACAAGCTGATTTGGTTGAAAGGAGGATGAAGATAAAAGAGGGTAAGAGATAGGTTGCCATTGATTGTTCTTCGATTGAAGAAGAAAGACCTGATAAGGTTAATCCACCTCAACACCAGAAATGTAGAAGGCAGTTTATCAAGTTCAGCACTCCAATGTCACAAGTTCTGCAATGCTTGTTGGAGATGAAGCTAATTTCCTTGGAAAATCCTCCTCAAAATCCTAAAACATCCTCTCCTCGCTATAATCCCAGGGCAAGGTGTGAGTACCACTCCAACAGTCCTGGACATGATACTAATAGGTGTTGGGCATTGAAGAAAAAGATTCAAGACCTGATTGACGAAGGAATCCTAGAGGTTACTCCAGAGGGTCAATTTGAGTTCTACTATCATCCATCAAACACCGAAGCTGCAAGACAAGTTGCCCAATATAGCAAGAAAGTAAGCCTACCTATTCCTGTTGAGATATGGGGCACCTTGGGACATCCAAGTGGTAAATTTGATTTCATGGTGAAGTATACTGCTCCTCAAAGTTCACAGATTGCAATTGAAGACATTCAACCAACTGGATGGGACAACATTTGAATTTTTCATTTGTAATTTCTTTTATTTGTTTGAACACTTACTATTATGTTAAACTTTTTTTTCTTTAATGCATTGCATATGTTTGTCTTGAATTAATCCTTTCGTTCCACTATATTTTGAATTATGCTTCTTATTTCTATCTTGTGATATTTAACTCCTGATAAAGCTATAAGCCTGTAGAGGGAGGATGACGAAAACGATACCATAATCTTATGCAGTATGCTTTTGAACAGACTATGTTGACGATGTACAGGCATTGTTTCAATTCCTAAACAGTGGAGATATAAGGAAGTTAATCCCTAGTCAACCCTTTTGAGCCTATGAAGTAGGAATTTTTATTCTCGCACAAATTAAAACCCTTATTCATAACCCGGGGCAGGGTAGTTACTCAGTTAACTCAAATATGCCAATTATCTGTGTTGTACACAACTAATGATGGTTCTCGGTAATCATTAAACCTGACAGTCAATATCCAGCAAAAGAAAAGCTTACTAAGTCAAAACCTATGAAGGAGACTTAGTAAAACATTAAGACAGCCCGCTAACTGTAACCTTGAAATAAGCAGTTCAGGCAAAAAGAAGGGATAATAAAGTCAAAAGGAGAAAAAAAGAGGTCACTATGAATCCTCAACAAAGAAAGATGACTGAGTATTCAAATAAATATTTGATTCCTGAACCATCACAAATATCAGTACTACAATTCCAAACTCATTTGAGCCTCAATGCATAAGTTAACTGAGTATAGGACTGAAGAACATCATGGAGATTGGGTTGGGTACAAATAAAATTTGAGCCTTTATCCTTTGTTTCTTAAACCATGAACCAGGCCACGTTATAACCCTTTAAAAGTCCTAACTGAAGCATGGTTAGTTCGAAAGCGTACTGCTACAAAAAGGTATCCTGACTCCTTTAGGGCTTATTATAAAACTTGAGTTAATATCACAGTTTTCTAAAAAAAAAAAAAAAAACTTTAATTCTTTTTTTCAAAAAACTTCAAGACAGACATAAGCATTGCATTTTTGAATACATTTGCTTACATATACTTGAGTGTTTGATAAACAGAGAAACTTACAGGATGAATGTTCAAAGTCCTTCCGGTAAACAAAGTTGCTTCCTGGATCAAAGTCCATGTATACAAAGGTGCATGATCATTATCTCCCAATCCAGGGGGGCAGGCCATGATACTGCCTAACTCATTTGGGGTAATCAGGACAAGATTCAACTATGTTTAAGCAACCAGAGGCAGATCTCCACATCTGTCTAAATTACTGAGGGTAACATTACAGAATTCATAATGCCAGGGGCATGGTCATTGTTTCCTAATCAAGGGGGCATACCAAGTTACTGTTCAAATCATTCGGGGCAATCAGTTCCAAATCCAACAGTGCTTAATAGCCAGGGGCAGCTCTTCTCATATATTTGAATTACCAAGGGTGACATTACAAAGTTCACAATGCCAGGGGCATATGCTTATGGGGCATTCTACTTGTTTCTCTTGAGGTGGCTCATTACAGATACTTCCATTATGGGACAATTCATCCCCAACCAAGGGGCAATGCTTTCTTTTCAAATCTAGTATCCGGAGAGTACATGGTCCATTACAACTTGAAGACACATTCCTCTACCTTGATTTGGAATTCTCAGCAAAAGTCATTGTGGGAATTAATTGTCTATGCCAGTAGTATCAGATGGTGTCAGTATCATGTCTTCAGATCCAGCTATGAGGATTTCTGGGAAGGTATTCAGGAAAGTTAAAATTTCATGAGCTCCAAATCCAATTGGTTATACACTCTCGAAGTTGAAACGATTCTGTTTTCAAGTTCAGCTTTACTTTTCCCTCTGAATCCAGATTTACTTCTACCATAAGCAAAATGTCCATTGGTTGTGTTTGAATGAATGTATGCTTTTGAATATGATTGATGTTTACAAGAAATGCATGAATGCTCAATATGATTGATGTTTACAAGAAATGCATGTATGCTTAATATGATTGATGTTTACCAGAAATGCATGAAAATACAGTAATAGTATTTATTAAGGACGAACGAGGGAAGGATTTCAACGAAGCTTCGCCAATTCATCTTTACAAGACAGCTACAAACCCTCAGTAGGACAAATCTATCTCCATAAAGTCACATCTCCCCTGGAATTTATATCCATCTCTTTTATCCTCATACGGATATTCGAGAATTTACTTTCCAATAAGGGTACGACGAATGAAGACGGGATGTTATACCTATCCTACTATCAAACGAAGACGAAGGTTATATATACCTTGCTATCCCCAGCAGACGGGAGGTTATATATACCTTGCTATCCCCAGCAGACGGGAGGTTATATATACCTTGCTATCCCCAGCAGACGGAAGGTTATGTATAATATATTATCAAACAAGACGGGAACGAGTTCTTCATATTCTTCAGCAATGAATCGGGATTTATTTTCCCTGGCCAGCAGTTGATATACGAAGATATCCAGACGCTTCAAGCTGCATGATGCATACATCATTTACATCATACCATAACATATATATTCATAAGTACATAATACATTACTTAAGTGCATCATACTATGCATTCATACATAATGTATAAACTAACATTTCCCTTGCAGGATAGTTATATGCAGGTAAAACAATATCAACAACTTACAACGGGTCAGAAATGATCTATACACCATTCAAGGTGTCCTCGAATAGCAGGCAAATGGTCTGTAAAAAGATCCATTCCCTGATTCAAGACATCTTTCAGAAGAACAAATCCTGACGTTCTTTTGAACCTTAAGAGCAAATCCTGACGCTCTTTTGGCCCCTTGTTCAAGATTTTTTCAGAAGAACAAATCCTGACGTTCTTTTGAACCTTAAGAGCAAATCCTGACGCTCTTTTGGCCCCTTGTTCAAGACTTTTTCAGAAGAACAAATCCTGACGTTCTTTTGACCCTTAAGAGAAAATCCTGACGCTCTTTTGGCCCCTTGTTCAAGACTTTTTCAGAAGAACAAATCCTGACGTTCTTTTGACCCTTAAGAGCAAATCCTGACGCTCTTTTGGCCCCTTGTTCAAGATTTTTTCAGAAGAACAAATCCTGACGTTCTTTTGACCCTTAAGAGCAAATCCTGACGCTCTTTTGGCCCCTTGTTCAAGACTTTTTCAGAAGAACAAATCCTGACGTTCTTTTGACCCTTAAGAATAAATCCTGACGTTCTTTCGGCCCTTGAATAGCAGGCAAACGGTCTGTAAAAAGATCCATTCCCTGGTTCAAGATACTTTTTCAGAAGGACAAATCCTGACGTTCTTTTGACCTTGGAGAGTAGGCAAACGGTATGTACAAAGATCCATTCCCTAACCCAAGATACCTCCAGAAGAGATAATCATCACGAAGATTTATTTCTAATGATCCATTCAACAATTCAAATCATGTTGCATAAATGATTCAGAGACGGCCTATACGAAGACCTAGTACTGAGATCCAGTATCAACACAAAACTATCATCACATCCAGTTCTTTAGATGGCATCTCTAAGCCCATCTCCAATTCTTCCAAGTGGCATCTTTAAGCCCACTCAAGCATATTCAACTAGCCATCTGTATCACTCTATGCACTGGTGAGTGCAAATTTTTGGGCTTTTGTGTTCAATCCCCTTCAACCTTCCAGGTCACGACTGGCAAATGTACCAATCTAACCCCTCAGGTTTCAGAAAATTGAACAGGGGCAGCTGTTGCACCCCAAAATTTGCCCTCACAATACAAGACTTTGTGTGCTAAGAAGGTTCACAAGGTTCACAAGATTCACAATGCTTACAAGACCTTTCATGAGGTTCATGAAGTCTACATGTCACTTTATGAGGTTCACAAGGTTCACAAGATTCACAACACTTACAAGACCTTTCATGAGGTTCATGAAGTCTACAAGTTACTTTATGAGGTTCACAAGGTTCACAAGATTCACAATGCTTACAAGACCTTTCATGAGGTTCATGAAGTCTACAAGATACTTTATGATGTTCACAAGGTTCACAAGGTTCACAATACCTCCCATGAGGTTCACCAGACATTTTATGATGGTTCATAAGGTTCACAAAGTTCACAATTGGTCAGAAGAGTTGACAATTCCCTCAGACAATGCACCTCCTAAGCAGTGTATCAAAAACTAGGGTTTTGACTTTAATCAGGCAAAATGAACTTCCAAGACTTCAAGTGAGCTTCATAACATCTTATATGTGTGTAAGAACCCCCATGACAAGTTTCAAGACTTTTCTCAAAGGTTTGCTCAGCTAGAGGATCAAATAAGTCAAAATCAGTCAAAGCAGTTAAAAAGTCAAACTGAGGTCAACTGTGGTCAAACCAAAGTCAAACTTCATGATTTTTTGCCAACATCAAGTATATGAAGTAAAATTCATCATTTGATCAAGGGTTGATCATGATTCATCAAGGAGATTTCAGATCATCAAGAATCAGGAGTTTCTAAATTAGGGTTTTCTTAGTAAAAGTCAACTGAACTTTGACCAGCCATAACTTTCACATGCTTCATCACCAAGTCTCCATCCAAAGCTCATTTTGAAGGAAATTGAATTCTCTACAACTTTGTGTCTCACAAGCCAAGCCAAAAAATGCTTCATTTGGAAGGTATGAGCTAAGACATTATAGGTCCTTTTGAAAGTCAACAAAAAGTCAACAACTTCAAAAGGGCATAACTTGAGATTGGTAAATGATATGGACATGAAACCAGTGGGGTTGGTTAGAGGACTCTTCAAGATTTCCAAAATGTCCAAGAACACCCTCATAGCATTAAAATTGAAGGATGTGTGCCCTTGCAAAGTTGGGAAAGTTTTGGTTGGTTTATGAAGAAAATGGAGGTTTAAAACTAATTTTTTCTAAATGGGCTTGCCATATGATGACCCAATCCACACCAAGACATCATGCACGAAATTAACTTAATATTTTCATTATTTTCATTATTTTATTTTTATTTATTATGATTTTTTATATTAAAAATCATTTTAAATTCAAATAAAATATGAAATAGTGAAGATTTAAAATTATTTTGCTTCTAGAATGTCATAAATGATATTTTGATCTAATTGATACAAGAGTTATGAAAATCATCCCAAAATAGCAAGGCTAGATCAAGATATTTCAAGTTTTAAAACCAAATATTTTTCAATCTTAAAAGGTCCAAATATCCACAAGTTTGTGAAAGCTCTTAACCTAATTTCATTCACTCCTATATATACAACATGAAGCAGCTTTAAAGAGACGATTTTGGCAGCCTCTCACCTGGTCTCAAAACTTCAAAAAATCATACAAAAACTTGATTTCGGTTTCTAAGTTAGAGTGTTATAGAGATGATTTCAAATCAACAACATTGAGGTTTCCTGAACCTATTCCAATCATCCTCATCATCAAATTCATGCCAAATCATACAAACCAAATTCATATTCTTGCCTTTCTTTTGGTTTTTTTCAATTTTAATGATTTACGCATGATTAATTGATTTTGATTACATAATATGTTTGTTTGATTGTGTAGATGGTTTTTGGATAGTTGGATTTAAGTTTCGATGCAGGAATCATAGGGCACCATGGAGAACTAAACTATTGGTTAATCTGCTGTAATCTGTTTTCGTCGATACTTCGAAGGCTGCAGTAGTGATAAACATTACAGGCTGACAGGTAAGTCAGGTAAGTACTACTGTTTCGATTTGCTCCGAATTTTTTTCCAGAAGTTTAGAAAAAAATCGACAAACAATACTCTTTTAGAATAAAATTCTAAAAGATTTCGACCCTCAAAATCGCAAATTCCTCTTTTTTCTATTTTATTTGATTTATTTTCTATTTTCATATTCTCAAAAAAATCTAAAAAAAATTGTGCGTTCTTTATTTGATTTTATTAGATTTTTAGCATCGTTTTAATATTTTTTAGATTTTATTTTAATCCCTTTTCTTATTTTTCATTATTTTAAAATCTGCAGCAATTTTATTTGATCCTGTTTATTTCTTTTTTTATTCTTCCAATAGTATATACCAAAAATAGGCAGGTGGGAGGAAAAAGATGGTGTGTGTGGCATGCGCTGATTGCCCTAGTGACAAAGACCTAAGGCCCACAACCTAGTGGCAAGGAACTGAGGTTTGGAGCATTTTGATGAACAAACGTGGGTGTCCCAGTGGCAAAGAACTCAATGAAGCAAATAGGGCAAACCCCCAATATTTTTGGTATCTCTAACTTTATTTTTCCCTTTTTCATCAAATTATGTATTTTCTTTGAATTTCCTTATTATTATTATTAAACTAATTTCTATAAGATAAAACAAAATCCTTTTTTTTAAAACTTATATTTTTTTCATAAACCTTAATTTTTTCCCTAAACCTTAATTTTAAACCTAAATCTTAATTTTTTTCATAAACTTTAAACCCTAAAATTTAGCCCTAATCTTTATCTTAAAACCCAAATTTCGCCATAATTTTTACCCTAAATTTTTTCCTAAACCTTAAATTTTTTTTAACCTTAAATTTTTTTTCTCAAATACTAACCCTAATTTTTCTTCTCACCCTAAAAAATTAACTTATTTTTCTAAACCCTAATTATTAATCCTTATTTTTATTAATATGTAAATGACTTTAATATTTTGTTTATTATTATTAAATTTATTATATTTTCTTAATTAACTACTAAAAAAATTTCAATATTTATTTAACTTAAAAATAATTTTTCTTTTTAAATTCTTATTTTCTTTATTATTCTAACCATTATTATTGTTAATATTTTATTATTACTAATATTTGATTTTGTGGTTTATTTATTATTCTTATTATATTTATTATTATTATTTTATTTTGATTATTATGTATCTGCTAAAGCCATGTAATAGTCGTAGGTTTATTTTTGTTTCTATTTTATGTTTATAAATATTTTCATTGCGTGGTTAGTAAAATAGGGAGTGTGAAACATATTTGTATTTAAAATTGATTTAGATCATTAACTTAAAAGATAAATATTTAAAATTGTACACTCACACACGTAAGTCGATCTTTGATCGCCATCTCACTTTCTAGGGTTACCTCTCATGTTGCCTAAACAAAAGGTCAAGTAGGGTGTATAAAGCAAAGTCCCTCATTTCACATCATCTAGTCCCTTAAACAGATAAAAAGATCAAGTCCCTTCGAATGTTGCCTTCGTAATGATCTTGTCCCTTTCGAATAAAGATGATAAGTCCCTTCAAATTGCTTATACACCCCACAGTTGCCTAAATAACAGATGTCCCTTCACTTGTCCCTTACATCCAAGGTAATGACTACTTATTCCTTAATAATAGGGATAGTCTTACCATTTAAAGGATTCAAGAACAGAAATACTTAAACTTTAGGGTAGGTTCCTCATAGTTACTTGCTCACTATTCAAAAACTTTTCAAACACTTCATACTTTCAAACAAATTTTCAAACACCAGTTTTTTACGCATCCGTACATGGATCATTATCAAACTCTTATGAAAATTTCTATTCATACACTTCATATTTTCAAAAACATTTTAAAGTGAGCTAAGTAACTAAGAGCCCATGGATAACCATGGATGTAAAGGGTGCTAACACCTTCCCTTTACATAACCTACCCCCCGGACCCAAAAATCTTTTAAAAGGTCTTTCCTGTTCTTTTATGCCTTTCCTTTGGATAAAATAAAAGTCGGTGGCGACTCTTGCTATCCGCAACATAACTAAAGTCAGTTCTCCCACCGTGTTACAGTCCCCAGCAGAGTCGCTAACTATCGCTCCCTAGATTTCCATCCTGGTACAAACGCGAAATTGGCGCGGAAAAGGTAGAGTTGCCAGTCAGGCATTTTTATCCCGAAGGAACGGGAATGGTAATGCTGCACAAACCAGAAGAAAGAAAGGAAGGACAAAGGTCCTGCGAACCAAAGAATCTGGGTTCGAGAGTCGGTTACGACCTGGGAAAGTATTAGCACCCCAGATCATCCGCCGTACCCGACGGGATCCACGCTTGCAAAGAAATTGTTTCAAAGGGTGAGGGAATGAAGCTGCTACAAAAAAAAGAACTGGAACTGGAAAAGAAAAGGAAACTGAAAAAGAAATGGAAAGAAAAAATATAGGGAAAATAAAGATTGTGCTCGAACGGGCCCTACCCCGCTGCCTACGTACCTCATCTGGACATGAGGATCAGAGTCACCATAGTTCCCTTAACTAGGGATGGAAAGATTGCTTGTGTTTTAAGCTTGAACTGCTTATTTCAATGCTCAGGTGTTGCAGGCTCGGACGATGAGTGCATAACCGTCTTGCAAATTGACAAGTAGTAAAAAGTTCTTACGTTATGAGTGAGGGTGATGAGAAAAGAAGTCCCGGAGGAGAGACATTTATTCTTTGTCCAGTGTTTTTTATGAGTTTATTATGAGTGTGGCACAAGGAAGTGTAGGCAAATCCTTCTCTAAGGAATGTGTCCTTATTACCACACCCCTAAATAGAATGAGTAACAAGTCCACCAAGAAGGAAGAAGACCTTCAAACTTGCTTCCTAAGATTAGGGATTGGATTCACTAGCTTGCTTGGAATTATTAAGTGTTTTGTGAATTGAATGAAGAAATGTTTTTTTATGATTTTTCTTTGTGAAAATAGTCTCATGATTAGAATTGTACATCATAGACAAACTTATACCACCACCAAGATGGGGTGAATACGAGTGTTCCATGGAATAAGGCTATACACAAGAGACTACTTCAACCTTTATTAAAGTGTTTTTAGGTTTTTGTATGAAGATGAGAAGAAAAGAACCAAAAGGATCTAAAGGAAAAAGAACTAAGGGGAAAGAATAATCTGATTGTTGTCATGCAAAGATGGACCTAGGTTAGTGTGGTTTGAGTTATATCCTAATGAAGAAGAAGGAAAGAAGAAAGAAGAAGAAGAGGAAGAATGATATAGAAGAAGTTAGAAAACAACTTACTTCTCTAAAGAAGTTAAGTTGTTCCTAAGAGGGAGAAGTAATGAAGTTATACAAAGGATGGCATAAGGCACACCACAAAGAAAAGTATGAAAGCAAATAAATAGATGAGATGAAGGTTTGGAATGTGGATCAAATCCACACTTCACTTAACATGTGCACCTACAAGAAAAGGTTAGAACATGTACAAGTGATAAGATGAAAACAAATAGGTTCAAATGAGATTCAAACACACAAGAGACCATATCAAAGCATCACAACCAGAAGTAGAACTTTTCATTCACATTCTAAGATCAATCAAGTAACACCATGAAAGAATTAGGGCAAACAAAACAACACAAGGCAATACAAGTTACCATGAAGAAATCAAACATACATGAGATGAAAAGAGAGCATACAAGATAAACATGAACCACAAACTTCAAGACCAGAAACCTAACATGGCAAAGAAATGTCTAAGCAACAAGTGGAAGCACTCAAGAAAGCATACAAGTTCAATTGGGATCAAACAAGAGAGGTATGCGGACATAATAATTGATGTGAGCATACATGTAAGTGTGAGACTTCAAGACCAAGTAACTTAAAGCAAACCAAGGTTCAATCATCATACAAGGACCAGGGATGCAACATCATGCTATAAGACCTCAAATCAACCTCTAGGAGTTGGTACAAGTTCCCTCCTAACCTAATGAGCAAGCATACATCAAGAATATCCTCAAAATAGGGCAAGCAAGCACAAAATTGAAATAAAATAGAAACAAGCCTCATAAAATTCTACAAATGAACACAAGGACTCCTTAAACATGTGATATCATCATACCAAAAGGAAAATATCAAAATCAGAAGCAAAGTTATTCAAAGAAATGCATAAATGTCAACTAGGGTTTTGAAACTTCATCACTAAGCAACTAAGAAAAAGGCAAGCAAACACCATCTAAAGTTCATGAAATAAATCTTGCATGTTGTTCAATATGTTAAGAATCAGAAGCATAAAGAACCAATTTCATATCTATTACCATGCTCAAAATAAAAATTCCACAAGTTAAGGTGTGCATTGAAAGAATTAAAATAAAGAAAATAAAGTCAACAATTAATTCAGACATGAAAAATTAAAATAAATGGAAAATAAAATCATACAAAGTTAGAGAAAACTGAAAGAAGTTAACATGATTTTTTTGGTGATTTTTAGATGATCTTAACTATTTCTTAAAATAAGAATGAAACTAAAATAATGGTAATAAAAAAAAAGAATCAAAGGAACAAGGAGGGGGTGCAGATCAAAGCCCAAATCAGTATAAAAGGAAAAAACAAGCCAAGGGAGGGTGCAGATAGCGGCTAGGCCCAACGCGTTTCTTAAACAAACAAACCAGTCAACAAAATAATAGTCCCAAGTAATCACATCAAACGGTTACACTTCAGTCTCACCTAAGTCCACACATCTTAGGGTTTATAGGCAAGTCTACCTAAAACGCAAGTATTCACATCTAAGGATCCCTGTTCAAACTTAACATTCCCTCCAGATCTAACATCCTTCAAATGTCCTGAGCACAAAATAAATGAAACACACAAACACACAAGCATGAGAACGCATCACGTGATCAGCGCCATCCTCATTAATGGGTTGGCATGCTCCAAGCCACATGATGCAACCAAATCTGAAAGACGTGTTATAAACTGGACTATGAACCAAGGCACTTGAAGCCTGCCGGCCGGAGGAACACCGGTCTCCTTCTTCGGTTGGATCTCGATGAAGAATGTAACACCCTTCTACCCCAAAACATAATATTGAAATAATATCAGAGTAATCATCAAAAGGGTATTACATATCTTCAAAAAATCAACACAACAGTGTCCTGTCCCGTAACACGGGTTAATCAACATCAAAATAACATAAATCATTTCACAGCGGAATTTAACTTCATTAATTCAAAACTTTATAAACATCATTTTCACCATCCTGAATTTAACATCATAAAATGGAAAACATTATCCAGATAACAACATACTGAAAACAGTTTAACTAAAGAAACCCATCCCAGTGTTACATGACACAGAGCAGGACACATAAACCAGAACCACTCCTAAGGAACACTAAAGCATGCTCCGAGACTCATGAATTACTCCTATTGCACTGCAGGACTATTCTTCGACATCTGCAAGTTACCCACGAAGGAGGCAACTATTCTTCTGATTAATCTGAATCTTCATAATAAAACTCCCTACAGATGCGCCTTGTTCTGTTTTTATCCATCCATAATTAATTCCAGATAACTCTCCTTAAATATCTCTGATCAGTTAGGCATTAATTAATTCTGGTAGCAGGTTTGAGATGTCTCAACATCTGTTGGGACATCCTGAAAAACTGAACTTAAGTCATTTACACAATGTCCCAACATCTGGTGAGACATCCTGAAATAAGTTCTTATACTCTGTTTGATAATGTCCCAACATTTGATAGGACATTGTGAACTGAATTCAATATTTCTTGTTGGTCAAAAATTCTGCCAATTCTTAAACATCTACAATAATATATCATAAACTTACAAGAATTATAGAATCATAAATAAATTAGTACATATATCATGACATCGTTAACTTCAAAATTCAGCAACAACCACAACACTATCATAAAATAGATCAACACCAACACAGTCATGAAATTCATCCAAAATATTAAATTCTAACATCCTGATATGCAATATGCATGTGGTACCATTTTCATCATGAGATGGATACATGACCATCAACCCTCCACAAGGGTGCACACCATAATCATCGAGACACTTCAATCCACACAATGGGATTGAAGCAAATAAATAGGCCGAAGCCCCATCGTGAATGTTATGAAATGCAATGATGCGCTACATCGAGAAATTCACCAAAATAATTCGCATCATTCATTTCAATCAGCAAAACAACCATCAAATATTCATATATATCATCGTGACATTACACCCTGAACACTGGTTTCCTAACCACTCTGACACATCAAGAATTAACCCGTACCCGGTAATTTATAAGGTAATTATAAGGTTATTTCACAAATTCATTTATCAAAAACTGTTGCATTTTTCTCGTTTCTATTCATCAAAATAAAGTTCAGTTTGTACTCGTTCCGACGCTTTAAACGGAATGCGAATCGGACTTACGGTTTAAAAGATATGAATTTTAAAAGAAATAAAATTTGCTATCCCAACAGTGTTAACCGGTTAACCCATAGCGTTAACCGGTTAACGCCGACGAATTTCCAGAATTTCCCAAAAATTACAATGGTTAACCGGTTAACCCATAGCGTTAACTGGTTAACGCACGTTTTCCAGCAGTTCTCTGCTATACAATTGCAGACTGTTCCAATTCCAAAAACTCCCAAAACCCCATTACAGATTTCACATCATAACACCCAAAAATCATTCAAAAACATAAATTAAACCTCAACAACATCCAGACAATAATTATACAGACAAATATACAATTATAACTCATTCTAATAGCTCTAATTTATCAAGATTTCTCATAAAAACTCAACCTAACTCAAAACCCCAAAAACCCCTAAACTCATACCATTCTAATCTATTCATATTCTAATTCCTATATATTTATCATAGATTATGAAAACTCCCCATACCTTAGAGAATTTTGCCGATTGATACTCTTCATCCAAGGTTCCTCGCAACTTTCTGACTCTGAGCTTCTCCTTCCTCTTTTCCTCTCCTCAAAACTCCTCTTCACCAAAAAGAATACGATAAGTGAGAACCTTGATCGTGTTCTCCTATTTGGGTAAAATTATCCCAGTTTAGCCTTTTCCCATCTTACCCTCATAATTTCACAAAAGGACCACCTTACCCTTTTCTCTAATATATTTTTAACAATAATAATAATAATAAAATAGTATAATAAAACACTATTTATCCTTATTATATAAAAATACTCTTATATTCCAAAATAACCAACATAACATTCATACTTCCACTCATATTATTTTAAATAATAATCAATAATCCGAATAATACTACATGATTATTCTTATTATTAATATTACTAAAATAATTTCACCACCGGCATCAGTCACATAATCACCAATGGTCAATTCATTCATATATCCTCAAATAAGTTACAAATACTCATAATCGAATTTGGGGTGTTACAACTCTCCCCCACTTAAAGAATTTTCGCCCTCGAAAATATATCCGATTCAACTATTTCAACTACTTAATCCATCCAACTAATCAATTCTCAACTCAGAAAGGCAGCTCCACATATCATACAAACCATAACTCATAGCATTAACGACAATAACAATACGAACATTACACAAGTGATACACTTGACAATTAGCAGCGCAACACAAGATAGTACCTAACTCAAGAATTCAATGATTGAAACGTTAGAATATCACCACATAGGAACACACAATTCCAACATCAAAACAATCGACTATCAACATCGTCGTCATTCGCAGACAAAAGACTACACTGCATCACACGTTCGCTGCGCACTCTGATTACTCTGCAAAGTTCCAGGACTACCAAGTTTATTTCCAACTTCTTCAATCACCAAACCAACACATCAATAACACTTTCGACTTAACTCTTCTGAATTTCGTTTCAATAGGTATTCTACTCTCGTAGTTACCGAATATATATATCCAACTTAAATTTATAAGGCAACACCTCCGAACGTTCAATCATAAATACAACTGTGACAACTTCCCAAAATTTGTACAGATATTTACATACTTCATGAATTTCTAATTACCCTCAACACAACTACAACTTTACCATCTTAAATAATACATCCTTCAAAATTACCTTAAACCCACTACATCATTATGACAATATAAGACACAGGGGTCCAACGAATCTCCATTAGATAACTCATACCCTTCACTTCCAACTAATTTAACTTACCGAATACTCGATTCTTACTCATACCGACACAACCTTTTATAGATTCTTATCCGAATAGACACAACCAAACAACTCCTCTTATTCCAACCAAAACCGTTATTTAATAAACCAACTTATAATTTCACTCCTAATACTTGCAACTACCTTATATCTGACATTCTTATCAAGTCACCATTTCACATTTCCACCTACTTTCCTTTCTAATCATCTCAAGAGAACTTCAAGTCTCAAGCTACTTAATTCATCATTAAACAAATTCCAATTATTCCGAGTCCAACTATGAATTTTCTTATTACATTTCAATCCAAGCGCAATTTCATACTTCTCTCTTAAATTCCAACTAATACTCTCACATGATAACTTGCATCAACAAAACAAATAATACTCAAGCACTCGGCTTGACTTCAACCAATTCGATGTACATACTATACTAGTTGGCATGACACAACTATCCATCAATTATGATTACGTCTGCTATCAACAATAGATTAAGGGTGATCAGTTCCTCAATTTGTCAATAGACATTCGACAATCATAACGGTGACATAAATCATCATTACCCAACACAATAGCGTACTTCAACTTGTGCCCAGAGTCCGTAAGCATAATGCCCCGTCAACTCTCTAAGGCTTACCAACATCTCCTTAGTCTCCTTAATTCCAACTTCATCAACGACATAAAACATCCAAAAAAATCTAGTATCGATTCCCTTATGTACATTCATAGTACCACACGACTCTCGATATCCCACTAACACTTTATTCACTACAACCAGTACCATCCAAGTCGGTTTGCTCCATATACAACGTTCAACCAAGTTAAAATTCTTAACAACATTGATCAAACATCCATCTTCTTCTCAATATTACCATCATCTAACATCGACACTTTAATCGTCCTCATTCGACATAATTCGAATTTCCATGCATTCTCCGATACCCACATTTTATTATTTAATAACAATTTCATCTTTACAACTTTTCAGCAATAGACGTTCAACTTCGAACACAATTATCTCATCCAATCATGACTTCATCCAAATTATAATCCTTAACAGCACAATTCAAACACCCGTCTTCCTCTCGACATTACTACCATATGACATTAGCACTTTAATCATTCTCATTACATATTTATTCACTCTCCGAATACTTATGCCTTCCCTCTAATACCAACATCTTATTATTTTTCCATCATTTTCATCTTTCTAAAATTTCCAGCAACACACGCCCCACTTTGAACGCAATTATCTTCTCCAATACAGACCTCCAAATCACAAAATTATATTCTAACATAAAGAGAAATTTGTGCAGATTCCAGAACTTCAAGAATCGCTTGAATCCGACTTACAAGTAAAAAGTTATCCTCCTTACCATGGGACTGGTCAATAATTCCCGTATGCAGAATTTTTCCAAAAATCAGCAGCAGCCCCAACTATTAAAATGCGCTTATCTCCCTCATCATAAACCTCCTGAACGAAAATCTTATATGCAGACTGTAGGGAATTTCGTAAGCTTTACAAAAAGTCTAGAACCGCTTCAAGCCGAATCACGGTTAAAAAGTTATGCCACTTCTCGTGGCAACTGTTCCAAGGTTGCAAAAACCAGATTTGTTTTGAGGTTGAAGGATATAAATTCCACCTTTCTCCGTCTTACTTCCAAGTTCTACCAAAAATCTTGCTCTACATCCAACTTCAAAAATTACTCGACTTGAATCCAATTACACTCAAGGCATAGCAATCTACCGACTTGATCCTTCAACTTAATTCATCAACTTGTCTTTTTATTTTGAATAAATCCTTCTTTCATAAACAATCACCATCCATAAATCCACACACTTCTCAACCCGACTGATACAAATTCATGAATCCATGCTCTCGCTGGTCCACAACAACATCTTTTGAACAAACTTGCACTCTTGTAATCAACATCAACTTTGAACCAACTTCGACGTTCCAACAACAGTCCGGGAGTCAAGCTTCTCCCCCACTTAATTCCAACTAACACCTGCAACAACGACTAGAAACTAATAACAAGTACCAACAGTGTTTCACACACATGCCGCATACTAAGGAATTAACAACACTAGACAACATTGGCCGGACGGACCAAACTGCTCTGATACCACTAATGTAACACCCTTTTACCCCAAAACATAATATTGAAATAATATCAGAGTAATCATCAAAAGGGTATTACATATCTTCAAAAAATCAACACAACAGTGTCCTGTCCCGTAACACGGGTTAATCAACATCAAAATAACATAAATCATTTAACAACGGAATTTAACTTCATTAATTCAAAACTTTATAAACATCATTTTCACCATCCTGAATTTAACATCATAAAATGGAAAACATTATCCAGATAACAACATACTGAAAACAGTTTAACTAAAGAAACCCATCCCAGTGTTACATGACACAGAGCAGGACACATAAACCAGAACCACTCCTAAGGAACACTAAAGCATGCTCCGAGACTCATGAATTACTCCAATTGCACTGCAGGACTATTCTTCGACATCTGCAAGTTACCCACGAAGGAGGCAACATTTCCAAGCAGGCAGGGTGAATAATCATAATTGAAATTCTGTGATCAGGTATGAGATGTCCTAAGAGATGTCCCAACACTTGACAGATTTAACCAAAACTTAAATAGCAAGAAAAGTAAACAACACAGAAGTTTGTTAACCCAGTTCAGTGTATAACCACACTTACATCTGGAGGCTACCAAGCCAGGAGGAAATCCACTATAAGTAATATTAATTCTAGACTTAAACCACCCTGTTTAATCTATCACTTAATAACTACCCAATGCAATTTCTACCTAAGACACAACTTAGATAAGAGTACCCTACTCACTCCCCCTCAATCACACAGTGATTTTGTTTACAAGTTTAATGAAATTGAAGTCATACTTCAAACAAAACAGCTTGATCTTACTTCACAGTTTCAATCAAGTTACAAATGCACTTTTGCTTAAAAGCTCATAAAGTGGTACAATGAAAACAACCTGCTATTAAAACACTAGACACCCTATTTGGTCTTCTGGAATTCGTACCCAATTCTGTGAGTTTCTGTTGATTAAATAGGTGTTTGTAATTTGGGCTTTCTGTAGGTTAATCCAGTCCTAAAAGCATGCAGCTTCCACCTTGAATTTATGGTTTGTTACTTCCTAGATTCTAGGTGATTTAGTTCTTCTGATTAATCTGAATCTTCATAATAAAACTCCCTACAGATGCGCCTTGTTCTGTTTTTATCCATCCATAATTAATTCCAGATAACTCTCCTTAAATATCTCTGATCAGTTAGGCATTAATTAATTCTGGTAGCAGGTTTGAGATGTCTCAACATCTGTTGGGACATCCTAAAAAACTGAACTTAAGTCATTTACACAATGTCCCAACATCTGGTGAGACATCCTGAAATAAGTTCTTATACTCTGTTTGATAATGTCCCAACATTTGATAGGACATTCTGAACTGAATTCAATATTTCTTGTTGGTCAAAAATTCTGCCATTTCTTAAACATCTACAAACTTCCCCTTTGGCTAATTTTTGGCTAACATCTTTTCTGGTTATCAGAGTGCAGCAGAAGTTCTTTTTATCAGAGTATATCATTACTTTTCTGTTGAATCATATTTGAGATTACTCCCCCTAAAACATACATGTATCCAGTCTTGTTGCAACAAAAATATTTATCAAAACACACTGATTCAGTTCAGAAACAAACAAACAGATTTTTCATTCATAATTAAACAGCAATACATTTTGTTGTTGTTGTTGTTCTCCCCCTTGTTAGTCACAAATTTTGGGGCCAAAGACACTAATCCAGAAATACAATGCAGTGCTGTCATTACATTTGCCTCACATACAATGATCACTCAGATTCATCACATTCAGTTTCTTCATCTTCCTCAGTTTCTTCATCAGAAGTAGCTTTCTGATCACCTTCACTTTCCAGCCTTTGGATGATTTCTTCAAGCTTCAGCTTCCTAGCTTCAAGTTCTTTACAAGTGCTTTTCAGTTCAGCAATCAATGCAGCCTTGGAGATTGGAGTCTTGGCAGTTGAAGGACCTGCAGATGTCCCAGAGGGTGCTTCAACATCTGCTGCATGATGACTGAGGAACAGTTTGTAGTGAAAGGCTAGAGGGATTTCTCTTTTGCAGACTGTGTCCTTCTCAGTAAGGATCCCAGGGTATTGACTTAGCACTATACCACACAGCAATGAAGGAAAAGCTATTGGCAGCTTTGTTGCAGAAGAGCTAGCATGCTTCAAGGTCTGATCAAATATGTAGGCACCATAATCCAGCTTAGTCTGAGTCCCCACATCATAAATAAACCTGCCCAAGCCAGTGGATATTGAAGATGTGTGATTGGTAGGCACCCAGTTTGCTGTAACAATCCTATTCAGCATGGCATATTTTCTTGTCAGCATGCTCACTGAGAGCTTTCCTTTCACTGGCCAAGCCTTGACCTGGTTTACAGTGATAACCTTGCAGACCTGGTTATCAGTCTTCCCTAGCTCATTGGGTCCATCAGACTCTCTTCCAAGGTATTGGTTGATGATCTGAGGAGAGAACTCTACACACCTACCTCTAACAAAAACTTTTCTAAATTCAGAGGACTTACCATTGGCACAATCTTCCTGAAGATTGACAATGAATTCTTTGACAAGAAGTTCATAGCAGGGAGAAAGATTGGAGACTGTTTTGAAGAGGCCTGCAGCAGAGATGAGATCAATCAGTTCAGTGCACTCAAGTGCATTACTGCTTAACTCTCTTTCAAGGGCTACCCTTCTTTGGTACACAAACTTCCATCTGTTTACACTTGAAACATGATGAAATGAGATGTTGTCCAAGGGAGCTTCTGGAACAGCAGTTGAAGCCCTAGAGGGTGCTGGTTTCTTCTTTGGAGGAGATGTTGGGACATCTGATTCAACATCTGAGTCTGATGGGGTGATATCTTTCCTCTTTTGTGTTTGGACTTTGCTCCATTGCTTTGTAGGACCAAAGACAGTTTTGGCCTTGTCTTTCTTTAGGGTAGTTTTCTCCTTCTCAGGAACTGCATGTCCTGCTTGCATCTTTCCTTTCCTAGTCCTGAGCCTTTTGGCTATGCTAGGTCTTACAGAGACAATGATCTCTGTATCAGAATCTTGCTCCAGGTTCACCACAGGAGGAGATTGAGCAGTCTCTTCTTCAGCTGGTTGATCAGCAGAGATATGCTCTTCAGTTGAGGCTTTGGTCTGATCCTCAGATTCTTCTCCATCACTTTCATTTGAGGCCTTCTTCTGGTCCTCAGATTCTTCTACAGTAGCATCAGATGAAGCCTTTTGTTCATCCTCAGATGTTTCAACATCTATTGGGACATCCTGTTGATCAGGAGTGTCCTTTGCAGCTTGAGTTTGTTGATCATCTTGTGGAGCTGGCATGGTGTTTAGAGGGATAGAAATGCCACTAACCACTCTTTGTTCAAAAAGAATCTTGTTGACTATCTCCTTTATGGAAGCATCCACATATTCAGAAGATTTTGGAGGCATGTTTGCTGGTGAAGGAATGCCTTTGGATTTGCTGCAGACTTGATCTTTTGCTCTTTTTGGAGTTCTTGGCTTTTTAGCATGAGAAGCACTACCTCTGATTTCGTCCAATGGGGTTGACTTCACGGGTACCACAGAGATGGGGGTTGCATGAACTACATCTTCTTTGTTGAGAACTTCTTCAGGAGTGTTAGGGTTTTGAGACATTTTCAAAGAAGATGAATAAAGAGATTTAGGGTTGATGATTTCTGAAGAACAGCTAGATGATGCAATTCGCTTTTGATAGTATGATGAGAATATGGATAGCTGAATGCATACTGCTGTTATACAAGTAGTCGTTACATTGAAAATGATTAGGAATGGAATACCCAAGGTTCTTGACCAGACTGGTGTTGCCATCTGGAACTTATGCCATACAATGTCATATGACATGTTGGCACATTTCATTAACTGCTAAATCTCACATAAACAGATTCCCAGTTTGCCCCTTAAGTTCTCAAATTGTGTAGCATCTAATGCTTTGGTAAAGATATCAGCCAACTGTAGATTTGTAGCTACATGTTCCAATGAAATCACTTTTTCTTCTACAAGATCTCTGATAAAATGATGTCTGATATCAATATGCTTGGTCCTGCTATGTTGGATAGGATTCTTTGATATGTTAATTGCACTTAAGTTGTCACAGTACAATGTCATGACATCTTGTGGGACATTGTACTCAGTGAGCATTTGCTTCATCCAAACCAACTGAGAACAACTGCTTCCAGCTGCTATATATTCAGCCTCAGCTGTAGATAAGGATACACAATTTTGTTTCTTACTGAACCAAGAAATCAAATTGTTTCCTAGAAAGAAGCATCCTCCTGAAGTGCTTTTTCTGTCATCAGCACTTCCAGCCCAATCAGCATCACAGAAGCCAGTGAGAATTGGTTTGCATCCATGAAAGTACATTATGCCATAGTCACAAGTACCATTAACATATTTAAGAATTCTCTTGACTTGATTGAGATGACTGACTTTTGGATCAGCTTGATATCTTGCACATACACCTACTGCAAATGCTATGTCTGGTCTGCTAGCAGTCAAGTATAACAAGCTTCCAATCATGCTTCTGTATAAGCTTTGATCTACATTCTCACCCTTTTCATCTTTAGTCAGCTTTAAATGTGTGGGGGCAGGAGTTCTCTTATGAGTAGCATTTTCCATTCCAAATTTCTTGACTATGTTCTGGGTATACTTGCTTTGGGAAATGAACATGGAGTCTTCCATTTGCTTTATTTGCAGACCAAGAAAGTAGGTTAACTCTCCTACTAGGCTCATTTCAAATTCAGATTCCATCTGGTTGACAAAATTTTTGACCATCCTGTCAGACATCCCACCAAAGACAATGTCATCTACATATATTTGAGCAATCATGACATTTCCTTCTTCATCTTTAACAAACAAGGTTTTGTCAATTCCACCTTTTATGTACCCTTGCTTGATAAGAAAAGTAGTCAGTCTTTCATACCATGCCCTTGGAGCTTGCTTCAGACCATAAAGTGCCTTCTTTAGTTTGTATACATGATTTGGACAGCTTGGATCAACAAATCCTTTAGGCTGTTCTACATATACCTCTTCATTAAGATAACCATTTAAAAAGGAACTTTTCACATCCATTTGAAATAGCTTGAACTTTAAGATACAAGCAATTCCCAAAAGTAGTCTGATTGATTCAAGCCTTGCTACTGGTGCAAAGGTTTCATCAAAGTCTACTCCTTCAATTTGAGTGTATCCTTGAGCTACAAGTCTAGCTTTGTTCTTTGTAACAACTCCTTGTTCATTTGACTTGTTCTTATACACCCATTTTGTTCCAATCACATTTATGTCATCAGGTCTAGGAACAAGATTCCACACTTCATTCCTTGTGAATTGACCTAATTCCTCTTGCATAGCACAAATCCAGTATTCATCAGTAAGAGCTTCCTTGATGTTTTTAGGTTCTATTTTAGAAACAAAACAAGAACCTGAAATCACTTCTCTTGATCTAGTGCTCACACCTCTGTTGGGATCACCAATTATCAAATCTTTGGGATGATCCTTCTGTATTCTGATGGAGGGAGGTTTGCTGGATTGTTCTGTCCTTGTATCAGTTTGAGTGAAGTCATAATGATCACTCTTTTCTTCAGTTTCAATCTTGATATCAGCAGATGTTCCAACATCTTCTGGGACATCTGTAGGAGCATCATCAATTATCACATTTATGGACTCCATGATAACCTTGGTTCTAGAATTAAATACTCTATATGCTCTGCTGTTTATAGAGTATCCAAGAAAAATCCCTTCATCACTTTTAGGATCCATTTTTCTCCTTTGCTCCCTATCTGCCAGAATATAACAGTTACTTCCAAACACATGGAAGTACTTAACTGTGGGTTTTCTGCCCTTCCAGACTTCATATATTGTGGACAAAGTTCCTTTCCTTAGAGTAACTCTGTTATGGATGTAACAAGCAGTGTTCATAGCTTCAGCCCAGAAGTACAAAGGTAACTTTTTTGCATGGATCATAGCTCTTGCTGATTCTTGAATAGTTCTATTCTTCCTTTCAACAATCCCATTCTGTTGAGGAGTGATTGGTGAAGAATATTCATGATTGATTCCTTCTGAAGAGCAGAAATCTAAAAACTTTTGGTTCTCAAATTCTTTTCCATGATCACTTCTGATTCTGATTACACAGCTGGATTTTTCCCTTTGTATTCTTTGGCATAATTCTTTGAATACATCAAATACATCAGACTTTTCTTTGATGAAATTTATCCATGTATATCTTGAAAAGTCATCAACCACCACATAGGCATACCTCTTACCACCAAGGCTTTCAACCTGCATAGGTCCCATAAGATCCATATGCAAAAGTTCCAAAACTTTGGAAGTTGTCAGATGTTGGAGCTTTGGATGGGACATCTTGGTTTGCTTGCCTATTTGACATTCACCACATATTTTTCCATCATCAATCTTCAGTTTAGGAATACCTCTTACAGCATCCATAAATATGATCTTCTTTATGCCTCTGAAATGAAGATGACCTAGTCTTTGGTGCCATAGTTTCACTTCTTCTTCTTTAGCTAAAGAGCAAGTTGAAGTGAGGCTGAAGTCTTGTGGTTCCCACATGTAACAGTTGTCTTTAGATCTGGCTCCTTTCATGACAACCTCTTGTTCTTTGTTAGTTACTATGCATTCAGTTTTGGAGAAGTTTACACTGTACCCTTGATCACATAATTGACTTATGCTGATCAGGTTAGCAGTTAAACCTTTAACTAGTAGCACATCATTTAGTCTTGGTACATCTTGACAGTCCAAGGTCCCAACTCCCTTGATTTCTCCTTTAGCTCCATCTCCAAAGGTTACATATCTGGATGAATGAGACTTTAAGTCTACTAGCAGATTCTTCAATCCAGTCATGTGTCTTGAACATCCACTGTCAAAGTACCAGTCTTCTTTAGCTGATACTCTTAGTGATGTATGTGCTATATATGCAGCATTTTTCTTTGACCATTTGAGTTGAGATTTCTTTTGATGCCTCTGCCCTGTGTGTTGTTCATCATTGGATCTCCAAGATTGATTGTTGATCTTGTTCTTGGGTATGTGGCTTTGATCAGCCTGAATGCTATCTTTTGGTCTCCATACCTTCTTGATGACCTCTGTCTTTTGCTTAGGAGGTTGCTGATTTCTTTGATGTCTATGCAGCATTTTCTTGGTAACTTCTATTTTCTGCTTAGAAGGTTGCTGATACATCTGATTTGGATATCCATGCAGCTTATAACAATGAGGTTTGATATGTCCAAATCTTCCACAATGATGACATCTCCATCTTTGATATTTCTTCTTCATTTTGTTCTTTTCAGAATGTTGAGACATCTGTTGGAACATTATGTTTGACTTTGTATTCTTTTCATGATGTTGAAGCATCTGTTGGGACATCTTGTTTGACTGTATGGACTTTGAATAAGTTTTGCTTGAGCTAGCTTCATCCTTATGAACTCTGTTATATCCCAGTCCACTTTTGTCCCCTGAATGCTTATTGTTGTTGAGAATAACATCCAGTGTACTTGAGCTACTGTTCAGCATTCTAACAGACTTGGACATGTGTTCCAACTTGGAGTTAAGAAGACTTACTTCACTTTTTAAGTTGTCAATGATCTCTAGATCACTTGCTTTTTCATCCTTTAGTGCCTCATTCTGCTTCTTTAGCTTTATAACTTCACCACATATTTCAGTGCTTCTTTTGTATAGATCTTTGTATGCTTGCTCAAGTTCTTCAACAGTAAGCTCCCCATCACTGGATTCACTTTCAGATTCACATAATCCAGCTAGAGCAATGATATGCTTAGCTGATTCTTCTTCTGAATCACCTCCTGAGTCTTCATCAGACCAGGTTACAGAGAGTCCTTTCTTTTGCCTTTTCAAGAAGGTAGGACATTCATTCTTGATGTGTCCATATCCTTCACATCCATGGCATTTAATTCCTTTTTCTTGACTGGTCTTTTCATCATAATTTGATCTTCTGTTAGCATCATAAGATCTTTTGTTCTCAGAAGAGTTTGTGTATCTTCCACTGGATTTGGATTTGCCTTCCATTCCTTTGAGAATCTTTTTGAATTGTCTTCCAAGCATAGCAAGGTTGTCTGATAAGCTTTCACCAGTTTCTGATTTATCATCTTCTTCTTCATCAGTATTTGTCACCAAGGCTATGCTTTTGTTCTTCTTTACATTTTTGTCATTCATTCCCATCTCAAATGTTTAAAGGGAACCAATGAGCTCTTCAACTTTCATTGTGCATATGTCTTGAGCTTCTTCTATTGCTGTGACTTTCATGTCAAATCTTTTTGGCAAAGATCTGAGAATTTTTCTTACAAGCTTTTCATCAGTCATTTTTTCTCCCAAGGCTCCAGAGGTATTGGCTATATCCAAGATATTCATGTAGAATTCATGAATTGACTCATCTTCCTTCATTCTCAGGTTTTCAAACTTGGTGGTGAGAAGTTGAAGCCTTGACATTTTTACCTTTGATGTTCCTTCATGAGTTGTTTTGAGAGTGTCCCAAACATCTTTGGCCAGCTCACAGTGATGCACAAGTCTGAAGATGTTCCTATCAATGCCATTGAATAAAGCATTTAAGGCCTTTGAGTTGCCTAGTGCTGAATCTTCTTCCTCCTTACTCCATTCTTCTTCAGGTTTCAGCACTTTTGATCCATCTTTGGTATCTTGGACAGGATGATCCCATCCAATGTTGACTGCTCTCCATGCCCTGTTGTCAAGTGATCTTAATAATGCAATCATTCTTGGCTTCCAGTAGTCATAATTAGATCCATCCAGTATAGGTGGTCTATTTACTGACCCTATATCTCTGTCCATGTTACAGAATTTGTATTCCCTAGATCTCACCCAGTATAAACAGGCAGGGTGCCTGCTCTGATGCCAATTGAAATTCTGTGATCAGGTATGAGATGTCCTAAGAGATGTCCCAACACTTGACAGATTTAACCAAAACTTAAATAGCAAGAAAAGTAAACAACACAGAAGTTTGTTAACCCAGTTTAGTGTATAACCACACTTACATCTGGAGGCTACCAAGCCAGGAGGAAATCCACTATAAGTAATATTAATTCTAGACTTAAACCACCCTGTTTAATCTATCACTTAATAACTACCCAATGCAATTTCTACCTAATACACAACTTAGATAAGAGTACCCTACTCACTCCCCCTCAATCACACAGTGATTTTGTTTACAAGTTTAATGAAATTGAAGTCATACTTCAAACAAAACAGCTTGATCTTACTTCACAGTTTCAATCAAGTTACAAATGCACTTTTGCTTAAAAGCTCATAAAGTGGTACAATGAAAACAACCTGCTATTAAAACACTAGACACCCTATTTGGTCTTCTGGAATTCGTACCCAATTCTGTGAGTTTCTGTTGATTAAATAGGTGTTTGTAATTTGGGCTTTCTGTAGGTTAATCCAGTCCTAAAAGCATGCAGCTTCCACCTTGAATTTAGGGTTTGTTACTTCCTAGATTCTAGGTGATTTAGTTCTTCTGATTAATCTGAATCTTCATAATAAAACTCCCTACAGATGCTCCTTGTTCTGTTTTTATCCATCCATAATTAATTCCAGATAACTCTCCTTAAATATCTCTGATCAGTTAGGCATTAATTAATTCTGGTAGCAGGTTTGAGATGTCTCAACATCTGTTGGGACATCCTGAAAAACTGAACTTAAGTCATTTACACAATGTCCCAACATCTGGTGAGACATCCTGAAATAAGTTCTTATACTCTGTTTGACAATGTCCCAACATTTGATAGGACATTCTGAACTGAATTCAATATTTCTTGTTGGTAAAAAATTCTGCCAATTCTTAAACATCTACAATAATATATCATAAACTTACAAGAATTATAGAATCATAAATAAATTAGTACATATATCATGACATCGTTAACTTCAAAATTCAGCAACAACCACAACACTATCATAAAATAGATCAACACCAACACAGTCATGAAATTCATCCAAAATATTAAATTCTAACATCCTGATATGCAATATGCATGTGGTACCATTTTCATCATGAGATGGATACATGACCATCAACCCTCCACAAGGGAGCACACCATAATCATCGAGACACTTCAATCCACACAATGGGATTGAAGCAAATAAATAGGCCGAAGCCCCATCGTGAATGTTATGAACTGCAATGATGCGCTACATCGAAAAATTCACCAAAATAATTCGCATCATTCATTTCAATCAGCAAAACAACCATCAAATATTCATATATATCATTATGACATTACACCCTGAACACTGGTTTCCTAACCACTCTGACACATCAAGAATTAACCCGTACCCGGTAATTTATAAGGTAATTATAAGGTTATTTCACAAATTCATTTATCAAAAACTGTTGCATTTTTCTCGTTTCTATTCATCAAAATAAAGTTCAGTTTGTACTCATTCCGACGCTTCAAACGGAATGCGAATCGGACTTACGGTTTAAAAGATATGAATTTTTAAAGAAATAAAATTTGCTATCCCAACAGTGTTAACCGGTTAACCCATAGCGTTAACCGGTTAACGCCGACGAATTTCCAGAATTTCCCAAAAATTACAATGGTTAACCGGTTAACCCATAGCGTTAACCGGTTAACGCACGTTTTCCAGCAGTTCTCTGCTATACAATTGCAGACTGTTCCAATTCCAAAAACTCCCAAAACCCCATTATGGATTTCACATCATAACACCCAAAAATCATTCAAAAACATCAATTAAACCTCAACAACATCCAGACAACAATTATACAGACAAATATACGATTATAACTCATTCTAATAGCTCTAATTTATCAAGATTTCTCATAAAAACTCAACCTAACTTAAAACCCCAAAAACCCCTAAACTCATACCATTCTAACCCATTCATATTCTAATTCCTATATATTTATCATAGATTATGAAAACTCCCCATACCTTAGAGAATTTCGCCGATTGATACTCTTCATCCAAGGTTCCTCGCAACTTTCTGACTCTGAGCTTATCCTTCCTCTTTTCCTCTCCTCAAAACTCCTCTTCACCAAAAAGAATACGATAAGTGAGAACTTTGATCGTGTTCTCCTATTTGGGTAAAATTATCCCAGTTTAGCCTTTTCCCATCTTACCCTCATAATTTCACAAAAGGACCACCTTACCCTTTTCTCTAATATATTTTTAAAATTAATAATAATAATAATAAAATAGTATAATAAAACACTACTTATCCTTATTATATAAAAATACTCTTATATTCCAAAATAACCAACATAACATTCATACTTCCACTCATATTATTTTAAATAATAACCAATAATCCGAATAATACTACATGATTATTCTTATTATTAATATTACTAAAATAATTTCACCACCGGCATCAGTCACATAATCACCAATTGTCAATTCATTCATATATCCTCAAATAAGTTACAAATACTCATAATCGAATTTGGGGTGTTACAAAGAACAACAACAAAAACTCCAGAATCAAACAAATATCATATCAATCGAAAGCAGACATTACGTAGAGTTCAAATCCACCAACAAAAGTCACAGACATTCAATAATCAATGCAAATCGAACAAAACAAAGTTCATCATCAAAACTGAAAATCCACAAACAACTACTTTAACAACTTACAATCACTTCAGGAAACATATATCAAGCATGTATAACATGAAATGAATAAAAACAACTCAAAACCAAAGTAAAATAGGATGATGCTCAAACCCGGTGTTGAGCTCTTCTTGAGATTCAAAGAAATCCAGAGAGATCCTGAGACTCCTTATGCTTCTTAAAGTTGCTTGAGAGCCAAATAAAGGCTGTAGACTTTGATACTAGTGAAGAATGAGAGAAAACCGAACAGAAATGTTGATCTTCAAATGATCAACAAAACTCCATTGATCTTCTAACTTAGGGAGCAAGATGATGATGTGTTTGAATGAGATTGAAGAGGATGATTCAGAAGCCTTAGGGATGAAGAATGGAGTGTGAAATCACCAATTCAGATCTAAAATTTTTTTTTGATGTAGTGTAATTGAGAGCATAATGAGAGAGATAAAGAGATAGAGAAGCTGAGAGTGAAGAGTGTAATGAAAATGTGTGTGTCCTTTGCAAAATCGTGAAAAACAACTTATATGGCGAGGGTGCAGGGTGCATTCTGAAAGTGCCATCACCAAGTTTGTTATCCACCAAACTCATAGCAATTCGTGCTCTTCTTTGCTTCTTTTTTAAAATCAATATTATGTGGATGAGTGCATGATATTATGGTGTAGCATGGTGTGTTGTTTGAATGATAATTGATGATGAAAAGTTAAAGAAGATCAAGGGTAGTTGTTGATTGTCACATGAGGTGCATGGGAAACGTTTCACATGTGATCTTTGCTGCTTGGGGAATGATTTGTGCGTGTTTAAGTGGTGGAAACGTGACCCCAAAGCAATGAGAAAATGAGAATAGGCATGTGTTTCTCATGTATGTACTGACTACATATGCCACTTTTGTACTACTCTTTTTCACCCTTTTTCAATAAAAATCCCATAAAATAAAACAAACACCAATAGTCTTCATACATACACATGGGTCACATGAACATATATGGGTGGACATAGAAAATGTGTAGAAAAAAGGAAATTATGAAATGTGACATAAAAATAAAGGAGAAACCAATGGTACTTTGACAAGTGTCTCATAAAAACCCTAAATTGCACCCAAACTTCCAAAAATCATATCTTGAGTTCTACAAATGCTATGAAGGCGTTCTTGGACATTTTGGAAAGGGAAAATCATGCTCTAAAAATTTTGTGTTCAAGGAAAAATCATCTGGAGCTTTTTTGAACATGAAATAATAACTTGAATATCTAGGGCAAATATTTCCAAAAATAGAAACTTCTACATTTCCAAATTTAGCAACTTTTTGCATATTCCTGATTTTTGACATTTGAGCTCATCCAAGCTATTCCTTGATATGATATGACTTCAAAAGGTTGATGATCATGATAAAAACTCTAAAAATCTCTTGTTTGACTTTTGTTTGATACAATTGACTTTCTTGCTTCATTCTCAAGTAACTGCTCAAGTGCTTGACTTCTTTAGTGAATTTTTGTCTCAAATTTCATACATAATCCTTGTAGATCATATAGGAGTGTTTGACCACAAAATTGGCAAAAGATCAGAGAATTCCCTTATTTGGAGCAAAACCCTAGTTAGGGTTTGTCCGTGTAGGAGAAAATACACTGCTGAACTCCTGATGAAATTCCACCCTTATATGACTTTGAGGATGACCTTGAGCTTGTATAAGATATGAGAAGACCTTGTGAGCTTCTTGCAATGACACTTGGCTCTTGGCTTTGCTTGTATAACCATAAATCTCCAGATGATTGATCATAAGCTATATGCTAGAACATGTGAATGCTATGCTTCATTTTTCTATGCCAAATGTTAGGATATATTGTATTATATGGTATGCTTATGATATGTAAATGATGATAAAAAGGAGAGGGAAAATTTGGGGTGTTACAACTAATTATTTTTATTTATTTTTCGGATGCAATGCAATGTATGGGCGAACATGTAAAAATGGCGAAGCATAAACCACTTGAGGTTGGCAATAAATAAGAAGGCACATTTTGGGGTGTTACAATGATTTCGAATGAACTGTCTTGACATCTTCTTCGGCATGTTGTTCCATATGTTGAAACATTTCAACATAACATGTTTGAGCGCACACAAAGGACTCCTTGCTTTATATTTTCTGAGTTTTGCAAAGATCCTGTACATACACACTGTTGCTATATTTTCTTACAAAATTAATGCCAATTCTACAGAACTTACAGGTCCAAGGTGAAATAAACATTCTTATAATAGACTTCACTCAATAAAATTGACTCCAATCAAAGCCACAAGATTAATCACACGCACACAATTCAGTTAACCAAACAAAAGTAGGCCAAATGGAGGATTAGGATTTAAAGCCTATGATAAGAAACATAGGAAAGCACGTACATGAAACAATCAGGTTTATTTTATAGTAAACAAAACACGTGAGCTACCACCTCCCTCATTAATGTGTTGTCATACACATGGTTATCAGATCAAATATCATCAATGTCTGTGACTTAATCTTCAACCTAAAACTATATCTGAATGATAATGGTCGGAGAAGGACCTCTAGTCATCTTCTTTGGCCAACCTCCGGTGACTGCAACTATGAGATCTTCCAGAAATTCACAAAAGTGGTACCAATCGAAAGAGGAACTCAAGGACACTTGAAATCCATAAATGAAACACACAAACAACAAGTATTCAGAGAGAATTGCAGCAAATTTTAAATGCCCTAAAATCTGGATCTAAGCTTCTATGAAGCTTATCAACTAAGTAGAAGTTCCATAACTCCTATTGAGCTTCATACAACAAAAGTCCAATAAAAATAGGTGAAAATAGAACCAAAAAGTTCAGAGGATCTCAAACCTGAAACTATAACTAAGCTTGATGCAAAAGAAATCCAGAGATCCTATCTTATTCTTGAATCTTCAGAGAACAAAATAAATGTTCTAGAGCCTCGAATCTTGGTGAAGACAAAGAGAAATTTCAAGTTGATATTGAACTTGCACTTGAGAAATAGCTTGATTCATTGCTTGATATTGCTCAGTCTATGTTGATGATGAAGAATTGATGAATTTTGTAGTGAAATAGTGAAGAATTCGTTTGAAAACCAGAGAGAAATTTGAGAGGAACTTTGGTGCAAAAATGTGAAAATGTGAGAATGATCAAAGTTGAACCAAAATTATGTTGCTTTGAAATTTTATATGATGAGTTAGCTTCTAACCACCATGGTTGATGGTTAGAATTCTATTTGAGTTAATGATTCATTGAGCAAGAGAGGGTGTAATGAGAATTTGCAATCTTAATCTTCAAATGGAAATGGAGCTCGTGGCAATGCTATGATCAGGTGTGGGGACGTTCATGAAGCTTACTAGTATGGATGTTGATCAATGATGATTATAATGTGATGCTGCAACTTGATCATGTAAACCTCTCATTTTGACTTCTTTCCCTCATAGTGCATGAAATGTCATGGAGGTGCATGTGTAGTTTAACCTTGCTTGGCTTAAAGAAAACAAAGCCTGAATATGATAAGAGTTTGAGGAATGTGTATGTAAAAATAATTCAATGAACCAAAATGCCATAAATTTGATGCTTACCTTGCAAGAAAAGCCAACATCACATGCTCATGTTGGAAGATGGAATTCTCTCAATTCCATGGATGAAATTTTGATTTCTAGAGATCAAATGAAATATGAGACAACAAAGAACAAGTTTGTTGTTCAATTCAGGATGAAATGAGGCCTTCAAGTCATTCAAAATTGTTATGGAACTTGGTTGATCATAGTTGCATGCATGGGCTTGAGCAGGTGGGCGTGTTCTGGGCAAGATTCCTATGAATATGAGCAGCCTTAGAACCATATTTTGACTCTCCATAACTCCCAAACTATTGATCTAATGAAAAATCTTTAAACATGAAAGTCGTAAAGGAGACAAAAATGAACAACTTGGATGTTTAGAAAAAAGTCATTTGAAGATTTCTTGATGGAGAAACTTGGACTTGAAAATGGAACACCATGTGTTTGACAAATTACCCAGCATCTGGCACGCCCATGACCTGATTTCTTGACAAAGTTGCCCAAGTTTTGTCAAACTTTGATTGATCATATCTCCCTCAATTTTGATCCAATGGAGATGTTGTTGCTATAGATTTGAATCTAAAGATGTGATCTTTAATTGGCTCAACTTGGGCCTGAAGTTTGGAGCCTTTATCTTGGAGAAAGAATGCTTGGAAATGAGGTGCAAATGGCCAAAAGTTGCCTTTTTTAGAAACCCTAAGTTTATAATTTAGGCAGTTTTGTGATTTCTTGATTTTTCCATGAATCTCTTAACTTTTCTTGATCGAATTTCAACTGTTGGACATATTTAACTTGTGGAACATGATTTTGACCTCAAAAAGTCTGTAGTTTACTTTTTCCTCTTCATGGTTGACTTTTACCCAATTTCTTGATTTTCAAGTAACTGATCAATTGGAAACCTTCTAAAATTATCCAATGGACAATCTCCCATCTTAGATACTTGATAACATATAAAAAACATTGAAATCAAGTTTGGACCAAAATATCATCACAAAACCCCTTGAATCTCAAACCCTAATTTCTGGCCCTTTTGCCTCAGAGATGTTGCACCGGTGTAATTCCTTGATCAATCCACCTCTTCCAATGACTTGAGGGATTATTTGGGATTATGTGAGATATAAGACACCCATGAGGCTTGTTAGAAGACCCCTTTCTCTTGCTTTGTAGCTTTGACTGATCACCTCTTTGCAAATAAACTGATCATATGCCTTATGCTTCTACCAATGAATGTTATGCTTCATTTTTCTTTGATATGAATGCAATGCAATGTATGGAAATGATATGATAGATGATATGAAAATGAGAGGGGAAATTTTGGGGTGTTATGGATGAGGATGAAGGCGCGTGGGATGACCAGGATGATAGGGAATTGGTAGAGGAGAGTAGGTCTCTTCAGGTAGATGGAACTCCAGACAAAAAAGATAATAGGTATGCTTCTAGCCTGGGTTGTCTAGAGGCATGTGTAAAGTCCCTTAATCGGGTAAATATGGGGGAGTGTGAAAGTGAGGGAGGTGAATTAGTTATCAAGAGGTTGTGTTTGGCATATAAGGAAATTGGGGTCAACGACTATAATGGTCAATTTGTAGTAGGCTATGAGGAAACTAATTTAGAGAAACAGAAGGAGGGTGTGGGTCCTGATTTCATGCCTAATTTTTTATTATCTAGGGGTGATGTGGAAAGACCAATTAGTGATAAGGAAGGAGGTGATGTGGATCTGTTTGGTTCGAATCTCATATCAAGCACTAAATTTGCTCCTATTGGGCCTAACAGAGGGGCCAAACCTATAAAAAGGCTACTGACTCAAGTTATGGAGGATTTAAGGATACCATTCTCTCCTTCTTACTATTTTTCTTTTCTCCATGTTTCTTCTGCACCACATATGAGGAAGGCTGCGGAGTCTCGATTATCTGAGGAAAGGTGTTCTGGTGATGTGGAAAAGGAAGCTTCTTCCAGATTTTTTGGAGGTTTGGTTTTGTGTTGTGATTCGATAACAGATTCGGACGTGGTGCAAAGTAACGTAAGAATTTTGAGGATTCTTAATGGAGTGCCTACGAAAATTTGGCAGTCCATGATAAATTTGGGTATGGAAGGCGAAGAAGATGATGAAGTATTCAAAGGCATGGTTAGAGTGTTGGAATCAAGAGACAATATCGACTTAAATGTTGGAAAGAAGAATGTGGAAAATAGGATTCCATGAATCTCTTGTCCTTTAATGTCCGCGGGTGTGGAAACTCCCTTAAGAGAATGAGAATTAACCTTAATCTTAGCAAGGGCAAGGCTGAAATCTCTCTTATTAAAATTCATCAAATGGAGGAGTGTTTGGTCAAGGGTTTATAGAGTAATGGAGGATATAAATGGCCTGCGATTGATTCTGTAGGCCAATTAGGTGGACTTCTTACGATATGGAAGAAAGACTCAGTGTCTGCAATTTCAAGTTTTAGAGGAAGGGTTTCCTTGGCACTATCTTCTGCTGGAAAGGTCATACGTTTGTTGTTGTGAATGTGTATTCACCTTGTGGTCTCCATGAGAAAAGAGTTTTGTGGCAGGACCTTCAAGGTGTGAGGAGCCGGGTGCCTGCGGAAAGTTGGTTGGTGGGAGGAGATTTTAATGTTATCAAATCTCCAGATGAAAGAAAAGAAAAGGGAGGTCATAATCTTAGCGAGATGATGGAATTCAATGCGTTTATTGAAGGTATGCAGCTTATCAACCTTCCGGTGGTGGGAAATAGATATACTTGGTTTAATTTGAGTGATCGTGTAGAAGTAGATTGGATAGAATTCTGGTTGACGATGTCATGGCTAACTTGTGGGATCTCTCGTATCAGTTGGTGGGTGATAGAGATGTTTCGGATCATCGTCCAGTGTGGAATAAATCTTGTAAGGTTAATTGGGGAGCAAAGTCGTTTAGGGTCATTAACGGTTGGCTAGATCAAGCTGATTTCCTGAATTTTGTGAAAGAATCATGGTCAGCTATTGAGATTCAAGGTTCCTCTACTTTTATTCTAGCGGAGAAGCTTAGAGCCCTTAAAATTAAGTTGCGGTGGTAGAATGTTCACGCTTTCGGTTGGAGGGACCTTAGCATTAAGCGAGCGGTGGATAGTGTCATACCCCGAATTTGTCCTACCTGCATATTTACTTTTATTACTCAGAAAGTTAAAAAAAATGTTTAAGTTTGTTTAGTCAGGATTTCATTCAGATTTACTAGATCATGTGTGTGGAAATTAGTGGAGGCCCAAGCCGTGATTAATGCCCATTTCTTTCTGCTCTTCGATTCTAATTTAAAAAAATCATTTTTAAACCAAATCTCTTTTTTTATTTATTATTTTCTTTATTATAATTTTTCATTATTTCATTAAATAATAATTTCATTATTATTATTATTAGTATTAGTATTTGTATTTTTATCCATATTTTTTTAATTTTTATAGTTATTTTCTATTGTTATTACTATTATTATTTTTATTATCATCAAAAGTATTATTGTTTTTATTATCAAAATCTAATAATTATTATACATTTCCTGTTTCTATACACTCGACAACCTATGTCAGATTTTTATTCCCACTACAAACCTTGTTCTTTTTATAAAAAAATTGGCTATTTTTTTCATACTATACAAGGACCCAACTTACAATAATGTCACAAACCCCAAACACAATATACACAGCCCGCATTCAGCCTTTACAGATCATCTTATTATGCTTCAGTCACACACAAATATCACGCAAAATGGACCTCGCACAATACCATACAATGCAAAAGTCACCACCGTACTGCAGCACAACGTCTCCTCCGCAACGAGTATTCACAAATAGTACACACCAACCGCGTCCCATGTGCTACCAAATACATATTCTCGTACGAAATTGAAAAAACGCATCGCATACTATCAGTATAAAACACAACAACATTCTCTTTGTATAGGGGCAACACAAAAAATCCTCAACCTCATAATACTCCTCTGCTCATCACCACAAAACACTTCTTCAATCATTCTCCAAATTTGCACAAAATAGAACCCCAAATAATTTCGAAATCATTAAACAGAGAGATGAAAAATAGAGTCTGAGAGAGATTCAACAAACCAAAACCAGAAAACTCAGAAATAATCTCCACCATCAACCAAATCTCTCCATAAACATCACCATCATTATCCTTCAAAACCACTTTTGACAGGCCATAAACCTCCTTCCATCGCCTGCACACAAAATCTTCAAACTACCATCACTGCACAACTCCTCCGTTAACACCACCACACCTCAAATAACCACATAACACGACCTTTTCTTTTGCAACCTTCAAACTCACCCCAACTCACCATCAACAACATCAAAATAACGTAAACCCACAAATTGAAACCAAATCGCACAAATCCAGAACTGAGAGAGATAAAGATGAATCGAGAGTAATCGACAATCTCACCGTGAAAACGTGAAAACATAAACCGAAACAAAGAGGTCCGGGAGATTGTGAGATCAAGCGAAGGTGATAGCGAAACCCTATTGGTTTTTGCAGCGATGACTTTTTGAGTAAACAGAAGGGCCGCACAAACGAAATCTAAACAGAACCGTTGGTAGAGAGCGTTTGAATGAGTTTGAGAACCGAACCAACCCGTGTTGAGACAAATCCAAGAGAGAGAGAGAGAGAGAGAGAGAGAGAGAAATAGAGATTCAAATCGAAGGAGAGGAGAACGAGATGACGTGAAGTTGTGAAATCTTGAACTCACGAGAGAGAGGTTGCGTATGGTTTGAAATCGCAGAAAAAACATCCTCGATTTGATGAGAGAGAGAGAGAGAGAGAGAGAGAGAGAGAGAGTCGAGTGTTTACTGATCCATGAACAACGGTAGATGAAAGTTTTTGATAAAGGTACCGTAAGCCACAATTTTCACAAAGGAAAAAACATTTTGCTATTGTTTGCTCAGTTTTTTTAACCTTATATATTTTGTTAAGACTATTATGAGTTGGATTGGACTTACAAGCTTATGTGTCTTGGAATCATTGCTATTCTGCTCACCCATGCACAACGCTAAACCCTCTTCAAATTTTTTCATGTTTTGTTTTCCATTTCCTTTATTTATTACATATAGTTTTTTTAAATGCTTTCTTTTATAGATTACTACCTTCAATCTGTTTCTAAATAGATTTAGCTTGTTTTGCTTTTTTATTCTCATTTTTATTTATCCTTTATTATTAGGGTCTATGATATATTTAAAAGGCTATGGTTTGTAGATTTTTACAAATTGATAAAACCTAAACTAATATGAGATCATTTTCCTTCTTTCTTGTTATTTTAGTCAATGAGCATATAAGAATTTTGACTTGTCGATTTATCGATTTAAGACATTGATTAATAGTGAGACTATTTCATTTATTTTTCTTGGATATTTGACTTCGTATTTTTACGGCTGATGATATAATACACAGTTTATTGATATTAGATTTTATCGACTTTATCTAAACCTATATGAGGCCATTATTTTATTCTCTTTATTATTTTTTCGATTATACTTTATTTTTTGGTCAATGACAAACGGTTAGATATTCGATTTCGAATAAATTGACGTTATCTAAACTAATATGAGGCCATTCCTTTATTTTCTATCTTGTCCCGATTTATTTTTTATTTGGCTTATGATAAAAAGTTTAGATATTCGACTTCGAATAAATCGACGTTATCTAAACTAATATGAGGTCATTCTTTTATTTTCTTTACTATTTTTCTACTTTACTTTATTTTTATGGTTAATGATATAACAAACGATTTAAATATTTGGTTTCAACAAATCGACATTATTTAAATCAATATGAGACTAACCTTTTTTATCGCTTTTTTTTATGGTCAATGAAACTCTAAAATCATAATAGTCGACAAATCGATGAAATTGTGATTAAGACGAGACCATTCTTTTATTTAAATAAGTGTTCGATTATTCGATTAGTTTTGCATTATGATTTCAAAGTTAAAATTCAATTTAACTTTCGGAAACCATTTGGATGCATAAAACGATGCTCGACATCTCATAGAATGATTCTAACATTGAATCGATTCTAAGATAGTTAAAGAGCTACATTTCGATGCTTTCGATTTAATCTCAAGCACCAACGGCTTCGTGTATCTTAGGACACTTCACACACGCTTCTTCTTGGGCAAATACAATGAACCCTTTTATTTCGTGCAATCCCCTATAACTTATTTTGTACCCCTCTCCCGATTTCGATGTATGTAATTTATTTATTCGTTTTTGCTTCTTTCACGAACCCTTGGTCTAACGCCAAGTGGTTTCACTCGCACACTCGCACTTTCCTTAGGTTTTGGTTTCGTTTACTAGGCTCTTTCCTTAGGAATAGGACCCGATCCTACATAACCAATTAAACCTTACACTCCATTTTCATTCACCTTTGTTAAGTGCTTCGTGCCTCGCAACCAACCTTCCTTTAACCAAGACATTACTTAGATCCAAACCATTGATCCAACGTCAAGTGGTCTTAGCAATTAAAACACTTAATAATTATCAAAACAAGGTGAAGAAGAAGGACATTGAATCTTTGATGACTTTCCTCAATTGTTCACACATGAAGAAAGAATCCATGTTCAAAAGGTTTGAGTTTCAAGAAGAGGTTTGGCGAAATCTATATATTAAAGAAAGTATTGTCCACCAGAAGTCTAGGTTGAAATGGACAACCGACAGGGATAATAACACCATATTCTTCCACGCTACGCTTAAAGCCCGTATTAGGAAGAATTCAGTTTTCATGATCAAGGATGATGGTGTTGTTTTGGATATTCCTGCTCAAATTAAAGAAGCTTCTAGGAATTATTTTGCAAAAACATTCCAGGTGCAGGGTGATACTTATCCTAGATATGACTTGGATGGAGTCAACAAGCTCAACAATGATGAGAGGACTAAGTTGGATGCAGATTTCACCCTTCAGGAGATTTACGAAGCCGTGTTCCAATGTGATAGCAATAAATGCCCAGGAGTTGATGGGTTTAACTTCACATTTATTAAGGGCTTGCTAGGAAATTATAGGGAAGGATTTTTCCAATTGTATTTTGGAGTTTTGCAGTAGTGGTAAACTTCCAAAAATGCTAGTTTCGTTGTTGGTCAGTTTGATTCCTAAAGTTGATAACCCACAATCTTTCGCTGATTTTAGACCTATTACTTTGGTGGGCTACGTTGTTAAAGTGATTTCTAAACTGATGGCTTTGAGATTGCGTAGGGTGATTAATAAGTTAATCTCGCTTTCCCAATCAGCTTTCATTCTGGGGAGACAACTTCTTAACGGAGTTCTTTTGCGATAAATTTTTGTCGGTTCTTATAAATGGTAGTCCTTCGAATGATTTTAAGGCGTCCAGAGGATTGAAACAAGGAGATCATTTGTTTATGTTCTTGTTCTCTATAGTCGCAGAAGGTTTGGCGATTTTGGTTAGAAGAGTGACCAATTTGAATATGCTTTCAGGTTTCAAGTTTAATGCTGAATTTTCTGTGGATCTTCTCCAATTCGCTGATGATATGGTTCTGATTTGTGACGATGACATATTTAATTTGTGGGCATTCAAAGCGATACTGCGTGAGTTTGAGATGCTATCTGGTTTGAAGATAAATTTCGCAAAAAGTGGTCTTTACGGTGTTGGTTTGGACACTGATTTTTTCTTGGCAACAACTACCATCCTGCATTGCAAAACAGGTAACTTGCCATTCAAATTCTTAGGTCTAGTGGTGGGTGGAAATCAAAGGAGGTTAGACTTTTGAAAACCTGTCGTAAACTGTATTCAAGCGCAAATGTCTACTTGGTTAGGGAGGAACCTATCAATTGGGGTCAAGTGGCTCTCGTTAATTTAGTTCTTACTAATATGCCAATCCATTATCTTGCTTTCTATAAGATTCCTGCAACTATTGTTAACGAAATCATTGTTATCCAAAGAAGATTTCTTTGGTTTGGGCGAAGGATAGGAAAGGAATTCCGTGGGTGAGCTGGAAGTTGATTTTCCAACCTAAGAATCGTGGGGGCCTTGGTATTAAGCATATAGGTAAATTCAACCGAGCGTTACTCTCAAAGTGGATCTGGAATTTTTTTCAAAATGGAAATGAATTGTGGAGGCATATGATCGAGAACAGGTACGGTTATGTTGCTGCAATCATTCTGGACAACAAAGATGTAGTATTATCGAAGTCAGCTTCTTTGTGGATGCGAGATATTTTGGCTATTAGAAATCCTTCGGAGGAAGTGCGCTTCTCCAATCTTATTAATTGTTGTATTTGTAACGAAATGTCGGTTCCATTTTGGACTGTTAACTGGCTCGATAATTCCACTTTGAGGTAATCATTCCCTAATCTATTTGTTGCTGCTACTCTTCAAGAATGATGCGTTTCTAATATAGGGCAGTGGGAGGGCGAGTGTTCGACATGGAACGTCAATCAATCCATGTTTCCAGGTTATGATAATATGGAGGCTGATTTGGTTGGTCTAGGAGAGGCTCTTTCCATAGTTACGTTGAGCAGTAACGAGTTGGTTAAATGGAAGTGGAAGTTAGACCGGTGCCTTGGTTTTTTTCCGTAAACTCATATTATAAGGTTTTGGTGGAAGGGACTGCTAGTGTATTGCTTGAGGATTCGGTGTTGACAGATTTAGACTTAGAGTGGAAGAAAAGATCTCGTTGAAAGTTAAGATTTTTGCTTGGAGGTTGTTCCTTGATCAGTTGCCGACGCGCATGAATCTTGTATCTCGAGGAGTGTTAGAGAATAATCATGATAAGGTTTGTGTTCTATTCTTTCATGCTCTAGAAGATATTAATCATTTGTGTTTTAATTGTCCTAAAGCCTTGTTAGTTTGGAGGAAAGTTTTTAGTTGGGTTAAGGTGGAGTGTTTTTCTGAGTCCGTTAGTTGCCGTCACACGATGGTTTGGCTCCTTGCTTTGAAGGGTAAATGTAATATCGAATTTATTAGTTCCATCTGGTTTGCTACGTGTTGGAACATTTAAAGAGCTCGATATGGTATCTTATTCAAAGATGAAGTTGGAAATGTTGATATCATTTTTCATAGAATAGTGATGTCCTCTTGGAGTTGGTTAGCCATTGGAGGAAAAGGAAGAATTAACTGTAACTTTTATGAGTGAATGAAATTTCCTCTAGATTTTTGCAAGTAATTTCTTTATAGGGGTTTGTTGTTGTTTTTCTAGATTTTTTGTTGGTTGTATCATTGGGTTAGAGATCCTTTAATCTCTCCTTAATGAAGTTATTTATATAAAAAAAAAAGTTTTAAAAGATTTTTGAGTTAGGCCAGTCTAACCTAATACAATATGTTTAAGGTTTTATAATCTTTCTAATTAGTTCAACATTATTTTTACTATTATATGAATTCTAATATAATCTTGAGATCATTATTTCAATGTTTCAAAATTTTGGGGTTCCTTTATCTTAAAAATATTCTTAAAATATAAATTTTTGAAAATTTATATTTTTATATCAGTATGTATGAATTAATTCATGATTTCAATTGTTTCAATGTTGTGAGTTTTAACAAAAACAAAATGTCATGAATTATTATTATATTATACTAATTTAACATTTAATTATGTATTAATTAAAACTGCTACATATGAGGAATATCAAGTTTTTTGGTCATGCCATAGCAATTAGACTTTAACACAATATCTTCATTTTTTTTATATAAATAGTTTTTAAACAAACTACTCCATTTCACTAAATTGTATTCTAGTTTTTGTATAAATAGAGTAACTTTGTGAATAGAAACAAAATACGCAAAATCCTTTTTATCTGTTTTTATTATAAAATATGTTTAAATAATTTATTCTTTGTTATCTATTTTAATTTATTAAACACTTAGTTTAAAGATTATAGAAGTGCCTTTAATTATTAGAGAATTTATTAGAGTAGGGCCTCTAAATTTAATTCAATATAATATTAAAATAAATTTTAATATTAAATTTATTTTTTATTTTATTTAAATTTAAATATCATTAACTATAAAAAAATAAGATCTAGAAATTTCTAAATGTTTTTTAAAATAGATAATAATAAAATAATTAATTAGGATAATATTATTAAAAGTGGATCAAAGTAAAGTTTCCATGTTAGAAGAATTTCTAAAATAAGAATTCAAAATATTCCAAAAATATTTTGATACTTCAAACCACATCTAAAATATTCCAAAAATCATTCCTAAATATAATATTATTCTCATTAGCCATCTACCGTATCTGAATTGTATATGAGCTAGATACATAATTTTTTGAATTAAAAAAAAGTTAAATTTACTTGAATTTGTATATAATTCTTTGAAAACATTTGTTTTAAAAAACATATACTAAAAATTCGATTAAAAAAATGTTAGCTATAATAACACAAATGTTATATTTACTTTGTTGTGCGGACTCTTAAATAGATAATAACAAAATAATTTTATTGAATAATTTTTAAAATAGATAATCATAAAATAGTTAAGGAAAATATTATTAAGATATCAATTAAACACACACACATATATATATATATATATATATATATATATATATATATATATATATATATATATATATATATATATATATATATATATATATATATATATATATATATATATATATCACTTGATGAATGAAAAAAAAAAGTCATTTATTTATAACAATGATAGACTTTTAATAAAATGACATTACATTATTTATTGTACAGTTAAATTTTTTAAATAAATTTTACTATAAATTTAATATAAAAAAAGAAAAAGAAGAAAAATGTTAGCTATAAATAATGGTCTAACATAAATGTTTTGCATACTGAGTGTTGTGCGGACTCTTAAAGATCATATAGTTGTAAATTTTAATTTAGTTTGAGAAAGAAAAATTATTGATAAGAGTAATGGCAATGAGTCAAATTAAAAAATGTATTGTGATGATGTTGATAATAACGATGTTTAAAATACAAGTTGAATGTATTACTCAACCTCTTGATTTTAATACAGACTCATTATTTTCATGTAAGGTTGGGTGTTGGTTTAAGTGTAACTTTAAAGCAATTGCTGGTTTTGATATCTGCTTCGAAGCTTGTGCAGAGGATTGCAAAAATAAACACCGTCATAATGCTTCACATAAGTAATGGTATTTTCTTTTTCTTTTCTTTTATTTTCTTTTCATCATTTATTTAGTCAATTTTAACAAATAACAATGTATACATAAATGTGTATTCATAAAAATATATGTATAAAGTTATTTTTATGTTGCAGGTACTAGTACTTCAAACTTCAAGTGAATGTATGCGTGCTTAGGATACTTACATACATTTCTTAAGGATCGGAGAATTACAATAATTACTAAATAATACTAATATTTGAAGTGACGCTATTCAATAAAATGTATTGATAAATATGAATATTTTGTCAAAATTAAATTAATATATTTTAAATCAAGATATCTATTTGTTTTTTTTCAAAATCAAAATTTGAAAGTATTTTTTATATTTTTGTTTATTTTTTATGATCATTGATTCGTAGATTTTTTTATAAGCAAAATATTATATTCAAAAGAAATGCATGAGGTATTCCTAGTCAACAATTACAAAGCATTTATGAGATCTAGAGATATAAAATGACTCAATCCCATCTAACAACAATCTCATTTTCAAAAAATCAGAAAGTTGTTTGGTACATTCATAGTAATTACAAGAGATTTTAACCACCACCAAAAATTGAGAATAATTATGTGGACTATATCTTCTACGTAACCAAATAAATCAATAAGTTAAAAATCAAATTAAAGACACCTTAGATTTGTAGATTTCATTAGATGGTTTGATTCTATACAAAAATCATTTGTGCTTGACTTTGAATTAATGGATAGATATTAAACTATATGGTAACATTCTTAAATAAATTGTTATTAACATTATAAGTTGATCTTTATGATTGACCGTCAAGTACTAATTAATCACGAACATATATCTCGTCAAGTCACACGTTTAATTTTAAAATACTGATAAGATTTGACATAATATTATAATTATATTGAATGATGGTGTAATACTAGTTTACATTGATAATGCACCACTATTAAACTCATAAATTAACATTAACTATTTAAAGATAAGGCAAAGATTAATAATTTAATTAAATATTTATTCAAAGCACGTATTATATAAAATATATTATATACACTACAAGAAAAACTCCCTTCAACCACGTGATATAGTGACATAAAAATCACAAGGCAAAAATATGTTGTTGTGACGTAAAATACCACTAGTGCAGAAATGACTTTTTACATCGGGCGAAAATGACTTTTTACATCGCTTCATGCACAACCTAGGAGATAAGTTGTAAATCATCAGGAGAACAGGCCAAAAAGAATTATTAGTACTTAGATTACCAAACGGATTCATTCCATCAGTAGAAAGTCCAAGTCAAAGGTTTCTCGACTCTTTGCCAAAATTTGGAAACAAAGAATCTATTTTCTTCCACTGCAAAGAATCAGCTACATGACGAATTTGTCCATCACATTTTCTTTCTTCGGCATGTCATCTAAGATTCTTTGCGTCATTTGCATTTGCGAAGAGTCTCTTGAACCTTGGAATTATTGGTAGGTACCATACCACTTTCGCGGGAGGACCCTTTTTCAATGGCGGAGCCAGACTAAAATATTTGGGATGACCGACAAAATAGATTAAAAATTATAAATAAATTTGAAAATTATGTGAAGTCTAAAACGAGAGAGTCATCAAGTCTCTCGTTAGTGTATTATTAAATATTAATATTTTGATTTGTTTAATTAATTGAAAAGTTTAAATTTAGGATTAAATATATTTGTGGTCCTTTAAATATTTTATTTTTATTTTAAGTTCTTCAAAAAAAATTCTTTTAAAGAATGATTTTTCTAAAAACTTGTATCCACACTTTTGTTCCTTTTTGCGAACTTAACAGTGATTTTTACAATTTAGCGATTGACTTAACGACGATTTATCACTTAACGTCTGAATTAATAACGACTTTAGTACGAGAGATTAAAAATGTGGATGAAATTTTTTAAAAATACCATTCTTTAAAGAATTTTTTTTGTATAACTAAAAGTAAAATATAAAATATTTAGAAGGACCACAATTATATTTGATTTTTAAATCTATTAAAAAATAAGAATAACAAAAAGTATGGTAGGATAAAAATGACCCTTTGCTATAAAGTTTGTAGGATAAAAATGACTTTTTCATTTATAGTTGAAAATGACATTATAATATTTATTTATTAAAATATGTATCATGAATTTTGTTGTTTTATATCTGTTTTTATTATAAATGAACGAAAAAATAAACTAAATAAATACAAATCATTGCAATTGATGACAAATATAAGACTATTTAAATATATTATAAAACTTAAAACTATTAACAATATAAAATTGTTGACAATCAAAATAATTTTTATAATCTTTTAAAAGAATATTAATTAATATTTTTATATAGACTTCTATTATAAAATTAATGGAAAAAGAATGTTATTAATAAAATTATAATTAATATAATATATCAATGAGAGTGATGGAGCAGTTAGTTTTATTCTAGTTTATACATTGAAGTATAGAGAAATGGCTAGCTTGGGTTGGGGCCATAGTATTGTCAATTAATTAGAATTAATTCATTCTAAATATGCAAATTTAATGAATAAGTTCCTCTTTTTTCACCATGTACCAGAATAGTATCGCTTTGAGTAATCATTAGCCTTTAGAGTCTACTATCAAATTTATATATTTTTTATTTTTCAAAAAACAATGGGTGGCCGTGGCCTTCCCCAGTCACCCCCTAGCTCTTCCACTGCCCTTTTTGACAACCTCATCATCACTAGAATCACCATCTTTCTTTTTGTAGCGTGACTCCTTGCGCTTCAGACAATGATTATAGTTTACATACTCTTTTCTATATAATATGCAATCTTTAGGGCATGCATGTATCTTTTCATACTCTAAATCCATTGGACACAATATCTTTTTTGCCTCGTAATAGCGATTTGGCATTACGTTACCTTCTGGAAGCATCTGTGTCAACAATTCAAGCAATTCGGTAAAACTTTTGTCAGTCCACCCATTATTTGCCTACAAATTAAACAATTTTAACACGGCTGACAAACGTGTAAAATTAGTGCATCCCGAGTACAAAGGTTTATCTTTGTCACTGCATAAAGTATCATACGCATGTGCCTTCTTAAACTAATCTTGTCCAATATCACGCATCATGTCTTCCAGACGATCATCATCCATTTCTACACCAACATTATCTTTTTGGGACACATTTGACAACCTCATCATCACTAGAATCACCATCTTTCTTTTTGTAGCGTGACTCCTTGCACTTCGGACAATGATTATAATTTACATACTCTTTTCTGTATAATATGAAATCATTAGGGCATGCATGTATCTTTTCATACTCTAAACCCATTGGACACAATATCTTTTTTGCCTCGTAATAACGATTTGGCATTACGTTAACTTCTGGAAGCATCTGTGTAAACAATTCAAGCAATTCGGTAAAACTTTTGTCAGTCCACCCATTATTTGCCTTCAAATTAAACAATTTTAACACGGTTGACAAACGTGTAAAATTAGTGCATCCCGGGTACAAAGGTTTATCTTTGTCACTACATAAAGTATCATACGCATGTACCTTCTTAAACTAATCTTGTCCAATATCACGCATCATGTCTTCCAGACGATCATCATCCATTTCTACACCAACATTTTCTTTTTGGGACACATTTGACTTTTCTACTACCTCACCGTGCCATATCCATTGTGTATAACTTTGACAAATCCCATGACAAATTAGATGATCCATGATTGCCTTCTTATTAAGTTTTGGTTCGCGATTTGCACAACGAACACATGGACAGAGAAAAAGCACATCAACACTTTTTTCACCATTACTTTTAGAAGGAGGAAGATTTTTTTTAGCATTGCTTTCAGCAAACTGTAGAAATTCCTTCACTCCATGTTCGTACTCAACACTTAATCGATTAGCTTTTATCCAACTACGATTCATACCTATGTTCCGAAATTAATGCATACAGATCAGTTAACTCATTGAGACACCTACAATAGTCGTTCTCTTTGTCATTAGAAAGAATGCAAAAGTCTCTACGTGCAAACACGTGACATGCATAAAGAAGAAGTGAGAAGTTATAAAAAATTAAAAAAGAAAAATTAAAACAACAAAATTTCATCCATCTTAATAGCAGTACAATCTCATTGTTCATGAGGTACCAAACAAAGAAAAACAAATTATAACAGTAACAAAGTAGTAACATGATTACAGTAACAACAAGGTAACAACAATAACAAACCTTAGTTTGGTGCGCTGTCAGCGTCTGTGTCGGTGGAGGGTTTGGTGAGCCGTCGGCGTCGTGTGCGGCGGAGGATTAGTGCGTCGTCGGCGTCGTGTTCGGAGGAGGAATCGTCTCGTCGGCAGCGACAGATGAACCGGTGTGTCTTCGTCGGCGGAGCGTGGGTCGACGTCGAAGAAGTAGAGTTTGGAAGAAGATCAGTTAAGGGTGGGTCGGCGTCGAAGAGGCAGAGTTTGGAAGAAAATGTACAGCAAATGCGGTTTATGTTTGTGTTTAGGGTTTTAGTTATTTTTGGATTGGATTTCACATCGGTGGATGGGTTGACCCATTCAAACCCGATGTAATAGCTCTAAATATATATATTTAAAAACATTATTTTTAATAGTTTACTAAATCGGTTATTAAATAAACCGATGTAATAGGCTCGTAATAAATTTTTGAATTATTTTTATATAGTTTTTTAAATTAGTTATTTAATAAACCGATGTAATAGGTCCTGAATAAATTTTTGAATTTTTTTATATGGTTTTTTAAATCGGTTCTTGCTGGCACCGATGTAATATGTTTTTTAATAGCATTTTAAATCGATTTATATAATAACCGATGTAATAGGTTATTAGAATAAATTTTTGAATTGGTGTACACGTTGTCCTAGATATGATGTCCAACATCAATCCTCTGAGAACAAAATTTCAGAGATTATTGCGAAGCCCTTATGTGGTAGTACAAACAAATTTGTTTCAAAGAGGAAGGTGGTTCAAGAGGATTTGTAGCTCGAATTTTGTGGTCTTTAATCACTATACATTTATGTTACTTTCTTATTTCTTATTTTTTTTCCTGGTGAAGCTGGTTATGGAAGGGAAAAGATATCTTAAACTCACCCCGCTTTGCATACTGTTATTTAGCAGATGCCTACATGGTTTTGGGTTCTTCTTTAGCTTATTTCAATGATAGATTAGTGCAAAATTTGTTCTTTTTAATATTGATGGTGATTTCTTTGACATGGGTCTGGCTATGTGTAGCGATAAAAACATGAGTGTATGCTATTAGAGTTCCTTCATGGCTTGGTAGCCCCAGAGTAGGTATGTTTTCACCAAACTAGGTTAACAATTGCCCGTGTTCTTTACTGCTGTGTTTGTTTATTTACCTTGTTATTTTTAACCTTGTCAGATATTAGTGTCGTAACATCCTATTCGACCTCGTATATCTGTTGCCAGAATTTTAATTGCTTAGTGCAAGTTATTCTCAGATTTGTTTAACCAGAATATCTTTTAGGATTCATAATGAGTTTAGACTTTTCAACAATCATTTCAAGAATTGAAGCCATGGTCAATTTTTCCCTGACAGTAGTCAGTTTATACTATTTTCATGACTTTTCTCAAAAGATCATCAACTTGATATAGTTTACCGGTGTGACAAAGATATGTTCAGGAGCAGCATCTCTAATCCACAAGAAGAATGGCAGTGATCTCCGTGTTGAAGAATGAATATTTAAATCTTTTCCACTCCCCAAACGAGTATAAATTTATTGATTTTCACTTCCCAAAAGAGTATAAACTTGTTGATTTTCACTCTCCTAAAAGTCTAAACTGGTTATCAACATTTTTTTCACATTGTTTATATTTATCAGGGTGCTTTATCCTTATTTTCGTATACATTTGCATGCAAGAGTGCTTCATCCTCATTTGCATTGCAATGAGGCTTTATCCCCATTTTCATATACATTTGCATGCAAGAGTGCTTTATTCTTATTTGCATTGCAAATGTGCTTTATCCCCATTTTTGTATACATTTGCATGCAAGAGTGCTTTATCCTCATTTACATTGCAAGGGTGTTTTATCTCCATTTTCGTATACATTTGCATGCAAGAGTGTTTTATCCACATTTTGCATTGTAAGGTTGCTTTATCCCCATTTTTCATATTCAATGAATTCAAGAGTGTTTTAATCTTCATATGCATTTTCTGAGGTCATGTTGTTATCAATATTTCACCTTGCGATCAAAGTCCAACTTACTTGGCACCTACCTAATCAAGTCGGAGCCACAACAGTATAACAAAGAGCAAATATTTTTAATTTTGGATGCTAACACATTCCCATTTCGTAATCCACATCCTTACCCATTCTCTGCTTGTTTCTTTTAGCTTTTTCTTTTAGATCATTTTTTAGGATTTAATCGCTCTTTTTTCCTTTTCCTTTTGAAATATTAAAAGTGCGGTGGCGACTCTGTTTCCTTGAGTTATGTTAATCAAAAGCTTACACTCATAATTTTTACCGCTACAACAAGCCTTCACATAAACAAGTCTATAAGGAGACATGTCTTCTGGAAGAAAAAATATATAATTGTCAAAATACCTCAATGAAGCAACAAAATATATTTTCTTGAGTAACTTCCTCTCTTAATTAATAATCTGAATTTAAATTAAAAAATAAAAAATATTAATAACAAAATATAATTCAATAATAATATTATTAAGAATGGGGTAAAGTAAAGTTTCTAGAAGAATTTCTAGGATAAGAATCATTATTTTACGTAGTTGCCAAATAATTAGAACTAGACGTACACTCGTGCGATGCAAATTATATTCTTATTAAATATTAATGATAAATATTATAATTTAGAAAAGAATAATATGAGTAATTTTTATATTGGTTGTATCTCTAATTTATAATACCTAATTATAATATAGTTTAGTTGTTTTGATGTTTTATAGTATTATTTAAAATAAAATTTTCATAAAATTAATAAATAAAAAAAAGATCAGTTTTATTTAACATCAAAATAATAATTGAAAAATAAAATAAATAGAGTTGTGAAATTAAGATAGAAAATCACAAATTTCATAAATGGTATACGATAAAAAAAAGTTGTGTAGACTTTAATTATATAAATTACATTATGTGTTAGTTTATAAAAATTTATTTGAACATTTACATTTAGTACCACACAGAGTTAGATTCAAAATTTAAAAAATATTCATCTTTAAAACCTCCCTTCTACGATCCAAATTATATCCTTTAAAAAACACATAACAAAAACTTTTTTTAAAGTCGTTTTCTTCTACTATTCAAATTATTTTTCTAACCCAAAATACATATTTTACGATAGTTCAAAGATACCCCTAAAAACACAACTAAAAATTTATAAACAAAAAAAAATTAACTATTAATGACTAAATTATAATTTTTTTTGAGTGAACTAAGAGGAAAAAAAGATTTGATACATGGTTAGTGGAAGGTTTCTTTTGGATGTATTTTTTTTCTCCTATCAATCTCTTAGATGTATTAATAATTAGGATTAAAATTATAGTAGTTAAAAGATAAGATACATCTAAATTTTTCATTAATAATTATAAATAATAATTACCTATCAAAATAATATTATAATAATCAGGACATAATTTCCATTAGAAATAGCACATAAGTAACTTCCACTACTTCCATTACAACTAACTACAAAAGTTAATTAATTTAATTTAAATACAACAAGTTTTAATTATTATTTAAGTTGATTTTAGCCAAAAGTATTCATTTAAATTTGGGAGATTAGTGTAATGAAATTTTTATAGTTAATTTAAATAACATTTATTTAGTGGAAGTAAGAAGATCCATATTTTGTTTATTTTATTTTAATTAATTTAATATTATTATTATTTATTATAAATTATAAATTTATAGAGGTTAAAATACCAATTTTAACCTTAAATTTTTTGGAGGAGATCAGATCAATAAATCGTCCGACTTTCAATTGACCGATTAATTCGGTACGACATAGTAAAATTACAACCTACCTATAAAAAAAAAGTATAGTAAAATGTATCATAAAATAAAAACAAAAATAAAAACAATGATAATAATAATATGTTGAAACTCTTATGTTGTACAATGTTGATTTTTACACTATAATCTTTTGAATATGAGAGAGCAATATTTACCTTAATAAGAAGTGAAACTAACCTGTAAAAACAAAAAAGAAAAGTGTATCAAAAAATAATAAATATAGTTTATGTAGAAAGAAAAAAGGGAAAAAAAAGAAAGAAGATAGACATACATATGTAATACGAATTATATAGGGAGTAAAGATTAGTTAGAAAGAGTGGATAATAAAGATTAATTTGAGAGAGTGGACAAGGTTATTAAAATCATGGAAGTGAAGAAGTTATCATAAGGTTAGTGTAATGGTATTTTTTATATTAATAATTAGAGGAATGCTATTTAGTACAAATAAATTTGAAGAAGAAATGTAAGAATGCACACATGTCACTATTTTAGAGGTTCATTTTAAATTGGTTTTAAATTTAACTTCCTTTTTAATAGGGATCATGGGGTAGTGGTGATAATGAATGGTTGTGATTTATTCTTACATTTGTTGTTTTCACATTTTCTTACTATTAAGCATTTTCCTAATAATTATTATAAAGTTAAATACAACATTTATTTAGTGGAATTGTGAAGCTCCATATTTTGTTGATTTTATTTTAATTAATTACTTAATATTATTATTATTTATCATAAAGTATATATTTGTAGAAATTAAAATACCAATTTTAGCCTTAAAACTTTTGGAGAGAAAAATTGATGGAGAAGTTATATAATTATAATTTAGTATAATATTATAAAAATAATAAAAATAATAATAAACGTGAATGACAGTATGAAGTTATAATTAATTAAATTTATTCTGATGAGAATGTTATATTCTCACCCTTTAAACCTTGGAATAGAAAAATAATAATATATAAATAAGATTCCTTGGAATAAAAAATACCTTGGAATTATTTTATAAAACTTGAATCAAACAGGGAATATACTATTTCCATGGTCATATTCCCAGAAATATTTTTTTAAACCTTGAAACAAACACACCCATAGAGGATGGAGATTGGTTAGAGAGGATAGTGGAGATTGGTTAGAGATAGTGGGGAATGATTTTTAAAATCATAAGAGTGGATAAGTTATAATATTTATGGCGGAGGTGGTTGGTAGAAAAATAAAAATAAAAATAAATAAATTAATAATGATGGAAGTTGAATTTAATGGAGTTAGTGGGTTAACGATTTTTATTATATTAATAATAATAATAATAATTTTTATTTAACATTATTATTATTGTTCATTTTGATTTTATTATTAATTGAATTATAAATGAAATAATTGCATGACAAATGAGTGAATGGAGAGAGTGTATTTGTGAATTTTATTATTATTAATTATAATAAGTGAGTGGATTTTTTATTAATTTATTGTTTTTTAATTTATAATATTTTTTTAATTAATTAATATATTATAAGTTTTGGCGGGAAATTTTGTTTGAACAACTTCTAAGATTATAATTTAGTATGATAATAAGTCAAGGAAGTAAATATAATTTTTTTGTTTATTCAACTGTTAATCTCTTTAATGTATCTGAATTGTATATGAGCATACATAATATTTTGAATGAACAAAAAATTTAAATTTACTTATGATTTGTATATAATTCTTTGAAGACATTTGTTTTAAACAAATTTTACTAAAAATTCGATTAAAAAAATGTTAGCTATAAATAATTAATGTATCTATTATATATAAGTTAGATACATCACTTGTTGAATGAAACAAAAAAGTCAAATTAATTTATAAAAGTGATGAAAGAGTTTATAGATTTTTAATAAAATGACATAACCATTATTTATTGAATAGTTAAAGTTTTTGACTAAATTTTACTAATAAATTTAAAATAAAAAAAAGAAAATATTTGCTATAAATAATGGTCTAACACAAATGTTTTGCTCACTGAGTGTTGTGCAGACTTTTAAACATCGCAAAATTTGAGAAAGAAAAAATATTGATAAGAGTAATGGCAAAGAGTGAAATTAGAAAATGTATTGTAATGATGTTGATAATAATGATGTTTAAGATACAAGTTGAATCTATTACTCAACCTCCAGATTTTAAATCAAGCTCAGTATTTTTATGTGAGTTTAGGTGTTACTTTAAGTGTAGCTTTACAGCAATTGTTCGTTATGATATCTGCATGGATCACTGTTTTAAGGATTGCAAACATAAACACAATTATGATGCTTCACATAAATAATGGTATTTTCTTCTTCTTTTCTTTCCATCATTTTTTTTAGTCCTTTTTAACATATAACAATATATACATAAATGTGTATATATAAATATATTTGTATAAAGTTGTATCTATGTTGCAGGTACTACCGATTCAAGTGAATGTATGTCGTGCTTGGGATGCTTACATACATTTCTTAAGGATCGGAGAGTTACAATAATTAATAAATAATTCATATATTTTATGTGATGCTATTCAATAAAATGTATTGATAATTATTGATAATTTATAAAAATTAAATAAATATATTTTAAATCAGAATGTCTATTTTTCTTTTGAAAACAAATTTTGAAAGTATTTTTAATTTTTTTGTTTTTTTATAAGCAACATATTATATTCAAAAGGAATACATGAGGTATTTCAAATCAACAATTACAGAGCATTTCTGATGTCTCAATCCCATCTAGCTACAATTTCATTACAAAAAAATAAGAAGATTGTTTGTCCATTTATAGAAATTACCCCATAGCCAACCACCACCAAGAGATTCTATTGGTGTACCCCATAGCCAACCACCACCAAGAGATTCTATTGTGCTTGATTTTGAATTATTGGATAGATATTAAACTCTATGGTATTTATGAATGTTACCATAGTTTAAATTAAAAAAAAAAAAAAAAAAACTATATAGTAACATTCTTAAATAAATTGTTCGATAACATTATAAGTTAATCTTTAGGATTGACCATTAAGTAGAAATTAATCACAATAAATAAATAAAAATTACATAATTAATTTTCTGAGAATAAATTAAGAAAAAAAAGAATATGCATTAACACCAATTGTTCATTGATCCAATGATGATTGACACTTGACTTAGAACCACAATTCGATTCCTCCTTTATTCTCTCATTCTCATATTTTCTTCAAATTTTCTCACCTTCTTCCTTATTCTTTCAACTTCAAATTTTTATCATCATTATCTCTTCCAATTTAATAAGATAAAAAAAATATTTATATTAGGTTTTTCTTTATTTAATTTTCTGTAAATTGAATTATATTTTGTTATTAATATTTTTTTTTTATTTTTCATTTTTAATTTAGGTTATTAATTAAGAGAAGAAGTTACTTCACAAAATATATTTTGGTGCTTCATTGAGGTATTTTTGCAATTATATATATATATATATATATATATATATATATATATATATATATATATATATATATATATATATATATATATATATATATATATATATATATATATTTTCTAGTTTTTATAATATATATATATATATATATATATATATATATATATATATATATATATATATATATATATATATATAATTTTAAGAATAAATAAACATATTATATATTAAATAGTTATATAAAAACAAATAGAATATATTAAGTAGTATATTTTTTCTCCGAATTTAATATTGTATTAAATATATTATTAAACTTATTTAATATTTTATAAAATATATAATATATTAAACAGAATAATTTAAGATATAAATATTTTTTTATATATATAGTAAGTATTAATTTTATATAAGTAAGTAAAGTCTATATATTTTGAATAAGTATATATTTTGAAAATAAGTAAGTAAGTAAAGTCTATATATATAAGTAAGAAAATAAAATTTGAATAAGTATATATTTTGAAAATAAATATTATTAAGTAATTAAAAATATTATTAAGTACTAGATTTTTTAAATAAGTATTATATATATAGTAAGTAAGTAGATTTTTTTAATAAAACATTTTAAGTATTATATAATAGGTAAGTAAATATATTTATTAAGTATAATTATATATATTAAGTATATTTTTAAAATAAGTAAGTAAATAAATATTTTGACAAGGATGACGAGGATTTTACCTTGACGAGTTTCCCGATCTGGATTGATCCGTAGGATTTATTTTAATTATTTATTTTAGTATATTATATAAACTTATTATTTAAAAAATTTATTATAATTTTGTTATTTAATTATATTTAATTATATTTATTAATTTTGGTATAATGAATTATATTTATTAATTTTGGTATTTATTAATTACTCATTTTAATATATTATTAAAATATAATATATTTGTTATTTTATTATTCTTTTTAATATATTATTAAAAATTTATTTATTAATTTTATTATTCCTTTTAATATATTACTAAAAAATTATTAACAATTCATAAATACGTAAAACAGTTATGGATTTTTATTTTAAAAAAAAATATTTTGTGACGTGATATTCACGTTGCAACTTACCACGTGAAAATCACGTTGCAACCCTATTACTTAATCATATTAAACAAAGGGGGAAAAACCAGTGCAGACTATTGCGACGTGATTTTCACGTGGCAAAGTTGTGACGTGATTCTCATGACGTAAAGGAGTTGTCACACGTGTTCCTGCCACATGAAAGATCCTGTCACTAATATCCATTTGTGAAGTGATTTTTCACATTGTAACGTGAAAATCATGTGGCAACAAATTATTTTTTTGGTAGTGATAATTAAGTATTGTATATTATTTTTATTTTAATATCTCTTTTTCATTATATCTCTTTAGAAATATTTAATTGATTTTTTTAAAATGAGAAAACACATATTTAAGTCATTGTCAATTATTATATATTTTATTTAAAATTTATTATTCAATTTGTTATTTGTTATTTTTTTAATTTTTAATACTGATTTAGAAGATGACAATTGATTTCAAATTTCCATTTTAAAGTATTATTGTTCAAAAACTACTGGGAATTTTGAAGAATGACATTGTTGTATTTGTGCAGGGGTTCCACAGAAATCCTGTTTTGCCAAAGGTTATTTATTTTTCATTTATCACTTTGATACCCAAGGTTTCTAACCCTTTTAATTTGGCTGATTTCAAACCTATTTTATTAGTGGGTAGTTTATACAATATTTTGGCTAAATTGTTGGTATCTAGGTTGAAAATTACTCTTGGTAGTTTGATATCAAGTTGCCAAACGACGTCTGTTCCCCGTAGGAAGATCATGGACAATATTCTAGTTGCTAATGAAGTTGTGGATCAAGCGACTATGGAAAAGAAATAGTGTTTGATTTTCAAAGTTGATTTTAAAAAGGCTTACGATTGTGTGTTGTGATTTTCTTAGATTAATGATGAAAAATGTGGGATTTGATAATACTTGGATGAGTTAGATGGAAGCGTTTGTTTACAACGGTCATTTGTCCATTTTGGCTAACGGTAGTCCAACTAAGGATTTTAAGGTGGAGAGGGGTTTGAGGCAAGGAGATCCTCTTTCGCTATTTTCTTTGTGATTATTGCTGAAGGTTTGTCTCAACTTTTTGCAATGCAGCAACTTTGAGAGAGTTTGATGGTTATAAGGTTAGGGAAGGTTTTTCTATTGACTTCATCCAATTTGAGGACTATACGTTAATTGTGGGATCAGTTTGATGAATGTTTGAAGTATCAAAGTAATTTTAAGGGGATTCGAATTGATTTCGGGATTGGGAGTTAATTATCATAAAAGTAGATTGACAGGAATCAACGTGAGTGAACATTTCTTCCTGGAAGCATCTAATTTCTTGGCTTGTAAGGTGGAGTTTTCATCTTTTAATTTCCTTGGTATGCCTATTGGTTCTAATCCGAGAAGATTAAAAACGTGGATCGCTGTTGTTGACAAATTTAAATCGAAATTAGCATTGTGGAGAGGGAAATTCTTGTCTTTTGGAGGAATTGCCTTAATAAATTATGTGTTGAGCAGCCTCCGTATTTTTATATTTTTGTTCTATACAGTTCCAATGAAGATTAGGAAATAAATTGACAAGCTTCGTCAGAGATTTCTTTGGGGTGGAACGGAGGAGATATCAAAGACCCATTGGGTTAATTGGAAGTTGGTTTGTAAAGATAAAGATCATGGAGTACTTGGAATTAAAAGTTTGGATGAGTTTAACTTAGTGTTACTTTCAAAATGGAAATGGATAATTTTGTTAGGAAAGGAGGCTTTGTGGAATAAAATCATCGAAGAGAGATCGACATGTTGATTGCGAGGAACTTATGCTCTCGAAATAATGTTGCAAAGTGAAATTCTGTAATCAGGTATGAGATGTCGAATGAGATGTTCCAACACTTGACAAATTTAACCAAAACTTAAAGTGCATGAAAATTAAACAACACAGTAATTTGTTAACCCAGTTCAGTGTATAACCACACTTACATCTGGAGGCTACCAAGCCAGGAGGAAATCCACTATAAGTAATATTAATTCTAGACTTAAACCACCCAGTTTAATCTTTCACTTAATATCTACCCAATGCAATTTCTACCTAAGACACAACTTAGATATGAGTACCAACTCACTCCCCCTCAATCACACAGTGATATTGTTTACAAGTTTAATAAAATTGAAGTCATACTTCAAACAAAACAGCTTGATCTTACTTCACAGTTTCAATCAAGACACAAATACACTTTTGCTTAAAAGCTCATAGAGTGGTACAATAAACCAACCTGTTATTAAAACACAAAACACCCTATTTTATCTTCTGAAATTCGTACACAATTCTGAGATATTCTGTTGCTTAAATAGGTGTATGGATTTTGGACTTTCTGTAGGTTAATCCAGTCCTAAAACGCATGCAACTTCCACCTTGAATTAGGGTTTGTTACTTCCTAGATTCTGGGTGATTTAGTTCTTCTGATTATGCTGAAGTCTCATAACAACACTCCCTACAGATGCGCCTTATTCTGTTTTTGTCCATCCATAATTAATTCCAGATAACTTTCCTTAAATTACTCAGATCAGTTAGTTATTAATTAAATCTCGTAGCAGGTTTGAGATGTCACAACATCTGTTGGGACATCCTGAAAAACTGAACTTAAATCATTTACACAATGTCCCAACATCTGGTGTAACATCCTGAATTAAATTCTTATACTCTGTTTGATAATGTCCCAACATCTGATAGGACATTCTGAACTGAATTCAACATTTCTTGTTGGTCAAAAATTCTGCCAATTCTAAACATCTACAAACTCCCCCTTTGGCTAATTTTTGGCTAACATATTTTTCTGGTTATCAGAGTGCAGCAGAAGTTCTTTTATCAGAGTATAGCAGTTCTTTTCTGTTGAGTCATGTGTGAGTTTACTCCCCCTCAAACATACATGTATTCAGATTTGTTGCAACAGAAATTTTCATTAAAACACACTGATTCAGTTTAGAGGCAAACAAAAGTTTTTCATTAATAGTTAAACAGCATCATACATTGTTGTTGTTGTTGTTGTTCTCCCCCTTGTTAGACATAAATTTGCCAAAGTTACTAATTCAAAATTACAATGCAGCAGTCATTACATTTTTCCTCACATACAGTTTTTTTTTCACTCAGACTCCTCATAGTCAGTTTCTTCATCTTCCTCAGTCTCCTCATCAGAAGTAGCAGCTTTCTGAGCACTTTCTTCAATCTCCAGCCTTTGGATAATCTCCTCAAGCTTCTGCTTCCTTGTATCCAGTTCTTTGCAAGTGCTCTTCAGTTCAGCAATCAATGCAGCTTTGGAGATTGGAGACTTTGCCTTTGAAGGACCAGCATATGTCCCAGAGGGTGCTTCAACATCAGCTGCATGATGACTCAGGAACAGCTTGTAGTGGAAGGCCAGAGGGCTTTCTCTTTTGCAAATTGTGTCCTTCTCAGTGAGGATACCAGGGTACTGACTCAGCACTATTCCACACAGCAAGGAAGGGAAGGCAATTGGCAGCTTTGTTGCAGATGATCCAGCATGCTTCAATGTGTAAACACCCCAAATTTGCCCTCACCCATTCACACATGACTTGTGATCATCTCATATGCATAAACACAATCACATCATCTCATGTCTCATTTGGTTTCACTGGATAGTTTCTAAGGCATCTGCACCTAGGGTTTGTGATCTGAGCAACCTCAGGGCATCTTGAGCCATCCCAAAGGCCACTAATCAACTCAAAGGGGTCCATGTGTGTTCTTATATCATGTTACATCCTCACAAAGTCAAAATTGCAGAGGGATCATAAGAACTAGGGTTTGAGTGGATGCAGAGCCAGGATGAACTGCACAGTTGACTGAAAATTAGGGTTTTGGTTTCAGAGGCCATAACCCCAAATTTTTTAGTCACTCTTGTTTCCATTTATCTCTATATGGTATAGGGAGTATGCATATCAATTTTCATGAAGAAATTCCATGGGGAAGTCATCTGATCAAGAGTTGACTTTTCAGACAAGTCAGTGCAAAATCAGGGCATCTGAGGCCCCCAATGACCCAACCAATGGGTGATCTTCATCATTTTGAGTGTATAGGATCTTTATTTGATCATGGAAGAAGGTTGAAGTTCATAGAAATCAAGAATTTAGGGTTTTTGCAAAGGTTGACTTTTTGGGCATAGTTGACTTTTCAAGAATGCATCATTTTAGGTCATTTTTCAAGCCTTGATTCATGATCCAAAAAGGCTTCAAATGGAAAAACTTTGGTCATGAAGGTTGTAGATCTCATCTTTCCCTTTTCAAAAAGTACAAGAACATGATCAAACTCTTCTTGGATCAAAAGTTATGACCATGCAAAGTTGCCAAAAATCATTGTTTTTCAAGGTATGCACCAAGTGTGAAATTTTGCAAAACTTTGAATCAATGCATTAAATGACCTCTAGTTCATCTCAAACCAGCATGTAAACATTCCCTAAGTCATGAAAATCAGTTTTGGACCAAGAATGCCCATGGTTTATGCTTGATTAGCCAAAAAGTCACATGTGAACCAAAGGTACAACAAGTTGCAAAACACTCATGATCACTTCTCACAACTTGCAACATTGGATGCTGACCTTGCTAGCTCACTCTCCACCCCATGCTGCGCCAGCCCTAGCCTTGTACCCAGCCTAGATCAAGCCATGCTTTCTCTTACAAAGAAATGGACATTTTGCAAAAAGTAAACTTACCAATCACTATAGGCCAGGTCACATCATCTGACCTATAGGATTAAAATAAGTTATCAATTTGCAAGCTGAATATAACAAGAGCTAAGGCTGAAACCACACCATTCATCACTTACAAGAAAACCTTCCATTTTGCAACTTCTATCGAATCTCTCTACACAGCAAGCAAACACTAAAACTCTCATCACTATCCAACTCAACACACTCCATTGAGTAGAAACCACCCAAAGCACCAGCCTGAAACACCCTGAATCTTCCATTGCCATTGTTCACCTTCATTCTGCAGATTCTATCGAATCTCTCATCCTAGCCCACAAATACCAAAACAAACCCTGCAAAGCAACTCAATACACTTCATAGATCACAAACCACCCCTTTTCACAGCCTGTAAGTGCCAAGATCACCATAGCCATTGTTGACTGAACTGAAGCAGTTCTCTTCGAAACTCATCATCCAGCAAATCTAAACTCCATTTGAGCATCCAGACACACTTGGGGGATCAAGTAGAACAGCTTGCATCAAGGGAAGTAGCCTGAAAGTTCCTAAATCAAAAACTGCAAAACTCAGGTAGCTCAAAAAATAATTTTTCCAGAAATCTCTTTTTATGTTACAAACTTGTTCTTCATGATGCACTGATCATTCTGATACCTTTAGTTTTTGAAATGGTTGCGTTTTAAGGATTTAATTTCTGTTTGAAGCTTACGAACCCTAGAACTTTCCCTCTTCGATTCAGCTTGTTTAGGTAACATAAATTTGTTTTAGGTTAGGGGTTTGGTTCGTGAGGATGAGAGGAACATTTCCCTGGTCTTAGATTTCATTTATGTTACGTTTTTAGAAAGTTGGTTGATTCTCAGGTGAGAGCTGGCCGGAGAAGACGACCGGAAGTCTTCTCCGGCAGCCTGAAAGTAATTAGGGTTAAGTACATTTAATTAGGGCAAGGTTTAAATGTGAGCCTTCGGATCCTGTTTCCCGCGCGTGAATGAGAGGTTCAGATCATTTCATTAGTTTTAATTAGGTTTAATTAAATTAATTAATCAAGATTAATTCAGTTTGAATCCTGGCCACAAGATTGCGCGCCAGTCAACCTTTTTAAACCCAGAACGCATCCAGGCCCTTCCTTCATTTGACTTTTCTTTTTATTTGATTTTTAATTCATTTCTTTTCAATTAACTTGTACATTTATTTTAAAATAGTTAAAAATTCGTAAAAATTATGAAACTTTTTCTTTAAGGTTTTATTAATTTTTATGACACAAAAAATATTTTTATTTTATTTTTATCATTAAAAAAGTATTTTTAAATATTTAAAAGATTATTTTTAATTGATTAATGAGAATTAATTAATTAAAAATACTTTTAGGTATTTAAAAATTACAAAAAAATTCATGAAATGTTCTAAGACATTTAGAAACATTGTCCAACCTTCAAACCAAATTTCTTTTTTGATCTTGATGTATTTTAAGAATTTTTCATGGAATTAAATCATATTTTATGCATTATTTTGATCACAAGTTTGAAAATTCATTTCTGCCTATTGGTGAAGGTTGAGACATTGATTCTTTTTGCTTTGTTTTCCATTTGGCATGTACTTTCAAGGATAAAAAGGCCATGATTTGATCTTGCATTTTCTAATTGATTGGCATTTCTTTTGTTACAAACCCTAAAAAACCCTAATAACTTGTAAAAATCATAACTTGAGTTTGGTTGAGAGTTGAGAGTTCTCCTTTGGGCAGTGATTCATTATAGGTCTAGGGTTTCTTTGGGTACCATTTTCCATTTTTTATGTTAAGGTTTGCTTCTGTTTTTTGGTTTATGTTTGATGTTTGATCCATGAACCCTAATTTGGGCTTTCATTTGCATCCCTCTTGCATTCTCTTGCATAACATGACTTGCCATTACATTTTGTGCATTCTCATGATTCATTTAACATCTTAAGACATGTATGAATCATGTTTGATCATTGCATTGCATATTTGCCATGTCATTTGTCTTGTATGTTTCATAACATTTCATGTTTGTCCATGCTCCTCAACTTGCATCATTTGCATCCATGACTTTGTATGAACATCTCATTGTCTTGTCTCATGTTCATAGCACTCCATAGCATCATCATCATCATCAACATGCTTCTGGTTTTTGCTTATCATATCATTTCATCTCATTTAGCATTGTATTGCATTTGTTTCTAACATTGCAGGTGGTAAGTAACTTGAGAAGTGAATTTGCCTTCACTTCTCATAACCTCTATTCTCATCTCTCTTGCATACCTTGCTGCATTTTTATGTGTGTTTGAGATTGAGGTTGTTCATTCTTCTTCCTCCCACTTTCTTTCTTCAAGTGACTTGACTTCTTGAATGAAGCAAGTCACTTTGCTTCTCTTGATCCTGTTCATCTGCTTCCTGGTGGCTCCTCTGAAGATTGTTCTTGAAAACCTCACAAACCTTAGGGACAACCAAGCATGATAATGAATTAGGGTTTTGATTAGTCTCCCCATAGTTTTTACCTTTGTGTCTCTCTTTGAGTCTTCTCTCCTCACCTCATAATCAGGGACTAAACCTTCAAGGCTTTAAGACTTTGTGATTAAGATCATGCCTGCATCCTTCTTTTAGGATGGAGTGTATAACTTTAATCCTAAGTCTTGGACCCTTAAGGTGTTGAACTCTCTTAATTAATCCATCTAATAATCATCAAGACATTACACTTGTAACTTGGGCCTTGCATTAGGGTTCTAATTCTTCCTTAATTGGTTAAGAAGGACTAACCCTAAAGTTAATGGACAAGTCCCCCTCAAGTTGTCTTACAAATCATAAAAAACACTTCATCATCATATCATTAATAAAATCCACTTAATCAAAGGTTTGTCCTGTCATGGGTTTAATCCCTAATCATGGATTAAGCTGAGGATCCTTCCTCAGCTTAAACACCCTCATCTATTATCCTTCTTTTAGGATAGTGTAATGAGCCTGTTAAATCCCTGATTATGGCTTAACCTCATTACTTAACACTAAACAAAAATCACAAAAACATCTAATTAATCACAAGTAGGTTAATGATCTTAACCCTACATCAAAGGTGATTAAGTGTGAGAATCTGACTTCACACTTAAGGTAATTTTCATTACCCCTAATCAGAGGGATGATGTGATGAGTTTACCAAATCCATTGATTTAGGTTTAAGCTCATTATCTTATGACAAACTCCCAAAAAGAAATAAAAGACTGAAAACACCAGAACAAACAATAATCGTCTCCTTCGGGATTCTTTTCTCATCATCTTCACTCACAACCGAGAACTTGCTTCTTCCGTCTAATGCAAGACAGTTTGCATCTGTGCCAGACAGATCATACACTTGAGCATGGACTGCAAGCAGTTCACCAGTCAATCCTTTCAGTCTCTTTGGGTCGAACTACGGTGTTCTGACTTCCTCATTGCACGAGAGGATACGTAGGCATAACTTAACGGTTATCGAACAAAAGTCTCTGTACATTCCCCCTCCTTCCAGTTTCATTCTTTAGCCTCATATTCTTGAGCATTTCATTCCTGATCTCACACTGACACTGTACATTTATACACATCACATTTCTTTACACGGACACTTGTACATCTTTTCCAGCTCTTTTATGCACAAATAGCACTGACACTACCCCTTTAAAACACAAATCTTTTAAGCGTGGATCCCGTCGAGTACGACGGACAATCTGGGTGCTAATACCTTCCCAGGTTGTAACCAACCCCCTTTCTCAGTCTCTCTGGTTCGCAAACCGTCTTATCCGTATCTTTCTAGGCTTATGCAGCATTGCCTTTCCTCCGGGATAAAAATGCCTAGCTGGCGACTCTTTTCATCTCCAGTGAGTTCACGGCTGTGTGTTCTCACTGTTCCCTCTCGCCGACCGTTCGCGTCTGTACCTTCATCTGATCCTTTTTCATTTGTCGGGAGCGACAGCTTGGCGACTCTGCTGGGGAAACCTTATACTGCAACCAGGGCTTCTGGTTCTTTTTGTGGGTTCTTCCTAGCGCTTGATTGATTTGCGTTTATTGGGGGTGTTATGTGCTATTTGTATGTGTATATTTGCTTTACTTACTGCTTTCTGTACAGCTTTATTTATTGCTTTCTTTACTGTTTTTTTCATTTATCATACTGTCTTGCTGCTGGCTGGATCTGGTTTTGTTTTGGTGGGTGGGGTTCTATTGAGAGCCAAGGTCCTATACCTGGGACCTGAGTGACACCTAGGCTAGAGTGAATCATATTCTTTCCCATTCCATTTCGGTCTGGTGCGGGAATATGAAACACGGTTCAGATATGGGTTTCTTCTTGAGAACTCTGTGCTACGGATTTCCTGTAGTGCTAGGGGGATCTGGGAAGCCTGCTAAGTCTGGATGACCTTTTAGTATTGACCTTCAGAAATTGAGGTGAATTAGAGGAGGAATTGTTATGGTTATTGTAAACACTGTACCTCCGGGTTAGAAGTGTTTACACTTCTCATAACTGATCCAAGTCTGAGGATCCTTGTTCTAGATCACTACCTGTGAGGGGGTTGGGCTGTTTACAGGTTTGCAGGTACCTTGACCTCAGAATACCCGGTTACTTTGACTTTGTTAAGAATGCTCCATGTTGGATAGTTCTTGTGATTCTAAAACCCTGGACATGTGGCTCTTTATTTGAGTCCCCCACCCTGGTTACTGGATTTTTAGACCTCCATCTGGAATTCTTGAACACACATGGATCTATACCAAGGCAGTTAATCAGATCCAGCTCAGTCACAAACCCTTTACATATCATTTGCATACATCCTCATTGCATCATATTAACATGTGCTTATTTGTTTTTCAGGGTATCCATTTTCATCAGGTTTTGGTTTTGACCCCATCTGCAGCTTTGACCCATCTTCACCAGCATCTGCTTCAGTTTAGCTGTCTGCTTCAGCACCAGCCAGTCAGTTGGTTTTCTCTACTTCAGCATTGTCATCAGCACTCTACCCAGTCTTCAGCATCATGGCTCCAAAGAAAAGCAATATCACCTATCATTTCTTCCAACCAGACTTGTCAGATATCAGGAGGGTCCAAACCCTGATGACCCCAGATCACATACCTCTGTTCAGGGAGCATTATGGGGATATACTTGACTTGGTTATAGACATGGACCCATCTCAGAGGAGCCTGATCCATACCTGCATCCAGTTCTATGACCCCCCATTGAGGTGTTTCACTTTTCAAGACTTTCAGTTGGGACCTCTCTTAGAAGAATATGCATCTTTGGTTGGTTTGCCTATCAAGAGAGAGATTCCTTTTAACCCTGAAATGGTCTTTCCCAGCAATGGAGAGATAGCAAGAGCTTTGCACCTGGAACCTACTTTGATTGAGCAGCATATGACCTCTAAAGCTGGGATCCCTGGTTTTCATCTGGACTTCCTGATTTCTCAAGCTAGTTTGAAGGCCTCCCTGGGGGACTGGAAAGCTGTTTGTGCATTGCTGGCCTTGAGTGTATATGGAATTGTGTTGTTTACAGATGAGCCCAGATTCATCAGCAAGAATGCCATCCACCTGTTCATCCTGAAGAACCCAGTGCCAACCTTGTTGGGTGACCTCTATTACTCAGTACATCAGAGGAATGAGAAACAGAGGGGTAAGCTAGTGAGGTGTTGTGCTCCACTATTCCATGCTTGGCTTCTCAAGCATCTACCCAGGACAGATGCATTCCTGAATCCTCATCAGCAAAGCAACTGGGCTAAGAGGCTCACTACTCTCACTGCAGCAGACATCAGATGGTGCACCCAAAGCACCAAGGGCAGAGATATGATCACAAGCTGTGGGCACTTTCCCAATGTACCTTTGGTAGGAGTTAAGGGAAGTATCAACTACAACCCCCTGCTGTTCAAGAGGCAATTAGGCTATGCACTAGTTCACGCTCCTAGGGAACAAGACCTGGTTGAGACCCTCTACTGTGAGAACAAGATCAGTTTGACTGTTGTTAGGCAGGCTGCCTGGGCCTGGGATCATGTTCAAACCAAGGGAATCACCATTCTGGGGAAGTGCAATAATGTGGCATCAGCCCAATATCATGAGTGGTCCTATGCTAGGGCCCAAATCTCAGGATTGCCCTTCACCATCAAAGACATGCCTGAGTCATCATCAGCACCACCCCCTGCTACTGTCAGTTTGGAAGAGTTTGAAGGCTTGAAAGAAAGAAATGAGAAGCTATCCCAAGCCCTGCAGAAGACCCTCAGGGAGAGGAGTGAAGGTGTAAGGGAGATTGAAAGATTGGAGAAGCTGAGAGTGGAACACTTGACTAAGATTGAGAAGTCCGGAGACTATATCAACAAGTCTAAAGCTGGTGAGCAGATTCTGAAAAATGCTTGTAAAGAAGCCCAGTTCCAAAGAGCAAGGACAGACTTGTACTTGAAAGAGAGTCAGGCCAGGTGGGTCCGGATCACTGAAGCCCGTACTCTAGAAGACAAGAGAGTTCAAAATAAGATGGAGCAGATGGAAAAAGCCCTGGCAGCAGCCCAGGAGGAAATTTCAGAGTTAAAAATCAAAGCTGGAGTGAAGAAATCCAAAGACCAAAGCCAGAACAAGAAGTTGACTACAGCTGTTGCAACAAGAAACCTTCTCATCAGGAATCTTACGGAGCATCCGGCTGATCCTGTGACCGAAGCACTTCTTAAGGAAGTTCGCGAGGATGAGTTTGGCCTTGATGTCTGATTATTTGCTTGTTGTTTTTCCTTTCCATGTACTTTTGCTTTTTGGTGATGTATTTTTGACCCCTTAGAGGGCTAGTGTTGTAAAAAATGAACAATTTGTATTATTTTACCTTTGTAATATATTTGTGTTTGTTTCCATCTGGGTTCACTTCAAAAGCAACTTCAACAGCATCATCTTCAAGGGTCTGGACGGGTCAAAACTGAAGACCAAGCCGGATACCTTGATAGCGAATAAGCATACTGCATTGCATACTAACCCCTTTTGTTTGTTTTGTAGGTTTTGTTTTATTGTTTCTAACCTCTGTTGTGACATTCAGGAATTATTGCTCGCCGCAGGCTATTCCCTCTCAACAGGCCACACAGGTACCCTACAAGAAACAACCTTCCGGGCATCCAGATGGACCAGTTGCAGCAAGACCTCAATGAGGCCAGAACCCAGATGGCTAATGAAAGGGTGGAGATGAGAACCCAAATAACTCAGTTCATGGAAGTGATGAATAATTTAGCTCAAAGCCAGGAGAGGCTTAGAGTTCTGGTAGAGGGGAGAACTCAAGATGACCCTCATGTGGGGACTGCAGGCACAAGTAACAATGAAAGGGTGCAACCACATGTCAACCCCCCTGTGTTTGGTCCACATCTACATCCTGAGATTCATATTCCTGCAAACGTTCAAGGAACAGCCACTGCAGCCAGAGTACTTCAAGAGGATCCTCAGGAGGATCAGTTTACAGTCATGGGTGCTGGAGAGGAAACCTATGATAGGAGATTGGATGAGTTGGCTGAGAAGTTGAGGTCTTTGGAATCCCAAAATTCTTTGGGGTTCGATGTCATGGACATGGGTTTAGTAGAGGGGGTCAGGATCCCTCATAAGTTCAAGCCTCCTTGTTTCGAAAGATATAATGGGACTTCATGCCCCCGGACTCATTTGCAATCGTTTCTGGGAAGGCTGAAGGCCTATACAATGGATGAGAAGCTCTGGATGTTTTACTTCGAAGACAGTTTGACTGGAGCATCAAGGGAATGGTATTCCCACTTGACAAGGGCAACTGTAAGATGCTGGAAGGACCTGGCAGAGGCCTTCATCCGACAGTATCAATACAACTTAGACATGGCACCCAACAGGACTCTCCTAATGGGAATGTCACAGTCATCAAGAGAGAGCTTCAGAGAATATGCTCAAAGATGGAGACAGCTTGCTGCTGCTGTCCAGCCACCTATGTCTGAAAGAGAGATGGCTGATATGTTCATGAATACCCTTCAGGGAACCTATATTGATAGGCTAGCTGCTTTCTCTTCCACCAGCTTCGCAGATGTTGTTATAGCCGGGGAGAGAATTGAAAGCCTATTAAAGATGGGTAAGATATCTGATAATGGCGCCAGTTCGTCCAGCAGTACAAGGAAGCCTTTTGCAGGCCCTAGAAGAGCTGGCGAGACCAATGCCATTCACTCCAACAGGGGTAGGCCCCAATATGTTCAAAGGTCCATAGCAGCAGTCACAATCCCTGCTCCAGCTCATCCTCAGCCGGTCTATCAACCTCCTCAACAAAACTTCCAACAACAACCTCCGTATCAGCAGAATCAATATCCTCCAAGAAACAACTACAACAACAACTCCAACAACAACAATCAACAGAGGCCATTCCAACAAAGGCCCTCTCAAGCTAATCGAGTGATCGACCCGATTCCAATGCCGTATGCTGCTTTGCTGCCACAGCTTCTGAAACTCAACCTAGTTGAGCTAAGAACGTTGGCACCTCCGGATCCCAACAGTCTACCAAGAAACTATGATTCTAATGCTAGGTGTGCTTTTCACTCAAACGCGCCTGGTCACAGTACAGAAAAATGCAGGGCACTGCATATGAAGGTACAAGACTTAGTAGACTCAAAGGCTTTGAACTTTGCACCTCCGCCCAACGTCAACAAAAACCCAATGCCACACCATGGTGGTCCCCGAATTAATGCTATCGAAGAAGACCAACCGTCTTATTTGATAACCAGTGTGGATCAGATCAGGACACCATTGGTGGAAATCAAGGCTCAGCTCCATGAAAGCAATATATTTCCGGGGTGTGAACTAGGGTGCCCATACTGCAATATTTCTTGGAATGGGTGTGAAGACTTGAGGAATGGCATTGACAGCCTTATTCGGAGTGGCTTACTGCAGATCACTACATCATTCCCGGCAAACCCGACGACTTCATCAGCAATGGTTTCAGATCCTCCTACAAATACAGCAACAATTGTTCCCAACAATTCATCAGCAACATCAGCAAGTACTTCATCTGTTCTACCCAATGATCAGTTTTCAACAGTTTCTCCTGCTACAACTTCAGCTTCAGTCCACTTCGACTCCCCATCAACAACAACAACAGTTCTTCCAACAGAACCTTCTACAACACCAGCAAACAATCACGAAGATGTCTCCACTGTTACCATATTCTACGATCCAGAAAACAATTCCGCTTATCATTCAGAAGGTGCTGCTCCCACTAGAGCACCAGTTACAATCTTTTATGATTCACAGACAATAACAGTCCCCTCAGCAGCAGCAATCAGTCCAGTCACCGTCACGGTACCTGGACCTGTACCATATGAAAGCAATAGGGCCATCCCTTGGCACTATGGCTCTGACTTGTACTGTGAAGGGAAAAGAATCACTCTGGAAACATCATCACCTGCACCACAAGTTGATAATGTGGGGGGAGGCGGAGGCTTCACTCGAAGCGGACGTCTCTTCGCTTCACAAGTCCAAAGACCTACTGCCGAAGCAGAAGCTGCTGCCAAGGCAAAGGGTAAAGGACCGGTGCAGGAAGATCCAGCTGCCAAAGAAGCCCTGAAGACTCCATTTGATCAGGAAGTTGATGAGTTTATGCGGATCATCAAGAAGAGTGATTATAAAGTTGTGGATCAACTTCACCAAACTCCATCCAAAATCTCCATCCTCTCACTGCTCATGTGCTCCGAAGCCCATCGGAATGCACTACTGAAAGTCCTGCACGCAGCTTACGTGCCAGAGGAGATTACTGTCAACCAGTTGGAAACGGTGGTTGGGAATGTTACTTCTAGCAACGGGCTAGGGTTTACCAATTCTGACCTGACAGTGGATGGTCGTAACCACAACAAAGCCTTGCACATAACTATGGAATGCAAAGGAGCTGTCCTTTCTCATGTGCTGGTGGACACAGGTTCCTCCCTGAATGTCTTACCAAAGAAGGCTCTGGTGAAGTTAGAATATGATGGATTGGCATTGAGACCCAGCAACCTGGTGGTTAGAGCTTTCGATGGCTCAAAGAGATCGGTTCTGGGAGAGATTGAGCTGCCCGTGACAATTGGCCCACAGACCTTTAAAACTATCTTTTATGTGATGGACATTCAGCCCGCCTACAGCTGTTTGTTGGGTAGACCCTGGATCCACGCCGCTGGCGCTATAACGTCTACCCTTCACCAAAAGTTAAAATTTGAGTGGGAGGGTCAAGTTGTCACAATCTGTGGAGAAGAGGACATTTTTGTCAGCCACCTGGCAACCTATAAGTACATTGAAATGGATGGAGAGATCCATGAAACAATGAGCCAGGGGTTTGAAGCTTTAAATGTGAATGAAGCATCTGCTGTATCTGGTACTCCAATGTCATCTTACCAACAAGCCCGGAAGGTTGTTGAAGAAGGAACTGCCCTAGGCTGGGGCAAGGTATTAGCTGTGGAGGAGAAGAAGGACAAATTTGGGTTGGGTTACAAACCAACTCAACGTCAAGCGAAGGCTGCTGCAGAGCCAGGATTTGTCAGTGGGGGAATGCTAACCCCCGATGCTATCAACTGTCTGGAAGATGAGCTGGAAGAGGAGCGCAACCTGGAGATTTGGATTCGTCCGAAGGTCCCGGGGAGCAGTGTCTCGAACTGGTCTTCCCAGGAAATTATAAGTGTTACTCGAGCAGAGTAATTATTATTTCCTGTATCTTTTATAGCATGCATCAAAGTCTTGCATCTTGCCCAAGATGACAAGACTCATTTTGTAACCAGGGCCATCTGTACTTTTGTGCAAACAAGATTAAATTAATGAAATATCAGACAATCTTTTTGCAAACGAGTCTTTTTCTTTTCTGCTCACTGTTTTTCCATTTTTCTTTTTGTACAAAAATAAATGGCGGTGTTTTCAAAATGATAACTTCATTTCACTTTTTTTCTAAAGCAAGATTAAAATCAATCACTAAAATGAACCGACTTAACCCTTGCAGAGAGTGCCTTCCAGACAGCACCGACAACAGCACGGCTATGACATCGTATGACTTTGACAATCCAATCAATCGAGCTGATGAAGGGGTTGATGAAGAATATGAGCTTCCTGAAGAGCTAGCCAGGTTGTTAAGACAGGAGGAAAAGGTTATTACTCCTCATCAGGAGGAAGTTGAAATGATTAATCTTGGTACTGACGAAGACGTGAAAGAAGTCAAAATCGGGGCCTGCCTGCAAGACTCAGTGAAGAGACAGCTGATAGATCTGCTTCAAGAGTATGTTGATGTGTTTGCTTGGTCCTACCAAGATATGCCAGGGTTGGATACCGATATTGTTGTGCATAAGCTGCCTTTGAGGGAAGAATGCCCACCAGTCAAACAGAAGTTGCGCCGAACTCGCCCAGACATGGCTATGAAAATCAAGGAAGAGGTACAAAAGCAATGGGACGCCGGGTTCCTTGCTGTGACAAGTTACCCGCCGTGGGTTGCTAACATAGTACCTGTGCCAAAGAAGGATGGCAAAGTAAGAATGTGTGTTGATTACCGGGATCTGAACAGAGCCAGCCCGAAAGATGACTTCCCATTACCTCACATTGATGTATTGGTGGATAACACGGCTCAGTTCTCGGTATTCTCCTTCATGGATGGATTTTCGGGATACAATCAGATCAAGATGTCACCTGAAGACATGGAGAAGACAACATTCATCACACCTTGGGGCACGTTCTGTTATAAAGTGATGCCATTCGGACTGAAGAATGCTGGTGCAACGTATCAACGGGCTATGGTAACATTGTTTCATGACATGATCCATAAGGAAATCGAATGTTATGTGGATGATATGATCGCCAAGTCCCTTACAGAGGAAGATCACCTGGTGAATCTGCTCAAGTTATTCAAGCGTCTGAGGAAATACCAACTAAAGTTGAACCCCAACAAATGCACATTCGGGGTGCGATCCGGTAAGCTGCTGGGCTTTATTGTAAGTGAGAAAGGGATTGAAGTTGACCCTGATAAAGTCAAAGCTATTCAAGAAATGCCTGCGCCGAAAACTGAGAAAGAAGTTCGAGGGTTCTTAGGTCGATTGAACTACATTTCACGGTTCATATCTCACCTTACAGCAACTTGTGAACCCTTATTCAAGCTGTTAAGAAAGGAGCAAACGGTCAGGTGGAACGAAGACTGCCAGAAAGCTTTTGACAAGATCAAGGAGTATTTGCAAGAACCTCCAATCCTTATGCCTCCAGTTGAAGGAAGACCTCTGATTATGTACTTGACAGTATTAGAAGAATCGATGGGGTGTGTACTAGGTCAGCATGATGAGTCTGGTCGAAAAGAGTATGCGATATACTACCTAAGCAAAAAGTTTACCGACTGTGAACAGCGTTATTCACTGCTCGAGAAAACTTGCTGTGCTTTAGCGTGGGCTGCTCGCCGACTGAGACAGTATATGTTGACCCATACTACTCTATTGATCTCAAAAATGGATCCAGTTAAGTACATTTTCGAGAAGCCAGCTCTTACCGGACGGGTTGCAAGATGGCAGATGATTCTCACAGAATACGACATACAGTACACATCTCAGAAAGCCATCAAGGGCAGTGTACTATCTGAATATCTTGCTGAGCAACCCATTGATGACTACCAGCCTATGAGGTTCGACTTCCCCGATGAAGACATCATGTTCATTAAAGCAAAAGATCATGAAGAGCCTATTCACACTGAAGGGCCTGACCCAGAAGAAGAATGGACTATGATGTTTGATGGGGCTGTCAACATGAATGGCCGTGGTGTTGGTGCAGTACTCATTACACCTAAAGGGGTTCACATGCCTTTCTCGGCAAAGCTCACTTTCAACTGCACTAACAACGAAGCTGAATACGAAGCTTGCATTATGGGTCTTGAGGAAGCCATTGACCTCAGGATCAAGACATTGACCGTATTCGGAGACTCAGCTTTGGTAGTCAATCAGACCAACGGAAAATGGTACACCCACCAAGATCATCTGATACCTTACAGGGATTATACAAGAAGGTTATTGACTTTCTTCACAACAGTCAAGCTTGAGTATATCCCTCGGGACGAGAATCAGTTTGCGGATGCTCTTGCTACCATTTCATCCATGATCAAAGTTCAAGCTGCTAACTTTGTACCTCAGATTTCAGTATCGAGACTTGATAGACCAGCATATGTATTTGCAGCAGATATTGCTAAAGAAGATAAGCCTTGGTTCCATGACATCAAATGCTTCTTGGAGGATCAAACGTACCCACCTGGGGCATCTTCCAATGATAAAAAGACTTTAAGAAGACTTGCCGGAAGTTTCTTTCTGAACACTGATGGATCTTTATACAAGAGGAACTTTGATATGGTACTCCTCAGATGTGTTGACAAAACAGAAGCAGATTTGTTGATGCATGAAGTGCACGAAGGATCCTTTGGTACCCATGCAGGAGGGCATGCCATGGCTAAAAAGTTGTTAAGATCAGGCTATTACTGGATCACAATGGATGCAGACTGTTGTGCTTACGCCAGAAAATGCCATAAATGCCAGATTTATGCAGACAAGGTGCATGTGCCTCCCAATCCCCTGAACATAATGTCTTCACCATGGCCCTTTGCTATGTGGGGCATTGACATGATTGGCAAAATTGAGCCAACTGCTTCGAACGGCCACAGATTCATCCTGGTCGCCATCGATTATTTTACAAAGTGGGTTGAAGCAGCCTCATATGCAAATGTCACAAGGCAAGTGGTAGCCAGATTTCTGAAAAGAGATATCATCTGTCGGTATGGAGTGCCCGAGCGAATCATTACTGATAATGGTTCCAACTTGAACAACAAAATGATGGCAGAGCTGTGCCGGGACTTCAAAATCCAACATCACAATTCTTCTCCTTACAGGCCAAAGATGAACGGCGCTGTTGAGGCAGCAAATAAGAATATCAAGAAGATTGTGCAGAAGATGGTAGTCACTTACAAAGATTGGCATGAAATGCTACCGTTTGCCTTGCATGGGTACCGCACATCAATCAGGACATCCACTGGGGCAACACCGTATCAACTTGTGTATGGTATGGAGGCAGTCCTACCTGTTGAAGTTGAACTACCCTCCCTACGGGTACTAATGGATGTTAAGCTAAACGAAGCAGAATGGGTTCGGTCCCGATACGAGCAACTGAGTCTGATCGAAGAGAAGAGATTGGCTGCAATCTGCCACGGGCAGCTATATCAGAAAAGAATGAAGAGAGCCTTCGATCAGAAAGTCAGGCACCGAGAGTACCAAGTGGGAGATCTTGTGCTGAAAAGAATCCTCCCTCCTCATACAGACCACAGGGGCAAATGGACTCCAAATTACGAAGGACCATTCGTCGTCAAGAAAGTCTTCTCTGGTGGAGCACTGATGCTCAGCACCATGGATGGTGAAGATTTCCCGTCCCCTGTGAATTCAGATGCAGTTAAAAAATACTTCGCATAAAATGACCCGCTGGACATAAAAACAGAATGTAAGTCCAGGCAAAAAAAGGGCATCCCGGCGAGTCAAAAACAGAATAAAAGACTCGGGCAAAATAAGGGAAATAAGCAAAAAATGTACACCCGCTGAGTTGAAAAGCCGCATTGGACAGCTCAGGCAAAAATGGGTATCCCGATGGATTGAAAACCCGAAAGGGCGATCCATGCAAAATAAGGGAATAAGCGAACAACTGCATTCTGAATTCGTCTGTATCACCTACAACTTGGTAAGCTCCAAGGGATCAAGCTGCAATCAGAATCAACTCTCTCCAGAAGGCAAGACGAGAAGAACGTCATTGTCATACGAGTCATAGCAGGAGAGGAAGCTCCTTGAAAGCATCGCCAGCACCGCCAGCACTTTATTTCTCAATTTGTAACAATCTCCTCATTTCAGGAGATATGTTTCTCTGACTGTATCTTGCCAATTCAGGGCACACGAATTAATATAATCAGATTTTCAGTCATGTCTCGTTTTTCACATTTATGTTTTGCAAAGAGTTGTCTGATGTCTCTAAAAACACAATTGCATAAGTACAGATGCCTCTCTCTAAAAATAAAACACATGCTTGCAGGGAATATACTTACTCTCGAAAGTACTTATTTCCTATGATGGAATCTCAGTAAAAGATACCTCGGGACCGTTTGTGCGTTTCTTTATCTTTGCAGGATTGCAGGTATCCAGAATACAACCTGGGGCATGCCAGTTACGCCTTAGCAAGATGGCAAATCGTTATCAACTCGGTCTATCTTCCACGTGGCAATGGGATGTGCCCATCTCCCCAGCGGAGCTGTCAAATCAGCATACACTCAATCTCAGTATCCGAGATACTCTATCCCCAGCTGAGTTGCTCCCCATTGCTCTCCCCAGCTGAGTTGCCTCTCACTTCCCCAGCCGGGTTGCCGTTCTTCCTCAGCAGAATATAGAAATCAGGGAATCATCTCCCCACAGAGCTTCAGGCCTCTATTCAGAAGAGCAGCGCACGAAGAAGTCACAACAGAGAGAGAGAAAGCTTCTACAAGCCCCAGCTGGGTCCCGTATTATAAGAATATGTCAATCGATGACGTATATCCCCAAGCGGATACAACTATAGATCTATCAATGATCTCATCCCCAGCTGGGATGTTCACTTCAAGCAGATTGATCAGAGATCTTTGCGGCAACGGGATCCGAATCCCGGATCGGTGCCTCTTTGCATAATCATAGCATTTGCATCATATTCACCCCCAGAGCGTAGCATTCCGTCTAATACGGAGCATTACGGCAAAAAATCAAATGCATAGCATAATCATAAGTCATGTTGTGATTTGAACACTTGTAAATATTGACAATCTGTCGGCATACAGAATACATCCCCATCAGAGTCCCAGCAAAAGCAGTTGCCCCATATCACAAACACCAGTGCATATCTCCTTTTTGATGCCCGTCCGTATTATCATTTCCCAGCAGGTTGCCTGAATACACTTTACAAACCAAGATCACCAGTATTGCAGATACATCCTGACACTCGTCCGTGTCGTGTCACCAGCAGAAAGCCAAAGACACCCTCTTTGCACTTACATATACCTATACACTTTCCTGACACCCGTCCGTGTCATATCCCCAGCAGATAAACACTCACCTATACATTATATACTCACTACTCATTGGTACACTTATACAGATACTCGTCTGTATCTTATATACACCATGTATATCCCCGCAGATTCGACAGTAGTCCTTGTTCTTTGTTAACCAGTTGGTACTCGTCCGTACCATCATCTCAGAACATTGCGTCTAATGTTTGTTTCTACATGATACTCGTCCGTATCATAGTCTTAAGGATGCTCGTCCGCATCTTTAATCTATACACAATACCAAACACTTATACCTTTTGTTTCTTGGGTTGTAAGCGCTCGTCCGTGTTTACTATACCCCCAGTAGATCGCCAAGCAAATCTTTTCCTTTTATCTAACACTCGTCCTGTGTTATGATACCTTTGAGAGCAGCCGTCCCCTGCTGAGTGGTCGTCCTCCACTTCTTGATGGTCGTCCCCCATCATGCTCATCCGATGGCCGTCCCCATCGTTGATTTTAGCAGCCGTCCCCTGCTAGGTGGCCGTCCTCCACCTTTTGATGATCGTCCTTCATCACTTTATCCAATGGCCGTCCCCATTGTTGATTTTAGTTGTCTAACACTCATCCTGTGTTATGATAAACTTTGAGAGCAGCCGTCCCCTGCTGAGTGGTCGTCCTCCACTTCTTGATGGTCGTCCTCCATCATACTCGTCCGATGGCCGTCCCCATCGTTGACCTTTTCTATCCGATGGCCGTCCCCATCGTTGATATTTTGGCAGCCGTACCCTGCCAGGTGGTCGTCCTCCACCTTTGATGGCCGTCCCCATCATATTTCTTTTATACCCAACAGAGCAGCCGTCCCCTGCTAGGTGATCGTCCTTCACCTTTGATGGCCGTACCCCATCATCCGTTTATTTCATTCATTCTTTAACCCGATGGCCGTCCCCGTCGTGGTCCCTTTTCCTTTTTTAGCCCGATGGCCGTCCCCATCGTTGGTTACTTTACCTTTATGAACTTGATGGCCGTCCCCGTCATGTTTCATTAATCCTCAGAATTTTGCAGCTCTATCTTGATGGCCGTCCCCATCATGATATTTTATTTTCCCAGCTAGTCGGCCGTCCCCGTCTTAGCTTTACCTTTTATCCCCAGCATGTCGGCCGTCCCCGTCATTGCTTTATACACTTTACCAGCATGTCAGCCGTCCCCGTCATCGCTTTGCTTCACATACCACTTTACCCAGCAGTCGTTCCCTGCTCGACGGTCGTCCTCCGTCGCCCACACTTTACAATATACTTTATTTGCTTTTACAATCTATGTCCCTTTTCTTCTTCATTTCTGTGAGTGCAAATTTTAGACTGTCTTTGGTATTCAACCACAAGTTATCTTGTTTGCCTGTTAAGCCGCCGCTTACAACCTGCACAGCTAACTCATGCTTGAATAGGGGCAGCTGTAAACACCCCAAATTTGCCCTCACCCATTCACACATGACTTGTGATCATCTCATATGCATAAACACAATCACATCATCTCATGTCTCATTTGGTTTCACTGGATAGTTTCTAAGGCATCTGCACCTAGGGTTTGTGATCTGAGCAACCTCAGGGCATCTTGAGCCATCCCAAAGGCCACTAATCAACTCAAAGGGGTCCATGTGTGTTATTATATCATGTTACATCCTCACAAAGTCAAAATTGCAGAGGGATCATAAGAACTAGGGTTTGAGTGGATGCAGAGCCAGGATGAACTGCACAGTTGACTGAAAATTAGGGTTTTGGTTTCAGAGGCCATAACCCCAAATTTTTTAGTCACTCTTGTTTCCATTTATCTCTATATGGTATAGGGAGTATGCATATCAATTTTCATGAAGAAATTCCATGGGGAAGTCATCTGATCAAGAGTTGACTTTTCAGACAAGTCAGTGCAAAATCAGGGCATCTGAGGCCCCCAATGACCCAACCAATGGGTGATCTTCATCATTTTGAGTGTATAGGATCTTTATTTGATCATGGAAGAAGGTTGAAGTTCATAGAAATCAAGAATTTAGGGTTTTTGCAAAGGTTGACTTTTTGGGCATAGTTGACTTTTCAAGAATGCATCATTTTAGGTCATTTTTCAAGCCTTGATTCATGATCCAAAAAGGCTTCAAATGGAAAAACTTTGGTCATGAAGGTTGTAGATCTCATCTTTCCCTTTTCAAAAAGTACAAGAACATGATCAAACTCTTCTTGGATCAAAAGTTATGACCATGCAAAGTTGCCAAAAATCATTGTTTTTCAAGGTATGCACCAAGTGTGAAATTTTGCAAAACTTTGAATCAATGCATTAAATGACCTCTAGTTCATCTCAAACCAGCATGTAAACATTCCCTAAGTCATGAAAATCAGTTTTGGACCAAGAATGCCCATGGTTTATGCTTGATTAGCCAAAAAGTCACATGTGAACCAAAGGTACAACAAGTTGCAAAACACTCATGATCACTTCTCACAACTTGCAACATTGGATGCTGACCTTGCTAGCTCACTCTCCACCCCATGCTGCGCCAGCCCTAGCCTTGTACCCAGCCTAGATCAAGCCATGCTTTCTCTTACAAAGAAATGGACATTTTGCAAAAAGTAAACTTACCAATCACTATAGGCCAGGTCACATCATCTGACCTATAGGATTAAAATAAGTTATCAATTTGCAAGCTGAATATAACAAGAGCTAAGGCTGAAACCACACCATTCATCACTTACAAGAAAACCTTCCATTTTGCAACTTCTATCGAATCTCTCTACACAGCAAGCAAACACTAAAACTCTCATCACTATCCAACTCAACACACTCCATTGAGTAGAAACCACCCAAAGCACCAGCCTGAAACACCCTGAATCTTCCATTGCCATTGTTCACCTTCATTCTGCAGATTCTATCGAATCTCTCATCCTAGCCCACAAATACCAAAACAAACCCTGCAAAGCAACTCAATACACTTCATAGATCACAAACCACCCCTTTTCACAGCCTGAAAGTGCCAAGATCACCATAGCCATTGTTGACTGAACTGAAGCAGTTCTCTTCGAAACTCATCATCCAGCAAATCTAAACTCCATTTGAGCATCCAGACACACTTGGGGGATCAAGTAGAACAGCTTGCATCAAGGGAAGTAGCCTGAAAGTTCCTAAATCAAAAACTGCAAAACTCAGGTAGCTCAAAAAATAATTTTTCCAGAAATCTCTTTTTATGTTACAAACTTGTTCTTCATGATGCACTGATCATTCTGATACCTTTAGTTTTTGAAATGGTTGCGTTTTAAGGATTTAATTTCTGTTTGAAGCTTACGAACCCTAGAACTTTCCCTCTTCGATTCAGCTTGTTTAGGTAACATAAATTTGTTTTAGGTTAGGGGTTTGGTTCGTGAGGATGAGAGGAACATTTCCCTGGTCTTAGATTTCATTTATGTTACGTTTTTAGAAAGTTGGTTGATTCTCAGGTGAGAGCTGGCCGGAGAAGACGACCGGAAGTCTTCTCCGGCAGCCTGAAAGTAATTAGGGTTAAGTACATTTAATTAGGGCAAGGTTTAAATGTGAGCCTTCGGATCCTGTTTCCCGCGCGTGAATGAGAGGTTCAGATCATTTCATTAGTTTTAATTAGGTTTAATTAAATTAATTAATCAAGATTAATTCAGTTTGAATCCTGGCCACAAGATTGCGCGCCAGTCAACCTTTTTAAACCCAGAACGCATCCAGGCCCTTCCTTCATTTGACTTTTCTTTTTATTTGATTTTTAATTCATTTCTTTTCAATTAACTTGTACATTTATTTTAAAATAGTTAAAAATTCGTAAAAATTATGAAACTTTTTCTTTAAGGTTTTATTAATTTTTATGACACAAAAAATATTTTTATTTTATTTTTATCATTAAAAAAGTATTTTTAAATATTTAAAAGATTATTTTTAATTGATTAATGAGAATTAATTAATTAAAAATACTTTTAGGTATTTAAAAATTACAAAAAAATTCATGAAATGTTCTAAGACATTTAGAAACATTGTCCAACCTTCAAACCAAATTTCTTTTTTGATCTTGATGTATTTTAAGAATTTTTCATGGAATTAAATCATATTTTATGCATTATTTTGATCACAAGTTTGAAAATTCATTTCTGCCTATTGGTGAAGGTTGAGACATTGATTCTTTTTGCTTTGTTTTCCATTTGGCATGTACTTTCAAGGATAAAAAGGCCATGATTTGATCTTGCATTTTCTAATTGATTGGCATTTCTTTTGTTACAAACCCTAAAAAACCCTAATAACTTGTAAAAATCATAACTTGAGTTTGGTTGAGAGTTGAGAGTTCTCCTTTGGGCAGTGATTCATTATAGGTCTAGGGTTTCTTTGGGTACCATTTTCCATTTTTTATGTTAAGGTTTGCTTCTGTTTTTTGGTTTATGTTTGATGTTTGATCCATGAACCCTAATTTGGGCTTTCATTTGCATCCCTCTTGCATTCTCTTGCATAACATGACTTGCCATTACATTTTGTGCATTCTCATGATTCATTTAACATCTTAAGACATGTATGAATCATGTTTGATCATTGCATTGCATATTTGCCATGTCATTTGTCTTGTATGTTTCATAACATTTCATGTTTGTCCATGCTCCTCAACTTGCATCATTTGCATCCATGACTTTGTATGAACATCTCATTGTCTTGTCTCATGTTCATAGCACTCCATAGCATCATCATCATCATCAACATGCTTCTGGTTTTTGCTTATCATATCATTTCATCTCATTTAGCATTGTATTGCATTTGTTTCTAACATTGCAGGTGGTAAGTAACTTGAGAAGTGAATTTGCCTTCACTTCTCATAACCTCTATTCTCATCTCTCTTGCATACCTTGCTGCATTTTTATGTGTGTTTGAGATTGAGGTTGTTCATTCTTCTTCCTCCCACTTTCTTTCTTCAAGTGACTTGACTTCTTGAATGAAGCAAGTCACTTTGCTTCTCTTGATCCTGTTCATCTGCTTCCTGGTGGCTCCTCTGAAGATTGTTCTTGAAAACCTCACAAACCTTAGGGATAACCAAGCATGATAATGAATTAGGGTTTTGATTAGTCTCCCCATAGTTTTTACCTTTGTGTCTCTCTTTGAGTCTTCTCTCCTCACCTCATAATCAGGGACTAAACCTTCAAGGCTTTAAGACTTTGTGATTAAGATCATGCCTGCATCCTTCTTTTAGGATGGAGTGTATAACTTTAATCCTAAGTCTTGGACCCTTAAGGTGTTGAACTCTCTTAATTAATCCATCTAATAATCATCAAGACATTACACTTGTAACTTGGGCCTTGCATTAGGGTTCTAATTCTTCCTTAATTGGTTAAGAAGGACTAACCCTAAAGTTAATGGACAAGTCCCCCTCAAGTTGTCTTACAAATCATAAAAAACACTTCATCATCATATCATTAATAAAATCCACTTAATCAAAGGTTTGTCCTGTCATGGGTTTAATCCCTAATCATGGATTAAGCTGAGGATCCTTCCTCAGCTTAAACACCCTCATCTATTATCCTTCTTTTAGGATAGTGTAATGAGCCTGTTAAATCCCTGATTATGGCTTAACCTCATTACTTAACACTAAACAAAAATCACAAAAACATCTAATTAATCACAAGTAGGTTAATGATCTTAACCCTACATCAAAGGTGATTAAGTGTGAGAATCTGACTTCACACTTAAGGTAATTTTCATTACCCCTAATCAGAGGGATGATGTGATGAGTTTACCAAATCCATTGATTTAGGTTTAAGCTCATTATCTTATGACAAACTCCCAAAAAGAAATAAAAGACTGAAAACACCAGAACAAACAATAATCGTCTCCTTCGGGATTCTTTTCTCATCATCTTCACTCACAACCGAGAACTTGCTTCTTCCGTCTAATGCAAGACAGTTTGCATCTGTGCCAGACAGATCATACACTTGAGCATGGACTGCAAGCAGTTCACCAGTCAATCCTTTCAGTCTCTTTGGGTCGAACTACGGTGTTCTGACTTCCTCATTGCACGAGAGGATACGTAGGCATAACTTAACGGTTATCGAACAAAAGTCTCTGTACATTCCCCCTCCTTCCAGTTTCATTCTTTAGCCTCATATTCTTGAGCATTTCATTCCTGATCTCACACTGACACTGTACATTTATACACATCACATTTCTTTACACGGACACTTGTACATCTTTTCCAGCTCTTTTATGCACAAATAGCACTGACACTACCCCTTTAAAACACAAATCTTTTAAGCGTGGATCCCGTCGAGTACGACGGACAATCTGGGTGCTAATACCTTCCCAGGTTGTAACCAACCCCCTTTCTCAGTCTCTCTGGTTCGCAAACCGTCTTATCCGTATCTTTCTAGGCTTATGCAGCATTGCCTTTCCTCCGGGATAAAAATGCCTAGCTGGCGACTCTTTTCATCTCCAGTGAGTTCACGGCTGTGTGTTCTCACTGTTCCCTCTCGCCGACCGTTCGCGTCTGTACCTTCATCTGATCCTTTTTCATTTGTCGGGAGCGACACAATGTCTGATCAAATATATAAGCTCCATAATCCATCTTTGTTTGGGTGCCCACAACAAATATGAACCTGCCCAATCCAGTAGATATTGAGGATGTATGGTTGGTAGGGACCCGGTTTGCTGTACCAATCCTGTTCAGCATGGCATATTTCCTTGTCAGCATGCTAACTGAGAGCTTCCCTTTAACTGGTCAAGCCTTGACCTGATTAGCAGTGATAACTTTGCAAATCTGGTTATCAGTCTTCCCTAACTCATTTGGACCATCAGATTCTCTTTCAAGGTATTGGTTGATAACCCTAGGAGAGAATTCTACACATCTGCCTCTTACATATACTTTTCTAAAGTCGGCAGACTTACCATTGGCACAATCTTCTTGGAGGTTGACTATGAATTCCTTGACAAGCAGCTCATAGCAGGGAGAGAAGTTGGAGACAGTTTTGAAGAGGCCAACAGAAGAGATGAGATCAATTAACTCTGTGCACTCAAGTGCATTACTGCTCAGCTCTCTTTCAAGTGCTACCCTTCTTTGATAAACAAACTTCCATCTATTCACACTTGAAACATGATGAAAGGAGATGTTGTCCAAGGGAGCTTCTGGAACAGCAGTTGATGACCTTGAGGGTGCTGATTTCTTCTTTGGAGGAGATGTTGGGACATCTTCTTCAATATCTGAATCTGGAGGAGTGACAGCTTTCCTCTTTTGTGTTTGCACCTTGCTCCATTGTTTTGTAGGACCAAAGACAACTTTAGCTTTGTCCTTATTTGGTGTAGCTTGCTTCTTCTCAGGAATTGCATGTCCTGCATTCATATTTTCTTTCCTAGTCCTAAGCCTTTTGTCTATGCTAGGTTTTACGGAAGCAATGATTTCTGTATCAGAATCATGCTCTAGGTTCACAACAGGAGGAGTTTGAGCAGTCTCCTCTTCAGCTGGTTGATCAACAGAGATGTGCTCTTCAGTGGAGGCCTTGTGCTGGTCCTCAGATGCTTCTTCATCACTATCTGTGGAGGCCTTTTTCTGGTCCTCAGATATATCATCAGCAGTATCAGATGAGACCTTTTGCTGGTATTCAGATGCTTCAACATCTATTGGGACATCCTGTTGAGCAGGAGTGTCCTTTGCAGACTGAGTTTGTTGATCTTCTTGTGGGGCTGGCATGGTGTTTAGAGGGATAGAAATGCCACTTACCACTCTTTGCTCAGATAGGATCCTGTTTACTAACTCCTTTATGGAATCATCCACGTATTCAGAAGCTTTTGGAGTGATGTTTGCTGGTGAAGGTATGCCTTTGGATTTGCTGAAAACTTGATCTTTTGTTCTTTTTGGAGTTCTTGGCTTTTTAGCAAGAGGAACACTTCCTCTGATTTCGTCCATTGGAGTTGAATCCATGGGTACCACAGAAATGGGGGTTGCATGCACCACATCTTCCTTGTTGAGGATTTCTTCAGAAATGTTAGGGTTTTGAGACATTTTCGAAGGAGGTGGTGAAGAGTTTTAGGGTTGATGAGTTCTGAAAAACAGTTAGAGAATGCAATCCGTTTTTGAGAGTATGATGAGAATATGGATAGCTGAAAGCAAGCTGATATTTTATAAGTAGCCGTTACTTGGAGAATTTTTAGGAGTGGAATACCCAAGGTGCTTGACCAGACTGGTGTTGCCATCTGGTGCTTATGCCACACAATGTCATATGACATGTTGGCACATCTCCATAACTGCTAAATTTCACATAAGCAGATTCCCAATTTACCCCTTAGGTTTTCAAATTGAGTAGCATCCAAGGCTTTGGTAAATATATCAGCCAACTGCAGATTTGTAGCTACATGTTCCAGTGAAATTACTTTCTCTTCTACAAGATCTCTGATGAAATGATGTCTGATATCAATATGCTTGGTCCTGCTATGTTGGATAGGATTCTTTGATATGTTAATTGCACTTAAGTTGTCACAGTACAATGTCATGACATCTTGTGGGACATTGTACTCAGTGAGCATTTGCTTCATCCAAACCAACTGTGAACAACTGCTTCCAGCTGCTATATATTCAGCTTCAGCTGTAGATAAGGATACACAATTTTGTTTCTTACTGAACCAAGAAATCAAATTGTTTCCTAGAAAGAAGCATCCTCCTGAAGTGCTTTTTCTGTCATCAGCACTTCCAGCCCAATCAGCATCACAGAAGCCAGTAAGAATTGGTTTGCATCCATGAAAGTACATTATGCCATAGTCACAAGTACCATTAACATATTTCAGAATTCTCTTGACTTGATTAAGATGACTAACTTTTGGATCAGCTTGATATCTTGCACATACACCTACTGCAAATGCTATGTCTGGTCTGCTAGCAGTCAGATATAACAAGCTTCCAATCATACTTCTGTACAGGCTTTGATCTACATTCTCAACCTTGTCATCTTTAGTCAGCTTTAAATGTGTGGGGGCATGAGTTCTCTTATGTGTAGCACTGTCCATCCCAAATTTCTTGACTATGTTCTTAGCATACTTGCTTTGGGAAATGAACATGGAGTCCTCCATTTGCTTTATTTGCAGTCCAAGAAAGTAGGTTAATTCTCCTACTAGGCTCATTTCAAATTCAAATTCCATCTGATTGACAAAATGTTTAACCATCCTGTCTGACATCCCACCAAAGACAATGTCATCTACATATATTTGAGCAATCATGACATTTCCTTCTTCATCTTTAACAAACAGGGTTTTGTCAATTCCACCTTTCCTGTACCCTTGCTTGATAAGAAAAGTAGTCAGCCTTTCATACCATGCTCTTGGAGCTTGCTTCAGACCATAAAGAGCCTTCTTTAGTTTGTATACATGATTTGGACAGCTTGGATCAACAAATCCTTTAGGTTGTTCTACATATACCTCTTCATTAAGATAACCATTTAAAAAGGCACTTTTCACATCCATTTGAAATAGCTTGAACTTTAAGATACAAGCAATTCCCAAAAGTAGTCTGATTGATTCAAGCCTTGCTACTGGTGCAAAGGTTTCATCAAAGTCTACTCCTTCAATTTGTGTGTATCCTTGAGCTACAAGTCTAGCTTTGTTCTTTGTAACAACTCCTTGCTCATTTGACTTGTTCTTATACACCCATTTAGTTCCAATCACATTTATGTCATCAGGTCTAGGAACAAGGTTCCACACTTCATTCCTTGTGAATTGACCTAATTCCTCTTGCATAGCACAAATCCAGTATTCATCAGTAAGAGCTTCCTTGATGTTTTTAGGTTCTATTTTAGAAACAAAACATGAACCTGAAATCACTTCTCTTGATCTAGTGCTTACACCTCTGTTGGGATCACCAATTATCAAATCTTTGGGATGATCCTTCTGGATTCTGATGGAGGGAGGTTTGCTGGATTGTTCTGTCCTTGCATCAGTTTGAGTGAAGTCAGAATGATCACTCTTTTCTTCAGCTTCAGTCTTGATATCAGCAGATGTTCCAACATCTTCTGGAACATCTGTAGGAGCATCATCAATTATCACATTTATGGACTCCATGATAACCTTGGTTCTAGAATTAAATACTCTATATGCTCTGCTGTTTATAGAGTATCCAAGAAAAATCCCTTCATCACTTTTAGGATCCATTTTTCTTCTTTGCTCCCTATCTGCCAGAATATAACAGTTACTTCCAAACACATGGAAGTACTTAACTGTGGGTTTTCTGCCCTTCCAGACTTCATAGATTGTGGACAAAGTTCCTTTCCTTAGAGTAACTCTGTTATGGATGTAACAGGCTGTGTTCATAGCTTCAGCCCAGAAGTACAAAGGTAATTTTTTAGCATGGATCATAGCTCTTGCTGATTCTTGAATAGTTCTATTCTTCCTCTCAACAATCCCATTCTGTTGAGGAGTGATTAGTGAAGAGTATTCATGATTGATTCCTTCTGAAGAACAGAAATCTAAGAATTTTTGGTTCTCAAATTCTTTTCCATGATCACTTCTTATTCTGATCACACAGCTGGCTTTTTCCCTTTGTATTCTTTGGCATAAGTCTTTGAATACATCAAATACATCAGACTTTTCTTTGATGAAATTTATCCATGTATACCTTGAAAAATCATCAACCACCACATAAGCATACCTCTTACCACCAAGGCTCTCAACCTGCATAGGTCCCATAAGATCCATATGCAATAATTCCAAAACTTTGGAAGTTGTCAGATGTTGGAGCTTTGGATGGGACATCTTGGTTTGCTTGCCTATTTGACATTCACCACATATTTTTCCATCATCAATCTTCAGTTTAGGGATACCTCTCACAGCATCCATAGATATGATTTTCTTTATGCCTCTGAAATGAAGATGACCTAGTCTTTGGTGCCATAGTTTCACTTCTTCTTCTTTAGCTAAAGAGCAAGTTGAAGTGAGACTGAAGTCTTGAGGTTCCCACATGTAACAGTTGTCTTTAGATCTGGATCCTTTCATGACAACCTTTTGTTCTTTGTTAGACACTATGCATTTAGTTTTGGTAAAGTTTACATTGTACCCTTGATCACATAATTGACTTATGCTAATCAGGTTAGCAGTTAAACCTTTAACTAGCAGCACATCATCTAGTCTTGGTACATCTGGACAGTCCAAGGTCCCAACTCCCTTGATTTCTCCTTTAGCTCCATCTCCAAAGGTTACATATCTGGATGAATATGACTTTAAGTCTACTAGCAGATTCTTCAGTCCAGTCATGTGTCTTGAGCATCCACTGTCAAAGTACCAGTCTTCTTTAGCTGATACTCTTAGTGATGTATGAGCTATATATGCAACACCTTTCTTTGACCATTTGAGTTGAGATTTCTTTTGATACCTCTGCCCTGTGTATTGTTCATCAGTAGAGCTCCAAGGTTGTTTGTTGATCTTGTTCTTGGGCATGTAGCTTTGATCAGCCTGAAGACTAGCTTTTGGTCTCCATACCTTCTTGATGACCTCTGTCTTCTGCTTAGGGGGTTGCTAATCTCTTTGATGTCTATGCAGCACTTTCTTGGTAACTTCTATCTTCTGCTTAGGAGGTTGCTGATACATCTGATTTGGATATCCATGCAACTTATAGCAACGAGGTTTGATATGTCCAAATCTTCCACAATGATGACATCTCCATCTTTGATACTTCTTCTTCATTATGTTCTTTTCAGGATGTTGAGACATCTGTTGGAACATTATGTTTGGCTTTAAGGACTTTGAAGTAGTTTTGCTAGAGCTTTCTTCAATCTTATGAACTTTGTTAAATCCCAGTCTACTTTTATCTCCTGAATGCTTATTATTGTTGAGAATAACATCTAGTGTGCTTGAGCTACTGTTCAGCATTCTAACAGATTTGGACATATGTTCCAACTTGGAGTTGAGAAGACTTACTTCACTTTTCAAGGTGTCAATGATCTCTAGATCACTTGCTTTTTCATCCTTTAGTGACTCAATCTGCTTCTTTAGCTTTATACTCTCCCTGCATATTTCAGTGCTTCTTTTGAATAGTTCTCTGTATGATTGCTCAAGTTCTTCAAAAGTAAGCTCCCCATTATTGGATTCACTGTCAGATTCACATAATCCAGCTAAAGCAGTAATATGCTTAGCTGATTCTTCTTCTGAATCACCTCCTGAGTCTTCATCAGACCAGGTTACAGAAAAACCTTTCTTTTGCCTTTTTAAATAGGTAGGACATTCATTCCTGATGTGTCCATATCCTTCACATCCATGGCATTTAATTCCTTTTTCTTGACTGGTTTTTTCATCATAATTTGACCTTTTATTAGCATCATAAGGTCTTTTGTTTTCAGAAGAATTTGTGTATCTTCCACTTGGTCTGGACTTGTCTTCCATCCTTCTAAGAATCTTTTTGAACTGTCTTCCAAGCATAGCAATGTTTTCTGATAAGCTTTCATCAGTTTCTGATTCATCATTTTCTTCTTCTTTATCAGTATTTGACATCAAGGTTATTCTTTTGTTCTTCTTTACAATTGTGTCATTCATTCCCATCTCAAATGTTTGAAGGGAACCAATGAGTTCTTCAACTTTCATTGTGCATATGTCTTGAGCTTCTTCTATTGCTGTGACTTTCATGTCAAATCTTTTTGGCAAAGATCTGAGAATCTTTCTTACCAGCTTTTCATCAGTCATCTTTTCTCCCAAGGCTCCAGAAGTATTGGCTATTTCTAAGATGTTCATATAGAATTCATGAATTGTCTCATCTTCCTTCATTCTCATGTTTTCAAACTTGGTGGTGAGAAGTTGAAGTCTTGACATCTTTACCTTTGATGTTCCTTCATGAGTTGTTTTGAGAGTGTCCCAAACATCTTTGGCCAGCTCACAGTGATGCACAAGTCTAAAGATGTTCCTATCAATGCCATTGAATAAAGCATTTAAGGCCTTGGAGTTGCCAAGTGCTGAATCTTCTTCCTCCTTACTCCATTCTTCTTCAGGTTTCAACACTTTTGCTCCATCTTTGGTGTCTTGGACAGGATGTTCCCATCCATTGTTGACTGCTTTCCATGCCCTATTGTCAAGTGATCTTAAGAATGCAATCATTCATGGCTTCCAGTAGTCATAATTAGATCCATCCAGTATAGGTGGTCTATTTACTGATCCTATATCTCTGTCCATGTTTCCAGAATTTGTATTCCCTAGATCTCACCCAGAATAAACAGGCAGGGTGCCTGCTCTGATGCCAATTGAAATTCTGTAATCAGGTATGAGATGTCGAATGAAATGTTCCAACACTTGACAAATTTAACCAAAACTTAAAGTGCATGAAAATTAAACAACACAGTAATTTGTTAACCCAGTTCAGTGTATAACCACACTTACATCTGGAGGCTACCAAGCCAGGAGGAAATCCACTATAAGTAATATTAATTCTAGACTTAAACCACCCAGTTTAATCTTTCACTTAATATCTACCCAATGCAATTTCTACCTAAGACACAACTTAGATATGAGTACCAACTCACTCCCCCTCAATCACACAGTGATATTGTTTACAAGTTTAATAAAATTGAAGTCATACTTCAAACAAAACAGCTTGATCTTACTTCACAGTTTCAATCAAGACACAAATACACTTTTGCTTAAAAGCTCATAAAGTGGTACAATAAACCAACCTGTTATTAAAACACAAAACACCCTATTTTATCTTCTGAAATTCGTACACAATTCTGAGATATTCTGTTGCTTAAATAGGTGTATGGATTTTGGGCTTTCTATAGGTTAATTCAGTCCTAAAACGCATGCAGCTTCCACCTTGAATTAGGGTTTGTTACTTCCTAGATTCTAGGTGATTTAGTTCTTCTGATTATGCTGAAGTCTCATAACAACACTCCCTATAGATGCGCCTTATTCTGTTTTTGTCCATCCATAATTAATTCCAGATAACTTTCCTTAAATTACTCAGATCAGTTAGTTATTAATTAAATCTCGTAGCAGGTTTGAGATGTCACAACATCTGTTGGGACATCCTGAAAAACTGAACTTAAATCATTTACACAATGTCCCAACATCTGGTGTAACATCCTGAATTAAATTCTTATACTCTGTTTGATAATGTCCCAACATATGATAGGACATTCTGAACTGAATTCAACATTTCTTGTTGGTCAAAAATTCTGCCAATTCTAAACATCTACACAAAGCTTTAATCTCGTATTCTACTTGGTGGAAGGATTTGACAAAGATTTAAGCAGTTTCTGCTAACGTGGGTTTTGATTTTACATGTAATTTGTTTTATAAAATTGATGATACTAAATAAATGTGGTTCTGGTTAACAAAGTGGTGTGGAAACTTTATACTAGTAGAAACTTTCCTAGACTTATTTTCAAACAGCAACTTGAAAACTACTTTTGTCTTCGACATTGGCGATTGGTTGGAATCAACACTACTGCAGAAAAGTCATTCTACAACGGTTGGAAAAGGGATACCACAACGTCTGACCAACTGTTGTAAGCTAAAAGTGTAGAAGCATACTTCAAGTTCAATGTTTTTGATGACGTCAACATTATTCAAGCTCATTCCAGATTGCAAAAAGTCGAGATGACAACAACGATCAAAATCATGGTTATGCATCATCAATGGAATGCTTATGATCGTATCAAGATTTTGTGCAACACTTTCAAGACTTGTCTCAAGGCTTAGGTATATCAAAATTTACTCCTTAATATGATATACAAGTGTTCAAAATATTCATCATAATTTTTAATGCATGTGCATCTTTTTTGAAAAGAATTGGAACTGGTTTTAACACTTTAAACAGAAATATTTTTCTGTATTTTAACAGTGTTAACCGGTTAACCATATGGGTTAACCGGTTAACGGTATCAATTTTTCAATTATGTGGTAATGTTTTTGGGCGTTAACCGATTAACCTATATGGTTAACCGGTTAACACTGTAGAATTTTTGAAAAATTGTTTCTCTTCAAATTCAAATTTTTGTTAAGTGTTATACCTCTTCATGATTTTATTTCATAACTTTTTTATACCTTTTCAAAGAATTTCTTTTTAAATTCTCATACCTTTTTGAATAGGTGTTTCAACTATTATAAATTCTTAAAATTTCAAATTCATAAACACCTCCTAGAATTTTCAAATATTATCATACAATAAAAATCACTAAATTCAAATATTTTTAATTTTTCAAAAGTGTTCATAAGTTCATCATTTTCATATTGTCTTGAACACTTGTGTTGAATCTTAAGTAGTGATTTTTGAATATAGGAGAAGATCAATTTTTATTGATACCAATCATTGTACTCTCACTTAAACAATATTATAGAAAGTGTTTTTCTATTTGTGACTTGTGTTCCAAGGATTGTTTGGACATAAGGGTAAGTGTGGCAAGAGGATTGTTCTTGCACACTTGTTTGTATAGTTTGTTAGAAAGTAGGCCTCACCATTGAAGGTGTGATAGGTTGTACTGTTCTAAAGAAACTAGTGGAAATCTCTTTCGTGTTGAAAGAGGACTGGATGTACCTTCGGATTGTGAAGGGAACCAGGATAAATCTCCGTGTCATGTTTACTTTCCTGCTTTACCATTTTTATTCTTTAAACCGTAAAAAGCAAAATCCATCCATCGAAGAAAAAAAATCGAAAAATTTGATAACACCTAATTCACCCCCCCTCTTAGGCGCACTCTGATCTTACAATTGGCATAAGATCCTATGGCTTCCGCAAACTCGAATCCTATTTTCAAAGATGGTGGAAGTAGCAACAAGCCTCTGCTCTTCTCCGGCGAATACTTCGATTTCTGGAAAATCAGAATGAGGGATCATCTTGAAGCCCAAGGAGAAGGCATATGGGAAGCAATCGAAGAAGGTCCGCATAATCCTGTTAATGTGATCAACGGCGTTGGAACCTCAAAATTGAAGAATATGTATGATGAAGATGATAAAAAGAAGATCCTAAATGAGAAGAAGGCAATCAACATACTTCAAAGCGCTCTTAGTATGGACGAATTCTTTCGCGTATCACAATGCAAATCGGCAAAGGAGATTTGGGATACTTTGGTAGAAACACATGAAGGAACAACAGAGGTAAAAAGATCAAGGCTTAACACGTTGAGCCAAGAATATGAAATGTTCCGCATGCAGCCCGGAGAATCTATTGTGGCCTTACAAAAAAGATTTGTTCATCTAACCAACCATTTGATTGCACTTGGGAAGTCCTTCACCAACAACGATCTCAATTTGAAAGTCCTAAGGTCTTTGACAAGGGAATGGCAACCGAAGGTGACCACTATTTCGGAGAAGAAGAGTCTCTCAACGATGACATCCGCATCTCTATTCGGCAAACTTCAAGAGCACGAATTGGAACTTGGAAGGCTCGAGAAGCACGAAAGTCAAGAGAAAAAGTCCAAAGGAATTGCTTTGAAGATTGACACGAAGGATGACAAAGATGACGAGATTTCCGAAGATGAGAACTTCATGCTTCTTGTTAAGAAGCTTGGTAAGTTTTTTAACAAAAATAATAATTCCTCTTTTCCTAAAAAGAATAAACATTTCAGGAAGAAGGATGCATCCACATCGATTCAAGAAGTTACATGCTATGAATGTGGGAAGCAAGGTCACATAAAACCGGATTGTCCAAGACTTGCGAAGAAAGGAGGATTCAAAGGCAAGAAGGACTTCAAAAATAAAAAGGCTTATGTCGCGTGGGATGACAATGAAGTTAGTTCCTCATCGGAATCGGAAAGCGATGAATGTGCAAATATGGCGCTAATGGCGTCACATCACTCCGATGAAGAAAATGACGAGGTTAGTAGCAACTTTTCAATTTATGAAAATGATGCACAAGAAGTCATAGATGAACTTCTAAAAGAATGCAAGACTTTGTACAAAAATATTTCATCCCAAAAGAAAAGAATATTATCCTTAGAAGAACAAAATGCATCTTTTGAAAAGTACATTGAAAATGAAAAACAAAAGATAATGGATGAAAAACAAAGCCTTGCATGTAAAAATTGTGAGTCATTATCTTTTCAAATTGTTCAACTCAAAAGAGTTTTAGAAAGATATGAAAAAGGTCAAATTGGCTTGGAGGAAATTCTTAGGCACCAAAGATATCCAAATGATAAAAGTGGCTTAGGATATTCTAAGTTTTCCAAACCAAGCACAAGTGAAACCATTTTTGTAAAAGCTAGTGAACAAATTGTTAAGGAAAAGACTAACAATTCTAAAACTATGCATCAAAGTCATAAAAGGAAAATGATCATTAAGAAATAAAAATATGTTCCTAGATTTAAAAGTCAATTTAAACCTACTTTTTTTTATTGCGGAATCAAAGGCCATACACCTAATGCTTGCTATGTGCGCAACATTGGTGTTGCTAAAGGGCATTATGTGTGGGTTGAAAAGGGTACTAACTATCAAGGACCCAAAGCAATTTGGGTACCTAACAATAGTTGACTTTGTTTTGTAGGTATGCTTGAAAACAACTTCTACGCAATGGTATCTCGATAGCGGTTGTTCAAAGCATATGACGGGCGATATCAACAAATTTTCAAGTCTAACACTTAAGGCCAAAGGATATGTTACTTACGGTGATGATAATAAAGGAAGAATTCTTGGAGTTGGAACCATTGGTGCATCTCCTCATACAATCATCGAAGACGTCCTTTATGTGGAAGGCCTTAAACACAACCTTCTTAGCATAAGTCAATTGTGTGACAAAGGGTTTCGAATCAACTTCACAAAGGAGGAATGCTTGATAGAACACGAAGTCACTCCTGAACTTTTGCTAAAAGGTAAACGATTTAAGAACATTTTTATGATTGCTTTTGATGACTCTCTCTTGAAGGTGAAGTGCTTAATGGCAAACAACAACGAGGCATGGCTTTGGCATAAGAGGATTGCTCACATTCACATGGAGCATTTGAACAAATTATTAAAACATGATCTAGTTGTTGGTCTTCCGAAGATAAAGTTTATCAAGGATAAGCTTTGTGACGCATGTCAAAAGGGGAAGCAAACCAAAACATCTTTCAAGACGAAGAAAGTGATATCTACTTCAAGACCACTACAATTGTTACATATGGATCTTTTCGCTCCATCAAGAACAAAAAGCTTCGGAGGTAACGTTTTTGCCTTAGTTATTGTTGATGATTTCTCTAGATACACTTGGACTTTGTTTTTAGTGCAGAAAAGTGATGCCTTTAAAGCATTCAATAAGTATGCCAAGCAAATTCAAAATGAGAAGTCACTCTCAATTGTTTCCATAAGAAGCGACCATGGTGGCGAATTTCAAAATTCATCATTTGAAGATTTTTGTGAAGAACATGGAATCTCTCACAATTTCTCCGCACCAAGGACTCCTCAACAAAATGGTGTCGTAGAAAGGAAGAATAGGGAATTAGTGGAACTTGCAAGGACAATGCTTAGCGACTCAAATCTCCCTAAATATTTTTGGGCGGATCCGGTTAGCACAGCTTGCTTTGTAAGTAACCGTGTCAATATTCGACCTATTCTCAAGAAGACCCCATATGAGTTGTTCAAGGGAAGGAAACCCAACATATCTTTCTTCCACATATTCGGATGCAAATGCTTCGTTCTCAACAACGGCAAGGACAACCTTAGTAAGTTTGATGAGAAATCCGATGAAGGTATATTTCTTGGCTATTCTATATCAAGTAAAGCTTTTAGAATTTTCAATAAACGAACTCTTACTATTGAAGAATCTATACATGTTTCGTTTGATGAGACTAACCCCTCGAAAGAGGATAATATTATTGTGGATGATGATGATGATGTAGTAGATCTATCACAACAACAAAAGGAGATATCAAAAGAACAAGCAATATCACAAGAAGATGACTCACCAACCATTGAAGAACATCAAGATCTTCCAAAAGAATGGATAACTCAAAGATATCACCCGATAGATAAAGTGATTGGTGATATTAGCCAAGGTGTTGCAACTCGACTCAATCTCAAGGATGCTTGCCTCAACATGGCGTTCGTGTCTCAAATTGAACCAATAAAAATCGATGAAGCCTTAGGCGACGATCAATGGATAATAGCTATGCAAGAAGAACTCAACCAATTCAAAAGAAACCAAGTTTGGACTCTTGTACCAAGACCGGACAACAAACATGTCATAGGCACAAGATGGGTGTTCAAGAACAAACTTGACGAGAATGGGATCATAGTTCGTAACAAAACAAGATTGGTCGCACAAGGCTACAACCAATAAGAAGGAATCTACTTTGATGAAACATTCGCTCTGGTAGCAAGGTTAGAAGCAATTATATTATTACTTGCTTACGCTTCTTCAATGAATTTTCAGTTGTACCAGATGGATGTCAAAAGCGCTTTCCTGAATGGCTACATCAATGAAGAAGTCTACGTCAAACAACCTCCGGGTTTTGAAGACTTCAAGAATCCCTCTCATGTCTACAAGTTGAAAAAGGCTCTTTATGGCTTAAAGCAAGCACCAAGGGCTTGGTATGATCGCCTTAACAACTTCCTATGTGAGAAAGGTTTTACGAAAGGAAAGGTTGACAAGACTTTGTTCATCAAGAATCTTAAGGGCAACATCTTACTTGTTCAAGTCTATGTCGACGACATCATCTTCGGTTCAACGAACAAATATCTTTGCGAAGAATTCTCTCTTATGATGCAAGGCGAATTCGAGATGTCCATGATGGGAAAAATAAACTACTTCCTTGGTTTACAAATCAAGAAAACAAAGGATGGCATCTTCATCAACCAATCCAAGTATTGCAAGGAATTATTGAAAAGATTTGATATGGACAATTGCAAGGAAATGTCTACTCCAATGGGATCCGGAACGTATGTTGATCAAGATCTTTCCGGCACTTCAATAGATATTACAAAGTATCGAGGTATGATCGGTTCACTTTTATATTTGACGGCAAGTCGTCCTAACATTATGTTTAGTGTTTGTTTGTGTGCCCGCTTTCAAGCTAATCCGAAGGAATCACATCTCAACACCGTGAAGAGGATCATGAAGTATCTCAAAGGAACAACGCACGTCGGATTATGGTATCCTAAAGGTAGTACTTGTTCTTTAATTGGTTATTCTGACGCTGATTATGCAGGATGTAAGACCGATAGAAAAAGTACAAGTGGTACTTGTCACATTCTCGGGAATGCACTAGTGTCGTGGGCATGTAAGAAACAAGCATGCGTTGCACTTAGCACAGCCGAAGCGGAGTACATCGCAGCAGGAAGTTGTTGTGCTCAAATCATGTGGCTTAAACAACAACTCCTCGATTTTGGTATAGATCTCGGTTGTATCCCTCTCCGGTGTGACAATGTCGCTCCCGATAAATGGGGAATGGCCCAGATAAAGGTACAGACGCGAACGGTCGGCGAGAGGGACAAGGAGAACACACAGCCGTGAACTCACTGGAGATGAAAAGAGTCGCCAGCTAGGCATTTTTATCCCGGAGGAAAGGCAATGCTGCATAGACCTAGAAAGATACGGATAAGACGGTTGCGAACCAGAGAGACTGAGAAAGGGGGTTGGTTACAACCTGGGAAGGTATTAGCACCCAGATTGTCCGCCGTACTCGACGGGATCCACGCTTAAAAGATTTGTGTTTTAAAGGGGTAGTGTCAGTGCAATCTGTGTATAAAAGAGCTGGAAAAGGATGTACAGGTGTCAATGTAAAAGAAAAGTGGAGTGTATAAGTGAAGTATCAGTGTAAGAACAGGAATGAAATGCTCAAGAATCTGAGGCTTAAAAGAATGAAACTGGAAGGAAGGGGGATATACAAAGACTTTTGTTCGATAACTGTTAAGTTATGCCTACGTATCCTCTCGTGCAATGAGGAAGTCAGAACACCGTAGTTCGATCCAAAGAGACTGATAGATGAATTGACTTGTGAACTGCTTGCTTGTCTATGCTCAAGTGTATGACCTGTCTGGCTCAGGTGCAAACTGTCTTGCATTAGACGGAAGAAGCAAGTTCTCACTTATGAGTGAATGAGATGAGAAAAGAATCCCGGAGGAGACGATTATTGTTTGTTTTTGAGTTTTCAGTCTTTTATTGCTTTTGAAAGTTTGTCATAAGTTAATGAGCTTAAGCCTAAACCAATGGATTTAGTAAACTCACCACATCTTCCCTCTGATTAGGGGTAATGAGAATACTTTAAGTGTGAAGTCAGATTCTCACACTTAATCACCTTTGGTGTAGGGTTAAGATCATTAACCTACTTGTGATTACTTAGATGTTTTTGGTGTTTTTTTTTAGTGTTGAGTAATGAGGTTAAGCCATAATCAAGGATTAAACAGACTCATTACACCATCCTAAAAGAAGGATAGTATATGAGAATGTTTAAGCTGAGGAAAACTCCTCAACTCAATCCATGATTAGGGATTAAACTCATGACAAAACAAGCCTTTGATTAAGTGGATTTCATTTAATGATATGATGATGAAGTGAATTTTATGGTTTGTAAGACAACTTGAGGGGGACTTGTCCATTAACACTAGGGTTAGTCCTTCTTAACCAATTAAGGAAGAATTAGAACCCTAATGCAAGGCCCAAGTTACAAGTGTAATGTCTTGATGATTATTATGTGAATTGATTAAGAGATTTAAACACATCAAGGGTTTAACACTTAGGATTAAAGTTATACACTCCATCCTAATAGAAGGATGCAGGCATAAGCTTAATCACAAAGCCTTAAAGCCTTTAGGGTTTAGTCCCTGATTATGAGGTGAGAAGAGATGACTCAAAGAGAGACACAAAGGTGAAACTATGAGGGGGGACTAATCAAAAACCCTAGTCATTGCCATGCTTGGTTGTTCCTAAGGTTTGTGAGGTTTACAAGAGTAGTCCTTAATGGAACCACCAGGAAGCAGATGAGAGGATCAAGAGAAGCAAAGTGACTTGCTTCATTCAAGAAGTCAAGTCACTTGAAGAAAGAAAGTAAGAAGAAGAAGAATGAGAAAGCTCAAACTCAAACACAAACAAAAATGCAGCAATGGATGCAAGGGAGATGAAAAGAAAAGTTATGAGAAGTGAAGGCAAATTCACTTCCCAAAATCACTTACCACCTGAAAAGGTTAGAAAAGAAATGCAATGCAATCCAAAATGGGATGGAATGACATGATGCAAAACCAAGCCAGAAGCATGTTGATGATGATAATGATGCTATGAGATGCTACAAACATGAGGCAGCACATGGAAATGATCAAACAAGATTATGGATGCAGATGAAGCAAGCAAGGAACCATGAACAATCATGAAAAGTATTGAAGTGCACATGGCATACAACAAGGAAAATACATGATGCAATGATCAAACATGCTTTCTATATGTCTTATGATGTCAAATGAATCAAATGGATGCTTGAAATGTCATGGCAAGTCATGTTATGCAAGAGAATGCAAGATGGATGCATATGGAAGCCCAAATTAGGGTTTATGAATCATACATCAAACCAAAACCAAAAACAGAAGCAAACCTTAAGATAAAAAATGGAAAATGCCACACAAAGGACCCCTAATCCTATACTAAACCAATGCCCAAAGGAGAGGTCTCAAACCCTAACCAATCTCAAGATATGAATTTTACAAGTTATTAGGGTTTTTAGGGTTTCTAAACAAAAGAAATGTCAAACAATTGAAAAATGCAAGATCAAATCATGGCCATTTTATCTCAAAAACTACATGCTAAACACAATGCAATGCAAGAAGAATCAATGTCCAACCCCTCATGAATAGGCAGAAATGATTTTTTGAACTTTGGATCAAATTAATGCATAAAAATGATTTTAATTCAATGAAAAATTCTCAAACTGCATCAAGATCAAAAAAGAAATTTGGTTTGAAGGTTGGACAATGTTTCTAAATGTCTTAGAACATTTCATGAATTTTTTGGTGATTTTTAAATACCTAAAAGTATTTTTAATAAATTAATTTCCATTAATAAATTAAAAATAATCCTTTAAATATTTAAAAATACTTTTTTAATGATAAAAATAAAAACAAAAATATTTTTGTGTCATAAAAATTATTAAAACTCTTGAGAAAAAGTTTCATAATTTTTAGACATTTTTTACTATTTTAAATAAATTATGCAAATAAAATGAAAAAGAAATGAAAATAAATGAAAATAAAAAGAAAGTAAGCAGATCCAAGGGTGGGGATTTGAACTGGGTTTGGGACAGTTGACTGGCGCGCAGATCCAAGGGTCCTGGTTGGCTCTGATTTAATTAATTTAATTGAGTTTAATTAAACTAAATAAAAGGATTAGGGCTAATTGAATGCATCTGGGCCTTCTATTCGCGCGGCAAGTCAACAGGTCAACTCAATCCAACGTGCCAAATTCAAACTCTCTTAATGACTGGGATTATGCCCTAATTGTTTTCAGGTGGCCGGAGAAGACCTCCGGTCGTCTTCTCCGGTGGGAACCCCACCTGAAAACTTCTAAAAACCTCAAAACGTAACAAAAATTAAAACCAAGCATACATAAATGATTCCCATGATCCACTAAATCAAAACCCCATCACAAACAACATTTATTTTTCCCCAGAATCATGAATCGAACAAAATAATTTTTAGGTCAACAGAGTTTCAGGAAGCAATTAAATTCTCATTTAATCACCATTTTCAAAACTAAAAGCATCAGGATAATCAGTGAAACATGGAGAACAAGTTTAGAACTTAAAAATCCATTTCTGGAAAAAAAGTTCTTGAGCTACCTGAGATTCGAAGCTTTCACTCCAGCAACTTTCAGACCTCCTCTCCTTGTGCAATCCACTCCTTATGACCTCTTGATGATGTTTGAATGCTTTGGAGAAGTTTATGCTGGCTAGATGAAGAGTTTGAACAACTTCTGCTCAAGCTCAGTTGAAAATGGCAATGGTGATGCAAGCAGTTTCAGGCCAATGTGAGTGGTTCTTTGTGGTCCAGATGATGAGTGGAGAAGGTTTGTGGAGTTTGTTTGGATGTTTGTGAGCTGTGGAAGGTGTTTCGAAGGAAACTGCAGCTTGGGGTGAAAATGGTGAAGTGATGTTATGGCTTGTTTCAGGCCTGGTTCTTTGTTGGTTTGGGCTCAATGTGGCAAGGTGAGATGATTTGTGAAACTGGTTTGGGTGTTTGAGGTTTGTGGAGGCAGATTCGAAGAGTTTTGCAAAATGAGGTGTTTTTGTGTATGTGATCCTAGGGAGTGTTTCAGCCTTGCTTCTTCTTATGTTTTGCTTGCCAAAGGATAGTATAAACAATTCCAAGTGGCCAGAGGATGTGACATGGCCTGCTGTGATTGGGATGTTTGCTTTTGCCAAAAGTCAACTTTTTTGTAAGAGAGGCATGGGCTTGGTTCTAGCTTGGTACAATGGCTAGGGCTGGCGCAGCATGGTGTGGTGAGAGACTATGGCTGGTTCAAAGGCCAAGGCAGCAAGTGGGTGAAGTGTGATGAGTGATTTTGCAAGTTGTTCACTTTTGAAACTTCATGAAAAAGTCTTGTTACACAAACCATGAACATGAGAAACTTTGGTCCAATTCTGATTTTTAGAACTTATGTGATGTTTGTACATTGGTTTGAAGTGAATTAGAAGTTACAAATGGCATTAGTTCATGATTTTGCAAAATTCACATTTGGTGCACATCTTGAAAATCAATGATTTTGGCCAACTTTGTCACACCATAACTTTTGATCCAAGAAGAATTTGATCATGTTCTTGTACTTTTTGAAAAGGGAAAGATGTATTCTACAACTTTCATGACCAAAGTTTTTTCATTTGAAGCATTTTTGGATCAAGAATCAAGGCTTAAAAAATGACCTAAAATGAAACATTCTTGAAAAGTCAACTATGCCCAAAAAGTCAACATTTGCAAAAACTCCAAATTCTTGATTTTTGTGAACTTCAACCTTCTTTCATGATCAAATAAAGATCATATACACTCAAAATGATGAAGATCACCCATTGGTTGGGTCATTGGGGGCCTCAGATGCCCTGATTTTGCACTGACTTGTCTGAAAAGTCAACTCTTGATCAGATGACTTCCCCATGGAATTTCTTCATGAAAATTGATATGCATACTCCCTATACCATATAGAGACCAATGGAAACAATAATGACCAAAAAATTTGGAGTTATGGCCTCTGAAACCAAAACCCTAATTTTAGGTCAACTGTGCAGTCAAACTTGGCTCTGCATCCATACCAAACCCAGTTCTTGTGATTTTTTGGCATTCTTGACTTTGAGAGGGTGTAACATGATATAAGAATACACATGGATCCTTTTGAAGTGATTGGTGATCCTTGGAGTGGCTCCAGAGGCTCTTGGATTGCTCAGATCACAAACCCTAGGTGCAGATGACTTAGAAACTATGCAGTGAATCAAAAATGAAACATGAGGTGATATGATTGTGTTTATGCATATGAGAATGATCACAAGCCATGGTGTGAATGGGTGAGGGCAAATTTGGGGTGTTTACAGCTGCCCCTATTCAAACATGAGTTAGCTGTGCAGGATGTAAGCGAAGGCTTAACAGGCAAACAAGATAACTTGTGGTTGAATACCAAAGACAGTCCAAAATTTGCACTCACAGAATAAAGAAGAAAAGGGATATAGATTGCAAAGGAAAATAAAGTATATTGTAAAGTGTAAGCGACGGAGGACGACCGTCGAGCAGAGGACGACTGCTGGGTAAATAGCAATGACGGGGACGGCCGACATGCTGGGGATAAAAGGCAAAGCCAAGACGGGGACGGCCGACTAGCTGGAAAAATAAGATATTACGATGGGGACGGCCATCAAGTAAAGCTGCAAAATTCTCTGGGATCGAATGAAACATGACGGGGACGGCCATCAAGTTCATAAAGCAAAGTAACCAACGATGGGGACGGCCATCGGGCTAAAAGAAAAGGGACCACGACGGGGACGGCCATCGGGTTAAAGAATAAATGAAATAAACAGATGATGAGGTACGGTCATCAAAGGTGAAGGACGATCACCTAGCAGGGGACGGCTGCTCTGTTGGGGTTAAGATGAGGGACGGTCATCTAAGGTGGAGGACGACCACTTGGCAGGGTACGGCTGCCAAAAGGTATCGCGACATAGGACTAATGCCGGATAAAAGGGTCAACGATGGGGACGGCCATCGGACGAGCATGATGGAGGACGACCATCAAGAGGTGGAGGACGACCACCTAGCAGGGGACGACTGCTCTCGAGGTTTCTCATGACATAGGACGAATGTCAGATAACCAAAAATCAATCAATGGGGACGGCCATTGGATAAAGTGATGAAGGACGATCATCAAGAGGTGGAGGACGACCACCTAGCAGGGTACGGCTGCTAAAATCAACGATGGGAACGGCCATCGGATGAGCATGATGGAGGACGACCATCAAGAGGTGGAGGACGACCACCTAGCAGGGGACGGCTGCTCTCGAGGTTTCTCATGACATAGGACGAATGTCAGATAACCAAAAATCAATCAATGGGGACGGCCATTGGATAAAGTGATGAAGGACGATCATCAAGAGGTGGAGGAAGACCACCTAGCAGGGTACGGCTGCTAAAATCAACGATGGGAACGGCCATCGGATGAGCATGATGGAGGACGACCATCAAGAGGTGGAGGACGACCACCTAGCAGGGTACGGCTGCTCTCAGGGTTATCATAACACAGGACGAGTGTTAGATAAAAAGAAAATTTGCTTTGTTGGTGATCTACTGGGGATATAGTAAACACGGACGAGCGTTTACATCCAAGAAAAGAAGGTATAAGTGTTTAGATGTTAGTGTATAGATTAAAGATGCGGACGAGCATCCTTAAGACCACGATACGGACGAGTATCGGGTAGAAACAAACTGACACATGTTCAGAGATGATGATACGGACGAGTATCAACGGGTTAACAACGAACACGGACGAGTGTTGAATCTGGAGGGACTTTTCTGGGGAATAGTAGACACAAACGAGTATCTATATTCAAGAGGTCATAAGTGTTTGACACGGTGTATGGGTTAAAGATGCGGACGAGCATCCTTAAGACTACGATACGGACGAGTATCATGTAGAAACAAACATTTGACGCATATTCTGAGATGATGGTACGGACGAGTACCAACTGGTTAACAAAGAACATGGACCAATGCCGAATCTGTGGCGATATAAATGGTGTATACAAGATACGGGCGAGTATCTGTATAAGTAGAGTAGTATGAGTATATATAGATGAGTGTTTATCTGCTGGGGAGGGTGACACGGACGAGTGTCAAGAGAAAAGTGTAATAATATCAACAAGTATATGGGTCGTAAAAGTGTAAGCGACTGCGCTGGGGATATGATACGGACGGGTGTCAAGAAAATGTATATACAAGTGAGTGCAAAGAGGATGTCTTTTGGCTTTCTGCTGAGGATATGACACGGACGGGTGTCAGGAAGTATCTGTAATACGGGTGGTTCTGCTTGTAAAGAGTGTTCAGGCAACTTTACTGGGGAGTGATGACACGGACGGGTGTCAAAGGGAGTATATACTGGTGTTTGTGATTTGTGAGGCAACTGCTTTTGCTGGGGACTCTGGGGGGATTTTGGGGAAAGTATTCTGTAATCTGATGAATGGTTAATATTCACAAGTGTTTGATTCAAAACATGGCTTATGATTATGCTATGTATTTGATTTTTGCCGTAATGCTCCGTTTTAGGCGGAATGCTACGCTTTGAGGGTGAATATGATGCAAATGCCATGATTATGCAAAGAGGCACAGATCCGGGATTCGGGTCTCGATGCTGTGAAGATCTCTGGTCGATCCGTTTGGAGTGAATATCCCAGCTGGGGGATGAGGTCATTGATGGACCTGATGATGTATCTGCTTGGGGATATAAGTCACCGATTGACATATCCTTGTTAATATAGGACCCATCTGGGGTTTGCAGAAGCCTTCTGTACTCTGTTGTGACTCCTTCATGCGTTGCTCTTCTGAACAGAGGCTAATGATTCTGTGGGGAGATGATTTCCTGACTCTTCATATTCTGCTGAGGAAGAATGATTGGTACTTCGGCTGGGGAAAGTTGTTGGTAATTCAGCTGGGGAGAGTGATGGGAGGCAACTCAGCTGGGGAGAGAGCACTTCTGGTGCTAAGAGTGAGTGTTGATTTGTCAGCTTGCTGGGATGTAGCTTGCATGCCCCGAGTTGCGTTCTGGATACCTGCAATTCTGCAAAGATAAGGAAACGCACAAAATGGTCCCGAGGTATCCTCTACTGGATTCCGTCATAGGAGTTAAGCACTCTCAAGAGTAAGTATATTCCCTGCAAGCATGTGTTTCTATTTTTAGTGAAAAACATCTGTACTTATGTAATTAGTTTTAGAGACATCAGACATTCTTTGCGAATAAAATATGTACAAGACGAAACATGACTGAAAAATCTGATTTTATTAATTCTTGTGCCCTGAATTGGCAAGATACCGTCAAGGAAACATATCCCCTAAAATGAGGAGATTGTTACAAATTGAGAAACAAGGTGCTGGCGATGTTGACGACGCTTTGAGGAGCTTCCTCTTCCGCTATGACTCGTATGACTTTTGACTTTCTTCTCGTCTTGCTTTCTGGAGAGAGTTGATTCTGATTGAAGCTTGATCCTTTGGAGGCTTAACCAAGTTGTAGGCGATACAGACGAATTCAGAGTGCGGTTGTTCGCTTATTCCCTTGTTTTGCATGGATCGCCCTTTCGGGTTTTCAATCCATCGGGATACCCATTTTTGCCTGAGCTGTCCAATGCGGCTTTTCAACTCAGCGGGTGTACATTCTTTTGTTTATTTTCCCTTATTTTTGCCCGAGTCTTTTATTCTGTTTTTGACTCGCCGGGATGCCCTATTTTGCCTGGACTTACATTTTGTTTTTTATGTCCAGCGGGTCATTTTTATGCGAAGTATTTTTTAACTGCATCTGAATTCACAGGGGATGGGAAATCTTCACCATCCATGGTGCTGAGCATCAGTGCTCCACCGGAAAAAACTTTCTTTACCACAAATGGTCCTTCATAATTTGGAGTCCATTTGCCCCTGTGGTCTGTATGAGGAGGGAGGATTCTCTTCAGCACAAGATCTCCTACTTGGTACTCTCGGTGCCTGACTTTCTGATCGAAGGCTTTCTTCATTCTCTTCTGATATAGCTGCCCATGACAGATTGCAGCCAATCTTTTCTCTTCGATCAGGCTCAGTTGCTCGTATCGGGACCGAACCCACTCTGCTTCGTTCAGCTTAACATCCATCAATACCCGCAAGGAAGGTAATTCGACTTCAACAGGTAGGACTGCTTCCATACCATATACAAGCTGATACGGTGTTTCCCCAGTGGACGTTCTGATTGATGTGCGATACCCATGCAAGGCAAACGGTAGCATTTCATGCCAGTCTTTGTAAGTGACTACCATTTTCTGCACAATCTTCTTGATATTTTTATTTGCTGCCTCAACAACGCCGTTCATCTTTGGCCTGTAAGGAGAAGAATTGTGATGTTGGATCTTGAAGTCCCGGCATAGCTCTGCCATCATTTTGTTGTTTAGATTGGAACCATTATCAGTAATGATTCGCTCGGGAACTCCATACCGACAGATGATATCTCTCTTCAGAAATCTGGCTACCACTTGTCTTGTAACATTTGCATAAGAGGCTGCTTCGACCCACTTGGTGAAATAGTCAATGGCGACCAGGATGAATCTGTGGCCATTTGAAGCAGTTGGCTCAATCTTGCCAATCATATCAATGCCCCACATAGCAAAGGGCCATGGTGAAGACATGATGTTCAAAGGATTGGGAGGCACATGCACCTTATCTGCATAGATCTGGCATTTGTGGCATTTTCGGGCGTAGGCACAACAGTCTGCATCCATTGTGATCCAGTAATAGCCTGATCTTAACAACTTCTTAGCCATGGCATGCCCTCCCGCATGGGTACCAAAGGATCCTTCGTGCACTTCATGCATCAACAAATCTGCTTCCGTCTTGTCAACACATCTGAGGAGTACCATATCAAAGTTCCTTTTGTATAAAGACCCATCAGTGTTCAGAAAGAAACTACCAGCAAGCCTTCTCAAAGTCTTCTTATCATTGGAAGATGTCCCAGGTGGGTATGTCTGATCCTCCAAGAAGCATTTAATGTCATGGAACCAAGGCTTATCATCTTTGACAACTTCTGCTGCGAACACATATGCTGGTCTATCAAGTCTGGACACTGAAATCTGAGGTACAAAGTTAGCAGCTTGAACTCTGATCATGGATGAAATGGTAGCAAGAGCATCTGCAAACTGATTCTCATCCCGAGGGATATACTCAAGCTTGACTGTTGTGAAGAAAGTCAATAACCTCCTTGTATAATCCCTGTAAGGTATCAGATGATCCTGGTGGGTGTACCATTTTCCGTTGGTTTGATTAACTACCAGAGCTGAATCTCCGAACACAGTCAATGTTTTGATCCTGAGGTCAATGGCTTCCTCGAGACCCATAATGCAAGCTTCGTATTCAGCTTCGTTGTTAGTGCAGTTGAAAGTGAGTTTTGCCGAGAAAGGCATGTGAACTCCTTTTGGTGAAATGAGTACTGCACCAACACCACGACCATTCATATTAACAGCCCCATCAAACATCATGGTCCATTCTTCTTCCGAGTCGGGCCCTTCAGTGTGAACAGGCTCTTCATGATCTTTTGCTTTTATGAACATGATGTCTTCATCAGGGAAGTCAAATCTCATAGGCTGGTAGTCATCAATGGGTTGCTCAGCAAGATATTCAGATAGCACACTGCCCTTGATGGCTTTCTGAGAGGTGTACTGGATGTCATATTCTGTGAGAATCATTTGCCATCTTGCAACCCGTCCGGTAAGTGTTGGCTTCTCAAATATGTACTTAACTGGGTCCATCTTTGAGATCAATAAAGTAGTGTGGGTCAACATATATTGTCTTAGTCGGCGAGCAGCCCACGCTAAAGCACAGCAAGTTTTCTCGAGCAGTGAATAACGTTGTTCACAGTCGATAAACTTTTTGCTCAGGTAGTATATTGCATACTCTTTTCGACCAGACTCGTCATGTTGGCCCAGCACACACCCCATTGACTCTTCTAATACTGTCAAGTACATTATCAGAGGTCTTCCTTCAACTGGAGGCATAAGGATTGGAGGTTCTTGTAAGTACTCCTTGATTTTGTCAAAAGCCTTCTGGCAGTCTTCGTTCCACCTGACCGTCTGTTCTTTTCTTAACAACTTGAACAAGGGTTCACAGGTTGCGGTAAGGTGAGATATGAACCGCGAAATGTAGTTCAATCGACCTAAGAACCCTCGAACTTCTTTCTCTGTTTTCGGTGCAGGCATCTCTTGAATAGCTTTGACTTTATCAGGGTCAACTTCAATCCCTTTCTCGCTTACAATAAAGCCCAGCAGCTTGCCAGATCGCACCCCGAATGTGCACTTATTGGGGTTCAATTTCAATTGGTACTTCCTCAGACGCTTGAACAACTTCAGCAGATTTACCAGGTGATCTTCCTCTGTAAGGGACTTGGCAATCATGTCATCCACATAACACTCGATTTCCTTATGGATCATATCGTGGAATAATGTCACCATAGCCCGTTGATATGTTGCACCGGCATTCTTCAGTCCAAATGGCATCACTTTGTAGCAGAACGTGCCCCAAGGTGTAATGAATGTTGTCTTCTCCTTGTCTTCAGGTGACATCTTGATCTGATTATATCCTGAAAACCCATCCATGAAGGAGAATACCGAGAACTGAGCCGTGTTATCCACCAATACATCAATGTGAGGTAATGGGAAGTCATCTTTCGGGCTGGCTCTGTTCAGGTCCCGGTAGTCAACACACATTCTTACTTTGCCATCTTTCTTAGGCACCGGCACTATGTTAGCAACCCACGGCGGGTAGCTAGTTACAGCAAGGAACCCGGCGTCCCACTGCTTTTGTACCTCTTCCTTGATTTTCATAGCCATGTCTGGGCGAGTACGGCGCAATTTCTGTTTGACCGGTGGGCACTCTTCTCTCAAAGGCAACTTGTGCACAACAATGTCGGTATCCAACCCTGGCATATCTTGATAAGACCAAGCAAACACATCCACATATTCTTGAAGCAGATCGATCAGTTGTCTCTTCACTGAGTCTTGCAGGCAGGCCCCGATCTTAACCTCTTTCACGTCTTCATCTGTACCAAGATTAATCACTTCAACCTCCTCCTGGTGAGGAGTAATAACCTTTTCCTCTTGTCTCAACAACCTGGCTAGCTCTTCAGGAAGCTCATATTCTTCTTCAACCCCTTCATCAGCTTGATTGATTGGATTGTCAAAGTCATACGAAGTCATAGCCGTGCTGTTGTCGGTGCTGTCTGGAAGGCACTCTCTGCAAGGGTTCAGTTCGTTCATTTTAGTGATTGATTTTAATCTTGCTTAGAAAAAGTGATATAAAGTTATCATTTTGAAAACATCGCCATTTATTTTTTTTGTACAAAAAGAAAAAATGGAAAAACAGTGAGCGGAAAAGAAAAAGACTCGTTTGCAAAAAGATGTCTGATATTTCATTGATTTAATCTTGTTTGCACAAAAAGTACAGATGGCCCGATTACAAAATGAGTCTTGTCATCTTGGGCAAGATGCAATACTTTGATGCATGCTATAAAATACAAGAAATAATAATTACTCTGCTTGAGTAACTCTTATAATTTCGTGGGAAGACCAGTTTGAGATACTGCTCCCCGGGATCTTTGGACGAATCCAATTCTCCAGATTGCGCTCCTCTTCCAGCTCGTCTTCCAAATTGTTGATAGCATCAGGGGTGAGCATCCCCCCACTGACAAAACCAGGCTTCTCAGCAGCCTCTGCTCGATGTTGTTGAGTTGGTCTGTAACCCAACCCAAACTTGTCCTTCTTCTCCTCTACAGATAAAACCTTGCCCCAGCCTTGGGCAGTTCCTTCTTCAACAATCTTCCGGGCTTGTTGATAAGATGACATGGAGATTCCAGATACAGCGGATGCTTCATTGACATTCAAGGCCTCAAAGCCTTGGCTCATTGTTTCATGGACCTCCCCATCCATCTCAATATACTTATAAGTAGCCAGATGGCTAACAAATATATCCTCCTCCCCACAGATAGTGACAACTTGGCCTTCCCACTCAAATTTTAACTTCTGGTGAAGGGTAGACGTTACTGCGCCATCGGCGTGAATCCAAGGTCTACCCAACAAACAGCTGTAGGCAGGCTGAATGTCCATCACATAGAAGATAGTTTTAAAGGTCTGTGGGCCAATTGTCACAGGTAGCTCAATTTCTCCCAGCACCGATCTCTTAGAACCATCAAAGGCTCTTACTACCAGGTTGCTGGGTCGCAATGCTAATCCTTCATACTCTAGCTTCACCAGAGCCTTCTTTGGTAAGACATTAAGGGATGACCCCGTGTCTACCAGCACATGAGAGAGGACTGCACCTTTGCATTCCATGGTGATGTGCAGGGCCTTGTTATGGTTGCGGCCATCCGTTGTCAAGTCAGTATTGGTGAACCCTAGCCCATTGCTAGCAGTAACATTTCCAACCACGGTTTCCAATTGATTGACAGTGATCTCTTCAGGCACGTAAGCTGCGTGCAAGACTTTGAGTAGTGCATTCCGATGGGCTTCGGAGCACATAAGCAGTGAGAGGATAGAGATCTTGGATGGCGTCTGGTGAAGCTGATCCACTATTTTATAATCACTCTTTTTGATGATCCTCATAAACTCATCAACTTCTTGATCGAACGGTGTTTTCAAAGCTTCCTTAACAGCTTGATCTTCCTGCACCGGACTCTTTCCTTTTGCCTTGGCAGCAGCTTCTGCTTCGGCAGTGGGTCTTTGAACTGGTGGAGCAAAGAGACGTCCGCTTCGAGTGAAGCCTCCGCCTCCTCCCACATTATCTATTTGTGGTGCAGGTGTTGATGTATCAAGAGTGATTCTTTTTCCTTCGCAGTACACGTCAGAGCCATAGTTCCACGGGATGGCCCTATTGCTTTCATAAGGTACGGGTCCAGGCACTGTGACAGTGACTGGACTGATTGCAGCTGCTGAGGGGACTGTGACAGTTTGTGGATCGTAATAAATTGTAACTGGTGCTCTGATGGGAGCAGCACCTTCTGAATTGTAGGCAGAGTTGTTTTCAGGATCATAAAATATTGTGACAGTAGAGACATCTTCATGATTGGTTGCTGGTGTTGTAGGAGACATTATTGGAAGAATGGATGTTGTTGTTGTAGGAGATTCAAAATGGAATGAAGCTGAGGTCGTAGCAGGAAAAATTGTTGATAACTGATCATTTGAGAAGACAGATGAAGTACTTGTTGATGAAGCCGAAGAATTGTCAGGAACGATGGTTGTTGCAGTTGTAGTAGATATGGGAATTGTTGCTGTTGAGATTGCTGGATTTGTTGAAAATGATGTGGTGATCTGGAGTTGGCCACTCTAAATAAGGCCATCTATGCCATTCCTCAGATTATCGCACCCATTTACTGAAATATTGCAGTAAGCACACCCTAATTCGCACCCCGGGAACATATGACATTCCAAGAGCTGAGCCTTGATTTCTACCAACGGTGTCCGGATCTGACCCACACTGGTTATTAAATAAGACGGCTTGTCTTCTTCAATAGCGTTAATTCGGGGACTACCATGGTTTGGCATAGGATTTTTGTTGACATTGGGTGGTGGTGCAAAATTCAGAGCTTTCGAGTCCACCAGGTCTTGTACCTTCATGTGCAAGGCTCTACACTTTTCCATACTATGGCCAGGTGCGTTTGAATGAAAGGCACACCTAGCGTTGGAGTCGTAATTCCTGGGTAGACTGTTGGGATCTGGAGGTGCCAACGTCCTTAGCTCAACTAGGTTGAGTTTCAGGAGCTGTGGCAGCAATGTAGCATATGGCATGGGGATCGGGTCGATCACTCTGTTGGCTTGAGATGGCCTCTGCTGGAATGGCCTTTGCTGGTTATTGTTGTCGGTGTTGCTGTTGTTGTAATTCCTTGGAGGATACTGACTTTGTTGATGGTACTGAGGTTGTTGTTGATAGTTTTGCTGAGGAGATTGATAGACTGGTTGTGGATGAGCTGGAGCAGGGATGGTGACTGCTGCTACTGATCTATGAACATATTGGGGCCTACCCCTGTTGGTGTGGATGGCATTAGTCTCACCAGTCCTTCTTGGGCCTGCAAAAGGCTTCCTTGCATTACTGGATGAGCTTGCACCATTGTCTGAGATCTTCCCTATTTTCAATAGGCTTTCAATTCTCTCCCCTGCTATGACAACATCTGCAAAGCTGGTAGATGAGAAGGCAGCTAGCCTATCAATATAGGTTCCCTGAAGGGTATTCATGAACATATCAGCCATTTCTCTTTCAGACATAGGTGGCTGGACAGCAGCAGCAAGCTGTCTCCATCTTTGAGCGTATTCTCTGAAGCTCTCTCTAGATGACTGTGACATTCCCATTAGGAGGGTCCTGTTGGGTGCCATATCTAGGTTATACTGATACTGTCTGATGAAGGCCTCTGCCAGGTCCTTCCAGCATCTAATAGTTGCTCTTGTCAGATGGGAATACCATTCCCTCGAAGCCCCAGTCAAGCTATCCTCGAAGTAGAACATCCACAGCTTCTCGTCCATGGTATAGGCCTTTAGCCTCCCGAGGAAAGATTGTAGATGAGTTCGGGGACAGGAAGTCCCATTATACTTTTCAAAGCATGGCGGCTTAAACTTGTGGGGAATCCTGACCCCGTCTACCAAGCCCATATCCATAACGTCAAAACCCAAAGAATTTTGAGACTCTAAGGACCTTAACTTCTCAGCTATCTCATCCAATCTTCTATCATAAGCCTCTTCCCCGGCTCCCATTACTGTGAACTGGTCTTCTTGAGGATCTTCTTGCAGTACCCTCCCGGCTGTAGCAGGCCCTTGAATATTGACAGGAATGTTGGCCTCTGGATGGAGATGGGGTCCAAAAACTAGGGGATTAGAATATGGTTGGACTCTTTCATTGTTGCTAGTCCCAGGAGTCCCTGGCTGATGATCTTCCTGATTTCTCCCTTCTACCAGTGCTCTGAGCCTCTCCTGGCTCTGAGCCATGTTGTTTATTACTTCCATAAACTGCGTCATTTGAGTTCTCATCTCCAACCTTTCGCTAGTCATCTGATTTCTGACCTCCGTAAGGTCCTGCTGCATCTGATCCATCTGGATGCCCGGAAGATTGTTTCGGGTGGGGTATCTGTGGGGTCTGTTGAGGGGAAACACCCGGCGACGAGCAATAGTTCCTGAACATCACAACAGAGTTAGCAACAACAAAACAAAAACCTACAAAACAAACAAAGGGTTAGCATACAATGCAGTATGCTTATTTGTTCTCAAGGTATCCGGCTTGGCATTCAGTTTTGACCCTTCCAGACCCTTGAAGATGCTGTTGAAGTTGCTTGAAGAAAACTCAGATGAAGCAAACCAACACACAAATATATATTACAAAAGGTAAAGCAATACAACTTGTTCTTTTTACAACACAAGCCCCCTAAGGGGTCAAAATACATCATAAGAAAATAAAAGTACATGGAATAAAAGCAACAACAAGCAAATGGTCAAACACCAAGACCGAACTCATCCTCCCGAACTTCCTTGAGAAGTGCTTCGGTCACAGGATCAGCCGGACGCTCTGTAAGGTTCCTGATGAGGAGATTCCTTGTAGCCACAGCTGCAGTCAGCTTCTTGTGCTGACTTTGGTCTTTTGACCTCTTCACTCCTGCTCTGATCTTTAGCTCTGATATCTCCCTCTGGGCTGCTGCCAGGGCTTCTTGCTGCTCTTTTGCACTAGCCTCCATCTGCTCCATCTTGTCTTGAACTCTCTTGTCCTCCAGAGTACGAGCCTCGGTGATCCTGACCCACCTAGCCTGACTCTCCTTCAGATACAAGTCTGTCCTGGCTTTCTGGAATTGGGCTTCCTTGCAAGCATTCTTCAGGATTTGCTCTCCAACCCTAGACTTCTTAATGTAATCTTCAGACTTCTCAATCTTAGCCAGATGCTCTTTCTTCAGCTTCTCCAATCTTTCAATATCCAATCTCCCATCACTCCTCTCATAGAGGGTCTTCTACAAAGCTTGAGTTAACTTCTCATTTCTCTCTTTCAACTTCTCAAACTCCTCTAAACTGACAGTTGCTGGAGGTGGTGCTGTGGAAGGCCCAGGCACATCTTCAATAGTAAAGGGCATCCCAGAGAATTGAGCCCTAGCATAGGACCAATCATAGTATTGTGCTGATGCCACATTGTTGCACTTCCCCAGGATGGTTATCCCTTTAGTCTGCACATTGTCCCAGGCCCAGGCTGCCTGCCTAACAATAGCCAAACTAATCTTGTTCTCACAGTAAAGAGTCTCAACCAAGTCCTGTGCCTTAGGAGTGTGGACCAGTGCATAGCCCAGTTGTCTTTTGAACAGTAGAGGGTTGTAATTAATACTCCCCTTAACTCCTATCAGGGGCACATTGGGAAAATGCCCACAGCTGGTGATGATATCCCTGCCTTTTGTGCTTTGAGTGCACCACCTGATATCAGCTGAAGTCAGAGTAGTAAGCCTTCCAGCCCAGTTTTTCTGCTGATGAGGATTCAAAAATGCATCTGTCCTGGGTAGATGCCTGAGAAGCCAAGTATGGAATAATGGAGCACAACACCTCACTAGTCTTCCCCTCTGCTTTTCATTCCTCTGATGCACTGAATAGTAGAGATCACCCAATAAAGTTGGCACTGGGTTCCTTAGAATGAACAGATGGATTGCATTCTTACTAATGAATCGAGGCTCATCTGCAAACAACACAATCCCAAATATACTCAGGGCCAATAAAGCACAAACTGCTCTCCACTCTCCTAGAGAAGCTTTCAGGGTAGCTTGAGAGATCAAGAAATCCAGATGCAGGCCTGGGATTCCAGCCTTAGAAGTCATATGCTGCCCAATCAAGGTTGGTTCCAGATGCAATGCCTTTGCTACCTCTTCATTGCTTGGGAAAGCCATCTCAGGATTGAAAGGGATTTCTCTCCTGATAGGTATACCAACTAATGATGAGTATTCTTCCAATAAGGGCCCCATCTGAAAATCCTGGAAAGTAAAACATCTTAGTGGGGGATCATAAAACTGAAGGCAAGTGTGGATCAGGCTTCTCTGTGAGGGGTCCAGATCCATAACCATATCAAGTATATCTCCATGGTGTTCCCTGAACAGTGGTATATGGTCTGGAGTGATCAGGGTCTGAATCCTCCTGATGTCAGATAGCTCTGGATGGAAAAAGTGGTAGGTGATGTTGCTCTTTTTAGGTGCCATGATGTTGAGACTGAGCAGAGACAAGTGTTGATGGAGATACTGAAGAAAAGGGCCACTGATTGGTTGGAGTAGATAGTTGGTAGCTGAAACAAGTGCTGGTGAAGATAGGTCAATACTGAAGATGGGGTCAAAACCAAAACCAAATGAATGTGGATACCCTGAAACACAAATAAGCAAATGTCAATATGATGCAATGATTATGTATGCAAATGATATGCAAAGGGTTTGTGACTGAGCTGGATCTGATCAAATGCTCTGATATAAGTCCATGTGTGTAAGAAATCCAGATGGAGGTCTATAAGTCCAGTAACCAGGGTAGGGGACTCAAATAAAGAGTCACAGGTCCAAGGTTTTAGAATCACAAGAACTGTTCCAACATGGAGTATTCTTAATCAAATCAAAGTAACAGGGTATTCTGAGGTCAAGGTACCTGCAAACCTATAAACAGCCCAACCCCCTCACAGGTGGTGTTCTAAAACAAGGATCCTCAGACTTGGATCAGTTATGAGAAGTGTAAACACTTCTAACCCGGAGGTACAGTGTTTACAATAACCATAACAATTCCTCCTCTAATTCACCTCAGTTTCTGAAGGCCAATACTAAAAGGTCATCCAGACTTGGCAGGCTTCCCAGATAGCCCTAGCATTGCAGAAAATCTGCAACGCAGAGTTCTCAAGAAGAAACCCACATCTGAACCGTGTTTCATATTCCCGCACCAGACCGAAATGGAATGGGAAAGAATATGATTCACTCTAGCCTAGGTGTCACTCAGATCCCAGGTATAGGATCTTAACTCTCAATGAAACACCCACCCACCAAAACAGAAAACCAGATCCAGCCAGCAGCATGACAGTATGATAAATGAAAAAACAGTAAAGAAGGCAATAAATAAAGCTGTACAGAAAGCAGTAAATAAGGCAAATATACACATACAAATAGCACATAACACCCCCAATAAACACAAACCAAACAAGCGCTAGGAGGAACCCACAAAAAGAACCAGAAGCCTTGGTTGCAGTATAAGGGTCCCCAGCAGAGTCGCCAAGCTGTCGCTCCCGATAAATGGGGAATGGCCCAGATAAAGGTACAGACGCGAACGGTCGGCGAGAGGGACAAGGAGAACACACAGCCGTGAACTCACTGGAGATGAAAAGAGTCGCCAGCTAGGCATTTTTATCCCGGAGGAAAGGCAATGCTGCATAGACCTAGAAAGATACGGATAAGACGGTTGCGAACCAGAGAGACTGAGAAAGGGGGTTGGTTACAACCTGGGAAGGTATTAGCACCCAGATTGTCCGCCGTACTCGACGGGATCCACGCTTAAAAGATTTGTGTTTTAAAGGGGTAGTGTCAGTGCAATCTGTGTATAAAAGAGCTGGAAAAGGATGTACAGGTGTCAGTGTAAAAGAAAAGTGGAGTGTATAAGTGAAGTATCAGTGTAAGAACAGGAATGAAATGCTCAAGAATCTGAGGCTTAAAAGAATGAAACTGGAAGGAAGGGGGATATACAGAGACTTTTGTTCGATAACTGTTAAGTTATGCCTACGTATCCTCTTGTGCAATGAGGAAGTCAGAACACCGTAGTTAGATCCAAAGAGACTGATAGATGAATTGACTTGTGAACTGCTTGCTTGTCTATGCTCAAGTGTATGACCTATCTGGCTCAGGTGCAAACTGTCTTGCATTAGACGGAAGAAGCAAGTTCTCACTTATGAGTGAATGAGATGAGAAAAGAATCCCGGAGGAGACGATTATTGTTTGTTTTTGAGTTTTCAGTCTTTTATTGCTTTTGAAAGTTTGTCATAAGTTAATGAGCTTAAGCCTAAACCAATGGATTTAGTAAACTCACCACATCTTCCCTCTGATTAGGAGTGAAGTCAGATTCTCACACTTAATCACCTTTGGTGTAGGGTTAAGATCATTAACCTACTTGTGATTACTTAGATGTTTTTGGTGTTTTTGTTTAGTGTTGAGTAATGAGGTTAAGCCATAATCAAGGATTAAACAGACTCATTACACCATCCTAATAGAAGGATAGTAGATGAGAATGTTTAAGCTGAGGAAAACTCCTCAACTCAATCCATGATTAGGGATTAAACTCATGAAAAAACAAGCCTTTGATTAAGTGGATTTTATTTAATGATATGATGATGAAGTGAATTTTATGGTTTGTAAGACAACTTGAGGGGGACTTGTCCATTAACACTAGGGTTAGTCCTTCTTAACCAATTAAGGAAGAATTAGAACCCTAATGCAAGGCCCAAGTTACAAGTGTAATGTCTTGATGATTATTATGTGAATTGATTAAGAGATTTAAACACATCAAGGGTTTAACACTTAGGATTAAAGTTATACACTCCATCCTAATAGAAGGATGCAGGCATAAGCTTAATCACAAAGCCTTAAAGCCTTTAGGGTTTAGTCCCTGATTATGAGGTGAGAAGAGATGACTCAAAGAGAGACACAAAGGTGAAACTATGAGGGGGGACTAATCAAAAACCCTAGTCATTGCCATGCTTGGTTGTTCCTAAGGTTTGTGAGGTTTACAAGAGTAGTCCTTAATGGAACCACCAGGAAGCAGATGAGAGGATCAAGAGAAGCAAAGTGACTTGCTTCATTCAAGAAGTCAAGTCACTTGAAGAAAGAAAGTAAGAAGAAGAAGAATGAGCAAGCTCAAACTCAAACACAAACGAAAATGCAGCAATGGATGCAAGGGAGATGAAAAGAAAAGTTATGAGAAGTGAAGGCAAATTCACTTCCCAAAATCACTTACCACCTGAAAAGGTTAGAAAAGAAATGCAATGCAATCCAAAATGGGATGGAATGACATGATGCAAAACCAAGCCAGAAGCATGTTGATGATGATAATGATGCTATGAGATGCTACAAACATGAGGCAGCACATGGAAATGATCAAACAAGATTATGGATGCAGATGAAGCAAGCAAGGAACCATGAACAATCATGAAAAGTATTGAAGTGCACATGGCATACAACAAGGCAAATACATGATGCAATGATCAAACATGCTTTCTATATGTCTTATGATGTCAAATGAATCAAATGGATGCTTGAAATGTCATGGCAAGTCATGTTATGCAAGAGAATGCAAGATGGATGCATATGGAAGCCCAAATTAGGGTTTATGAATCATACATCAAACAAAAACCAAAAACAGAAGCAAACCTTAAGATAAAAAATGGAAAATTCCACACAAAGTACCCCTAATCCTATACTAAACCAATGCCCAAAGGAGAGGTCTCAAACCCTAACCAATCTCAAGATATGAATTTTACAAGTTATTAGGGTTTTTAGGGTTTCTAAACAAAAGAAATGTCAAACAATTGAAAAATGCAAGATCAAATCATGGCCATTTTATCTCAAAAACTACATGCTAAACACAATGCAATGCAAGAAGAATCAATGTCCAACTCCTCATGAATAGGCAGAAATGATTTTTTGAACTTTGGATCAAATTAATGCATAAAAATGATTTTAATTCAATGAAAAATTCTCAAAATGTATCAAGATCAAAAAAGAAATTTGGTTTGAGGGTTGGACAATGTTTCTAAATGTCTTAGAACATTTCATGAATTTTTTGGTGATTTTTAAATACCTAAAAGTATTTTTAATAAATTAATTTCCATTAATCAATTAAAAATAATCCTTTAAATATTTAAAAATACTTTTTTAATGATAAAAATAAAAACAAAAATATTTTTGTGTCATAAAAATTATTAAAACTCTTGAGAAAAAGTTTCATAATTTTTAGACATTTTTTACTATTTTAAATAAATTATGCAAATAAAATGAAAAAGAAATGAAAATAAATTAAAATAAAAAGAAAGTAAGCAGATCCAAGGGTGGGGATTTGAACTGGGTTTGGGACAGTTGACTGGCGCGCAGATCCAAGGGTCCTGGTTGGCTCTGATTTAATTAATTTAATTGAGTTTAATTAAACTAAATAAAAGGATTAGGGCTAATTGAATGCATCTGGGCCTTCTATTCGCGCGACAAGTCAACAGGTCAACTCAATCCAACGTGCCAAATTCAAACTCTCTTAATGACTGGGATTATGCCCTAATTGTTTTCAGGTGGCCGGAGAAGACCTCCGGTCGTCTTCTCCGGTGGGAACCCCACCTGAAAACTTCTAAAAACCTCAAAACGTAACAAAAATGAAAACCAAGCATACAGAAATGATTCCCATGATCCACTAAATCAAAACCCCATCACAAACAACATTTATTTTTCCCCAAAATCATGAATCGAACAAAATAATTTTTAGGTCAACAGAGTTTCAGGAAGCAATTAAATTCTCATTTCATCACCATTTTCAAAACTAAAAGCATCAGGATAATCAGTGAAACATGGAGAACAAGTTTAGAACTTAAAAATCCATTTCTGGAAAAAAAGTTCTTGAGCTACCTGAGATTCGAAGCTTTCACTCCAGCAACTTTCAGACCTCCTCTCCTTGTGCAATCCACTCCTTATGACCTCTTGATGATGTTTGAATGCTTTGGAGAAGTTTATGCTGGCTAGATGAAGAGTTTGAACAACTTCTGCTCAAGCTCAGTTGAAAATGGCAATGGTGATGCAAGCAGTTTCAGGCCAATGTGAGTGGTTCTTTGTGGTCCAGATGATGAGTGGAGAAGGTTTGTGGAGTTTGTTTGGATGTTTGTGAGCTGTGGAAGGTGTTTCGAAGGAAACTGCAGCTTGGGGTGAAAATGGTGAAGTGATGTTATGGCTTGTTTCAGGCCTGGTTCTTTGTTGGTTTGGGCTCAATGTGGCAAGGTGAGATGATTTGTGAAACTGGTTTGGGTGTTTGAGGTTTGTGGAGGCAGATTCGAAGAGTTTTGCAAAATGAGGTGTTTTTGTGTATGTGATCCTAGGGAGTGTTTCAGCCTTGCTTCTTCTTATGTTTTGCTTGCCAAAGGATAGTATAAACAATTCCAAGTGGCCAGAGGATGTGACATGGCCTGCTGTGATTGGGATGTTTGCTTTTGCCAAAAGTCAACTTTTTTGTAAGAGAGGCATGGGCTTGGTTCTAGCTTGGTACAATGGCTAGGGCTGGCGCAGCATGGTGTGGTGAGAGACTATGGCTGGTTCAAAGGCCAAGGCAGCAAGTGGGTGAAGTGTGATGAGTGATTTTGCAAGTTGTTCACTTTTGAAACTTCATGAAAAAGTCTTGTTACACAAACCATGAACATGAGAAACTTTGGTCCAATTCTGATTTTTAGAACTTATGTGATGTTTGTACATTGGTTTGAAGTGAATTAGAAGTTACAAATGGCATTAGTTCATGATTTTGCAAAATTCACATTTGGTGCACATCTTGAAAATCAATGATTTTGGCCAACTTTGTCACACCATAACTTTTGATCCAAGAAGAATTTGATCATGTTCTTGTACTTTTTGAAAAGGGAAAGATGTATTCTACAACTTTCATGACCAAAGTTTTTTCATTTGAAGCATTTTTGGATCAAGAATCAAGGCTTTAAAAATGACCTAAAATGAAACATTCTTGAAAAGTCAACTATGCCCAAAAAGTCAACATTTGCAAAAACTCCAAATTCTTGATTTTTGTGAACTTAAACCTTCTTTCATGATCAAATAAAGATCATATACACTCAAAATGATGAAGATCACCCATTGGTTGGGTCATTGGGGGCCTCAGATGCCCTGATTTTGCACTGACTTGTCTGAAAAGTCAACTCTTGATCAGATGACTTCCCCATGGAATTTCTTCATGAAAATTGATATGCATACTCCCTATACCATATAGAGACCAATGGAAACAAGAATGACCAAAAAATTTGGAGTTATGGCCTCTGAAACCAAAACCCTAATTTTAGGTCAACTGTGCAGTCAAACTTGGCTCTGCATCCATACCAAACCCAGTTCTTGTGATTTTTTGGCATTCTTGACTTTGAGAGGGTGTAACATGATATAAGAATACACATGGATCCTTTTGAAGTGATTGGTGATCCTTGGAGTGGCTCCAGAGGCTCTTGGATTGCTCAGATCACAAACCCTAGGTGCAGATGACTTAGAAACTATGCAGTGAATCAAAAATGAAACATGAGGTGATATGATTGTGTTTATGCATATGAGAATGATCAAAAGCCATGGTGTGAATGGGTGAGGGCAAATTTGGGGTGTTTACAGACAACACAAGTACCATCAATATCACGAAGAACCCGGTCATGCATTCAAGAACAAAGTACATAGATATCTGGCATCACTTCCTTCGAGATCATGTTCTAAATGGAGATGTCGATGTTACATTCGTGGATACACACAATCAACTCGCCGATATATTCACTAAACCATTGGCTAAAGAGCAATTTTACAAGATTCAACGAGAACTTGGTATTCTCAATGAAGGTGACATCTAACCTTAACTTTAAAATTGCTTATTGTATGTTTTTATTGCATTATATGTATGTTTGTTCACTTTTTAGTCATAAAATGCTAGCACTTCCATTTCGTCGTTTTTCGTTTTTCTCACTTTCGTATACCCGAAAATAATCGGTTTCAAAAACTTTTTTGATTGAAAGTTGCGTTTTGATGAGTGTTAACACTTTATGAATTTTTTTTAATGAAAAAGTGGTTATTTTTGGTCTAAAACATGCTGCTGGATTTTTCAAAAAATTCAAAATTTTTAACTGTTAACCGGTTAACATAATAGGTTAACCGGTTAACACATCAAAAACTTGGATTTCCAACGCAAGTTTCAAACTCTGTTTTTTTTTTGTTTTAAAATTCTGTTATAAGTCCTAAGTTTGTTAGGCAATTTTGATTTTATTTCGGCTATGTTTCCGTACTCTTTTCCGATTTAATCAAATTCTGTTTTTGTTATATTTGTGCTTTTGTGTATGTTTTCATCATGCTGAATTTTATGTTGTATTTTTCATGTTTATGCTTGATCCTCTCTTCCTTTTTGCTAATGCCAAAGGGGGAGAAGAGCTTGGTTTCTAATATCTCTCTGTGCAGAATTTTGCCTCTGTTTAGATAGGGGGAGTTGCTGGACATAGGGGGAGAAGCAAGCCTAGAACAACATCATCGATCAAAGCTTGTACGCAAAATTCGCTCGGTTGTCATCATCAAAAAGGGGTAGAATGTAGAAGCATACTTCAAGCTCAATGTTTTTGATGACGTCAACATTATTCAAGCTCATTCCAGATTGCAAAAAGTCGAGATGACAACAACGATCAAGATCATGGCTATGCATCATCAATGGAATGCTTCCGATCGTATCAAGCTTTTGTGAAACACTTTCAAGACTTGTCTCAAGGCTTAGGTATATCAAAATTTACTCCTTAATATGATATACAAGTGTTCAAAATATTCATCATAATTTTTAATGCATGTGCATCTTTTTTGAAAAGAATTGGAACTGGTTTTAACACTTTAAACATAAATATTTTTCTGTATTTTTGATAACAAGAAAACGTATCGATTATATTGCTAGTTTTCATTGGCGTTTTATCGAATAATTACCGTTTTAACACTCGATTTCTCGAGTTTTTCTTACCGTTTTGCAGGTACACCATTATGTGGAGCTAAATCATGAATCAAGAGAAAAAGGAACAAAATCGGTCATAAAAAGATGAAGAAATGAAGCTTCCTGAAAAACTGCATATTTTGCAGCAGTCACGACCGTCACAAGGGTGTCACGACCGTGACACCCCAAAATGAAGCCTCACGACCGTGAGAGAAGTGTCACGACCGTGACAACGTATATTCTAGGTTTTTGACCAAGGCAACGTGAAGGCAGTACGTGAAGAAGTGGTTTCCTAAATTTTTGCCACTACCTACATTTTCTCCACAAAAATAGCAAGGCCCATTCCAATTGAAGTCCAAAAATCCAGCCCAATTGAAGTTCTATAAATAGCATCAAGTTCATGAAGAATGTACAGAGCATTTTTCTATTGAATTTCCTGCGGAAGCTCTGCCGAACTAATTTACGAACCGTTCTTATTTTCTGCATTATTTTTCTATTTTATTGTATCCAAACCCGCCATATAACAATTTCCAATATCAGGAAATTGTTATACGTTTATTATTTTTTTTTTCTAAGCCTTCATCATTCGTTTATTTTTCGATTTCCGCCAATTACTCCGAGCTTTCCGGTCTGTGGAAGAAGGAGTCTGCCATTTTATTGTTAACCAGGTTTTTATTATTTGCAATTTAATATTATGTTATTTATTTATTTTTCTGCCATGAATATTTATTTGTTTAATTTTCTGTCTCTGTCTGGTTCAACATCGATGAGTAGCTAAATACCTTAGGGCGGTATGTAGTTAGAACAAACTTAACCGGTAAAATATAACCATAGGCTAAAAATAATTAATCACTTAACATTCTGGCTGACACTTTTTAAGTAAAAAGACCTTTTTGTTACGAGAGTAAGAAAAGAGTATTAGGTTAGGTCAAGACCACGAGAGTGTGAGATTTTAACCAGATAGCTAAAGTTAGGCATTTAAATTAAACACAGCGAGAGCGTTTTAAGATAAATTAGAATTACTTAGTTTCCAAAAATTACCTCTAAACACTTATGGGCTAGCGAGAGCAGGCATAGGGCTTTAGAGATAAGATCTGATATAAGACCACGAGAGTGTGAGTTGAGGGTATTTAAACTAGTAATCTCTACCGAATAGATTAAGTGAACATCTTAAATAAGCCTAGGTTAGATTGACCCACCTAAGTTAATATAATTACATACCGACCGCCTTAGAATTACTTAATTAAAACTTAAATTTTACTCCGCCTTTAATAGTCTTAAAAACCAACAAAAAATCGTGACAACCATTCGCCTTAGCTAAACTAGAAAGTTCATCTAGCACTAAGTAACCATAGAATCCCTGTGGATCGATAATCTTAAATATTACTTCGATAGGCTGTGCACTTGCAGTAAGATACCGCTAGACGCATAAGTAGACACGTCTTTAGCCCATCAAGTTTTTGGCGCCGTTGCCGGGGACTCCTTAATTTAGTTACTAGTGCACTTAGGTAGCATTGTCTAGACTAAGGTATCAACTACTTAATTTAATTTAATTTCCGAGTGTATGCCAAGTACTCGCTCTAAAAGCGAAGACTTGCAACCTCTAATCCCTGAATCGGAACGCTTCTTACACGTAAGAAGACGTATATTCGATTACGAAAAAAGTTACAGTATTCCAGATCTTCAATTAGATCCGCCTAAACCAGTCGTAACATCAAAGGACGCAGAGATGGCTGAAGAACAAACTCATCCACTCAAGTATTACGCCAGTCCTTCGCAAGCTGAACCGCATTCAAGCATTGCAGCACCGGCTATCAACCGAAACGATTTCGAACTAAAACCTTCATTGATATCAGCCGTGCAACAAAATCAATTCGCCGGAAATCCTACCGAGGATCCAAATCTTCATCTTTCGATCTTTGTGCAATATGCAGATACCGTAAAAGCCAATGGAGTTACCCAAGAAGCTATTAGACTACGTTTATTTCCTTTTTCGCTTCGAGACAGAGCAAGAGCTTGGCTTCAATCTCTGCCTTCGAACTCAGTAACTACGTGGGAGGAGCTTAAGAGAGTTTTCTTGAACAGATATTTTCCACCTAGCAAGACAGCTATGCTGAGAGCTCAGATCAACGGATTTAAGCAAAGAGAAAGTGAATCATTATTCGAAGCTTGGGAACGCTATAAAGATCTATTGAGACTTTGTCCACATCATGGATTAATAGAATGGATGGTCATCCATACCTTCTATAATGGACTCTTGTACAATACAAGAATGACAATTGACGCTGCCGCGGGCGGTGCATTGATGGATAAAGAATATAATGATGCCTATGCACTTATCGAAAGTATGGCTCAAAATCATTACCTTTGGGGAAGCGAGAGAGTCGCAACTGAGAAACCAACAAAGGGAGGTATGTATGAAGTAAGTAGTATGGACCAAGTCAATGCGAAGTTTGACCAACTAAGCCAAAAGATCGACAACTTGGCCATAACACCAACAGCCAACGTGGCTGCAGTAACACCTAACTGTGATTTATGTGGAGTTTCAGGACACGAAGTTTCTGATTGTCAACTATTGACAGGAACTCCCACGGATCAAGTGAATTATGCTGAAGGAAACCCTTACTCAAACACATATAACCCAGGTTGGAAGAATCATCCGAACTTCTCCTATAAGAATAACAACGCTTTATACGCGCCAGGTCAAGCACCAGCTACATCACCAGGATATCAAAAGACTGCTCCTAGTATCCCTAGAAAATCGAACCTTGAGTTGATGATGGAGAACTTTATAGCTAACCAATCTCAGACAAACAAGGACTTTTTAAACCAAAACATTCACACTAATGAGCAGATTAAACAATTAGTGAGCAAAGTAGATGCATTAGCTACACATAACAAAATGCTGGAAACTCAGATTTCACAAGTAGCTCAACAACAAGCACCTACTGCTGCACCAGCTGGAGTGTTCCCTGGACAACCTCAACCTAATCCGAAAGGACATGCTAACGCTGTGATATTAAGAAGTGGCAAGGAACTTGACGGACCTACCGATCCAAGACTTGACAATCCAGCCATGTACCAACAACCGGATAAACCGACTGAAGTGGTGAATGATCCAGAAGAAAAGGAAGCTGACAATCAAGAGGTAGTGGAGAAAGAACAACCTTATGTGCCTCCACCACCCTATAAACCACCAATTCCGTACCCTCAAAGATTAATAAATTCCAAGACGACGGGTCAATTTAAGAAATTTGTTGAACTTCTGAAACAGTTGAATATTACTATTCCGTTTACAGAAGCAATCACTCAAATACCCTCGTATGCTAAGTTTTTAAAAGAAATCTTATCCAATAAGAAAAAGATAGAGGATAACGGAACAGTTACACTTACTGCCGAGTGTAGCGCTATAATTCAGAATAAAATGCCTCCTAAGCTAAAAGATCCAGGAAGTTTCTCTATACCCTGTGTAATAGGAAAATTCGTCATTGACAAAGCTCTATGCGATTTAGGAGCCAGTATCAGTGTTATGCCCTTAACGATTTGCAAAAGGCTAGACATGGGAGACCTGAGACCAACTAAAATGTCTGTTCAACTAGCCGATCGCTCTGTTAAATATCCTGTAGGCATACTAGAAAACGTCCCAGTACGTATAGGACAATTCTATATCCCTACTGATTTTATAATCATGGACATCTCTGAGGACTCCACTACACCTATCATACTAGGAAGACCATTCTTAGCCACTGCTGGAGCTATAATAGATGTAAAAAGAGGAAAGCTAACCTTTGAAGTAGGTGAAGAGAAAGTTGAATTTATTTTAACACAATTCTTACAATCACCAACTATAGAGGATACATGCTATCTATTGGACGTAATTGACGAATGTGTAAGAGAAATGGAACTAAAAGAGACCACTTATTCTGAAATAATGAAAATTCAAATCCCTCCGATTTTCGAAGATGATAATTGGCGTAAACCATATCAGGACGATAGTCTAAGCGAAAGTTTAGCACTTACACCGGATCCTATGCCAAGTAAAGATAAACCTACATTAGGATTAAAAACTTTACCTCATAACCTAAGGTACGAATTCTTAGACGTTGAATGTAAAAGACCAGTTATAATAAATTCCAGTTTAGGAACCATAGAAACAAAGAAACTTTTAGATGTTTTGAAGAAATATCCAACTGCATTAGGATATAACATATCTGATCTCAAAGGAATATGTCCTTCAGTTTGTATGCATCGTATTCTGCTAGAAGAAGATTGCAGAACCTCCAGAGAATCTCAAAGAAGAATTAACCCAACCCTTAGCACCGTAGTAAAAGAGGAAGTTAAGAAATTATTAGATGCCGGAATAATTTATCCAATCTCTGATAGCGAATGGGTTAGTCCAATACATGTAGTGCCAAAGAAAGGAGGTATCACTGTTGTGAAGAACGCTCAAGGCGAATCGATATCGCAAAGAGTAGTGACGGGATATAGAGTGTGCATAGATTATCGTAAACTAAACAAAGCCACTCGAAAAGATCACTTCCCACTACCTTTTATAGATCAAATGTTAGAACGATTAGCCAAGCATTCCTACTTCTGTTATCTTGACGGTTACTCAGGATTTTTCCAAATCCCTATCCATCCAGATGATCAAGAGAAGACCACATTCACATGCCCTTATGGAACGTTCGCTTATAGAAGAATGCCCTTTGGATTATGCAACGCTCCTGCAACCTTTCAAAGATGTATGATGTCAATCTTCGCAGATTTTATAGACAACATCATGGAAGTGTTCATGGACGACTTCTCTGTATGCGGGCAAAGTTTTGAAGGATGTTTATCAAACTTAGAAATGGTATTAGAAAGATGTGTAAAAGTAAACCTCGTGCTTAACTGGGAGAAATGTCACTTTATGGTCAACGAAGGAATCGTATTAGGTCATGTAATATCAGACAAGGGAATTGAAGTTGATAAAGCTAAGATTGAAGTAATAAAAGATCTTCAACCCCCTAAAACTGTTCGAGAAATACGAAGCTTTTTAGGACACGCCGGTTTCTACCGACGATTCATCAAAGATTTCTCGAAAATCACTAAACCTCTTACTGGTTTATTAATGAAAGACGCTGAGTTCATATTCAACGAAGATTGTCTTAAAGCATTCGAAACTCTAAAAACAGCCCTCATCACCGCACCAATCATGCAACCCCCTGACTGGAGATTACCTTTTGAAATCATGTGCGATGCGAGTGACTATGTTGTAGGCGCAGTTCTAGGCCAGAGAAAGGAAAAGAAACTTCATGCGATCTACTATGCCAGTAGAACTTTAGATTCTGCCCAGATGAACTACGCCACTACCGAAAAAGAATTGTTAGCAGTTGTCTTTGCGCTTGACAAATTCCGTTCTTACCTTGTTGGAGCGAAAATAATCATTTACACAGACCATGCTGCTATCCGATATCTATTAACTAAAAAAGATGCTAAACCAAGACTCTTAAGATGGATTTTACTTTTACAAGAGTTTGATCTAGAAATAAAAGATAAGAAAGGTACTGAGAACGTCGTAGCGGACCATTTATCTAGAATAGAAGGTATTAAACCTGAACAAGTGCCGATTAACGATGATTTTCCGTATGAACAGCTGATAGCACAATTAGGAAGCGACCTAGCTCAGTTAGATATAAATGAACCAGAATCCGTGGAAACAATCCAGACACAATCCAGACAACTGTAGGACTGCCATGGTACGCTGACATCGTCAACTACCTAGCTGCAGGAGCTCTTCCACCCGATCTAACCTATCAGCAGAAAAAGAAATTCTTTCATAATCTGAAACATTACTATTGGGATGAACCATTATTGTTCAAAAGAGGACCAAATGGAATCTTTCGCCGATGTATTCCCGAAGAAGAAATAGAAGATGTCATTGCTCAATGCCATTCATCTCCTTATGGTGGACATGCAAGTACTTCCAAAACTTGTGCAAAAATCTTGCAAGCCGGCTTATTCTGGCCAAATCTATGGAAGGATGTCCACATCGCTGTTATAAATTGCGATCGGTGTCAACGCACTGGCAATATTTCAAGAAGAGATGAAATGCCTAAAAAAGGAATATTAGAAGTAGAAATCTTTGACGTCTGGGGAATAGATTTCATGGGACCATTCCCATCATCTTTCGGTAATAATTACATACTCGTAGCCGTTGATTATGTTTCGAAATGGATTGAAGCCATAGCTTCTCCTACAAAAGATACGCGAGTAGTAATAAAGCTTTTCAAAAATATAATCTTTCCCAGATTTGGTGTGCCTAGACTCGTCATAAGTGACGGTGGCTCGCACTTCATCTCAAAAATATTTGACAAATTACTATCTAAGTATGGAGTAAGACACCGTGTGGCTACACCATATCATCCACAAACAAGTGGACAAGTCGAAGTCTCAAACAGAGAAATTAAACAAATCTTAGAAAAGACTGTCGCCATATCTCGGAAAGATTGGTCATCTAAACTTAATGAAGCTTTATGGGCTTATAGGACCGCTTACAAGACACCCATAGGTACTACACCTTTCAAACTCGTTTATGGAAAATCTTGTCACCTACCAGTAGAACTAGAACACAAAGCTTATTGGGCAATTAGAACTCTCAATATAAACTATAATGCTGCAGGAGAAAAGCGAATCCTAGACATTAACGAATTAGAAGAATTAAGGTTAGATGCTTACGAGAATGCTAAGATATATAAAGAAAGAACTAAACGATGGCATGATAAACGCCTATCTAGGAAAGAATTTAGTGTGGGAGACGTAGTACTCCTCTTTAATTCAAGACTTAGGCTCTTTCCTGGAAAATTAAAATCTAGATGGTCAGGACCCTTTGAAATAATTAAAGTATTCCCGAGTGGAGCAATAGAAATTAAGGGTAGGAATAGTGAACCATTCATAGTAAACGGACAACGTTTAAAACATTATCATAAAGTTGAAAATAAAGATTATGCGAATAATCTAAAGCTTTTAGAGTTGTCCACTAATTCCCCTGATTAATCTAAACTTAAGCATTACGTCAGGCTTTAGACGATAAAAACAGCGCTTAGTGGGAGGCAACCCATTTACTTATCAAATTATTTAAATTATTCTCTTTATCATTTTTATTATTTATTGTTTTACTATTTGTTTTGTCATTTTATAGTTTATTTTATATTACTATTATTGCCATTACATTATGCATTTCATTTTCTTATTTTTACCTTAAATCACTTTTTACAGATTTTCTAAAAGTCTTTTCCACTTTCCTTCTTCTCCTGATTTGTTTCCTCCATATTTGCACTTACCATGGCTAACCAACCAATTAACCATATGGAAACCAAATTTAGAGGTAGGAACCAAAGAATGAAATTTGAAGAGTTATCACAGAGGCAAATGGATTTGACCCTGTACCCGGATGATCGGACTATGGAAACCTTAGGAATACATGATAGCATTATGTACTTGCTTAACCGACTCGGATGGGAGAATTCATTGATCCAACATAAGTTTGTGACCTACCGCGAGCTCACCCTTGAGTTCCTTAGCTCCTTAATTTACTTACCTGAGCGCGGTTTTGGATTTAGGAAAGGATTTATTAGTTTCCGCCTGTTTGGAATAGAATATGACTTTAACCATAAAGAACTAGCTGACTTGTTAGGATTCCCTAGTGGACCATTTGCTTTTACTACCACACAGGTAGAATTGATGGATATTGAGCTAGATTTCTTTTGGGGAACTTTAACCGGAAACTACCACCCTGAACCAAATGGCATGAATAATGATGAGATCCATAATCCTGCCCTCCGTTACTTCCATAAATTCCTAGCCCACACATTCTTTGGAAAAGAAGAAAACATTACCGGAGTTTCTAAAGATGAAATATTTATTATGTCATGTTTTACTAATGGACAGCCTGTTAATGGTGTGCCTTTCATGATGCAAACCTTCACCCGTATCCAAGAAGAACCTGAATTACCTATCTTAGTAGGAGGTCTTGTAACCATGATTGCTGATGCTTTAGGACTTAGGTACCAATTGCACAGGTGCAACCGTTTAGGTAGCATCCGTCCTATGGATCTTAACTTCTGCTTCAATAGACATATCATAAGGAATTTAGGACATCAACCTTTTGAGTACCTAATCCGGAACGAGGTAGTAACCCTGTTCACCTTGCCTAACCATGCTAAAGTAAGTGTTCATAATAAGGATAACTGGCTTTATGAGTTAAACCCACCTGATTATCCACCCACTCCTGAAACACCTCAGTCTTACAAGATAAAAGATGATACAATGACCGATGTCGAAACTGACCCTGAGACGCCTCCTGGTTACCATGACATTGGCCACACTGAAGAAGTTTATGAAACCCCTGAAGTGAATCACGGAGATTATGCTAACAACTTACAAAACATCATGAACACTCTCAATGCCTACCAAACTGACATTAACTTATTTAAAGAAGACATTAAAAGCATGCGATTGGATATTATAGGATTGACTGACATAACCTGCGAACAGTTCTATCACTTGAATTCCGCCATCGAAGACTTGAAGAAACGCTTTTGATAATGTTATAAGTGATTTAGTTTATTTTCTCATTGTTTTCGTTTCTAGTTAGATTTATTTTTCGCAACAATTTCTTATCGTTTTTCCATTTATGTAATTTCATTTTCAAGTACTTTATGCAATGCATCTTTAATTCCAAAATTTCTCCATTTTTAGCAATTTATGTGTTTTTCATTCTATGCACTTTTATGCTTGAATTTATTCATTATATATACAAATCTCTCATGCCTTGCAAGTTATTGAAGTACTGTGTTGAACATTTATACTATGTGGTGTTTTTAAATTAATATGAGAGTTAGTGAGGAAAATACATTGATATAAATTATGTGAAACAAGTGAGAAAGCGTTTTTCTGGAAATTATTTCAAGTTTGCAAGCCTCACGGTCGTCACTGCCCTTCACGATCGTGACACGCTCATTTTGAGTGTCACGACCGTCGTACCCCTGTCACGACCGTGACGACCCTTATACCAGAATTCGTGAGAAACAGAACTGTTTCTCTTCGTGCCTCTTCTTCTTCTCCTCCATAACTTCCTAAGAAACTACCCATCTTCTTCTTAACCTCCGTAACCCCCCCCCCCATTTACCATTTTTAATCTCATTAACCACCCATTATCACAACCTACTACATTCTCACTCTCCATTATTTATCACGAATCAATTTTTTCTCTCATTTTATCAATTTTTCACAAAAACTTCAAAAATCTTCATTCTTCACTCTAAGCTCTTGCATGCAATGGATTCTATCACTTTTAGAGAAGGTGATGCTGGAGAAACTCAGAGAGAACGATTTCTCCGATTCCAAAGCCGCGGTGTGCAACCTACGCGTTACATTGACACTGTGTGTTTGAGGGAACTCAGAATGCTAGCCAGTGTTACGAACCTGCTCCAAAAAGTCGGGCTCTGGGACCTTTGCAGTCAACCTCAACCAACCTTCGAACTTCTGACACTGGAGTTCTTAAGTTCCTTCAGTTACATCACCGGCACCGGTTCTCTGAGTCAGCTCACCGGTTTTGCGAAATTCAGATTGCATGGCCAAGAGTTCAACCTCTCGCAAGACAGGATCGCCGAGTTGTTAGGCTTCCATCACGGAACTGAAGCTCACCGTCGCGTGCCCGATAACTTTAGTGAACAAGCTTTCACTTTATGGCACGATTTAACAAACACCCGTGCATCAGCCTTCCAAAGCCTCAACGCCACTCACATTCATAATCCGGCCATCCGCTACTTCCACCGAGTCATTTGCAACACCATCTTCGCTCGAGAAAGCAACCATAAGCTCAACTCTAAGGAGCTTCTATTCTTGCATTGTGCTCTTAATGACGAGCCGATCAATGCTGCCCCTTTCATGCTTTACCACATCCAGGCCATTGCACACAGAGGCTCCACCCCGTTCTTCATCGGCGGCATCGTCACCACCCTCGCCATTCAGTTGGGGCTTGGTGACGCGATTGCTAATCAGCCTCATCTAGCCGCAGAATACCTTACCAAGAGTTATTGCAGGTCCGCTCACCTGATTGCGCAGCGAGAGGATGGCAGGTATAGCCCTGTTGTCCATGGCACCATATTTCACCATATCACTCTGCCGTCCCGCGACCGCATCGACCCATCCAGCCGAGCCAACTGGCTCTTTGCTCTACCTGATGCTGCAGACCACGCTCCTATCCATGATCAGGCAGATCTCCCTGCGGATGAGATGCAGGACGCTATGGATGCAGGTGAGCCTGTCCAGGATATACCAGAGACATCTACCCGACAGCCTCCTGCACAGGACATCACACTTGAGGACGTCCTCCGTGCGATTCATCAGCAGAACCAGATGAATGCCGCACTGGAGCGCAGGCATAAGGAGCAGTACGACGCTTTGCTCGGCACTATTGCAGCGAACCAGGCAGCTACTAATGAGAGATTTGACGCGATTTTTGGCGAGTTAGACGCCTTGCGTATCGACATCACTGGGACCACCAGCACCGGTTCTGATCTTGAAGCGACTCCTTCCAGACGCCGCTCCCGTACCAGAAGCCGACCCCGCGGTCCTCAGCAGCCATAGTTTTAGTTTTTCTTCTGTTTGTTTTTAGTTTTTGTCGTTTGTACTGTACTTTGACCGCATTTATATCACAACATTGAGGACAATGTCTGATATAGTGTGGGAGAGGTACCTTTCATTTCCGTATTTTTCCCTTTTCGCATTTTTCCATTTCGTTGTATTTTCAATTCCATTGTATTTCCCTTTAGCAAGTTAATGAAGCGTGCAAAATCTTTATGATATTTTCTTTAGTTTCGAATTTTCCCGCTTACTTAGCCATAACCGAAAAATTTTAATTATTCGCATTACCCGACTTACCTACGAAATCGTAAATAGGAAACCGAGAACGATTAAACAAGACCAATACAATCTTGACAACTTTGACTTCCTACTTAAGCGACTCCATCTCCGATTACCATTACGAGTACACTTCTAGTTTCAGTTCGAAAGTAACCCCAAGTAGTTTATACTAGCAGTCAGCACCGTCTGAACACAAACCACGTGGGGAGCCGATGAATATAAGCGTTTGATGCCTAATCAATAATGATCCTTCATATCTCGATGCAAAATGAAAAGAAATTGCACCAAAGTACACGGTCGCATATAAGAAACGAGAAATATGAGAAGGAGTCTATTGCGGGTTGGTTCAGAGGTACTGGTTCTGAACTCGGTAGGGCGTGCTACGGCTCGATCCCCCACAACCTCCAATTCGGATACAAAATGTAGGGTTACCACACTCGTGTACCAGACCCCGTGCTTAAAAAGGATCAAAGTCGCTAACCGGCTACTCCACTACGTGCGTGCTAAGGCAAAGGGTTTAATGTGATTGCGCTAGAATGAAACCGGGCGAAATAAGATCGGAAAACTTTAGGTGAAACCGTAAAGTAATTGCCGATTGGCTCATTTAACGGGAAGTCGACGACATAGCTTGTTGCTTGTGTCATTAGTGTATCGGTAGTGTTCTATTAAAGTATCGGATCATCCGACAAAAACGATCCCTCGTTTGATTTGTTAGGAGTATGCGTGAATAACATCTTGTCCGCCGATTTTCAACCGACTATTTGCTTGAGGACAAGCAAAGGTTTAAGTTTGGGGAAGTTTGATAACAAGAAAACGTATCGATTATATTGCTAGTTTTCATTGGCGTTTTATCGAATAATTACCGTTTTAACACTCGATTTCTCGAGTTTTTCTTACCGTTTTGCAGGTACACCATTATGTGGAGCTAAATCATGAATCAAGAGAAAAAGGAACAAAATCGGTCATAAAAAGATGAAGAAATGAAGCTTCCTGAAAAACTGCATATTTTGCAGCAGTCACGACCGTCACAAGGGTGTCACGACCGTGACACCCCAAAATGAAGCCTCACGACCGTGAGAGAAGTGTCACGACCGTGACAACGTATATTCTAGGTTTTTGACCAAGGCAACGTGAAGGCAGTACGTGAAGAAGTGGTTTCCTAAATTTTTGCCACTACCTACATTTTCTCCACAAAAATAGCAAGGCCCATTCCAATTGAAGTCCAAAAATCCAGCCCAATTGAAGTTCTATAAATAGCATCAAGTTCATGAAGAATGTACAGAGCATTTTTCTATTGAATTTCCTGCGGAAGCTCTGCCGAACTAATTTACGAACCGTTCTTATTTTCTGCATTATTTTTCTGTTTTATTGTATCCAAACCCGCCATATAACAATTTCCAATATCAGGAAATTGTTATACGTTTATTATTATTTTTTCTAAGCCTTCATCATTCGTTTATTTTTCGATTTCCACCAATTACTCCGAGCTTTCCGGTCTGTGGAAGAAGGAGTCTGCCATTTTATTGTTAACCAGGTTTTTATTATTTGCAATTTAATATTATGTTATTTATTTATTTTTCTGCCATGAATATTTATTTGTTTAATTTTATGTCTCTGTCTGGTTCAACATCGATGAGTAGCTAAATACCTTAGGGCGGTATGTAGTTAGAACAAACTTAACCGGTAAAATATAACCATAGGCTAAAAATAATTAATCACTTAACATTCTGGCTGACACTTTTTAAGTAAAAAGACCTTTTTGTTACGAGAGTAAGAAAAGAGTATTAGGTTAGGTCAAGACCACGAGAGTGTGAGATTTTAACCAGATAGCTAAAGTTAGGCATTTAAATTAAACACAGCGAGAGCGCTTTAAGATAAATTAGAATTACTTAGTTTCCAAAAATTACCTCTAAACACTTATGGGCTAGCGAGAGCAGGCATAGGGCTTTAGAGATAAGATCTGATATAAGACCACGAGAGTGTGAGTTGAGGGTATTTAAACTAGTAATCTCTACCGAATAGATTAAGTGAACATCTTAAATAAGCCTAGGTTAGATTGACTCACCTAAGTTAATATAATTACATACCGACCGCCTTAGAATTACTTAATTAAAACTTAAATTTTACTCCGCCTTTAATAGTCTTAAAAACCAACAAAAAATCGTGACAACCATTCGCCTTAGCTAAACTAGAAAGTTCATCTAGCACTAAGTAACCATAGAATCCCTGTGGATCGATAATCTTAAATATTACTTCGATAGGCTGTGCACTTGCAGTAAGATACCGCTAGACGCATAAGTAGACACGTCTTTAGCCCATCAATTTTAACAGTATTAACCGGTTAACCATATGGGTTAACCGGTTAACGGTATCAATTTTTCAATTCTGTGGTAATGTTTCTAGGCGTTAACCGATTAACCTATATGGTTAACCGGTTAACACTGTAGAATTTTTGAAAAATTGTTTCTCTTCAAATTCAAATTTTTGTTAAGTGTTATACCTCTTCATGATTTTATTTCATAACTTTTTTATACCTTTTCAAAGAATTTCTTTTTAAATTCTCATACCTTTTTGAATAGATGTTTCAACTATTATAAATTCTTAAAATTTCAAATTCATAAACACCTCCTAGAATTTTCAAATATTATCATACAATAAAAATCACTAAATTCAAATATTTTTCATTTTTCAAAAGTGTTCATAAGTTCATCATTTTCATATTGTCTTGAACACTTGTGTTGAATCTTAAGTAGTGATTTTTGAATATAGGAGAAGATCAATTTTTATTGATACCAATCATTGTACTCTCACTCAAACAATATTATAGAAAATGTTTTTTTATTTGTGACTTGTGTTCCAAGGATTGTTTGGACATAAGGGTAAGTGTGGCAAGAGGATTGTTCTTGCACACTTGTTTGTATAGTTTGTTAGAAAGTAGGCATCACCATTGAAGGTGTGATAGGTTGTATTGTTCTAAAGAAACTAGTGGAAATCTCTTTCGTGTTGAAAGGAGACTGGATGTACCTTCGGATTGTGAAGGGAACCAGGATAAATCTCCGTGTCATGTTTACTTTCCTGCTTTACCATTTTTATTCTTTAAACCGTAAAAAGAAAAATCCATCCATCGAAGAAAAAGAATCGAAAAAATTTGATAACACCTAATTCACCCCCCCCCCTCTTAGGCGCACTCAGATCTTACAAAAAGGTGATTGTATGTATGGTGCTTTCCAGCATGATCACGAGACCATGATAGTAAGGCAGGACACACTACCTACAATAACGGTTACTTGTATCAACCATTGTAGTATATACATTTAGGTAAATAACATTTCATCACAGATAAAATAAATAATCGTTGTTGAAATTACTTCCGAGTTTATTATAAAATACGTAGATTGCTTGTTTTTGAATAAACCTCACAACAATATACAACCATTAAAATTGATGAAGAAATATATAATCTAAAAATTAAAATATTTTTGAAAAACAACTTAAACAAACCAATGTTTTCAAAATTACATGTGTCTCATCATTTATTTCCCGCTCTTTAGCATTTAGAATGTGGTCCAATGGTCTAATTCCTTCATGACATCAATTCCTTCTATTCTAGTTTAATTTAAATAATACCAATAAATTTTTATTCAAATTAAAATATAAGAGAAGATATGAGTGTAATGAAGGAATCAGGTCATTGAACCACATTCTATATGTTAAACAATGTGAAATAAATGATTAGACAAATGTAATTAAAAAAACATTATGTATATAAGTTGATTTTCAAATACAACTTAATTTTCATATTATAAGTTTCTATGTCAAGTTAAATGAAATATATTTTCAGTGAAGGGTTAGTGAAACAAACAATCTACATAGCATATATTAAACTCAACTTCATCTATTGTGCAACCTATATCAGAACAAGAATAAAACATTTCTCAGTCACAAGAAGCCTCTTTCTTACGAATTAGCAATATTTTGTTCTTGTTATGAAAACATTAATCAACAACAACAACATACAAAAACATTAATCAACAACATACAACAAAATAATAATAAGGTTCAAGAACACAAGATGTAATAAACAAAATCAACAACAAATTTTCAAGTTCTGAGAACATTAATCAACAACAACATACAATAACAACATACACCAACACACACTATAATAATTTTTTTCATGAATGCACATTTTTTAAAACTAATTGTGGATCTACATCAAATCATGAAGTTCATCTAGTTTATGATGCTATGAAGAGAAGTACAAGGTGAATGAATTTTACACATTAGCTTCATACTTCTTGTATTTTTTCTTCTTAGCAACACAAATCATGTGTACCATAGCCAAAGTATGCTCTTTGTGAAGGTGGTGAAGATAAATCTGAATAAATGAGAACATTCACCAAATAAAAAAATGAGAACTCGTTTTTAACAAGAAACATAAACAAAATAAAATCATATGTTTAATGAATGAACCTTAAGGTAGCAATTGGTGAAGAAGATTTTGAAGTTGAGTCTCAAGGTTGAAGTATGTTTAAAGAGTGTCATGGATGTTAGGGTTATCTTATGAGAGTGATGTTCACGCCTAAATATTTAGATGATGGGATATATTGTCGTAGAAGAGCAAAATCATAACTCATGTAGTCTCACTGTATGTCGTCACTAGACCATTCATCATACCTAGCCCGTCTCTCATGAGTTTGGGCATTACATCACACCAAGTTCAGATTTTGGGCATTCATACATTTGTAAGCTAAAGAGATGTAATTGTTTATGCGCATCAATGGCAACCATTGTTGAGCCTTTAAGACAGACAATGATGAAGGATAATTACGAATCTAGGGGCCTACAACGGCGGAAGGTCAGGGGACTTCTATTAATGATTCCCTTCTAGAAAACAACTATATAATGGGACTCCCACCAGAGGGATAAGCAAGACACAATAATCTTGATACTTGTTACCTTAGCATTGATCTCGAATCCCCCAAAGTGTTACACAACACAGACGATGTAGCTCTTTCCAAACAGAAAGGGGAAGGCTAGCACCTTTGGTGTTCTAACCAAATTTGTCTAGAACATTTGGAGCCCATCGTGGGGCTTGGTAAAACTTTTCCTAGGCCACAACAACTATTATCAACAAGTGAGATGATGGCAATGATACTCCACCTACAGTGGTCCAACTCTTGGCCATGATAGAGAAATGCACTAGCATAATGAATCACTACAGGACAATGTACATATATTGTAACAAAATACTCAAGTTAAAGAAGAAGCAGAGGTGGAAGTTCTCGAGACACAACCTTTGTCTCAAGAAATTTGGGATGATCACGTCCAAGAAAATTTCAAGACACCAACATTAGTAAAATACGATGGCAAGACAGATCCTAGAGAACACATTATAGTCGTGAATAATCATATGGCAATAATGGTGCCTACAAATTTTCTAAAACGTAAACTCGTAGCGGGAACTTTCAAAGACGTGGCACTCAGGTGGTATATAAGTATTCCCCACCTCTCAATTTTGAGCTACCAAGATTTGACCAAAAAGTCGGTCTAACATTTCTCAAAAAGAAAACGCTGAAGGGTGTCCACCACCATTCTACTTAGTGTTCGACAAAGGCACTCTGAATCACTCATGGAATATCTTACTAGATCTAATGAAGATACCCTTAAAGTATATCATCCTAATCAAGAATTATTCATGGGGGCCTCAGAATGGACTGCGAGTCGGGCAATTTAATGAGTCCCTAGCTCAAAAGTCGGCCGCTCATATGGAAGAAATTACATCCCATCTAAGTGTTACATAAAAGGTGAAGAAAGAAACCAAGAAAAAAGGGATCAAGATGGTAACAAAAGAGAAAATAACAAAAAGGAAAGTCTAACCCAGAAGAAGGAAGCACCTTAGTCAGCTATCCGAAAACAACATTCCCCTAGACCGTAAAAGACAACACCTTCACCAGACAGAAAATAAACTCCACTAAATACCTGGAGAGGGGAAATTCTGAAGGAAGTCGGGAATTTGAACTTTTTACCAGAACCTATCCGTCCCAAGAGAGAAAATGAGATCATGGGAAGAGATCTGGAGGGGTGGTGCAACTATCATAGAATCAAGGGTCATCATACGAAAGATTTCCAGCAATTGAAGAGGGAAATTGAAGCCTTGATCTAGAGAGGACACCTTTTATCCTATGTGAAAGATTCACGCTCACAAAATGATAAGAGGAGTCCTCATCGTGACTATTCTGGTTCTGACAAAACATCACGGAATAAGTGTTCAGACGCTGGAGAAGGTCATGAAATAAAGGCTTCCCATCACACACTAAACACCATAGCCGGAGGTTTTGCAGGAGGAGGTGAAACTCGTTCAGCTAGGAGGAGATACACAAGGACGGTCATTCACATTGACCAATCCCTACCAGTGAAACTGAATGAATATCCTAGGGTGATTACATTCTCTAAACAAGATGTTATATGAGTCTTAGCTCATGAAAATGATCTTATGGTCATAAAGGTATCAATACGAAACTGGAGTGTAAAAAGAGTGCTAATAGACCATAGTAGCTCAGCAGATGTGTTGTACTGGGACGCCTTCCGTGGATTGGGGCTTGATTCCACCGAGCTCTTACCATTTAAGGGGAGTCTTGTAGGGTTCTCAAGGGAGTAGGTGCAGGTACTCCTACACTTGGCATTACCGACTACTTTCGGTAACTCAGACAATGCAAAAATTGTTCGAGTTAGATATCTCGTTGTTAATACCACTTCACCCTATAACATTATCATATGAAGATCTTCATTCATGCTTTGGAAACTTCACTCTCAACCTTATACCTCACCATGAAATTCCCGCTCGGTGAAGGCCCTTCCCACCATCTTTAGGAAACAAATATATCTTAATAGTTGTAGACTACATGTCTAAGTGGATTGAAGCTATAACCGCACCAACAAATGACACCAGAGTAGTAATTAAATTTTTTAAAATTATATATTACCCAGATCTAGAACGCCCCATTTAGTCATAAGCGATGGAGGATCACACTTCATATCAAAAATATTTGATAAACTTTTAAGCAAGTATGGAGTTAAGCATAGAGTAGAAACACCATACCACCCACATACTAGTGGACAAGTAGAAGTGTTTAATAGGGAGATTAAACAAATCCTTGAGAATTTTGTCTCTATATCTAGAAAAGATTGGTCGTAGAAACTTCAAGAAGCATTATGGGCCTACAGAACCGCTTTCAAAACCCCTATAGGAACAACCCCCTACCAACTAGTTTATGGAAAATCATGTCATTTACCTTTTGAGTTAGAGAATAAAGCCTATTGGGCCATTAAAACTTTGAATTTGGATTACCTAATTGCTGGTGAAAAACGTATCCTCGACATCCACAAATTGGAAGAACTCAGACAGTCAGCCTACAAGAATGCCATGATATACAAAGAAAGAACAAAATATTGGCACGACAAAAGAATCATAAGAAAAGACTTCCATATAGGCGATTTTGTCCTCATGTTCAATTCTAGGTTACGACTTTTCCCAGGGAATCTTCATTCGAGATGGACTGGCCCCTTCGAAGTATCTAAGATTCTAAGATCTGGAGCTGTTGAAATCAAGAACAAGACATGTGAACCATTCATTGTCAATGGACAGAGACTGAAGCTCTACGAAGGAGGAGACATTCCAACAACCTACTCCAGCCACACTCTAAGCGATCCACCAATTCCTACAAAAGATATATAAGTTCCGGTCGTCGAGCTAACGACGTTAAACAAGCGCTACATGGGAGGAAAACCATGGTTTTCTTATCCTATTTACCTTTTGTTTTGCATTTTATTTATTTAATTTTATTTCCTTTTATCATATTCTGTCAGGACTAATATTTGAAATGTTTGTGTTTTCAGGACCTTTTTCCTAACTCTGTGCAGGATACAGAATTTCGATGATATGCATGTAGCTTTCAGAGATGATACCCAAAGGGAGTGTTACTTTGTTCACTTCAGGTGTCCTATGGCACCTACTTGATACCCAGATCAGGTTTGCATGGAGGCTTTGGGGATTGAGCCGAGCGTCAGATTCTTATGCAACCAGCTCCAATGGGATCAATTTGATGACATGAATAACACCTACAGGAACCTGATTTGGAGTTTCTCAGCTCACTTGCTTATGACCACCGGGCCGGACCTGATGGATGTGCCACTTTCAGATTATTTGGGACTGAGTACTCTTTCACTCATAAGGAGTTTGGTGGCTTGTTAGGTTTTCAGACTACCCCCAATGCCATTCCTGAGACGCCGATGGGAAACTTTTTGAGTAGGGAAGTGGAGAAATTCTAGAGCGATATCTCTGGTGGAGGGAGTCAGGATCCTTCCACTCAACTATCACAGGTTATCCACAACCCTACACTGAGGTATTTCTAGATGATCCTAGCATACTCCTTCCTTGGTTTACCAGATGTTGAGACTTCTCTTAGTGAGAAGGAGATATTTCTGTTGTTTTGTGCAACCCAGTCACGCCCTGTGGCATGTGGAAACTTTCTGCTGAAAAACCTTAGTAGTGTCGCCAGATCATCCATGGCCATTATTCATGTAGGAGGGATTATTACTCAGATTGCTTCTGCATTGAACCTATCTCGTAAGCTGTTACATCTTAGGACTTTTTTTGGCTATACCACCATGGATATCGATATCTGCCTAGACATAGGGTTGATGAGGAGAGCCTCTTTCAACCCTAACCAGTTCAGATTGTTGATTGATAGCGAGGTTATACATTACTTCACACTACCTGATCCGATGATGACTAGTGTTCACGACCCAGCTAATTGGAGTTATGCTTTGGAGGGTCATGGAGAGACTGTTGAGGAGCCTAGATCACGTCCTGTTGCTGAGTATACTCTTACACCTCCTTCTCCCAGAGTCACTGTTTTATCTAATAAGTTGTCTTTGCAACCACCCGATTTGCGCACCCAGATTGATGAGCTCCATAGAGAGATTGTTAGCTCAAACAGGAGGTAGATGACCTTGCTTTACAGATTGAGATATCCGATCTTACCCACACTACTGAGGAGGACTCTTTATATCAGGAGATTGGAGAGCTTCATCGAGAGATCGTTGCGCTTCGTGGATCAGACCAGGCAGAGGAGCCTGCTACTTGATCATGTTGCCCTGACCTATTACTCTACTATTTAGTGTTTAGTATTTATGCATTATTTTATTTTCACATTTCTGGATATATTCCATATTATCGCATTTGCTAAGTTTTCTATGTACTTTGGTTTGATATATATATATATATATATATATATATATATATATATATATATATATATATATATATATATATATATATATATATATATATATATATATATATATATATATTATGTGTGTTAATATTTTCATATATATATATATATATATATATATATATATATATATATATATATATATATATATATATATATATATATATATATATATATATATATATATATATATATATATACGTATTATGTGTGTTAATATTTTCATATATATATATATATATATATATATATATATATATATATATATATATATATATATATATATATATATATATATATCTAATAATAATTTTATTTGTTTAATGTTTGATTTTTATTTCCATAAAAATTGTGCAAGTCTCATGCTTTAGAAGACAAATGTTATCTGGACCCCCAAGACGAAAAGGTATGTTGAAGCCCAACCAAAATTCAAAAAATTGGCCTAGCTGTGAAATACTCTTGTGGCGCCCGCCATGGGTACATGGCGCCCGCCATGACATCCCAGTATATTCGGGACAAAATCCTTTTTTCCACCATTTTTTACCCTTTGACCTTCCAAAACCCATTTTTTCCTCTTCCAAAAACTCCATTATACCCCATAAAAGCTCCCACATTTACCATTTACCCACCATCCACTAAACCCCCCAAACTTCCAATTTAATTTCCACTCATTAAAATCCATAAAAATCCAACCTTTACCACTTTATATTTATACCATTCTCCACCATTTTCAAACTCATCCAAAGAGCAAAGAAATGGAGTTCAAAGGATACATTCTTCGCGAAGGAAAACCCAGGGATAGACAGAAAAGGATTATTCAAAAGCTGCAAAGTCGAGAAATTTTCTCAACGAGGTACGTGGACAATAAATGTCTCTATACTTTGGGTATCTACCATAGTGTTTACCAATTGCTAGATTTTGTTTTGGCTTGCACACTATTTTTGAAAACGACGAACCTACCTTTGAGCGACTGACAATCGAGTTTTTAAGTTCTTTAATTTATACTGTCAGTCCTAACACTTCTAGCATAGTCGGTACTGTCCAATTTAGAATGTTTGGTATTGAATATGAGTACAGTACTGATGAACTAACAACCCTGTTAGGAATCCCTCATTGGGAAGGTGCCATTTGTGAGGCCCCTTTGGATTCATGATGGTCGGTCGATGCATTTCCCTTCTGGAAAAGATTGTCAAATAATGTAATAACTTCTTTTGAAGGGATTCTCGCATCGATCATCCATAACCCGGACATCACAGTCTTTAGACATTTGTTGGCATACACTATTTTTGGCCGGGAAAATCCAAACAAGGTCAATGCTAAAGAGCTTCTATTTTTACAAGGAAGCCTCACAAATAGGCGAATTAATCTGGTCCCGTTTATGCTTGCTCACATGTCTTTGACTCTTAATAAATCAGGACTGATTGTTTTTGGAGGACTCATTACGTCTATTGCTCGGGCCCTTAACCTGAACGATGAGATATCCACACTAAAGCCCTTAACTCCTCGCACAGTTAACCTGAAATTTCTAAAAGATATTAAACTGTGCCGAGTGAGAAAAGAGGGTGGTTATGAATTAATGATTCGTGGTGTAGCTATCCCATTTGTTGCCTTGCCCTGCAGTAGACGTACCGATATACATCATGAAAGGAATTGGACCTACGATTTAAATGTTCCACCTGTATGTTCTAGGTCCACTTCCTCCTAATGTTCCTGATGGGGAGGGACACGACACTGATGAAGAATTTGAGAGAAGAGGGCAATCTCCCGTACCTCACGTGTCCCCCTATCATCCTTAACCATCACACATCGCAACATCTTCCTCTAACCCTTTTGCAGGTTCTGCTCCAGGATTTTATATTACCGAGGAGATGTGGCATGACCAAATGGCTAGAGAAGAGAGGCGAGATGGCCTGCTCTCTACCATTCAGCAACAACTGGCGGATAACATGAGCTTCATGGAAGTATCGTGACTGAGGGCGGATCGAGCCCATGAGACCGATTTTTGCACCTTGCTTGCGATCACAGCCGAGCAATCCCGTCAGCAGGAATTCAACCGCCGACATTACCGGCTTATGGAGGCCACTCAGGGTTTCATGCTAGGTAACCTTCGAGAGGTTAGAGAAGCTCATGCTGCCTTATCATCCCAAATGGACCGGATAGACCAGCATCGCAATAGATCCCGTCGTTCCAGGCATTCCCAGCAGGACGGAGAGGGCACCAGTGGTCCGCATCAGTAGTATTACATGTTACTCTCCTTATCTTATTTCGAAACATTAGGGAAAATGTTCGATTTAAGTGTGGAAGGGGATTTTATCGCTTTTTGTTTTTCTTTACCATCTTTAGTTATTTATTTATGTTATAGTTGTTTACTTGTTTTTATCATAGTTTTTAGATAATGCATGAGTCTGACGAGTCACCAGTACAGTGTATCTTTAGTGCGCCCTCATTTCCCCATTTCTTTAGCCCTACCAAAAAAAAATTCAAAAGAAAATAATGTTGTTCCACATGTTTTTCGGGCTTTAAGATAGGTTTGGATTAGCATGTGGTGACTTAGGTGAACTTTTTGAGACATCAGTATTGTTTTAGCACCATAGACTTCATGAATATAGGAATCAGTCCTAAAACCCCACATACCATGGCCTTAATTATCATTTAAAAATTGTCCTAAGTAGTTTATTCCAGCAATTAGCTCCGACCTTAGCATACTCTACGTAGGGGACCGATGAACATAAGTGAATGATCCAGTGCAAATAAATAAGAAAAAAGTAAACTCTGGGATAGGTGACCCTCACAAGGTCATTTAAACCAAAAAGTTGAATTTTTTGCCACAAAAAGAAAAATCCCTGTTCACCCATTGTTAGTTGGTTCAGAAGTATCTGGCGCTGAACTCGGTAGGGCAGATTACGATCCGATCCCCCACAACTGCATTTGGGGTCAAATAAAAGGGTTTACAAAAACTTATGTGCCAGAAACCCTATGTTTCGAATCAGAATCACTAACCGGTCACTCTGCTATGAAGCATGTGTGGATAACGGGCTTAATGTGATTGCACCTGAATGAAAGGGACCCAAAAAGAGATGAAGAGGTAGGCCTAGGTATTGTGGGATGATATGGGTGGGTTAATATAAGAATGAAGTTTATGTCTGTATTTGCGGATGAGTGCCACTACGATACCCTTGGTTCACTTAGTTAGTACCTGTCATTGCATCCTGACTTGAACTTAGAAGCCCTTTTTGCCCGAATCACGCGTCGACACTAGTTTTTTTCTTTGAGTTTTAAATGTTTTGTTTGAGGACAAGCAAAGGTCTAAGTGTGGGAGAATTTGATGACACTGAATTTTACCGTATTTTTGACAGTGATTTCGCATGCATTTTAAGTCTTTTAGTGCCATTTTGTTATGTTATTACTATGTTTTCCTTTGTTTTCAAATTTTTAGTTTAATCGGAGCCTCGAGCGAGAAAAAGAGCGGAAAAGGAGCTAAAAAGAGCTAAAATCAAGAAAATCAGCATTTTGTGCTTGTGGCACCCATTGTGGCTGGCGCCATAGGGTCAGCCATGAGGTGGACATATCTCAACCTCCCCTCAACTGCCAAATCCCCATGATTCCACCTTCCCCAACCACTTTTCACACATGGCGGGCGCCACAAGAGCAAAAGGTTTTCCCTCCCAAATTCAAATGCTAGGGGCATCCTCGTCTTTTCATGTTTTTTCCTTTCCTATAAATAGGACTTTAGTTTTCGTTTTTAATCATCCAAACTTAGTTATCTTAAGCATATATCAGTTGTAAAAGTAGTATCGCTTCACATCGGAGTGTTACTACAATCGAGTGATCGAGTCTGTATGTGTTTGTACGTTTAAGTTTTGGAGCACTTTGGAAGGAAGTTAATCCTACCGCCATTTTAATTTCAGTTTGCATTTTATTCAACCCTCCGATTGGAGCAGGTTTTCATTGCTTTAACTTTTGTCTATTTACTTTCCCGCACTGCTTTACTTTCTTTTATTTCCCGTACTGCTTTACTTTCATTTATTTCCCGCACTGCTTTACTTTCCTTTGTTTACTTAATTTATTTTCCGCACTCACACTAAATACCTTTTATGAAAAAATATTAAAATGAACTTTTACTTTACCATGTCTAGCTAATTTTATAAAGGTTAGAATGTAAGGATCATAATTGAACCGATAATCTGTACAATTGTTTGTAGAAACACTTAAGGGTTATTTTGACTTTCAATATAAGTTTTTTTGTTTTTAAAGTTTCGTTGGGTAAGATCAAAAGCCGCCCGACGTCTATTTAAACTTAATTGTTTTTAACTATTTCAAAAACAACGAAAGCGCTTTGTTTAGTTCATTAGGAGTCTTTAATTCAAAAAGAAAGGAGATTTTAAAACTATTTTCGGACGCGTTAAGAAGTTTAGAGTCTGGTTCATAAGAACCTCTTTTTGTTAGAAAATCCAGGTCAAAATACTTTTCAACTTAGTTAAGATACTACATTTCTTAAAAATAGGTTTACTACTCTAGCGCAATGCGTGCCTTTTTATCCGTGACAATAAGAGGGTTTGATTAGGGAGTACAACTCGGTTCTGATTACGCGAAAGCGACAGTTCACGTTAAATTGGTTCTTCTCAAAGTAGAAAACATTGCCCATAAGTAGTTCTATTAGCAAGTACTTGATTATCAATTGATTATGTGAATTGCATTCGAACATGTCTTTATCAATTAACTTAAATTTATTTTATTTATCATTGTGCACTCCTTAAAACTACTATTTTCAATTGCCTTAGATACACACCATAATAATAGATAACGATAGATTGATATTTGGTCTATGTGGATTCGACAATCTTTTATATTACTCTGACGCGTTCGTACACTTGCGAAAAACATGCATCATATGTCTCGGGTTTTTTTATCAAAAATCGATTAGATATTTATTTTATTAACTTATACAAAGTTTCACAATTGATTTATATATGTATATTTGTCATGTTTCAAAAGTAATTTGTCATTTAAAAAAAAAAACTAGAATCATCATTAATTATGATTGGAGTAAATTCCCTTGGAATTTCTTATAGTTATAATTTTTGGTTTTTTCTTGTTGGTCTTTTGTCAATGATTATTTATTGATTGAATACGGGTTAAGATACTCATAGTATTCCGGTTGAATCAATTTTACTTATAAACAAAAGTTCAAAATTATGAGAGGGACATCAAAATAGATAGATCAATTTTGTGAAGTAGGTAAAATAGGGGACAAAAATGTAATTAAATATAGTTTTTATCCTTCAAAAATATAATATTAGTATTTATAATTAAATATTTAAAATTCTTCTATACAACCAACTCATTTATTATTACATTTTTAAGTCAAAATATAATACATTTATTATTCCATGTTAGTAGAATTTCTAGGATAAGAATAGTTTAAGAAATTACCAACATTTTTTTAACAATAGTACAACCTCTAGTTATTATAATAAGTAAATTTAATTCGTATTTAGATAAATTATAATTTTGTTTCCAATATTTTAACTAATTTATAAAATTGTTCCTCCTATTTTTTAAAATAGTTTTGATTTTCTATTTTAAATTCAAACAGTTTAAGTCACACTCTCACATTTTTAAAAAAATTGATGAGATTTTTTATTTTCAACTTATATTTTTATATAAATTTTGATAATATATTTTTATACGATTATTTGTCATATTTTATAGGTAATGTATTATTTAAAAAATGAAAAAAAGAAGTTAATTTAGTTTTAAAATATGAGAAGGGGGCGACAAGTTTAAACTTTAAAATAGAAAACCAAAACTATTTAAATTTAAAACAAAAAGATCAATTTCATAAATCAGACAAAATAAGAGATCACAATTATAATTAAACTTTTTTATTTTGTTCATTCATCAATTAATATATCTAAATTATATATGAGCTAGATACATCTATTATTGAATGAAAGAAAAAAGTCAAATTCATTTATAAAAATGGTATAGTTTATAAATTTTAATAAAATGATATAACGATTCTTTATTGAATTGTTAAAGTTTTTAAATAAATTTTACTATAAATTTAATTTTTCTTAAAAATATTAGCTATAAATAATGGTCTAATACAAATGTTTTGCTTACGTGAGTGTTGTGCAGATTTTTAAACATCACAAAGTTCTAAATTTTAAATTAGATTTAAAAAGAAAATATATCCATAAGAGTGATGAAAATGAGTCAAATTAAAAAAATGTATTGTGATGATCTTGATAATAATAATAATAATGTTTAAAATACAAATTGAATGCATCCCTCAATCTCAAAAAAAATCAACCAATCACTCAAGAACATGATGTAATATAAAATGTAATTATTTAATTATATATTAAAGATCAACAATTTAATTAAATATTTATTCAAAGCACGTACTTTTGTCTTGTCCATTTGAATATTTATTTTTATCTAAAATATATTATATAATTTAGTATTATATACTTTTTATTTATTATAAATTGTTTTAGAAAAAAAAACTATACCACAATATAAATCATTTTATATTAACAATGAATAATTATTACTATTTTTTCTATTATATTCTTAAAAGTTTATTATTCTCTTTCTTTTTATTTATATGAATTTCTTTTTTTCATATTATTAATGAAGAATAATTTTGTAGAAACATTCATAATTCTTATTTTTATACAACAATTATTAGTTTTCTTAATACGTATGAAAATTTCAAAATGTCTTATAATATTAATATTAATATATAAAAAAATATAATATTAATATTTTATAATTAAATAATTAAAGATCTAATATACAACCAACTCCTTTATTATTAAACTTTTATGACCAAATATAATACATTATTATATGTGGTTTGTTCAATTATTTTTATCTAGGAAGATATATTGCTTAATTTTTTTTATAATAATATAAAAAATTAAGACACGTTAATATTATTGAATAAAGTCATTATAATTAAATAAATGATTGATTTAATTAATAAGTTTAAAATATTTTAGAACAATCTAATTTAGAGTAGCCTAACCAAATATAATATTTATAAGATTTTATAATATTTCTAATTAATTCAAATATATGTATACTATCATATGAATTATAGTAAAATTTTAAGGCCTTTATAGGGTTTCAGAATCTTACAAATATTCCTGAAATATGAAATTTCTTTTTCTTTTTCTTTTTTAAAATTTTAATTTTTTTCAATTATACAAAAAAGTTAGATCTAAATTTTATTGAATAATTTTTAAAAGGCTTAAATAGTCTTTTAGTCCCTGTAAGTTAGCAAGTTTTTGGTTTTCGTCCCTGAAAGTTTTTTTTTTCGGTTTAAGTCCCCACATTTCCAAAACGCTTTGGTTTTAGTCCCTACTGTGAGTTAGACGTTAAAAAAAAAAGGATGTGGCAGACGGTGCTTATGTGGCAGGTCGTTTGGCATATCCAAGTGGCATTCTCATTTACACATGTGGATTTCTCATTTTCCTATTTATTCTAGAGGGACCAAATCCAAAATAATCAATCACACTTTCTTCTTTCTTCTTCAAGCTTTCTTCTTTCTTCTTTCCATGGAATCAGAAGCGATCTAGCAGCAGCAATAGCAGCAGAAGCACGATCAATCACTTGCAACCTCTGAATCCTGTCACGCTCTTCATTGGAAACCTCTATTTTTTACTTTGAAACACAAATCCCTTTGAAACTGTTCATCAATCTCAACTACCCTAGAACCTGAAACTCCTTTACAATAAAGCAACCTAGTATCAAAATTAACATCAAAACCCCTTCCTAATGCCTGCAAAGCGTTAGTAGCAGTGTGCAAAGCTGCTACATGCTCATCCATAGTTCATTGATGAATTGTTGGCGAAGTTTGTCTAAAGAAGTTTTGACTTTGGGTTCGGATTAGTTTTCATTCAAAAACGTTTGCGTGGAGTATTATTTTGTCTAATATCTTGACCTTTCGTTCTTGGTTATGCATTCAAGTTTTTATTTTGAATTTCAAGTTCTTGATTGAAATTGAAGGGACTGTGATTAGTGATTCCATGGAAAGAAGAAAGAAGAAAGCTTGAAGAAGAAAGAAGAAAGTGTGATTGATTATTTTGGATTTGGTCCCTCTAGAATAAATAGGAAAATAGGAAATCCACATGTGTAAATGAGAATGCCACTTGGATATGCCAAACGACCTGCCACATAAGCACCGTCTGCCACATCCCTTTTTTTTAACGTCTAACTCACAGTAGGGACTAAAACCAAAGCGTTTTGGAAATGTGGGGACTTAAACCGAAAAAAAAAACTTTCAGGGACGAAAACCAAAAACTTGCTAACTTACAGGGACTAAAAGACTATTTAAGCCTTTTTAAAATGGATAATAACAAAATAATTAAGAAGGAGAATATCATTAAGATCTAGTTTATATATATATATATATATATATATATATATATATATATATATATATATATATATATATATATATATATATATATATATATATATATATATATATATTTATTTATTTATTTATTTTAATCTCTAATTATAAAGAGAAATATATATTTGTAAAATAATCAGTAAGTATAGTATTATTATGAGTTGGGTAAAATAAAGCTTCCATATTAGCAAAATTTCTAGAATAAGAATAGTTTAAGAAAATACCGACATTTTTTTAACAATAGTACATTCTCTACTTTTTATAATAAGTAAATTCTATTTTTATTTAGTTAAATTATCCCATCTATTTTAACTGATTCACAAAATTGATCCTCTTATTTTAAATTGAAATAATTTTGGTTTCTTATTTTAAATTTGAACCGTTTAAGTCTCGCATACACGTTTTTTTATTTGTAACTTATATTTTTATATACAAATTTTAATAATATATTTTTATATGATGATTTGTCATACTTTATAAATAATTTATTATTTAAAAAAAGAAAACATTCTAGTTGTGCAAAAAGTATGAGAGATCTAAATTGTTTAAATTTAAACTAAAGGACTAAAATTATTTAAATTTAATATAGAAAGATCAGTTTCGTTAATCGGACAAAATAGGAGACCAAATTTATAATTAAACTATTTTTTTTTTCCATTCAATGATTAAAGTATCTAAATTATATATTGGCTAGATACATCACTTGTTGAATGAAACAAAAAAGTCAAATTTTATTTGTAACAGTGATAAAAAAAGTTTATTTATTAATTGAATAGTTAAAGTTTTTGACTAAATTTTACAATAAATTTAATATAAAAAAAAAACGTTTGCTATAAATAATGGTCTAACACCAATGTTTTTCTTACTGAATTTTATTTTAGTTTGAGAAAGAAAAAATATTGATAGGAGTAATGACAATGAGTGAAATTAGAAAATGTATTGTGATGATGTTGATAATAATGATGTTTAAAATACAAGTTGAATGCATTACTCAACCTCCTGATTATAAGACAAGCGATGTATCTGCATGTGCGAAAATTCCTGATTATAAGACAAACTCAGTAGCTTCATGTAAGATTAACTGTTTCTTTTGTTGCTTCTTCAATGCAAAAATTTTATTTGTAACAGTGATAAAAAAAGTTTATTTATTAATTGAATAGTTAAAGTTTTTGACTAAATTTTACAATAAATTTAATATAAAAAAAAAACGTTTGCTATAAATAATGGTCTAACACCAATGTTTTTCTTACTGAATTTTATTTTAGTTTGAGAAAGAAAAAATATTGATAGGAGTAATGACAATGAGTGAAATTAGAAAATGTATTGTGATGATGTTGATAATAATGATGTTTAAAATACAAGTTGAATGCATTACTCAACCTCCTGATTATAAGACAAGCGATGTATCTGCATGTGCGAAAATTCCTGATTATAAGACAAACTCAGTAGCTTCATGTAAGATTAACTGTTTCTTTTGTTGCTTCTTCAATGCTATTTTTGCAAATTGCTTTCCACCGTGTTGCGATAGGTGCAAATGGGATGGTTGACATAAGTGATGGTATTATTTATTTTTACGTTTCATTTCATCATTTATTTATAAATATATTTGTATAAAGTTATTTTTATGTTGCAGGTACTAGTGCTTCAAGTGAATACATGTCATGCTTAAAGATCAAAGAGTTACAATAATTAATAATGTATTCATAAATATTGACATTTTGTCAAAGTTAAATAAATATATTTTAAATAAGATGTCTATTTTTTAATTAATCTTTGCTTGTATTCTTAACATTTTTGTTTATTTAATTCTAAGATTTGATTCTATCCAGAGAAACCATTTGTGCTTTAATTTGAGTTAATTAAATCTATAAGATGTCTAAGTTGATATTAGAATTGATAATCTAGCAATCCAAACTAGGGGTGTTGACTGTGCGATTTGCATCGATTTTGAATCAAAACTTTATTCGATTGAAAAATATTCGCGGTTTGGTTCGATTTTAGATTATAGGGTAAAAAAATTTCATCTGATCTGATCTAATTTCTTGCAGTTGGATTTGGATCAACATATAATAAATTAAAGTATTACTATCCAAGTATTTTAATGATGCAAGGGGATTAGCAAATATTACCAAAAACTAGGGTTTACCATAGAAAGAACACAAAACCATAAAGAACTAAATTTGATGAATAATTTTCTCTAGTCTCATTGAAAGCCAATAGGAGCTTAAATATTACAATAGACCTGCTGGACCACTAATGGGTCAGGCTCAAAAAGGAAAATACAATTAATATTTATAAAATAACAAATTACTTAGTGACATAGTCTTTCATCCAAGAGGGTATTTTAGTATTACGTTTGGGCCTACTATCACTACTATCAGGCCCAAGAATAACCTTGTCCTCAAGATTATAGTCAAGAGGCCCAGAGTTTCCACGATATGAAGAAGCCCATGGTGAGACCGTGTGAGTTGGCTGCATAATGTGAGGAGAGGGCAATGAATATGTGGTTATTTGCATGAAGTATCCGTTGGGAGTGGGATACAACTGAGTAGGTCACGTGAAGAGGTAAGTGGGGTGGTTGGAATAAGTGAAGGTGTGTAAGACTTATGGGTAATCCCAAGACCATCCAGCGGTGTACATTCATCAAGAAGCATTGGATTCTTTGGATTTCCAATAAAAGTATGATGCAGAACAGTTGTTAAAGTGTTGGTACTTGGAGTGACGTTAAGGGGAAAATTAAAATCACTTGGGAAGTTTAAAGTAGCAGTACTTGAAACCGAACCATAACTTTTGTTGTCCCTCTCTAAATGTTTCTTTCTCTCATAAAGTTGCTTCTTTTTTTTCTGAGCTTCGATGCATATTCACAGAGTCATTCTTATTTGTATCGACCAAAACCTCTGAAACATCTAAGTTCATGTCATCTGGACTTGCATGCACGACTTCTAAAATGGGCGGAATCGCTCTAAAATACGCAGAAGGATCTGAGCCATGATACTTCCTTAATTGTGAAACGTGAACAACTGAGTGGATCTTGGAAGATGGTGGAAGCTCGAGATCGTAAGTAACAGCTCCTATGCGACACTGTACCTTAAAGGGTCCGAAATAGAGTTTGGAAAGTTTCTGGGAACTCCGACGGTGGACTGAGACCTGTCGGTACGGTTGAAGGCGCAGGAGAACTATGTCACCGGCCGAAAAGGTACAACTGCTTCATTTTTTGTTACTTTGGTCGGTCATCCGTTGTCGTGTGCGTTCTAAGTTCTGTTTCAAGGTGCTAATAATTTCTTGTCTTTGTTGTAGGTTGATGTCAAGATCCGGTACAGATGTAAGTCCTTGCTGATATTGAGGAAAGGTTGGTGGTTCCCTGCCATAAAGGGCTTCAAAAGGAGACATCTTAATAGAGGAGTGAAATGCAGTGTTGTGCCAATATTCCGCAAGATGTAAGTATTTATACCACTGACGAGGGTTTTCACTTGTAAAACATCTTAATTAAGCTTCTAAACATCTATTCATAACCTTCGTCTGTCCATCTGTTTCAGGGTGATAGGCAGAGCTATATTGGTGGTGCCTTGGACTCGAAACAACTCCTTCCAAAAAGAGCTCAAGAAAAGTGGGTCTCTGTCAGAGACAATAGAACGAGGAATGTCGTGTAGTTTGCATATCTCTGTTGAAAAATGCCGTGCAAGATCTCTAGCTGTGAAATGGGTTGGAAAAGGAAGAAGTTGGACGTATTTTGTCATTCGGTCACAGATAACCCAGATGGCTGTATGACCAAAAGATGAAGGTAAGTGGGTAACAAAATCCATAAACAATTCGTCCCAAACTTTTGTAGGAATTTCCAATGGTTGTAATAACCCCCTGCTTCTTTTTTGGCAGTGCTTGACAAAGAGTTTAACATCTTTATAGATCCCTGGCCACAAAAAGGAAGCAGACAGACGAGCTAAAGTGGGTTGTTGTCCTGAATGTCCAGCAACAAGAGTGGAGTGGAATTCATGAAGTATTGCTTTGTGGAGATCTTCTATCGGAGGTATGAATATATTTTCTTTATAGTACATGATCTCATTCTTGAACTGAAAGAAATTTTGCAGATCTGAATCTGAATTGAACTTTATCACGAGGTCTTGGCTTTCCTTTGTTGATTTGTAATAATTTGCTAATTGGGAAATCAGTCGAGGAACCGGTGAAGATATGGACATCAGAACAGCGTCGTCATCTGGTGGAATACGACTCAATGCATCAGCCACTTGGTTGTTTTTTCCAGGTTTGTAAAAAATATCGAATTGAAACCCTTGTAGTTTTACGGCCCATTTTTGCTGCTCATGAGTTTGAATAGTTTGCACTAGTAAATTTCTGAGGCTTTTCTGGTTTGTGTAGATGTGAAAATGTCGTCCTATTAAGTACTGACGCCACTTTTTGACAGATTTAGTGATGGCGTACATTTTGTGCACGTAGACCGAGGAAGCTTGCAGCCGATTACAAAGCTTTTTGCTGAAAAAGGCCACGGGATGCCCTTGCAGGGACAATACAACATCCACTGCTATGGCGGAAGCATCAGTCTCAAGAACAAAGGGCTTGGAGAAATCTGGAAGGCACAAGATTGGCGTCTCAGTCATTTTCTGTTTTAATTGTGTAAAAGATGTTTCGACAGCAGGATTCCATGTAAGTTTATTAGAACACAGTAAGTCGGTGAACGGAGCGGAGAGAGAGGCGTAATGACTTACAAATCATCGAGAAAAGCTGGTGAGCCCTAAAAAACCCTGAGTGACGTGAGTGAACGTGGCCTTGGCCAATATTTATCATTGCTTGAATCTTTGAGGGATCTGGGGTAACACCATCACTTGAAATAATATGAACTAAATAATAAACACTAGGAACAACAAATACACATTTGGATAATTTGGAATAAAACTGATTAGATAAAAGCAACTCTAAAATCAATGTCAAATGACGAGCATGTTCATCCAGACTAGAGCTATAAACCAAAATATCATCGAAAAAGACTAAAACAAACCGTCGTAGAAAATGCCGAAATAAATCATTCATTGCAGCTTGGAATGAACTAGGAGCATTAGTTAGGCTGAAAGGCATTACTAAGAACTCGTAGTGTCCATCAAATGTTCTGAATGCAGTTTTGTGTGTATCCTCTGGTTTAACCCTGTAGATGTTTAGAATTGGCAGAATTTTTGACCAACAAGAAATGTTGAATTCAGTTCAGGATGTTCCATCAGATGTTGGGACATTATCAAACAGAGTATAAGTAAATGAACTTAATTCAGGATGTCACACCAGATGTTGGGACATTGTATCAGTTAATGATATAAGTTCAGTTTACAGGATGTCACATAAGATGTTGTGACATTGTATCAGTAAATGAAGTAAGTTCAGTTTTTCAGGATGTCCCAACAAATATTGTGACATCTCAAACCTGCTACCAGAATTAATTAATGACTAACAGAACTGAGTAAATTAAGGAAAGTTATCTGGAATTAATTATGGATGGATAAAACAGAATAAGGCGCATCTGTAGGGAGTGTTGTTATGTGACTTCAGCATAATCAGAAGAACTGAATCACCTAGAATCTAGGAAGTAACAAACCCTAATTCAAGGTGGAAGCAGCATGCGTTTCAGGATTGGTTAAACCTACAGAAAGCCCAAAATCCAAACACCTATTTAAGCAACAGAAACTCTCAGAATAGAGTACGAATTTCAGAAGACAAAATAGGGTGTTTTGTGTTTTAATAGCAGGTTGTGTTTATTGTACCACTTTATGAGCTTTTAAGCAAAAGTGTATTTGTGTCTTGATTGAAACTGTGAAGTAAGATCAAGCTGTTTTTGTTTGAAGTATGACTTCAATTTTATTAAACTTGTAAACAAGATCACTGTGTGATTGAGGGGGAGTGAGTTGGTACTCATATCTAAGTTGTGTCTTAGGTAGAAATTGCATTGGGTAGATATTAAGTGAAAGATTAAACTGGGTGGTTTAAGTCTAGAATTAATATTACTTATAGTGGATTTCCTCCTGGCTTGGTAGCCTCCAGATGTAAGTGTGGTTATACACTGAACTGGGTTAACAAATTCCTGTGTTGTTTAATTTTCTTGCACTTTAAGTTTTAGTTAAGTCTTCAAGTGTTTAAACATCTCATTCGACATATCATACCTGATCACAGAATTTCAATTGGCATCAGAGCAGGCACCTTGCCTGTTTATACTGGGTGAGATCTAGGGACTGGAAATTCTGGAAACATGGACAGAGATGTAGGATCAGTAAATATACCACCTATACTGGATGGATCTAATTATGACTACTGGAAGCCAAGAATGATTGCATTCTTAAGATCACTTGACAATAGGGCCTGGAAAGCAGTCAACAATGGATGGGAACACCCTGTCCAAGACACCAAAGATGGAGCAAAAGTGTTGAAACCTGAAGAAGAATGGAGTAAGGAGGAAGAAGATTCAGCACTTGGCAACTCCAAGGCCTTAAATGCTTTATTCAATGGCATTGATAGAAACATCTTTAGACTTGTGCATCACTGTGAGCTGGCCAAAGATGTTTGGGACACTCTCAAAACAACTCATGAAGGAACATCAAAGGTGAAGATGTCAAGACATCAACTTCTCACCACCAAGTTTGAAAACTTGAGAATGAAGGAAGATGAGACAATTCATGAATTCTACATGAACATCTTAGAAATAGCCAATACTTCTGGAGCTTTGGGAGAAAAGATGACTGATGAAAAGCTTGTAAGAAAGATTCTCAGATCTTTACCAAAAAGATTTGACATGAAGGTCACAGCAATAGAAGAAGCTCAAGACATATGCACAATGAAAGTTGAAGAGCTCATTGGTTCCCTTCAAACATTTGAGATGGGAATGAATGACACAATTGTAAATAAGAACAAAAGCATAGCCTTGATGTCAAATACTGATAAAGAAGAAGAAAATGATGAATCAGAAACTGATGAAAACTTATCAGAAAACATTGCTATGCTTGGAAGACAATTCAAAAAGATTCTCAGAAAGATGGAAGACAAGTCCAGACCAAGTGGAAGATACACAAACTCTTCTGAGAACAAAAGACCTTATGATAGAAGGTCAAATTATGATGAAAAGACCAGTCAAGAAAAAGGGATTAAATGCCATGGATGTGAAGGATATGGACACATCAGGAATGAATGTCCTACCTATTTAAAAAGGCAAAAGAAAGGTCTCTCTGTAACCAGGTCTGATGAAGACTCAGGAGGTGATTCAGAAGAAGAATCAGCTAAGCATATCACTGCTCTAGCTGGATTATGTGAATATGAAAGTAAATCCAGTGATGGGGAGCTTACTTTTGAAGAGCTTGAGCAATCATACAGAGAACTAGTCAAAAGAAGCACTGAAATATGCATGGAAAGTATAAAGCTAAAGAAGCAGATTGAGGCACTAAAGGATGAAAAAACAAGTGATCTAGAGATCATTGACACCTTGAAAAGTGAAGTAAGTCTTCTCAACTCCAAGTTGGAACATATGTCCAAATCTGTTAGAATGTTGAACAGTAGCTCAAGCACACTGGATGTTATTCTCAACAACAATAAGCATTCATGGGATAAAAGTGGACTAGGATTTAACAAAGTTCATAAGGTTGAAGCTAGCTCTAGCAAAACTACTTCAAAGTCCATACAGTCAAACAAGATGTCCCAACAGATGCTTCAACATCATGAAAAGAACACAAAGTCAAACATAATGTTCCAACAGATGTCTCAACATCCTGAAAAGAACATAATGAAGAAGAAGTATCAAAGATGGAGATGTCATCATTGTGGAAGATTTGGACATATCAAACCTCATTGCTACAAGTTGCATGGATATCCAAATCAGATGTATCAGCAACCTCCTAAGCAGAAGATAGAGGTTACCAAGAAAGTGCTGCATAGACATCAACATCAAAGAGATCAGCAACCCCCTAAGCAGAAGACAGAGGTCATCAAGAAGGTATGGGTACCAAAAGCTAGTCTTCATGCTGATCAAAGCTACATGCCCAAGAACAAGATCAACAAACAACCTTGGAGTTCTACTGATGAACAATGCACAGGGCAGAGGTATCAAAAGAAATCTCAACACAAATGGTCATAGAAAGGTGTTGCATATATAGCTCATACATCACTAAGAGTATCAGCTAAAGAAGACTGGTACTTTGACAGTGGATGTTCAAGACACATGACTGGATTGAAGAATCTACTAGTAGACTTAAAGTCATATTCATCCAGATATGTAACCTTTGGAGATGGAGCTAAAGGAGATATCAAGGGAGTTGGGACCTTGGACTGTCCAGATGTACCAAGACTAGATGATGTGCTGCTGGTAAAAGGTTTAACTGCTAACCTGATCAGCATAAGTCAATTATGTGATCAAGGGTACAGTGTAAACTTTACCAAAACTGAATGCATAGTGTCTAACAAAGAACAAAAGGTTATCATGAGAGGTGCCAGATCTAAAGACAACTGCTACATGTGGGAACCTCAAGACTTCAGTCTCACTTCAACTTGTTCTTTAGCTAAAGAAGAAGAAGTGAAACTATGGCACCAAAGACTAGGTCATCTCCATTTCAGAGGCATAAAGAAAATCATATCTATGGAAGCTGTGAGAGGTATTCCTAAACTGAAGATTGATGATGGCAAGATATGTGGTGAATGTCAAATAGGCAAGCAAACCAAGATGTCCCATCCAAAGCTACAACATCTGACAACTTCCAAAGTTTTGGAATTATTGCATATGGATCTTATGGGACCTATGCAGGTAGAGAGCCTTGGGGGTAAGAGGTATGCCTATGTGGTGGTTGATGATTTTTCAAGGTATACATGGATAAATTTCATCAAAGAAAAGTCTGATGTATTTGATGTATTCAAAGACTTATGCCAAAGAATACAAAGGGAAAAAGCCAGCTGTGTGATCAGAATAAGAAGTGACCATGGAAAGGAGTTTGAAAATAAAAAATTCTTAGATTTCTGTTCTTCAGAAGGAATAAATCATGAATACTCTTCACCAATCACTCCTCAACAGAATGGGATTGTTGAGAGGAAGAATAGAACTATCCAAGAATCAGCAAGAGCTATGATCCATGCTAAAAAGTTACCTTTGTACTTCTGGGCTGAAGCTATGAACACAACTTGTTACATCCATAACAGAGTCACTCTAAGGAAAGGAACTTTGTCCACAATCTATGAAGTCTGGAAGGGCAGAAAACCCACAGTTAAGTACTTCCATGTGTTTGGAAGTAATTGTTATATTCTGGCTGATAGGGAGCAAAGAAGAAAAATGGATCCTAAAAGTGATGAAGGGATTTTTCTTGGATACTCTACAAACAGCAGAGCATATATAGTATTTAATTCTAGAACCAAAGTTATCATGGAGTCCATAAATGTGATAATTGATGATGCTCCTACAGATGTTACAGAAGATGTTGGAACATCTGCTGACAGCCAAACTGAAGCTGAAGAAAAGAGTGATCATTCTGACTTCACTCAAACTGATGCAAGGACAGAACAATCCAGCAAACCTCCCTCCATCAGAATCCAGAAGGATCATCCCAAAGATCTGATAATTGGGGATCCCAACAGAGGTGTAAGTACTAGATCAAGAGAAGTGATTTCAGGTTCCTGCTTTGTCTCAAAAATAGAACCTAAAAACATCAAGGAAGCCCTTACTGATGAGTACTGGATTTGTGCTATGCAAGATGAATTAGGACAATTCACAAGGAATGAAGTGTGGAATCTTGTTCCTAGACCTGATGACATTAATGTGATTGGAACTAAATGGGTGTATAAGAACAAGTCAAATGAGCAAGGAGTTGTTACAAAGAACAAAGCTAGACTTGTAGCTCAAGGATACACACAAATTGAAGGAGTAGACTTTGATGAAACCTTTGCACTAGTAGCAAGGCTTGAATCAATCAGACTACTTTTGGGAATTGCTTGTATCTTAAAGTTCAAGCTATTTCAAATGGATGTGAAAAGTGCCTTTCTAAATGGATATCTTAATGAAGAAGTATATGTAGAACAGCCTAAAGGATTTGTTGATCCAAGCTGTCCAAATCATGTATACAAACTAAAGAAGGCTCTTTATGGTCTGAAGCAAGCTCCAAGAGCTTGGTATGAAAGGTTGACTACTTTTCTTATCAAGCAAGGGTACAGGAAAGGTGGAATAGACAAAACCTTGTTTGTGAAGGATGATGAAGGTAATGTCATGATTGCTCAAATATATGTAGATGACATTGTCTTTGGTGGGATGTCAGACAGGATGGTTAAACATTTTGTCACTCAAATGGAATCTGAATTTGAGATGAGACTAGTAGGAGAACTAACCTACTTCCTTGGATTGCAAATAAAGCAAATGGAGGATTCCATGTTCATTTCCCAAAGCAAGTATGCTAAGAACATTGTCAAGAAATTTGGGATGGACAATGCTACTCATAAAAGAACTCCTGCCCCCACACATTTAAAGCTGACTAAAGATGACAAGGGTGAGAATATAGATCAAAGTCTATACAGAAGTATGATTGGAAGCTTATTATATCTGACTGCTAGCAGACCAGACATATCCTTTGCAGTAGGTGTTTGTGCAAGATATCAAGCTGATCCAAAAGTCAGTCATCTAAACCAAGTCAAGAGAATTCTGAAATATGTCAATGGTACTTGTGACTATGGCATAATGTACTTTCATGGATGCAAACCAATTCTCACTGGCTTCTGTGATGCTGATTGGGCTGGAAGTGCTGATGACAGAAAAAGCACTTCAGGAGGATGCTTCTTTCTAGGAAACAATTTGATTTCTTGGTTCAGTAAGAAACAAAATTGAGTATCCTTATCTACTGCTGATGCTGAATATATTGCAGCTGGAAGCAGTTGTTCACAGTTGGTTTGGATGAAGCAAATGCTCACTGAGTACAATGTCCCACAAGATGTCATGACATTGTACTGTGACAACTTAAGTGCTATTAACATATCAAAGAATTCTATCCAACATAGCAGGACCAAACATATTGATATCAGGCATCATTTCATCAGAGATCTTGTGGAAGAGAAAGTGATTTCATTGGAACATGTAGCTACAAATCTGCAATTGGCTGATATATTTACTAAAGCCTTGGATGCTACCTAGTTTGAAAACCTAAGGGGTAAATTGGGAATCTGCTTATGTGAAATTTAGCAGTTATGGAGATGTGCCAACATGTCATATGACATCGTGTGGCATGATCACCAGATGGCAGCACCAGTCTGGTCAAGCACCTTGTGTATTCCACTCCTAGAAATTCTCCAAGTAACGGCTCTTATAAGAATATCAGCTCACTTTCAGCTATTCATCTTCTCATCATTTTCTCACAACAACTTGCTAACTTTCAGAGATCATCAAACTCAACCAATCTCAGTCTCTTTCTTCACCACATTCTAAAATGGCTCATCACCAAAACCCTAACATCTCTGAAGAAATCCTCAACAAGGAAGATGTGGTGCATGCAACCCCCATCTCTGTGGTACCCATGTGTCGCACCTCGAAAAATACGATCCTAAAATAAACAACAGAGTCGCCACCTAATTCTATTTATTCTACGAGAGAAAAGGGAGATATAGACACAACCTAAATAAAGGATAAGAATGGTCAACGAAACCACTAATCTAAGTTCGGGAGTCAGTTACGCAAGGGGAAGGTATTAGGCACCCCTCACGTCCGTTGTACTCAACGGGAACCTCTTAGTCTAGTTTGCGCTTAAAATGTTAACTTGTTATTATTGTCTTCTTTTAAGGAAATGTTTTAGTTATTATTTGTTATGGAGAAAGGTTAAGTTTTTTATTATTATGCTCGCGAAGGATTAAAATCCCCGTGCCTACGTATTCCCCTGTGCAATGGGAAAGTCAGAGCTTCGTAGTTCGTGCTACTACGATTTGTGTTTTTTTTATAGAACGACTGTTTGAAAATGATTCTACCGCTAAGTGTTGGCTTATTTGCGAGCTAGAAAGATTTAAACAGCGTTCGTTTTGAGAAAAGATGTTTGATCTTTGTTAAGTGTTTTAAAACGAGAGGGCGAATGAACCACGCGTGGGGCTAGCCCATGTTGCGGTTGCATTCAAGAACGTGCGGAGTGCGAGACTCCGGAGTTCAGTTACTCGCTAATTAATTATAAAATGAATTAAATTTGTTGGTATACGAACGGTGATTGAACCAACGCGTGGGGCTAGCCCATTTGCAGTTCAATCCAGAACGTGCGGAATGCTAGACTCCGGAGTTCCTTTTTTCCGTAAATTAATTAAGATGAATTGAATGTAGTGCAGATGGCGATCACAAAGTGACCGACTTACGTGTGTGCAAAAAGAAAGGGGGTTTATGAAACTATCCGGTGTATTTTAAAAGTGTTTATTTGGCATTGGACCAAATAAATGACTTGTTCTTTTTTTATGAAATAATTGTCTTTGAGGCGATCATGTTTATTATTATTATCTTGACAAATTATAAATCGAGATAAGAAAATAACGAACAAAAATCGATACGAACCGTACGTTCTCATCACAACCAAATGATAAGTAAAACAAGAACGAACAACATATGCATAAATAAAAAATATAAAGTAGCAAATTATATATAAAAATTTTTGACGAAAATATTAATGAAATAAATATCCTAATTAGATAAATAAATAAAAAAATTTACTTAGAAATTGTTAAATATATAGAAAGTAAAGTGAATAAATACAAAAAGAATAAGAAAAGAATAATGGATGGGTCAATCAGTCAAAACGGGTCGGGTCTTTTGACAAAAGGGGGCAAGAAACTTAAACCAACAAAATCAACGACTGAACTACTGAGAAATCCCATTCCTCTTCTCTTCAACCTAACGTTTTCCTCACCAGACCCCTCCATGCCTATCCACACAAACCTCTCTTTCCCAACGTATCATAGCATCTCAAAAAAGAAAAATCAAAGTTTTGGCTCTATTAACCTCTCAACAGCCCTAATCCCGAATCGAAATACCAACTCTTGGCTCGACCTTTCACAAGCAAAAACGGGTAGACCAAGACAAGGCAAAACAAGAATGAAACCAGCAAACAAAACAATGGCATGAATGGCGATGCGCCACCGAGAGTTACGCTCGACGCTATGCAATGTTCATCAGTTTTTTAAGATTTAAGGAAAGAAAGAATACCTTTCGGAAGTTACCGGATCGAAGAAAAATTCCAAGGTATGTGTTGCCTTCTCTGCGTTTCAACCTCTTGCTCCGCCTCTGTGTGGTCCTTTCTTTTGCTCTCCGAACTCCTTCGCTCCTGCTCTTCGGTATCTAGTGATTTAAGATTGAAGATGATGTTTGCGCCGTTTAGGGTTTTTTGTGAACTTCAGGTTTTTTTTTTCTTTGTTGTGAATTCGCTCTCTCCTTTTATAGCGTCGAAAATTAGGGTTTCTCCATTTTAAAATCTGCTGAGTTTTGCCTTTCGGGTTATTCCTGCTATGAAGTTTTTGCATCAAAAGTTGTTTTTGCCAAAAATGTGAAAAACTCGGTCCTGAAGCCTTGCTGACATTTTCTGCTTGCTTTTTGTTTGCTTATACTTTGACTTAGAAATCTCTTGGTTTGAAGCAACTGAGTTAGTTGGATTTTGGCTGAACTGAGTTTTAATTAGTTCCTTATAATTTGTCTGATTGTTAAATTGAAAGCTCGAGTTTTCACCGTGGTAAACCTTGGTTTTTAACTGATGTGCAAATATGTCTTTGGACTATTTTTGGTCATGACACTTGAAATTTATCTCTGATTTAGAATTGCTTGGCTAACTTGGTTTTTCCTTGTATGCATAAAGGTTTCCTATTGTCGTGCCCTGTTCATGAAGCCAAATTATCCTCAGACTCCAAATGTTTATCAAGACTATCTGAATTCTGGCCAGGTGTTTTCGGGAAGTATTGTTCTCATTGCTCTTTTAGTTTTCGGTGTTGATGTTGTTTGGAAAGGTCTAAAATCCCCATAACTCGAAATGCAGTAGGTACACAAGAGCTGGAAAGAATTTTGGTTGTTTCTATGGTGAATCTCGTTGTTGTTGAGATTGGGACCGCAGCCATATCAGGTCCTGCAATTCAGGTAGCTATTATTGCTTCTGAGACGTTTTGTTACGGCATTTGAACTACCAGAATATTCGGCGTCGAATGGCTTAGGTTCCAACGAACCACTTCCTGCATACCGTAAGCCAACGACACCTTACATCCTTAAAATTCTGCAAAAGAAAGATTGAGTTTGATCCTTGATTTTGTTGAACAAATCTCTCCTCTTTTTTTTTGCATATAAACACGTCGGATTAATGACAAGGTAGCCGCAGCAGATAGAGCACGACTTTGCTTCCTCTTGGGGTTGGACTGAATATGAACCTTTTGGCTCCCTGGTTTATCGTAACTTGCTTTACTTAAAGCGAACAGTGACAGCATCAGTCACACTTAATCCCAACTTTTCTGCAAGATAGGCTACATTCCCAACAATGATCAAGACACCTGATAAAGAGGTATGGTTTTTTTGTTAATGACAAAAATCTGATAAGGTTACAAATTTCCCATCATCCTTATATCTATGATTCCTGATCAGTGTGAATTTTGAGAAAAGGTTCAATGTTGAGGGGGTCAGGCCTTTTATGTCAACCCATGTCAAATTCGAACGTAAAACGCCACGGCCAGATTTGATCTTTTTCTTCTTCATGATCAACGAAAACCACTGCGGATACGGAAATATGCCGCTGCCATTGTTTTTCTGCAGGTTGGAAGAAAAAAAATACTTTGCTAACTCTTGAGACTTACCATTGTTTTGGCTGGATTGTTGTTTTTTATATTTGCAGGATGGATGACCTGGTGTAGCAGTGGCTTTCTGCAAGTCGTTCCGGACAATAGACGAGTCAGTGGCGGCGATGGATGGTATTTCTATTAGAAAACATGGCGCAGGCTGGAGATCTTGAAGTCGCCGGCCTCACAGTAATGCAACTGCCACCATAATCTCTCTTGTAACACCAACATCGGTATGATTCTGCATTCTACTTCCAAGAATGTTTTTGAATCTGGTGAAGGATGGCTATACGTGGTGAAGAGGGGTGATTACAACCACCTGCTGCTGCCAATGTTTTTTTTGTAGAATGGATGTGTCTCTTTACTTTTTTAGTTAGAAAGCTGGTGCAGGTTGGTGAACTTAAAAATTTGAAATTTATTGATGTAGCTTGGATCAGCTCGAGGGAAATTTGTAGGACTCAACTAGGATCTTTCATCTGTGTCAGGAGACAACCCATAGGCCTTGTATGCCATTAACTTATAACAATGTAATCATAACAATTTCAATCCTGTTTATTATCATGAATTGACTTTCATTGCTCTTGTAACCTCTAGACTTATTCTTTGGGATTAAAAATGATGATGCTAATCTTGGACTTAAAAGAATCCCTCCTCTTTTATTACTATCTTGAATTCAACTAATTTGCCCTTGCAAATCAATTGTCAAAGTTTGAATAACCTTGTTTACTTCAAAACCGACTCTCAAAGGAATGCGTTTCGAACCACATATATTACTTTATCAACGACCCGTAGATTCCTCAAAACAAAAAGGCAATATCTCAAGACGTCTTAAAAATAACAATAAATCCGTGATTTGAAAGACTTGAGTGAGGGTAAGCAAAGACCTTCTTCCTCAAGATCTTAGATAAAGTGACTTCCTTCCAAAATAAAACTAACCATACTTAAATCTTATTCCGAACACGACTGCATGTTATGTAGCCGTAGAAGTAATAATCTTGATTGCAATGTGTTTTCTAATCCCATCTCGCATACTGGATTATTCTCTCAACGAAACGAATCTTGAAACCTGAACTTGAGAACCTGATGAACTTTGTCTCTATGTTGGGAAGTAAAGACCATCCTGAACATTTGATAAAGCACGATACAAGCACCTAAGATAAAAATCTAAAGTCCACCTCCAAACTTCGAATGGGACAAGACCCCCGAAATTCCGTAAAACTAACCAAGAGGAATCCCAAATCCCAAACTTTGAGGAAAAACAGAAAGTGAAAATATGGCTATGACTTAATATAAATGTGGATGCAAAGTATGAATGCAAAAGATCGAAACAAAAGAAAGGAGGGCAAATTTTGGGGTGCAACAGCTGCCCCTATTCAAACGGCTTAAACCTGAAAGGTAGGAGAAGTTTGAATACTAAAAGAACCAGAAAATTGGCGCTCCGAGAAGTAAAAGAAAATAAACGATGGAGAGACTAGAAGAGAAACTAAAAAGCCAAACTCCAACGAGAGAAAAATATGTCTTTACTGGGGATAAAGCTCACATAGTCGTGACATAAATTCCTTCAAGGAGTTTTAAATACCACTAGACGATAAATGATCAATAGATAACAACGTGCATTGGGGAAAAGTCATTGATAGAACTTTCACCATACTTCCCTTCTTCTGAAAGGGACTGCCATATGACGAAAAACAACTTCACGCTCAAACTTCTCAACTTGTATGGAAGAGATAGCCATTTGACGGAAATTGGAAAAAAAATCACAACAAACTTCTCAACTTGTCTGGAAGAGATAGCCATTTGTTGGATAAGCAAAGAGATTCATATCAAACTTCTCGACTTGTATGGAAGAGATAGCCATTTGATAGAACATTCATCATACTTCCCTTCTTCTGAAAGAGACAGCCATATGATGAAGAACAACTTCACACTCAAACTTCTCAACTTGTCTGGAAGAGATAGCCATTTGACGGAAATTGGAGAAAATCACAACAAACTTCTCAACTTTGTCTGGAAGAGATAGCCATTTGTTGGATAAGTAAAGAGATTCATATCAAACTTCTCGACTTGTATGGAAGAGATAGCCATTTGATAGAACATTCATCATACTTCCCTTCTTCTGAAAGAGACAGCCCTATGATGAAGAACAACTTCACGCTCAAACTTCTCAACTTGTATGGAAGAGATAGCCATTTGACGGAAATTGGAAAAAATCACAACAAACTTCTCAACTTTGTCTGGAAGAGATAGCCATTTGTTGGATAAGTAAAGGGATTCATATCAAACTTCTCGACTTGTATGGAAGAGATAGCCATTTGATAGAAATCGGAAAACATTCACAACAAACTTCTCAACTTTTCTGGAAGAGATAGCCATTTGTTGATTTAATGGGAAATCCATGGACAAGAAAACAAGCTTCTCAAATAAAGAGATGGCCACTTGTTAATTCCAACTTAGCAGTTCAAAGACAAAAACAAGCTTCCCGAATAAAGAGACTGCCACTTGTTGTCAGGTATAGGTATTCCAAAAGGATGTTGCAGTAACACCGCTGGAGAGCAGAATTTGTTCTCAGTGGAAACCTCCAACAAGTTCCTTCTGGGAAACTAAGCATCCAGAGATGCAAAAATAAATGCACTTTCCAAATGGTAGTTCAATCATCAAAGATGTCAACGACCAAAATTCAATCCAGGAACGAGCTGGAAAGAAACTGTCAAGCAAGACACTAACCCATGAGGAATAAACTCAATTGGGGATTAATCCTCTCCAAGTGTGGAAAGGGGTACTAAAGCAAAAATCTTCCACGAGGGTGAGAACTCAGTGGGGAATTAGAAAGAATGTACATTTTCTGCCTAAAGCTGACAACTCTATTTTGAGAGAGACACATCACTTGGGGATAAACGCGACCAAAGTGAAGGAGGTATGCATTAATGAATGCAACATGAATATGAATATGAATATGAATATGAATATGAATGTATATGTTATGTTTATGCTGACAAACAGACAAAACAGTCACATAAGATAGATTGGTGAGAAGAACACAACAACCGGATGCCCGACCAGTCTCAACAAGACGTTAAAGACCTATAACGCAGTTGGCTTTGACAAGGATGAAATGGTTTATCTTCTGCCGGGGAATCAAATCAACGATCTGCCCAAGTAAATTTTATCAAGCTCACGCAGGTATATCAGGCTTACATCTTACCGAAGGTGCTGAGTAACAAAAATTCTATCACAGAAGAATGAGTCGTATAAGTAACACTCCAATGACCCATATTGGAGAAACACGAGCATGTCGCATTTAACGAGATAATTATTTTACATCTTGCATTTCAACCATTATTGGAACAACTATTAACATCCATCTTTCGATTCGCCAACTTAGTAAGTACACACACATTAAAACAAACATAGTAAAAGGCGTTTTTTTTTTGTGTTTCGAAAATCATTATTAATAACAATGTCATTCTTGAGATGAAGATAGAATAAGAATTGCAAACAAAGGCATAGGCTCAAATTTTCATTAGTGGGATGATAATCTGCCAATAGCAGGATTCCATAGATCTTTACAAAAGTGGAATAAATGGTAATTAAATGGAAAAGACTACATTAAAATTACAATGACCATCACTTCCTCCAACTACTTTGAATCCCCGGCATTCTTGAGCTTGAATTAAATTTGAAGAAATCTTGGCACACGATGTTGTCATCATAACCCGATACAGTTACTTGCCTTTATCCCTAACTTTTGCCTGGACTGCCCTTTCAGGTTTTCAATCCAGCGGGATGATTAATTTCTATTTATGTCTCTAACTTTTGCCTGAGTCGCCCTTTCGGGTTTTCGACCCACCGAGACGCTCTTTTTTGCCTAAGTCGCCCTTTCAGGTTTTTGACTTACCGAGCTGTTCTTTTTACTTATTAGGCGAAGTATTTCTTGACTGTCTCTGCATTTGTAGGACGAGCGAATTCCTCGCCATCCATCGTTGCGAGGATTAGCGCGCCGCCTGAAAAAACTCTCTTGACAACATACGGGCCATCATAATTAGGAGCCCATTTTCCCCTAGAATCTGATATAAAAGGCTGGAGTTTCTTAATCACGAGGTCGCCTTCCTTGAACACACGAGGATGGGCCTTCTTATCAAAAGCCTTTTTCATCCTTTGTTGATACAACTGCCCATGGCATAAAGCTGTCATCCTTTTCTCTTCAATTAGATTCAAGTCATCATACCTACTTTGGCACCATTCAGCTTCTGTTAACTCGGCTTCCATCAAAACTCTCATTGACGGGATTTCAACTTCCACAGGGAGTATGGCCTCCATGCCATATACCAAGGAGAAAGGAGTTTCCCCAGTCGATGTACGGACTGAAGTGCGATATCCGTGTAAAGCAAAGGGGAGCATCTCGTGTCAATCCTTATAAGTGACTACCATCTTCTGAATGATCTTCTTGATGTTCTTGTTAGCGGCTTCTACTGCCCCATTCATCTTAGGCCTGTAGGGAGAAGAGTTATGGTGTTCAATCTTGAACTCCGCGCACATTTCCTTCATCATTTTGTTGTTCAGGTTTGATCCATTATCGGTGATGATCCTACTTGGGATATCATACCGGCAAATGAGGTTGTTTTTGATGAATCAGACTACCACCTGTCTAGTCACATTGGCGTAGGAAGCTGCCTCTACCCATTTTGTAAAGTAGTCAATGGCCACTAGGATGAAACGATGTCCATTGGAAGCTTTTGGCTCAATCATACTGATCATATCGATGCCCCACATGGAAAAAGGCCACGGAGAAGAAAGAACGTTGAGAAGAGTTGGCGGGATATGAACTTTATCGGCGTAAACCTGACATTTATGACATTTCTTCACATATTTGCAGCAATTGGATTCCATTGTCAACCAGTAATACCCTGCCCTTAGCATCCTTCTGGCCATAGCATGCCCATTAGCGTGAGTGCCGAATGATCCTTCATGAATCTCCCTCATCAGTATTTCCGCTTCATGCTTATCTACACACCTGAGTAAAACCATATCGAAATTTCTCTTGTACAAAACATCTTGACTCAGAAAGAAGTTATTGGCTAACCTCCTCAGAGTCTTTCGATCCTTGTCGGATGCCCCTGGCGGATATTCTTGGTGTCGTAAGAAACACTCTATATCGTAGTACCATGGTTTATCGTCAACAGCCTCTTCCAAGGTGAATACATAAGCAGGTCTATCAAGACGCATAATTTCAATCTTCGGCACATCATTTTGTCGGTTTACAACAATCATGGAGGAGATGGTAGCCAGAGCATCAGCCATTCTATTCTCGCTGCGAGGTACCTGGTGAAACTCAATTTTATTAAAGAACGTCGAGATCCTCCTCGCATAATCCCTGTATGGAATCAAGTGAGGTTGTAGGACTTCCCACTTCCCCTTGATCTGATTGATCACTAGGGCTGAGTCACCATATACATCTAAGTTCTTGATTCTTAAATCAACTGCTTCTTCTAAGCCCATGATGCAAGCTTCGTACTCGGCTTCATTGTTGGTGCAATTGAACGTCACCCTTGCAGCGAAAGGGATATGAGATCCTTGGGGAGTTACAATCATTGCCCCAATTCCTTTTCCGTACAAATTTACAGCTCCATCGAAAACTAATCCCCTTTGGGACCCCGGTTCTGGCCCTTCGTCGAGGGGAGGCTCATCATAATCCTTCATCTTCAAGTACATGACATCTTCGTCTGGAAAATCAAACTTTACAGGTTCGTAATTGTCAATGGGTTGATGGGCTAGATGGTCGGCCAAAATACTTCCTTTAATAGCCTTCTGAGTGTGGTACTCGATATCATATTCTGATAGTAACATTTGCCAACGAGCAATTCTTCCTGTCAGGGCCGGTTTTTCAAAGATATACTTAATCGGATCCATCCTTGAAATCAACCAGGTAGTGTGATTAATCATGTATTGTCGGAGCCGTCGAGCTGCCCAAGCTAAAGCACAATAGGTTTTCTCGAGCATAGAGTATCGGGACTCACAATCTGTGAATTTCTTGCTTAGGTAATAGATGGCGTGCTCCTTCCGTCCTGTTTCGTCTTGTTGCCCGAGCACACAACCCATGGAATCTTCTAGTATCGTTAAGTACATGATCAGAGGTCTTCCTTCAACTGGAGGGACCAAGATAGGCGGCTCCAGTAAATAATCTTTGATGTTATCAAAAGCCTTTTGACAATCTTCAGTCCACTTGCAATTTTGATTCTTTCGTAGGAGTTTGAAGATCGGCCCACAGGTCGCAGTCATATTAGAAATAAATCTGGAGATGTAATTCAGACGACCTAAGAATCCCCTTACTTGTTTTTCTGTCTTTGGTGCGGGCATCTCTCGAATGGCTTTGACTTTGTCGGGATCTACTTCAATACCTTTCTGGCTGACAACGAAACCCAACAACTTCCCTGACCGAACACCGAATGTGCATTTGCCGGGGTTCAGGCAAAGTTTGTACTTCCTCAAACGTTGGAACAACTTCAACAAGTACTCCACATGCTCTTCCTCGGTTTTGGATTTAGCAATCATATCATCGACGTATACTTCAATTTCTTTGTGCATCATGTCATGGAACAGTGTTGTCATTGCTCTTTGGTAAGTCGCGCCTGCATTCTTCAAACCGAAAGGCATTACCTGGTAGCAAAATGTTCCCCAAGGTGTAATAAACGAAGTCTTCTCCATATCCTCCGGGGCCATTCGAATCTGGTTGTATCCGGAGAAACCATCCATGAATGAGAAAACTTTGAACTTAGCTGTACTGTCGACCAACATGTCAATATGGGGTAGCGGGAAATCATCCTTAGGGTTGGCTTTGTTCAGATCTCTGTAATCGACACACATTCTGACTTTCCCATCTTTCTTCGGCACGGGTACTATATTGGCTAACCATTGCGGATACTCGGAAGTGACAAGGAATCCTGCGTCAATCTGCTTCTGAACTTCCTCCTTAATTTTGATAGCCATGTCAGGGCGTGATCTCCTCAACTTCTGTTTGATCGGCAGGCATTCTGGTTTCAAAGGAAGGCGATGTTCCACGATACGGGTATCCAATCCCGGCATATCCCGGTAGGACCAAGCGAACACATCCGCATACTCTTTCAAAAGTTCTATCATTCTTTCCTTGACGTCGGGGATGAGTAGCGCGCCGATTTTGACTTCCTTCCTATCATCTTCTGTCCCCAGATTAATTACCTCCACTGCTTCTTTGTATGGCTGGATAGTCTCCTCCTCATTCTCCAGTAGCCGTGAGATCTCATCAGGGATCTCTTTATCATTGTCTTCTTCAGCCTCAAACACCGGGAACTCAAAGTTGGGAGTAGGTAATGGGTCATGCTTTTCAATGGGGTTTTTTATGATTAATCTGCACATATGATTGATGTTTTATTTTAGCACTAGACAAATGGAAACGTATGCAGATTTTTTTGAAAAATGAAACTTTTTATTTATGCAAACATGTAGATGTGTATTTTTTAGGATTACCACTTTCCGAAAAGCAAAAATTAAAAATGACAAAAGATAAAGGAAGTCGAAAAATAACACTTTCATTAATGATTGTTTGATTTTCGAAACAAACAGGCCCAACAAAATTACTCTCTTGCTTTGGGCAGGGCAAAGAGGAAACAAAATTCTTAAATTGCATAAAGAGAAAACCCTACAAAAAATACCCTCTCGCTTCGGGCAGAGCGAGAGGTTAACACAAAATCATTACTTAGATAGGCGAACGACAGATGGGATATCAACAGCAGTCCAATTCTGGCACAAAGCTCCATGCACAATAAAGTCTGGTAAATCTTCTTCAGAATCGTCCTCGGTAATTGCGTCCACTTCTGGTGGAGTTGGACTCATGAGTCCTCCACTGCGGAAACTTTCCTGTATTGGGCGGATGACACCTTCATCTCTTGTAAGTCTTGCAGATTCGGGTGAAAAACCGACTCCTTCACGGGCCTTATTCTCGTTTAAAACCACAACCTTTCCCCACCCTTCAGCTGAACCACTCTCAACAACCTGCTGAGCATCTTTGAAAGAAGAAATGGATGCCCCTTTCTTCTTCACTTCTTTATCAGCGATGGTTAGAGCCTGGAAACGGGTTCCAATATCATCTTCTGGTTCCACATATGAAAAGGAGGAGAGATGACTCACAATCATAGCCTGCTCTCCAAACACTGTTACCAACTTTCCTTGACTTACGAACTTGAGTTTTTGATGCAAGGTTGAAGTTACGGCACCTGCTTCGTGGATCCAAGGGCGGCCCAATAAGCAACTGTACGCAGCCTTGATGTCCATTACTTGGAATGTGATTTGGAAGGTATGAGGTCCAATCGTTATAGGCAAATCCACTTCTCCGATGACAGTCTTCCGGGACCCATCGAAAGCTTTGACAATAACCCCACTGACTCTCATAGGAGTGCCTTGAAAGGCTAACATTGAGAGAGTTGACTTTGGCATAACATTTAGCGAAGAGCCAGTGTCTATCAGCACACTAGACAAAGCGTCGGTCTTGCAATTAACAGAGATATTCAATGCCATGTTGTGGTTTCTTCCCTGCTCCGGGAGCTCTTCGTCACAGAAACTGAGATTGTTGCAAACAGTTATATTTGCAACAATATTGTCGAATTGGCCAATGGTGACATCATGATCCACAAATGCTTGCTCTAGAACCTTCTGCAAAGCCTCTCGATGCGCCTCAGAGCTCATCAGAAGAGATAAGATTGAAATCCTCGAAGGCGTGCTCAAAAGCTGATCCACTACGTTGTAATCGCTTTTCCTGATCAGCTTTAGCACTTCATCATCTCCCTTGCTATGATTTGTATTGCTTGACTGGCCTACTTGCTTAAAAGTGTTCTCTGATGGGGTTTCTTTATGCATCACAATTTCTTTAGTCTTGTTAGGGAACACCCTCCCGCTTCTGGTAACTCGGCTGACATCAGCAATGTTGACAACGGACGGCAATGGAACCTCCCTCCCGTTTTCAATCATGGTTGCATTATATCTGTATGGTATGGCCCTTTCAGACTGGTATGGCATTGGTCCTGGTACAGCAATGACCAATGGAGTTGCAACGTTCCTCCTACTGTCGTATGTGATCTCTATGGGTCCTGGTTCATTAAATTGTGGTATTATGACAAATGCCTCCTCATCAATTTCAACATCATTAGGGTTTCTGGGATACATTATTCTGATAGACCTTTGATCCAACATCCTCTGAAGATCTTCTCGCACTAAGCGACACCCCCGTTGATTAACAGAACAGACTCTGCACGCATTGTAATCATGTATCCCGTTATGGAAGTAGATAAGCTCTGCCAGCTCTGCATGCTTTTGCACTAAGGACCCTTGGATCAATCTGACGTCATAAACAACATATTCCCCTGGGCAACCGTGCACCATATTTACCGAGGCCCTTCCGTGTGGAGGTAAAGGATTCACTTGAATATTCGGATTGGTATCTTTAAACGTCAAGACACCATTTTTAATCAAATTCTGGACATCGGCCTTAAAACCAAAACAGTTTTCAATATTGTGGCCCGGCCCGCCTTGATGATAAGCGTAGAATTGGTCAGCTTTGAACCCATAAGTAGGATTCCTGGGCGGAGGGAGGGGAGGCCTTGTTCGAATATGCCCTTTTTGCAGTAGAGCTGGAAATAATTCTGCGTAAGTCATTGGTATGGGGTCGTAGACGGGTGTTCTCAGAATACGATTGTTGTTGTACTGGGGGTGAGCCTGTTGCGGAGGCTGTTGTTGCCGTTGCTGGAATTGTTGAGGTTGATGCTGATGTTGGTGTTGTGGAGTGGTTTGCTGATTTTGAGGGAAAAATGGCCGGTAATTAGGACCTGGAGCTGTATTGATAATCGGAGTGATTGCAGCCACCTGCTGCTGATAACTTCTTCTCTGGTGAATGGCACTAACTTCCTGCTCTTTCTTTCTGTGGAAACCATTTCCGAATTTCTTGATGCCACTGGATGACCCTGTTTCTTTTGCTAAGCGCCCTTCTCTAACGGCCTCTTCAAGCCGCATTCCCATATTTACCATTTCAGTAAAGTCACTGGGTGCGCTTGCGATCATGCGGTCATAATAGAACGTGCTCAACGTCTTCAGATAAATCTTGGTCATTTCTTTTTCTTCCAAAGGTGGGGATATTTGAGCCGCGACCTCACGCCACCGTTGAGCACATTCTTTGAAACTCTCCTTGTCTTTTTGCGACATGCTCCGGAGTTGATCTCTGTCCGGGGCCATGTCAAGGTTGTACTTATACTGTCGGATGAAAGCTTCTCCTAGGTCGTTGAAGGTCCGAATTTTTGTGCTGTCCAAACTCATATACCACTTGAGGGAAGCACCTGTCAAGTTGTCCTGGAAATAATGGATTAGTAACGGGTCATTGTCCTGCTGGGTGGACATCTTTCGGGCGTACATGATTAAGTGGCTCTGAGGACATGAGTTTCCTTTATACTTTTCGAACTCGGGTACCCTGAACTTGTGCGGAACCCTGACATTGGGGACCAAGCAAAGATCAGAAGCCTTTCTTCCGAACAGATCCTGGCCTCGGAGTGCTCTAATCTCATTTTGCATTTCTAAAAAACGATCTTGGAACTCATCCAATCTCTCGTCTACTCCTGCATTTTCGTTTGGTGCTGTGTGGAAAGGGGGATCTTCGTTGTAATGGGCAGTGTGTATTACAGGCTGAGGAGTAGTCATTACGGCAGCGACGTGTGAGACATGTGGTTGATGATTATCTGGTATGAAATCACGAGGGATGCCCCAAGGGAAACCAGTGGTTACAACATGTTGGGAATCATTGCTAGGGGCCGTGGTTGTTGGGATGGTCATGGCCTCGGTCCTCTGTCCAGTCTCCTGAGAATTTTGAGACGCCTGATTCTGCGCAGCGACCATTGTCTCCATCATATTGGTAAGTCTTTCCAAACTATCCTTCAAAGCAGTCACCTCTCCCCTGAGCTCTTGGTTTTCTTGCTCGAGTCTTTCCATCCTCCTGCGACGGTCAGCTCCGGTTTTGTATGGACGAAACAGTTTGACGACTGGGTAAAAAGACACGCATGAGCCTCATGTTTTATCAAAATGCAGCAAATGATGGAAATGTATGAATGCTATGCCACAAAATGTTAATTTCAGGAAAAACAATCACCAATATCAAAATTCAAATGTGCAACATTCAAAACATCACAGAGGTCAAGGACTATAGGAAAAACTCCAAACTTCATTCATTCTTAAATAATCAATACTTAAAATATCAAGTACAAATATTCTGGTTTGTTAACTATTACAAAAATAACACCAATTCTCTTCTGAAATGAACAAAATAAATAAAGCAAAATAAATTACAACTGTAAGACTAATTCTTGGGTCTCTGGGTACTGCATTCTTTCACCTCTTCCTTGAAAGTCTTCAACATGTTTTGGCACATTGAGAGAAAGTAACTCACAGCTGGGTAGGATCCATCGTCTTCGAATTCCCCTCTTGCCATAGAGAGTCGGAAAGGTAGCTCTTCTACTTGCAAGTTGCACCACTCAATAAGCTGATTAAGCTTATCTCGGTACATGTCTCTTTCCTTGATTCGATCTTGTACAACTTGCTGGTATCCTTGGAAGTGACCCCGCACCTCATCTCTTGCTGATTCCCAAACGTCGCGATCCTTGGTCAAAGCCTCGTATTGTTCCTTCCAATACCGGGCATTTCCTTCGGCGCGATTTACCTCTTGGCATTTGGAATCCCAATCTTCCACGGTGAACCGTGAGACATTCATGGCCTGCACCTTAAGCTCATATTCCCGATTCGAACTTCTCACTGCCTCCTCAAGTGCCGCGGTAAGCTCTGCAATCTTCTTCTCGAATTCAGCTCTTTCGATCTTTGCCTTTTTAGTCGCCCGAACATACCAATCCTCGTTACTCGCGCTCTTCCGGCAAACCCTGTTTAAATCCTCCTTCAAGTGAACCACCGTTCCATAAGTCTGATCCAGACACCCTTTAACATTATTCTTCTTTCGCTCTTCTTCGTTGGCCTTTTCTTGAATTGCTTCGACTTGAACAGTTTTACGAGCCAAGTCATACCTCAATTCATTCCTTTCATGGGTGACTCGGTGCAGTTTTGAACTGAGCTCCTCGTTTTCTTTCCCAAGATTGGCTACCTTCATTCGAAGTTCTTCTACTTCTTCAAGGGATATTGGTTCATGCACAGGAGGCTTGGGGAGTGTTTCTCCAGAAAAGGGTAGTTTGATGATTTGGACTCTTTCAAGAACCCACTGGCGGTAGGGTATCCTGACCACCCCATCTCTTTTCCTTAGCTCGGAGCCTTTGGTGTGAACTTTTTCCCAAGAACGACAAATCCTGAAGAGTAATGCTGGATCATTCACACCTCTATGGTGAAGTATCATTTCTTCCAATTCGGCGTCTTCGGGTTTTCCTAGCATAGGGTATTCGTGCTGCCGTATAGTCAAAATGGGATTATAGCTAATGCACCCTTTTGATCCCATTAGTGGCACATTTCTGAAGTTCCCACAGCTCATAATGATCCGGTCAACATCCAACTTGTTGGGATACCAGGCAATGTCTCTTTCAGTGAGGGAAGCTAGCATTTGAGACCATTCCCCGCCGGTCATCTTGGGAATTAGAGCATTGCGTTTGAAAACGTGAGATGTGAGCCATTTATACAGCAATGGGAAACAAAAAGTCAAAACAACATCTTTCTTCTCGTGACGGAGGTGGAGATTATAGAACACGTCTGCCAACAATGGATATACTGGGCTTCGATCTTCTTTCCAAACCGCCCAAAATATATTAATCGCCGCCGTATCAATGAAATCTTCGAAAGTGGGAAATAAAACCAGACCATAAATGAGGAGAGCCAATACATTGACTAAAGCAGCCCATTGACGTTCCTTTACTAATTTCTTACTTTCCTGCTCTAAAAATAGCCTATGGAAACCCCAAAACTCCCGCTTTTGCTTCCAGTTAGCTTTAGCTGTGGCAATGGGGATCTGAAGAGCTTTTGCTACTACCTCCACCTTAAGATCCCGACTGACGAGGGTGTAAGGTGATTTTCCTTTCATAGAAAATCCCAAGAACCCTTCAAATTCTCCCAGAGACGGCGTTAGCTGAAAGTCTTGAAACAAGAAGCTTCGCATCGGCGGATCATAGAATTGGGCCAAAGCTGTGAGACCCGGGATTTGTACGTCGACCTCCAGAAGATGAAGCACTTGACCAAACCTTACTTCAAGGGCCCTTTTATAGGAAGCAGGCATTTTCTCTAAGCAGTCCATAAGAACAATAGTGTTTGGTGAGAAAGCTTTTAGCTGTAGAGTCTTCCTTTTCCCTGAACTCATGACTGTTTTGAATGCGAGACAACAAATAGAGGTGTTTTCCTGAAATAACAAGATGTGCAAGTTATGATGCATATGCTACATGGTTATGAATGCACAAAGCTGGATCCGGGATAACAATGGGAGCTTGGAACTCCTAAAATGTAGGCTCTAGAGGGTCGGTCTATATCTTTCTACCCATAATGCCCACTCACAGGGTAGCTTTTATGGTGATGGTATAAGGATACTCAAGGTCACGGACGTTTATCGTACTAACGCCCCGCCGCAGGCTAGCTGCATTGTGACGATAATAACGATAAGGTCTACCTTGAGTGGAGTTCTCATGCTAGGCATGCAAGGAGCGAGTCCTTGGAGCCTAACATTACACAACTACCAAAATTGAAACCGGTTCTAGGGGGTCCCAGAATCACAGCCCTTTCATGAATCAGGTCCCGCGACAGGCTAGCTGCAGAGCATATATAATATTTAATTCTAGAACCAAAGTTATCATGGAGTCCATAAATGTGATAATTAATGATGCTACTACAGATGTTACAGAAGATGTTGGAACATCTGCTGACAGCCAAACTGAAGCTGAAGAAAAGAGTGATCATTCTGACTTCACTCAAACTGATGCAAGGACAGAACAATCCAGCAAACCTCCCTCCATCAGAATCCAGAAGGATCATCCCAAAGATCTGATAATTGGGGATCCCAACAGAGGTGTAAGTACTAGATCAAGAGAAGTGATTTCAGGTTCCTGCTTTGTCTCAAAAATAGAACCTAAAAACATCAAGGAAGCCCTTACTGATGAGTACTGGATTTGTGCTATGCAAGATGAATTAGGACAATTCACAAGGAATGAAGTGTGGAATCTTGTTCCTAGACCTGATGACATTAATGTGATTGGAACTAAATGGGTGTATAAGAACAAGTCAAATGAGCAAGGAGTTGTTACAAAGAACAAAGCTAGACTTGTAGCTCAAGGATACACACAAATTGAAGGAGTAGACTTTGATGAAACCTTTGCACCAGTAGCAAGGCTTGAATCAATCAGACTACTTTTGGGAATTGCTTGTATCTTAAAGTTCAAGCTATTTCAAATGGATGTGAAAAGTGCCTTTCTAAATGGATATCTTAATGAAGAAGTATATGTAGAACAGCCTAAAGGATTTGTTGATCCAAGCTGTCCAAATCATGTATACAAACTAAAGAAGGCTCTTTATGGTCTGAAGCAAGCTCCAAGAGCTTGGTATGAAAGGTTGACTACTTTTCTTATCAAGCAAGGGTACAGGAAAGGTGGAATAGACAAAACCTTGTTTGTGAAGGATGATGAAGGTAATGTCATGATTGCTCAAATATATGTAGATGACATTGTCTTTGGTGGGATGTCAGACAGGATGGTTAAACATTTTGTCACTCAAATGGAATCTGAATTTGAGATGAGACTAGTAGGAGAACTAACCTACTTCCTTGGATTGCAAATAAAGCAAATGGAGGATTCCATGTTCATTTCCCAAAGCAAGTATGCTAAGAACATTGTCAAGAAATTTGGGATGGACAATGCTACTCATAAAAGAACTCCTGCCCCCACACATTTAAAGCTGACTAAAGATGACAAGGGTGAGAATGTAGATCAAAGTCTATACAGAAGTATGATTGGAAGCTTATTATATCTGACTACTAGCAGACCAGACATATCCTTTGCAGTAGGTGTTTGTGCAAGATATCAAGCTGATCCAAAAGTCAGTCATCTAAACCAAGTCAAGAGAATTCTGAAATATGTCAATGGTACTTGTGACTATGGCATAATGTACTTTCATGGATGCAAACCAATTCTCACTGGCTTCTGTGATGCTGATTGGGCTGGAAGTGCTGATGACAGAAAAAGCACTTCAGGAGGATGCTTCTTTCTAGGAAACAATTTGATTTCTTGGTTCAGTAAGAAACAAAATTGAGTATCCTTATCTACTGCTGATGCTGAATATATTGCAGCTGGAAGCAGTTGTTCACAGTTGATTTGGATGAAGCAAATGCTCACTGAGTACAATGTCCCACAAGATGTCATGACATTGTACTGTGACAACTTAAGTGCTATTAACATATCAAAGAATTCTATCCAACATAGCAGGACCAAACATATTGATATCAGGCATCATTTCATCAGAGATCTTGTGGAAGAGAAAGTGATTTCATTGGAACATGTAGCTACAAATCTGCAATTGGCTGATATATTTACTAAAGCCTTGGATGCTACCTAGTTTGAAAACCTAAGGGGTAAATTGGGAATCTGCTTATGTGAAATTTAGCAGTTATGGAGATGTGCCAACATGTCATATGACATCGTGTGGCATGATCACCAGATGGCAGCACCAGTCTGGTCAAGCACCTTGTGTATTCCACTCCTAGAAATTCTCCAAGTAACGACTCTTATAAGAATATCAGCTCACTTTCAGCTATTCATCTTCTCATCATTTTCTCACAACAACTTGCTAACTTTCAGAGATCATCAAACTCAACCAATCTCAGTCTCTTTCTTCACCACATTCTAAAATGGCTCATCACCAAAACCCTAACATCTCTGAAGAAATCCTCAACAAGGAAGATGTGGTGCATGCAACCCCCATCTCTGTGGTACCCATGTGTCGCACCTCGAAAAATACGATCCTAAAATAAACAACAGAGTCGCCACCTAATTCTATTTATTCTACGAGAGAAAAGGGAGATATAGACACAACCTAAATAAAGGATAAGAATGGTCAACGAAACCACTAATCTAAGTTCGGGAGTCAGTTACGCAAGGGGAAGGTATTAGGCACCCCTCACGTCCGTTGTACTCAACGGGAACCTCTTAGTCTAGTTTGCGCTTAAAATGTTAACTTGTTATTATTGTCTTCTTTTAAGGAAATGTTTTAGTTATTATTTGTTATGGAGAAAGGTTAAGTTTTTTATTATTATGCTCGCGAAGGATTAAAATCCCCGTGCCTACGTATTCCCCTGTGCAATGGGAAAGTCAGAGCTTCGTAGTTCGTGCTACTACGATTTGTGTTTTTTTTATAGAACGACTGTTTGAAAATGATTCTACCGCTAAGTGTTGGCTTATTTGCGAGCTAGAAAGATTTAAACAGCGTTCGTTTTGAGAAAAGATGTTTGATCTTTGTTAAGTGTTTTAAAACGAGAGGGCGAATGAACCACGCGTGGGGCTAGCCCATGTTGCGGTTGCATTCAAGAACGTGCGGAGTGCGAGACTTCGGAGTTCAGTTACTCGCTAATTAATTATAAAATGAATTAAATTTGTTGGTATACGAACGGTGATTGAACCAACGCGTGGGGCTAGCCCATTTGCAGTTCAATCCAGAACGTGCGGAATGCTAGACTCCGGAGTTCCTTTTTTCCGTAAATTAATTAAGATGAATTGAATGTAGTGCAGATGGCGATCACAAAGTGACCGACTTACGTGTGTGCAAAAAGAAAGGGGGTTTATGAAACTATCCGGTGTATTTTAAAAGTGTTTATTTGGCATTGGACCAAATAAATGACTAGTTCTTTTTTTATGAAATAATTGTCTTTGAGGCGATCATGTTTATTATTATTATCTTGACAAATTATAAATCGAGATAAGAAAATAACGAACAAAAATCGATACGAACCGTACGTTCTCATCACAACCAAATGATAAGTAAAACAAGAACGAACAACATATGCATAAATAAAAAATATAAAGTAGCAAATTATATATAAAAAATTTTGACGAAAATATTAATGAAATAAATATCCTAATTAGATAAATAAATAAAAAAATTTACTTAGAAATTGTTAAATATATAGAAAGTAAAGTGAATAAATACAAAAAGAATAAGAAAAGAATAATGGATGGGTCAATCAGTCAAAACGGGTCGGGTCTTTTGACAAAAGGGGGCAAGAAACTTAAACCAACAAAATCAACGACTGAACTACTGAGAAATCCCATTCCTCTTCTCTTCAACCTAACGTTTTCCTCACCAGACCCCTCCATGCCTATCCACACAAACCTCTCTTTCCCAACGTATCATAGCATCTCAAAAAAGAAAAATCAAAGTTTTGGCTCTATTAACCTCTCAACAGCCCTAATCCCGAATCGAAATACCAACACTTGGCTCGACCTTTCACAAGCAAAAACGGGTAGACCGAGACAAGGCAAAACAAGAATGAAACCAGCAAACAAAACAATGGCATGAATGGCGATGCGCCACCGAGAGTTACGCTCGACGCTATGCAATGTTCATCAGTTTTTTAAGATTTAAGGAAAGAAAGAATACCTTCCGGAAGTTACCGGATCGAAGAAAAATTCCAAGGTATGTGTTGCCTTCTCTGCGTTTCAACCTCTTGCTCCGCCTCTGTGTGGTCCTTTCTTTTGCTCTCCGAACTCCTTCGCTCCTGCTCTTCGGTATCTAGTGATTTAAGATTGAAGATGATGTTTGCGCCGTTTAGGGTTTTTTGTGAACTTCAGGTTTTTTTTTCTTTGTTGTGAATTCGCTCTCTCCTTTTATAGCGTCGAAAATTAGGGTTTCTCCATTTTAAAATCTGCTGAGTTTTGCCTTTCGGGTTATTCCTGCTATGAAGTTTTTGCATCAAAAGTTGTTTTTGCCAAAAATGTGAAAAACTCGGTCCTGAAGCCTTGCTGACATTTTCTGCTTGCTTTTTGTTTGCTTATACTTTGACTTAGAAATCTCTTGGTTTGAAGCAACTGAGTTAGTTGGATTTTGGCTGAACTGAGTTTTAATTAGTTCCTTATAATTTGTCTGATTGTTAAATTGAAAGCTCGAGTTTTCACCGTGGTAAACCTTGGTTTTTAACTGATGTGCAAATATGTCTTTGGACTATTTTTGGTCATGACACTTGAAATTTATCTCTGATTTAGAATTGCTTGGCTAACTTGGTTTTTTCTTGTATGCATAAAGGTTTCCTATTGTCGTGCCCTGTTCATGAAGCCAAATTATCCTCAGACTCCAAATGTTTATCAAGACTATCTGAATTCTGGCCAGGTGTTTTCGGGAAGTATTGTTCTCATTGCTCTTTTAGTTTTCGGTGTTGATGTTGTTTGGAAAGCTCTAAAATCCCCATAACTCGAAATGCAGTAGGTACACAAGAGCTGGAAAGAATTTTGGTTGTTTCTATGGTGAATCTCGTTGTTGTTGAGATTGGGACCGCAGCCATATCAGGTCCTGCAATTCAGGTAGCTATTATTGCTTCTGAGACGTTTTGTTACGGCATTTGAACTACCAGAATATTCGGCGTCGAATGGCTTAGGTTCCAACGAACCACTTCCTGCATACCGTAAGCCAACGACACCTTACATCCTTAAAATTCTGCAAAAGAAAGATTGAGTTTGATCCTTGATTTTGTTGAACAAATCTCTCCTCTTTTTTTTTGCATATAAACACGTCGGATTGATGACAAGGTAGCCGCAGCAGATAGAGCACGACTTTGCTTCCTCTTGGGGTTGGACTGAATATGAACCTTTTGGCTCCCTGGTTTATCGTAACCTGCTTTGCTTAAAGCGAACAGTGACAACATCAGTCACACTTAATCCCAACTTTTCTGCAAGATAGGCTACATTCCCAACAATGATCAAGACACCTGATAAAGAGGTATGGTTTTTTTGTTAATGACAAAAATCTGATAAGGTTACAAATTTCCCATCATCCTTATATCTATGATTCCTGATCAGTGTGAATTTTGAGAAAAGGTTCAATGTTGAGGGGGTCAGGCCTTTTATGTCAACCCATGTCAAATTCGAACGTAAAACGCCACGGCCAGATTTGATCTTTTTCTTCTTCATGATCAACGAAAACCACTGCGGATACGGAAATATGCCGCTGCCATTGTTTTTCTGCAGGTTGGAAGAAAAAAAATACTTTGCTAACTCTTGAGACTTACCATTGTTTTGGCTGGATTGTTGTTTTTTATATTTGCAGGATGGATGACCTGGTGTAGCAGTGGCTTTCTGCAAGTCGTTCCGGACAATAGACGAGTCAGTGGCGGCGATGGATGGTATTTCTATTAGAAAACATGGCGCAGGCTGGAGATCTTGAAGTCGCCGGCCTCGCAGTAATGCAACTGCCACCATAATCGCTCTTGTAACACCAACATCGGTATGATTCTGCATTCTACTTCCAAGAATGTTTTTGAATCTGGTGAAGGATGGCTATACGTGGTGAAGAGGGGTGATTGCAGCCACCTGCTGCTGCCAATGTTTTTTTTGTAGAATGGATGTGTCTCTTTACTTTTTTAGTTAGAAAGCTGGTGCAGGTTGGTGAACTTAAAAATTTGAAATTTATTGATGTAGCTTGGATCAGCTCGAGGGAAATTTGTAGGACTCAACTAGGATCTTTCATCTGTGTCAGGAGACAACCCATAGGCCTTGTATGCCATTAACTTATAACAATGTAATCATAACAATTTCAATCCTGTTTATTATCATGAATTGACTTTCATTGCTCTTGTAACCTCTAGACTTATTCTTTGGGATTAAAAATGATGATGCTAATCTTGGACTTAAAAGAATCCCTCCTCTTTTATTACTATCTTGAATTCAACTAATTTGCCCTTGCAAATCAATTGTCAAAGTTTGAATAACCTTGTTTACTTCAAAACCGACTCTCAAAGGAATGCGTTTCGAACCACATATATTACTTTATCAACGACCCGTAAATTCCTCAAAACAAAAAGGCAATATCTCAAGACGTCTTAAAAATAACAATAAATCCGTGATTTGAAAGACTTGAGTGAGGGTAAGCAAAGACCTTCTTCCTCAAGATCTTAGATAAAGTGACTTCCTTCCAAAATAAAACTAACCATACTTAAATCTTATTCCGAACACGACTGCATGTTATGTAGCCGTAGAAGTAATAATCTTGATTGCAATGTGTTTTCTAATCCCATCTCGCATCCTGGATTATTCTCTCAACGAAACGACTCTTGAAACCTGAACTTGAGAACCTGATGAACTTTGTCTCTATGTTGGGAAGTAAAGACCATCCTGAACATTTGATAAAGCACGATACAAGCACCTAAGATAAAAATCTAAAGTCCACCTCCAAACTTCGAATGGGACAAGACCCCCGAAATTCCGTAAAACTAACCAAGAGGAATCCCAAATCCCAAACTTTGAGGAAAAACAGAAAGTGAAAATATGGCTATGACTTAATATAAATGTGGATGCAAAGTATGAATGCAAAAGATCGAAACAAAAGAAAGGAGGGCAAATTTTGGGGTGCAACAGCATGGATTCAACTCCAATGGACGAAATCAGAGGAAGTGTTCCTCTTGCTCAAAAGCCAAGAACCCCTACTGTGAAAAGGGCAAAGGAACCTGTTTTCAGCAAGGCCAAAGGCATGCCTTCATCATCAAACACCACTCCAAAAGCTTCTGCATATGTGGATGATTCCATAAAGGAGCTGGTAAACAGGATCCTATCTGAGCAAAGAGTGGTAAGTGGCATATCTATCCCTCTGAACACCATGCCAGCTCCACAAGAAGATCAACAAACTCAGGCTGAAAAGGACACTCCTGCTCAACAGGATGTCCCAATAGATGTTGAAACATCTGAAGACCAGCAAAAGGTCTCATCTCATACTGCTGATGATACATCTGAAGACCAGAAAAAGGCCTCCACTGATAGTGATGAAGAAACATCTGAGGACCAGCACAAGGCCTCCACTGAAGATCAAACCTCTGTTGATCCACCAGCTGAAGAGGAGACTGCTCAACCTCCTCCTGTTGTGAACATAGAGCATGATTCTGATACATAAATCATTGCTTCTGTCAACCCTAGCATAGCCAAAAGGCTTAGAACTAGGAAGGAAAAGAAGAATGCAGGACATGCAACTCCTGAGAAGAAGCAAGCTACACCAAAGAAGGACAATGCTAAAGTTTTCTTTGGTCCTACAAAACAATGGAGCAAGGTGCAAACACAAAAGAGGAAAGCTGTCACTCCTCCAGATTCAGATGTTGAAGAGGATGTCCCAACATCTCCACCAAAGAAGAAACCAGCACCCTCAAGGTCATCAACTGCTGTTCCAGAAGCTCCTCTGGACAACATCTCCTTCCATCATGTTTCAAGTGTGAATAGATGGAAGTTTGTTTATCAAAGAAGGGTAGCACTTGAAAGAGAGCTGAGTAGTAATGCACTTGAGTGCACAGAGGTAATTGATCTCATCTCTTCTTCTGGCCTTTTCAAAACTGTCTCCAACTTCTCTCCTTGCTATGAGCTGCTAGTCAAGGAATTCATAGTCAACCTCCAAGAAGATTGTGCTGATGGTAAGTCTGCTGACTTTAGAAAAGTATATGTAAGAGGGAGGTGTGTAGAATTCTCTCCTAGGGTTATCAACCACTACCTTGGAAGAGAATCTGATGGTCCAAATGAGTTAGGGAAGACTGATAACCAGGTTTGCAAGGTTATCACTGCTAATCAGGTCAAGACTTGGCCAGTCAAAGGGAAGCTGTCTGTTAGCATGCTGACAAGGAAGTATGCCATGCTGCATAGGATTGGAACTGCAAACTGGGTCCCTACCAACCATACCTCCTCAATAGCAACTGGGTTAGGCAGGTTCATATATGTTGTAGGTACCCAAACAAAGCTGGATTTTGGAGCTTATATCTTTGATCAGACATTGAAGCATGCTGGATCATCTGCAACAAAGCTGCCAATTGCCTTTCCTTCCTTGCTGTGTGGAATAATGCTGAGTCAGTATCCTGGTATCCACACTGAGAAGGATACAATTTGCAAAAGAGAAAGCCCTCTGGCCTTCCACTACAAGTTGTTCTTGAGTCATCATGCAGCTGATGTTGAAGCTCCCTCTGGGACATCTGCTGGTCCTTCAAAGGCAAAGTCTTCAATCTCCAAAGCTGCCTTGATTGCTGAGCTGAAGATCACTTGCAAAGAACTGGATGCAAGGAAGCAGAAGCTTGAGGAGATTATCCAAAGGCTGGAGATTGAAGAAAGTGCTCAGAAAATTGCTGCCTCTGATGAGGAGACTGAGGAAGAGGAAGAAACTGATTATGAGGAGTCTGAGTGAAACCTGTATGTGAGGAATATGTAATGACTGCTTCTGCATTGTAATTTTGAATTAGTAACTTTGGCCCCAAATTTATGTCTAACAAGGGGGAGAACTGAACAACAACAACAATGTATGATGCTGATTATTGATTAATGAAAATCTTCTGTTTGCTTCTGAACTAAAATTGTGATTTTAATGAAACATTTATGTTGCAACAAGTCTGAACAAATGTAGAATTGAGGGGGAGTAAACTCTCACATGACTCAACAGAAAAGAACTACTGTACTCTGATAAAAGAACTTCTGCTGCACTCTGATAACCAGAAAAGTATGTTAGCCAAAAATTAGCCAAAGGGGGAGTTTGTAGATGTTTAGAATTGGCAGAATTTTTGACCAACAAGAAATGTTGAATTCAGTTCAGGATGTTCCATCAGATGTTGGGACATTATCAAACAGAGTATAAGTAAATGAACTTAATTCAGGATGTCACACCAGATGTTGGGACATTGTATCAGTTAATGATATAAGTTCAGTTTACAGGATGTCACATAAGATGTTGTGACATTGTATCAGTAAATGAAGTAAGTTCAGTTTTTCAGGATGTCCCAACAGATGTTGTGACATCTCAAACCTGCTACCAGAATTAATTAATGACTACCAGAACTGAGTAAATTAAGGAAAGTTATCTGGAATTAATTATGGATGGATAAAACAGAATAAGGCGCATCTGTAGGGAGTGTTGTTATGTGACTTCAGCATAATCAGAAGAACTGAATCACCTAGAATCTAGGAAGTAACAAACCCTAATTCAAGGTGGAAGCAGCATGCGTTTCAGGATTGGTTAAACCTACAGAAAGCCCAAAATCCAAACACCTATTTAAGCAACAGAAACTCTCAGAATAGAGTACCAATTTCAGAAGACAAAATAGGGTGTTTTGTGTTTTAATAGCAGGTTGTGTTTATTGTACCACTTTATGAGCTTTTAAGCAAAAGTGTATTTGTGTCTTGATTGAAACTGTGAAGTAAGATCAAGCTGTTTTTGTTTGAAGTATGACTTCAATTTTATTAAACTTGTAAACAAGATCACTGTGTGATTGAGGGGGAGTGAGTTGGTACTCATATCTAAGTTGTGTCTTAGGTAGAAATTGCATTGGGTAGATATTAAGTGAAAGATTAAACTGGGTGGTTTAAGTCTAGAATTAATATTACTTATAGTGGATTTCCTCCTGGCTTGGTAGCCTCCAGATGTAAGTGTGGTTATACACTGAACTGGGTTAGCAAATTCCTGTGTTGTTTAATTTTCTTGCACTTTAAGTTTTAGTTAAGTCTTCAAGTGTTTAAACATCTCATTCGACATCTCATACCTGATCACAGAATTTCAAACCCTAATTTGGTGATATCCTGATCGCATATCGATCTTGGAAAAAATAGTTGCTGATCCCAATTCATCAAAGATTTCATCTATGGTTGGTATAGGAAAACGGTCACGTGCTGTAACAGCGTTTAGGGCTCGGTAGTCGACACAGAATCTCCAACTACCGTCTTTTTTTCTGACTAATAAAACTGGTCAAACGTATGGGTTGTGGCTAGGATTGATGATGCCTTCCTAAAGCATATCCTGAATAATAGTTGTCATGGCGTCTTTTTGTATGTGGGGGTATCAGTATGGTTTAACATTGACAGGGGAAGTATTAGGTAAAAGTGGAATATGGTGATCATGTGCTCGGGTAGGGGGTAGGCCTTGTGGTTTCTGAAAAACTGCATTAAAGGAGCTAAGTATAGTGGAAATTTGGCGTGGAAGAGATAAAGTTAAATTTGGGCTGAGATTTGTGGAATGTATTTGGGAGGTGGTATCGATTAAAGTGGTAGGCTGGTATAGTAATAAATGCATAGATGTAATTGAATCAGTGTGGATAAGGTGGCAAAGGTGGTTATAAGAAGAAAGGGTAGGAAGGGTTTTTGAATCTCCGGTAATTGTGATGTCATTGTTGTTGTAGGTGAATGATAGTTTAGGAATTGAGAAATATTCCATGAGGGGACCTAAAGTGCGTAACCACTCCATTCCAAGGACAACATCTGCACCCTCAATTGGTAGTAGGTGGAAAGTAATTGTGAACAAAGTGTTTTGGAGGGTGATTGGTACATGGGAGAAAAGACCTAAGCATTGTAACTTAGAGCCATTACCAACCATAATAGAAAAATTTGGAGTTTGTGTTGTGGGCAGTTTGAGGTAGTTTGCGATTTGGGGCTGTAGAATGTTGTGGGTGCTTCCGGTGTCTATCAAAACTGTGACTGTCAGGCCAAGAATAACTCCATTAAATTTCAGTGTTTTAGGTGATACTTGACCACATGCTGCTTGTGAAAATAATTGAAAGTAAGTTTCTTCCAATTATGGTGTGGGAATCATTTCCTCAATAGTAGCAGTGGTATCGTTTGAAGGGAAATCCTCATCATCAATTACTAGTAGCAAAATTTTTCCCGTTGAACATTTGTGGCCTGGAATGAATTTTTTGTCGCAGTTGAAACATAAACCTTGTGCATGCCGCTCTTGTAGTTGGGAATTGGAGAGGCAACGAATGGGGACTTTAGAAGTTTGAGCTGCTGGGATAGATTTGGTTGGTGCAGCTGTAGATACAATGGGTTGGGTTGATGGGATGGTTTTATGGTAATTGTTGGAAAAGGTTTTTGAATATTTAGGTTTGGATTCTCTTAACTTAGACTCAATAAGCTTAGACAGCCCAATGGCTTGGGAAATAGAGGTTGGTTTGAGAATGGAAATTTTGTTTTGAATTTCCGGAATTAAACCAGAAATAAAACAATTTAATATAGCATCATGTGATAAACCAACAACTTGGTTACCCAATTTTTCAAAAGCTGCTTGATATTCCACAAAAGAATTTGTTTGCTCCAGTTTAAACAATTCATCTTGATGATTAGTAAAAGTAGAGGGTCCAAATCTCAATTTCAAGGCACTAGTAAAAGAAGCCCAATCAGTTAGCAAGTGATTATGATGCATCCACTTAAACCAACCTAAAGCACCCCCCTTCATATAGAAAGACATCATTGCCAACCTATTTTCAAGGGGTAAATTGTAATAACCAACGAATTGTTCAGCTTGAAAAAACCATTCTAACGGGTTTGAACCATCAAAAAGAGCAAGTTCAAGTTTCGGTGTTCAGAAAGGGGGTAATGGTGGTATATTTTGGATCTGGTTGTAAGGAATTTGGTTAGGAAATGGGTTTGTAAAATGGGTGGTTTGATGAATAGTAGATTGAACAAAGGTGTAAGGTTGGTATGGTGGTGGAAGATGGGTTATGGGTGTAGGTGAAAATATTGTTGTGCTGGGTATATTAGATATGTGGGAAAAAGTTGCAGCATTTCTTAAAGGTGTGTTGTATGGTGATACCATGGTGGATAAGGTGATGTCATCATATGGATGGAAAAAGGAGGCTGATTTATACCTGAAGATGAGGTTGTTATCAAAACAGCAGCAGCAGTTGGTGTAGACCTTTAAATCAGCAGCTTGTTCAACGTTGCCATGATGGATTCGTAGCGAGAATCTGAGATTTGTTTTTCGTTGTCCATTCTTGAGTTGATGGTGTCGAGATTCATTTGTGTTTTTTCTAGATCTGAGTGGACTATATCGAAACTTTCATCTAGATCTGCATTAATTTGGTTGAGGGCATTATCAATATGGATATGAGATGTATGAACAGCTTGTTCAACTATTTCTTGAGGTGTGGGTTGGTTGGGTTTTAGGGGGGTCATGAATACAAAATGAAAGCACCAATGATGCAAGGGGATTAGCAAATATTACTAAAACTAGGGTTTATCATAAAAAGAACACAAAACCATAAATAACTAAATTTGATGAATAATTTTCTCTAGTCTCATTGAAAGCCAAGAGGAGCTTAAATATTGCAATAGACTTGCTGGACCACTAATGGGTCAGGCCCAAAAAGGAAAATGCAATTAATATTTATAAAATAACAAATTACTTAGTGACATAGTCTTTCATCAAAGAGGGTATTTTAGTATTACGTTTGGGCCTACTATCATTTAGTCCTGTAGGGGCTGAAGCATGATTTATTGAATGATAGGAACAATGTTGCTATGCCTATGAAAAATAAAACATGATAATGAAGTCCTTTGAAAGCCAATTGAAACAGGATGTTCCTTGAAGTAATAATAGCAGTACGCACAGACTAGAAGTAAACCAAAATATGAATGATCTTATAATGTCACTGTAGCGCACCCTTTCCTTATGTACAAAATAAAATTGTAATACTTCATTTCCATCATGCCTACTGTAATGCCACTTTGGTTATATTCAGAGTAAGAATTATATGATTTTGAGAATGCGTTGTAAGTGCTCTTTTATGGTAATTTAAATGTGATAAATTATTGAAGATATAAATAGATATTAAGATTAGAGAATGATCCTAATTATATATGGTTGTTGAAATTGCACATGCATCGTTTGTGTCAAGAGACAATGCTTTCTAGTTTCGTGAGAACTAGTGACTTGTCCCAAACCTAGAGCGGGGTTTGAAAGCTTAGCAAATGGACTTTTTGTATGTTATTGGTCTAGGGAACAAACTCAGTTTAAATATAAAAACAAAAAAATAATAACAAGTGATTGGTACCACATGCATGAGTTGCATTTGAGTCTTGCATTGAGTCTCATTATGTCTATGATTGCAATATGAGATTATGTGTATCATGTGAATTGTTGAATTGATGAAATTGTGGATTGTGAGTATATAGAGTCAGGAGAAAATATACCATTTTGGTATGCAAAATGGTGCAATCATGTCCCCTTGGAAAGATGGGAATATGGACTCGGCAGACATGGAAATGGGATGCTTACTTGAACATAATTGATACTGGTGGAAGATGTGAACCATCTTTTGCTTAGTTGCACTATCGTGAAGAACATGGGGTCTAACATCGGACTGAAAATGGTGTAGATGAGCAAGACATTATAATAGAATATATCTTCATCTCGAGATCTTTTTGGCTGGATTTGAATGACTGTAAATGGCTCAGTATTATTTGAATAGTTTTTTGTTGGTTGATTTGGAACAAAAGGAATAATATTATCTTTGGAGATGTTATAGCTAGTGTGAATGACATTATTTTCAACATTATAATTATGTCTTGATTTTCGCTTAGTGGGAAGTTTAATCCCAATCATAAATGTAATTTTTCTATGATTAGTATTAAAAATAATTTTCTTAGTCTTAAGCTTTTTTTACTTTTTCCGATCTTGGGATCTTTCTGTATTGAGTTAGTGTATCCTTGATACTCTTTTGATCAATACATATTTTGCTTATTAAAAAATACAGTGCAATAAGGTAGGGGATTATAAGTATTACTTTTGCTCGAACCTTGAAATATACCTTGTTAATTTTATTTTATTATTATTTTTAAAACACTACCAACCTATACAATTTTTATGTTTTAGTAACTAGTAATATTTATTGAATTCCTTATTTTCTTTTTTTTACCGTATATTTTATATGATATTCATTGAATTTTCTTGATTTTATTTTATTTTCTTACCATATATTTTATATGATATTTATTGAATATTTTGTTTAGATTTTTTATTATTGTTTTTTTATTTATTATTTTTTAGTAAGATTAATATACCACAATTTCATACCTTTTTTTATAATATAGGTTTTAGGATAAATTACAGTTTTGGTCCTCTGATTTAACTCGATTTTAGCCCTTTAGTTTTAAATTCAAATAATTTTGATATGTCTCGGGTTTTTCATAGAAAATCGATTAGATGTTTATTTAATAACTTATATAAAGTTTCACAATTGATTTATATATGTTTATTTGTCATGTTTCAAAAGTAATTTGTCATTAAAAAAAAAACTAGAATCATCATTAATTATGATTGGAGTAAATTCCCTTGGAATTTCTTAAAGTTATAGTTTTTGGTTTCCTCTAGTAGGTCTTTTGTCGATGATTATTTATTGATTCTATACGGGTTGAGATACTCCTAGTATTCCGGTTGAATCAATTTTGCTTATAAAAGAAAAGTTTAAAATTATGAGAGGGGCATTAAAATTGTTTAAATTTAAAATAGATAGATTAATTTTATGAAGTAGGTTAAATAGGGGACAAAAAATAAATTAAATATAGTTTTTATCTTTTAAAAATATAATACATTTATTATAATTAAATATTTAAAGTTCTTCTATACAACCAACTCATTTATTATTTATTTTTTGATAAGAAAATCCAATAAGGGGAGATTAAGGAAATCTCAAACCGAATACAACAAACGGGCCAAAGTCGACACCTTACAAAAAATCAAATGGGGATTTGTATCAATCATACAAACTACAACTCAAACTAGAGGGCCTACCCAACATTAAACCATACCAAGATGAAACAACAATGTCGTAAACTATATCGTCTATAATGCAAAACACGTCGTTAAAAAAAATCATTCCTAGCCTTCCACATGTTCCAGCACGCGTAACTCCAAATTGCGTAAATCTTCCTCTCCTTACATCTTCCCTGAACACGCGAAACCCACGTATTAGCATGGTCACACACATTCGATTCTTCAAAATAATCAATATCCACCCAAACACAAATTTTTCTCCAAATCAATTTAGATTTTTCACAGCAAGCAAAGAGGTGGTTTGAGTCATCGTCATGAAAAAAACAGAAAACACTAACCTTCTCATGGATATTAGTAATTATATTCCTTATGGCCAAATTCATTCGCGTAGGAATCCTATCAATAAACATTCTCCACGCAAAAATTTGAATTTTTAATGAGATATCTGTCTTCCAAACCACATAAATTATTGCTACAATACTAGCAACCCAAGAATGCGAGGCCGCCTGAGAAGTTATAGAATCGTACAAAGCTTTAACCAAAAAACTATGATCAACAATATCCTTCCATTACCACTTGTCTACCCTATCTAATGATGGAACAACATCATGAATCAATGACAGAAGGCCCTGTAATTGAGATTCCACCAAATGGTTACTAGAATCGACTATAACCGCCACATTCCAATGCCAAAATCCCTCAAACCAGTCCCATATCAAACTAATAGCAACATGCTTCAAACTACAAGCCTAAAAAACTAAAGGAAAAACGACTTTAAGAGGCTCCTCAAGAATCCATTTAGAATGCCAAAACGTCGTGTTTTTGCCGTCCCCCACCGAACTCACCATACAATTACGACATAACTCCACCATATTAGCTAAAACATCCTTAATCCACAGAGAATATGATTTGGAATAACTAAATTCAGGATACAATTGAAATTTAAAATACAAATTTCCATACCTCGCATAAAGAAATGGCTTCCATAGTTCTTTGTCGGCACAAGAAATTCTCCAAATCCATTTTGCAATTAAAGCTCTATTGAAATGACCAATGTGTTTAACACCAATACCTCCACAGCTTCTAGGCTTACATATAATGATCCAACTCACCCAAGACGTGAACTGATTACTCGAAGCTTCGGCCCAAAGAAACCTCCTATGTATAGCAATTATAATCTTGACAATTTTCTTAGGCATAATGTAAAAATCCATATGATGGATCGGGATATTTGCAAGGACATAATTAATAAGTGTGACTCTTCCTCCTATCGAAAGATTTCGGTCATTCCATCTAGATAATCTCTTCCTCAAGCACAAAATCATTGGTTCCCAAAAGGCGATACGATGGTGATTACCACCAATAGTGATCCCAAGGAATATGAAAGGAAAATGGCTAGAATCACAATGAAGAAAACTTTTGGCAGCTATCAAGTATTTGTCCTCCACACCTATTTCATAAATGCAACTCTTGGCATAATTAATCTTTAAACCCGAAGATAATTCGAAAGCTCTCAGAATAGCTTTGAACGCCCAAACATTAGACATTGAACCGTCTCCAAAAATAAGTGTATCGTCTGCGAATTGTAAAACAGAAGCAGCGGGGCAATAATCAACTTTGAATTCCTTCAAAATGTCACAATGAATGGCTCTTTTAACTAAGCTAGTCAACCCTTCAATAACTATTGCGAATAAAAAGGGAGATATGGGATCTCCCTATTTTAATCCTTTGTTCACTTCTAAATCATTTGACGGGCTTCCGTTAATAAGAATAGAAAGATAACCATTAAAAACCGACCCTCTAATCCACTTCATCCACTTCTAACCGAAACCCATAATAGCCATTACGTTTTCAAGATACCTCCAATTGACGTAATCCTACGCATTCGTAAAGTCCACTTTAAACAACAAATACTTCTTCTTAAACTGCTTCGCATAATCCACCATTTCACTTTCCTAAAGAACACCATCAAGAAGTTAGAGACCCGGTATGAAAGCTATTTCGTTTGGTGAAATCAACTTTTGAAACACCCCCACCTAGTTTTTTAGCAAGCATCTTGGAAATAATCTTCAACACACTACTAATAAGACTAATAGGCCTAAAATCTTCAAACTTTTGAGGATTATCGCACTTTGGTATCAAGGATATGAACGAAGATGAAAATGCCTTAGGCAAGTAACCAGTCCTGAAGAATTCGAGAATACAAGTAGTTATCTCAGTACCTATTGTAGATGTTTAGAATTGGCAGAATTTTTGACCATCAAGAAATATTGAATTCAGTTCAGAATGTCCTATCAGATGTTGGGACATTATCAAACAGAGTATAAGAACTTAATTCAGGATGTTACACCAGATGTTGGGACATTGTGTAAATGATTTAAGTTCAGTTTTTCAGGATGTCCCAACAGATGTTGTGACATCTCAAACCTGCTACCAGATTTAATTAATGACTAACTGATCTGAGTAATTTAAGGAAAGTTATCTAGAATTAATTATGGATGGACAAAAACAGAATAAGGCGCATCTGTAGGGAGTGTTGTTATGAGACTTCAGCATAATCAGAAGAACTAAATCACCTAGAATCTAGGAAGTAACAAACCCTAATTCAAGGTGGAAGCTGCATGCGTTTTAGGACTGGATTAATCTACAGAAAGCCCAAAATCCATACACCTATTTAAGCAACAGAATATCTCAGAATTGAGTACGAATTTTCAAAAGACAAAATAGGGTGTTGTGTATTTTAATAGCAGGTTGTTTTTATTGTACCACTTTATGAGCTTTTAAGCAAAAGTGTATTTGTGTCTTGATTGAAACTGTGAAGTAAGATCAAGCTGTTTTGTTTGAAGTATGACTTCAATTTTATTAAACTTGTAAACAAGATCACTGTGTGATTGAGGGGGAGTGAGTTGGTACTCATATCTAAGTTGTGTCTTAGGTAGAAATTGCATTGGGTAGATATTAAGTGAAAGATTAAACTGGGTGGTTTAAGTCTAGAATTAATATTACTTATAGTGGATTTTCTCCTGGCTTGGTAGCCTCCAGATGTAAGTGTGGTTATACACTGAACTGGGTTAACAAACTACTGTGTTGTTTAATTTTCTTGCACTTTAAGTTTTGGTTAAATCTGTCAAGTGTTGGAACATCTCATAGGACATCTCATACCTGATTACAGAATTTCAATTGGCATCAGAGCAGGCACCCTACCTGTTTATACTGGGTGAGATCTAGGGAATACAAATTCTGGAAACATGGACAGAGATATAGGATCAGTAAATAGACCACCTATACTGGATGGATCTAATTATGACTACTGGAAGCCAAGAATGATTGCATTCTTAAGATCACTTGACAACAGGGCCTGGAGAGCAGTCAACACTGGATGGGAACATCCTGTCCAAGACACCAAAGATGGATCAAAAGTGTTGAAACCTGAAGAAGAATGGAGTAAGGAGGAAGAAGATTCAACACTAGGCAACTCCAAGGCCTTAAATGCTTTATTCAATGGCATTGATAGAAACATCTTTAGACTTGTGCATCACTGTGAGTTGGCCAAAGATGTTTGGGACACTCTCAAAACAACTCATGAAGGAACATCAAAGGTAAAAATGTCAAGACTTCAACTTCTCACCACCAAGTTTGAAAACTTGAGAATGAAGGAAGATGAGTCAATTCATGAATTCTACATGAACATCTTAGATATAGCCAATACTTCTGGAGCCTTGGGAGAAAAGATGACTGATGAAAAGCTTGTAAGAAAGATTCTCAGATCTTTGCCAAAAAGATTTGACATGAAAGTCACAGCAATAGAAGAAGCTCAAGACATATGCACAATGAAAGTTGAAGAGCTCATTGGTTCCCTTCAAACATTTGAGATGGGAATGAATGACACAAATGTAAAGAAGAACAAAAGCATAGCCTTGGTGACAAATACTGATGAAGAAGATGATGATAAATCAGAAACTGGTGAAAGCTTATCAGACAACATTGCTATGCTTGGAAGACAATTCAAAAAAATTCTCAGAGGGATGGAAGGCAAATCCAAACCCAGTGGAAGATTCACAAACTCTTCTGAGAACAAAAGACCTTATGATGCTAACAGAAGGTCAAATTATGATGAAAAGACCAGTCAAGAAAAAGGAATTAAATGCCATGGATGTGAAGGATATGGACACATCAGGAATGAATGTCCTACTTACTTAAAAAGGCAAAAGAAAGGACTCTCTGTAACCTGGTCTGATGAAGACTCAGGAGGTGATTCAGAAGAAGAATCAGCTAAGCATATCACTGCTCTAGCTGGATTATGTGAATCTGAAAGTGAATCCAGTGATGGGGAGCTTACTTTTGAAGAACTTGAGCAAGCATACAAAGATCTATACAAAAGAAGCACTGAAATATGCAGTGAGGTTATAAAGCTAAAGAAGCAGAATGAGGCACTAGAAGATGAAAAAGCAAGTGATCAAGAGATCATTGACACCTTGAAAAGTGAAGTAAGTCTTCTCAACTCCAAGTTGGAACACATGTCCAAATCTGTTAGAATGCTGAACAGCAGCTCAAGTACACTGGATGTTATTCTCAACAACAATAAGCATTCAGGGGATAAAAGTGGATTGGGATTTAACAGAGTTCATAAGGATGAAGCTAGCTCTAGCAAAACTACTTCAAAGTCCATACAGTCAAACAAGATGTCCCAACAGATGCTTCAACATCATGAAAAGAACACAAAGTCAAACATAATGTTCCAACAGATGTCTCAACTTTCTGAAAAGAACAAAATGAAGAAGAAGTATCAAAGATGGAGATGTCATCATTGTGGAAGATTTGGACATATCAAACCTCATTGCTATAAGTTGCATGGATATCCAAATCAGATGTATCAGCAACCTTCTAAGCAGAAAATAGAAGTTACCAAGAAAGTGCTGCATAGACATTAAAGAAATCAGCAACCTCCTAAGCAGAAGACATAGGTCATCAAGAAGGTATGGAGACCAAAAGCTAGCATTCAGGCTGATCAAAGCTACATACCCAAGAACAAGATCAACAATCAATCTTGGAAATCTACTGATGAACAATACACAGGGCAGAGGCATCAAAAGAAATCTCAACTCAAATGGTCAAAGAAAAGTGTTGCATATATAGCACATACATCACTAAGAGTATCAGCTAAAGAAGACTGGTACTTTGACAGTGGATGTTCAAGACACATGACTGGATTTAAGAATCTGCTAGTAGACTTAAAGTCACATTCATCCAGATATGTAACCTTTGGAGATGGAGCTAAAGGAGAAATCAAGGGAGTTGGGACCTTGGACTGTCAAGATGTTCCAAGACTAGATGATGTGCTGCTAGTTAAAGGTTTAACTGCTAACCTGATCAGCATAAGTCAATTATGTGATCAAGGGTACAGTGTAAACTTTACCAAAACTGAATGCATAGTGACTAACAAAGAACAAGAGGTTGTCATGAGAGGAGCCAGATCTAAAGACAACTGTTACATGTGGGAATCTCAAGACTTCAGTCTCACTTCAACTTGCTCTTTAGCTAAAGAAGAAGAAGTGAAACTATGGCACCAAAGACTAGGTCATCTTCATTTCAGAGGCATAAAGAAGATAATATCTATGGATGCTGTAAGAGGTATTCCAAAACTGAAGATTGATGATGGCAAAATATGTGGTGAATGTCAAATAGGCAAGAAAACCAAGATGTCCCATCCAAAGCTCCAACATCTGACAACTTCCAAAGTTTTGGAACTATTGCATATGGATCTTATGGGACCTATGCAGGTTGAAAGCCTTGGTGGCAAGAGGTATGCCTATGTGGTGTTTGATGACTTTTCAAGGTATACATGGATAAATTTCATCAAAGAAAAGTCTGATGTATTTGATGTATTCAAAGACTTATGCCAAAGAATACAAAGGGAAAAAGCCAGCTGTGTGATCAAAATAAGAAGTGATCATGGAAAAGAATTTGAGAACCAAAAGTTCTTAGATTTCTGTTCTTCAGAAGGAATCAATCATGAATATTCTTCACCAATCACTCCTCAACAGAATGGGATTGTTGAGAGGAAGAATAGAACTATCCAAGAATCAGCAAGAGCTATGATCCATGCTAAAAAGTTACCTTTGTACTTCTGGGCTGAAGCTATGAACACAGCTTGTTACATCCACAACAGAGTTACTCTAAGGAAAGGAACTTTGTCCACAATCTATGATGTCTGGAAGGGCAGAAAACCCACAGTTAAGTACTTCCATGTGTTTGGAAGTAACTGTTAAATTCTGGCAGATAGGGAGCAAAGAAGAAAAATGGATCCTAAAAGTGATGAAGGGATTTTTCTTGGATACTCTATAAACAGCAGAGCATATAGAGTATTTAATTCTAGAACCAAGGTTATCATGGAGTCCATAAATGTGATAATTGATGATGCTCCTACAGATGTCCCAGAAGATGTTGGAACATCTGCTGATATCAAGATTGAAGCTGAAGAAAAGAGTGATCATTATAACTTCACTCAAACTGATGCAAGGACAGAACAATCCAGCAAACCTCCCTCCATCAGAATACAGAAGGATCATCCCAAAGATTTGATAATTGGTGATCCCAACAGAGGTGTAAGCACTAGATCAAGAGAAGTGATTTCAGGTTCCTGTTTTGTTTCTAAAATAGAACCTAAAAACATCAAGGAAGCTCTTACTGATGAATACTGGATTTGTGTTATGCAAGAGGAATTAGGTCAATTCACAAGGAATGAAGTGTGGAACCTTGTTCCTAGACCTGATGACATAAATGTGATTGGAACAAAATGGGTGTATAAGAACAAGTCAAATGAACAAGGAGTTGTTACAAAGAACAAAGCTAGACTTGTAGCTCAAGGATACACACAAATTGAAGGAGTAGACTTTGATGAAACCTTTGCACCAGTAGCAAGGCTTGAATCAATCAGACTACTTTTGGGAATTGCTTGTATCTTAAAGTTCAAGCTATTTCAAATGGATGTGAAAAGTGCCTTTTTAAATGGTTATCTTAATGAAGAGGTATATGTAGAACAGCCTAAAGGATTTGTTGATCCAAGCTGTCCAAATCATGTATACAAACTAAAGAAGGCTCTTTATGGTCTGAAGCAAGCTCCAAGAGCATGGTATGAAAGGCTGACTACTTTTCTTGTCAAGCAAGGGTACAGGAAAGGAGGAATTGACAAAACCTTGTTTGTTAAAGATGAAGAAGGAAATGTCATGATTGCTCAAATATATGTAGATGACATTGTCTTTGGTGGGATGTCTGACAGGATAGTCAAACATTTTGTCAACCAAATGGAATCTGAATTTGAAATGAGCCTAGTAGGAGAATTAACCTACTTTCTTGGACTGCAAATAAAACAAATGGAGGACTCCATGTTCATTTCCCAAAGCAAGTATGCTAGGAACATAGTCAAGAAATTTGGAATGGACAGTGCTACTCATAAGAGAACTCCTGCCCCCACACATTTAAAGCTGACTAAAGATGAAAAGGGTGAGAATGTAGATCAAAGCATGTACAGAAGTATGATTGGAAGCTTGTTATATCTGACTGCTAGCAGACCAGACATAGCATTTGCAGTAGGTGTATGTGCAAGATATCAAGCTGATCCAAAAGTCAGTCATCTTAATCAAGTCAAGAGAATTCTGAAATATGTTAATGGTACTTGTGACTATGCCATAATGTACTTTCATGGATGTAAACCAATTCTCACTGGCTTCTGTGATGCTGATTGGGCTGGAAGTGCTGATGACAGAAAAAGCACTTCAGGAGGATGCTTCTTTCTAGGAAACAATTTTATTTCTTGGTTCAGTAAGAAACAAAATTGTGTATCCTTATCTACAGCTGAAGCTGAATATATAGCAGCTGGAAGCAGTTGTTCTCAGTTGGTTTGGATGAAGCAAATGCTCACTGAGTACAATGTCCCACAAGATGTCATGACATTGTACTGTGATAACTTAAGTGCTATTAACATATCAAAGAATCCTATCCAACATAGCAGGACCAAGCATATTGATATCAGACATCATTTCATTAGAGATCTTGTAGAAGAAAAAGTGATTTCATTGGAACATGTAGCTACAAATCTGCAGTTGGCTGATATCTTTACCAAAGCATTGGATGCTACTCAATTTGAGAACTTAAGGGGCAAATTGGGAATATGCTTATGTGAGATTTAGCAGTTATGGAGATGTGCCAACATGTCATATGACATTGTGTGGCATAAGAACCAGATGGCAACACCAGTCTGGTCAAGGACCTTGAGTATTCCTCTCCTAAAAAGTCTCAAAGTAACGGCTACTTTTATTATATCAGCTTGCTTCCAGCTATCCATATTCTCATCATACTCTCAAAAACGACTTACATTCTCTAACTGTTCTTCAGAAATCATCAACCCTAAAACTTTTCATCCACCTTCTTTGTAAATGTCTCAAAACCCTAACATTCCTGAAGAAATTCTCAACAAGGAAGATGTGGTTCATGCAACCCCCATTTCTGTGGTACCCATGGAGTCAACCCCAATGGACGAAATCAGAGGAAGTGTTCCTCATGCTAAAAAGCCAAGAACTCCAAAAAGAACAAAAGATCAAGTTTGCAGCAAATCCAAAGGCATTCCTTCACCAGCAAACATGCCTCCAAAATCTTCTGAATATGTGGATGATTCCATTAAGGAGTTGGTAAACAGGATTCTTTCTGAACAAAGAGTGGTTAGTGGCATTTCTATTCCCTTGAGCACCATGCCAGCTCCACAAGAAGATCAACAACCTCAGGCTGCAAAGGACACTCCTGCTCAACAGGATGTCCCAATAGATGTTGAAACATCTGAAGATCAACAAAAGGCCTCATCTGATGCTGCTGTTGAAACATCTGAGGACCAGAAAAAGGCCTCAAATGATAGTGATGAAGAAGAATCTGAGGATCAGACCAAGGCCTCAACTGAAGAGCATATCTCTGCTGATCAACCAGCTGATGAGGAGACTGCTCAATCTCCTCCTGTTGTGGACCTAGAGCATGATTCTGATACAGAAATCAATGCCTCTGTAAGACCTAGCATAGCCAAAAGGCTCAGGACTAGGAAAGAAAAGATGCAAGCAGGACATGCAATTCCTGAGAAGAAGCAAGCTACCCCAAAGAAGGACAAAGCTAAAGTTGTATTTGGTCCTACCAAACAATGGAGCAAGGTGCAAACACAAAAGAGGAAAGTTGTCACTCCTCCAGATTCAGATGTTGAAGCAGATGTCCCAACATCTCCTCCAAAGAAGAAACCAGCACCCTCAAGGGCATCAACTGCTGTTCCAGAAGCTCCCTTGGAAAACATCTCCTTTCATCATGTTTCAAGTGTGAACAGATGGAAGTTTGTCTATCAAAGAAGGGTAGCACTTGAAAGAGAGCTGAGCAGTAATGCACTTGAGTGCACAGAGTTAATTGATCTCATATCTGCTGCTGGTCTCTTCAAAACAATCTCCAACCTCTCTCCCTTCTATGAGCTACTTGTCAAGGAATTCATAGTCAATCTTCAGGAAGATTGTGCCAATGGTAAGTCTGCTGAATTTAGAAAAGTCTTTGTTAGAGGCAGGTGTGTAGAGTTCTCTCCTCAGATCATCAACCAATACCTTGGAAGAGAATCAGATGGTCCAAATGAGCTAGGGAAGACTGATAACCAGGTCTGCAAGGTTATCACTGCTAACCAGGTCAAAGCTTGGCCAGTTAAAGGAAAGCTCTCAGTGAGCATGCTGACAAGGAAATATGCCATGCTGAACAGGATTGGTACAGCAAATTGGGTGCCTACCAATCACACATCTTCAATATCCACTGGCTTGGGCAGGTTTATTTATGCTGTGGGCACTCAAACTAAGCTGGATTATGGAGCCTACATCTTTGATCAGACTTTGAAACATGCTAGCTCATCTGCAACAAAGTTGCCAATAGCTTTCCCTTCCTTGCTGTGTGGAATAGTGCTGAGTCAGTACCCTGGGATCCTCACAGAGAAAGACACAGTTTGCAAAAGAGAAAGCCCTCTGGCCTTTCACTACAAGCTGTTCCTGAGTCATCATGCAGCAGATGTTGAAGCACCCTATGGGACATCTGCAGGTCCTTCAAATGCAAAGTCTCCAATCTCCAAGGCTGCATTGATTGCTGAACTGAAGAGCACTTGCAAAGAACTTGAAGCAAGGAAGCAGAAGCTTGAGGAGATTATCCAAAGGCTGGAGAGTGAAGATGATCAGAAAGCTGCTTCTTCTGATGAGGAAACTGAGGATGATGAAGAAACTGACTGTGAGGAATCTGAGTGATTATTTGTATGTGAGGACAAATGTATGACAACTGCATTGTAATTTAGAATTAGTGACTTTGGCCCCAAATTTGTGTCTAACAAGGGGGAGAACAACAACAACAACAATGTATGATGCTGTTTAGCTATGAATGAAAAACTTCTGTTTGTTTCTGAACTGAACCAGTGTGTTTTAATAAATATTTCTGTTGTAACAAGACTGGATACATGTATGTTTGAGGGGGAGTAATCTCAAATATGATTCAACAGAAAAGTAATGCTATACTCTGATAAAAGAACTTCTGCTGCACTCTAAAAAAAAATCAGAAAAGAATGTTAGCCAAAAATTAGCCAAAGGGGGAGTTTGTAGATGTTTAGAATTGGCAGAATTTTTGACCAACAAGAAATATTGAATTCAGTTCAGAATGTCCTATCAGATGTTGGGACATTATCAAACAGAGTATAAGAACTTAATTCAGGATGTCACACCAGATGTTGGGACATTGTGTAAATGATTTAAGTTCAGTTTTTCAGGATGTCCCAACAGATGTTGAGACATCTCAAACCTGCTACTAGAATTAATTAATGACTAACTGATCTGAGATATTTAAGGAAAGTTATCTGGAATTAATTATGGATGGATAAAAACAGAACAAGGCGCATCTGTAGGAAGTTTTATTATGAGGCTTCAGCATAATCAGAAGAACTAAATCACCTAGAATCTAGGAAGTAACAAACCCTAATTCAAGGTGGAAGCTGCATGCTTTTAGGACTGGATTAACCTACAGAAAGCCCAAATTACAAACACCTATTTAATCAACAGAAACTCACAGAATTGAGTACGAATTTCAGAAGACAAAATAGGGTGTTGTGTTTCAATAGCAGGTTGTTTTTTATTGTACCACTATATGAGCTTTTAAGCATAAGTGCATTTGTGACTTGATTGAAACTGTGAAGTAAGATCAAGCTGTATTGTTTGAAGAATGTCTTCAATTTTATTAAACTTTTAAACAAGATCACTGTGTGATTGAGGGGGAGTGAGTTGGTACTCATATCTAAGTTGTGTCTTAGGTAGAAATTGCATTGGGTAGATATTAAGTGAAAGATTAAACTGGGTTGTTTAAGTCTAGAATTAATATTACTTATAGTGGATTTCCTCCTGGCTTGGTAGCCTCCAGATGTAAGTGTGGTTATACACTGAACTAGGTTAACAAACTACTGTGTTGTTTAATTTTCTTGCACTTTAAGTTTTGGTTAAATCTGTCAAGTGTTGGAACATCTCATAGGACATCTCATACCTGATTACAGAATTTCACCTATAACCTCCCAAAATAATTTAATGAACTTGAAATTAAGACCATCAATCCCTGGGCAGTTATTGTCATCGCAACTGAAAACCGCTTGTTTCACTTTAGCACTATCAAAATCAACATCCAACAACTCCCTATCAACTTCATCTAAGGTACATAAATTATCATCTCTAAGACGAAAAGGCAAGTCAGGCTGAAGCTGGAATTTGTTCTCAAAGAATTTGATTGTCTCTCGCTTAATATCATCAGGTTTGTCCAACAAGCACCCTTCCATATTGATAGCTAAAATTGGATTAGATATTTTCCTCCCATTTATAGCAGCATGGAAATACTTTGAATTACTATCACCATTCCTAATCCAATTTATTCTAGATTTTTGCTTCAGCATACTTTCCTTCCGCCAGAGCTTCCTCCAAAATTCTTCCTGTGCATTGATAGATGCTTTCAAGACATCCTCTGTATTACCTGAACTACCTTCAGACATCAAGATATCACGATGATTAATCTCAGCCACAACATTCTCAATATGAAGATCTAACCAGCCGAAAACATTTTTGTTCCAGTTTCATAAATCTGACTTAAGAGCTCTGAATTTGTTAATCAGAGTATTCCAACAAGAACCAGTAAATCTATATGAATTCCATGACAAAGTTACAAATGGACAGAACTCCTTATGATCAAACCAGCAGTTAAACGATCTAAATGGCTTAGGCCCCCAATCCATTCTATTCTCCTTTAACAATACAAGTTTATGGTCAGAAATGTCCCTATCCTTAACCAATTGGCTTTTCAACGAAAACAATTCAATAATCGAATCGTCAACCAAAACTCTATCAAGCCTGCTCCTACTTGATCCATTATACTTGAACCAAGTAAATTTGTCACCAATAGAAGGAAGGTCAATAAGATTAAGATCATCAATAAAAGAACTGAATTCTAACATCTCACCATTGCTAGAACCGTTTCTTCCTCTTCTTTCATCTCTATGCTTTACTGAGTTAAAATCACCTCCCAATATCAAACCTCCTCTAGGTAATCTCTTCTTAGCCGAAATCAAATCCTCCCAAAGCCTTCTTTTGTTAGTTATCCCGCAAGGCGAATAAACATTAACCATGTAAATAATATGAGTCTTTCACATAAATTGGATACCAAGATAACCTTTGCCACTAAAACTCATCTGAGCAGAAATAAAATTACTATTCCACATAGTTGAGATACCCCCTAATCTACCTTTAGACTTAATAGCATACCACTCGACGTCTTGATCACGCCACAAGCTATTGACAACGGAAGAATCCATTTCCAAGATCTTAGGTTCCTAAAAAAGACAAATCCCATCATTTCATCTACCAATAATTTGTGCAATTATCCTTCTCTTCATAAGATTGCAACAACCTCGCACATTGAATGATATAAGATTCATAAACCACCCCTAGATACACCCTTCTTTCTGGAATTGACTTCTTTATCCACTCTATCCAAATTAAACAACATTCCTTCAATATCATTTTCATCTTCATCTGTAATAACACCCATCCTCCTAATTGACTGCCACAACTTCTCAGGAACCTTCTCAAAGATCTTTTTACATCTTGAGTGTCCTTTGATCACATCAGATTCAATCATTGATTCACCATACCGCAAGGAGGAGTTGGAGTTAGCCAGGGTGCATCTAATCTGATTCCTGACAGAGTCCGCCTCATTAGATAAATAGGAGCATCCTTCTTAATATCAAGTTCAATCACTGTCGCATGAAATAGAGAAGAGAAATAAGGAGGTGTATACAGGATTTTTACACAATCATAGACCTTATTAAGCAATTTTTCCTTTTTACCAGGCTTGGCCTAATTAGACGGTCCAATTAATCCCCCAGATGGCCCAATGATGGGGTCAGAGCAGCTTAAGTCAACATAAAACTCATTGATAGTTGTGGTTTTTTAAAAGTAACTGAACGCTTAAAATTAGGGACATTAGTTGACTTTGCATTATGCGTATTTGCACCTGGCCCACCACAATCATATCACCACTATTATCATTTCCCAACACAAGCTCATCCTTATCACACCCATTAATGTCAATAGGACACCTGGCATCACCTGTTATGCTTTCACCAACTTCTGAAACATCATCAGAATAGCAAGTCCTTTCTTCTAACACACAACCTTTGTGGTTCCCACGCGCCTTCATCATCTGGATTAGACGGTGGGTCACCAAAATCATGGTCTGAATCTTCATCTTCAATCTCATCACCGTAACCAGAAACTAAAGCCTCCCCGTAGCAATCTTCAACCACCGAAATAATGAATACTTATTCATTAATCTCAACCGCAACTTTTTCCAACAACAAAGCAGGTTTTGCCATTTTAATATACATACGAGCAACATCAAAACTCACTTTGTTCTCAGTCTTCTCATTGCAAAAACAGAAAGTGCCAAAGCTATAAACAATGTTCCTAAATTAGTCTCGTTCTAGGCAATGCACGGGAGGCCAAAAAACTTGATCCAAACGAATATTTCCTTATTAACCTCTGACTGGGTCTAAGGTCTAAAATCCCTAAACCAACCATCCAGGATTTCCCTAGACTCAACAATGAAGGCCTCTACATCACCATCATCTATGTCCTCCAAAAGGCAATTGAAAGCATCGATCGATATTGCTTTGATACTGAAGAAACCTTCCTCAAACAACAGATTTTGGATGGAAAAAGCATCGCCTCCTTCCATCACTTCTCCAATCGACATCCTCAGAAATCTCTCCGAATCCGAAACCTCCATCACGACAGGTGGCACAACAGAGGACTTAAGACCCTCTCCCTGATTTATATCCTTAACTCCCCTGACAACAAAATCAAAGGATTTGTCCATTGTAACTCCCTCCTACAAAATACCAAGACCACCTTTTCCTCCTTTAACCCCATCAGAATAACTATGCCTCATATGACCACTAACAACACATCTCTTAGGTTCATCCTTGAATCTGGGAATGTTAACAAAGATCCTTTTTCCCTCCAGAATAATACTATCAAGGTCAATGGACAAAATACGTAAATAATGCACCTTTCTGAATTTTGCAAAGCCAAACCTTTTACCTCTTCTATTTCTTCGCGCAGAAATAAACTTCTCAGAGATAACTCTGTAGTCTTTGAATACTTCAAACAAATCTTTCCCATTCATACCTTCTGGGAATTCATTCATATAGAAATAAGTTGTATGAACCCCATCTCCGGCCCCTTTTCCATGATTCTCCTTCCAAACCAAGAAACCCCATTTGTTCCCAAATCTTTTCTTATGTATCACCTTCTCCCAAACCATGATAATGATCCAAAGACTAAACAAAATTGAACACTAAAATAAATATGCAAACCTACCAAAACCAGAACCTCAATACGACATCCAAGTTCTTCAAAGGAATCAGATGATAACTCACTAAGGAAAATACCAATTTCCAAGGTCCCTAGCCATAAGGATAGGAGTTTAAGCCGAAAACAATAGCAAATTTCACCTAACTATACATGGTTCCTGAGAAGGGATGATGTAACTCCCATATAATATATATCTAGAATAATATCATACAAGTGTTATTTTTGGTACTAACACCATCATAAGTGCCTAATATCATAATTCACATTCTTGACCAATACTAAAAACAATATAAACTTTGGTACAAGACATGGAAATTATACTAAAACAAAAATGCTAAGATCAATACAATATCCATTATTGTATAAAGATAAAATACACAGCGGAATCTAAATATATGCTTCTCTTGAAACATCCCGAGCATAGCTCCACTTGTAAATCAAACCTGCAAAAGAAATTTGAAAAGCAATAACAATAGTAGGGTGAGATATCAACATCTCAGTGAGTTCCCTATCTTAGAGTTCTCTCGGATCTAAAGATTCGAATCTAATCGCTACTCGAGTCTTTGATCACTTCTCTACAAGGAACCAAAACAAGATGGACACGTCCATACATCACTCTTAACACTTCACATGGGACTTAGTGGAATACCCACCTCAAGTGTTATCGGCAAGGCTTCCCGTGGGACTCAGTGAAATAACCACCTCAAGCCACTACCTAAGTCTTTACAGATGCTTCCCGTGGGACACAAAGCAACGCACCTCAAGGCTTACTCAAGACTTCATCGGGCAAGACTTCCCGTGAGACTCAATGTAATACCCACCTCAAGTGACTACCAGGCTTCCCGTGGGACTCAGTGTAATACCCACCTCAATCCTAAACCATGCTTCCCGTGGGACTCAGTGTAATACCCACCTCAAGCCTAAACTAGGCAAGACTTCCCGTGGGACTCAGTGAAATACCCACCTCAAGTCACTACCAGGCTTCCCGTGGGACTCAGTGTAATACCCACCTCAATCATAAACCATGCTTCCTGTGGGACTCAGTGTAATACCCACCTCAAGCCTAAACTAGGCAAGACTTCTCGTGGGACTCAGTGAAATACCCACCTCAAGTCACTACCCGCCTCACCAACGACACCTCAAGCCTTTACGGATGCTTCTCGTGGGACTCAGTGTAATACCCACCTCAAGACTTACTCAGACTTTATCGAGGATATTGTGTGCTACGCGCCAACGGTTCGCATCAACCTAGGGTAGTCCTAACTACCTCACAAGTTTTTTCTTTTTATTCTCACAAGCTCACAAATTCCCTAATTAACATAATTACGGTTAATCGGAAAATCGGATAAAAGTCGGCTCAAAATAATATTTTTCGGTCTCAAAGATAGAACATATTATTAGCTTCAAAATAATAAAAAGAACACATAAATCGGATAAAGGATGAAGAAGTTAAGAAGCTTTAAAAGAGGAATCAAAATTAATATTTTTAATCGGCATAAAATAAATAATTATTTTCCACTTCAAAAGTAATTATTTCCTCTACCATTGGATAGTACGTTGTCTTAGCTTTCCAACGATATAAAGTTTGCCTCAATCGGATATCCGAGTAAAAAGTTATGAATTTTCTAAGAAATGTCATTTTTCAGAACACAACAGTGGTAACCGGTTACTACCAGAAGGGTAACCGATTACCGGTGTAAAATTCGCCAAAAAACTCAATTTTTCAATGGGTAACCGATTACTACCCATAGGGTAACCAGTTACCACTGCACCAGAAGCTGGAAAAACCCTATATTCTCATCATAAAACTCATCCAAACTCATTCCTAACATTATGGATCATCCAAGCAATCATAGTAGATTTAATGTACATGTATCCCGACTATTCTACCCAATTAATTCAAAATTTTAACCGTTCAAACTCCTGATTCTACTATCTCTATCATTTTATGCCCTAACTCAAGAACACTATAAACTCTAAAATAAAAGCATCTATCTAGAACCCATCTTGACAATGATGAGGAGTTTGATGAAGATGGAGATTGATGAAGAAGAATGATGATTCTTGCTTTTGAGTTTCCATGGGTTTCCTTCTTCTTTTCCTCCCTTTCTCTTCTCTTGCTCTTTCTCTTTTTTTTTTCTTTCCTTTTTCTCCTTTTCTCTTACTAACTTTCTTTTCTTTTCTTTTATAATACATATCTTGTTTTTCTCTTATAAACCAAACAATTGTTATACCGATAAAACAATTAGTTAGTAACATAACGAATCCAAATTGAGAGTATCCAAAACTGTCTCTGAGTCAAATATTTAATAAAACCTCTGAATCAGATAATATTAATTAATTAATTTAGATTCATCGGTTGCTCTAATTATTTTAATTGAAAATTTTCAGAGCACAACAAAATCTTATTAAACTTAATTAATATTATCCAGAACATTTAATAAAATATGAAGTATTACAGATGATAAAAAAAACAAAGATACATGAACTTGATGAAAGCAGATTCTAGATGGCATACTAGATTGAACAACTTAACCTTCTTTGCATACGGTAGATTGAACAACTTAACCTTCTTTGCTTTTACATAATGATGATTTTATCTTTTTAAACCAACTAAACTGCTCATTCAATGAGCTATTTGTGGTTACAAAAATGTCTTTAACATGTATCGAATATACAACCATGCATTTCATCTTTGTTACATAGAGGAAAGTAATGAATTGAGAAGAAATATTCCTTACATCCCAACTCATTTATTATAACAATAGTACAACCTTTAGTTATTATAATAAGTAAATTTCATTCTTATTTAGTTAAATTATAATTTTGTTCCCTCTATTTTAACTAATTCATAAAATTGTTCTTCCTATTTTAAATTGAAATAGTTTTGATTTTTATTTTAAATTCAAATGTTTAAGTCACACTCTAACTTTTTCTTTTTTAAATTGATGAGATTTTTTATTTTCAACTTATATTTTTATATACAAATTTTGATAATATATTTTTATACGATGATTTGTCATATTTTAGAGATAATGTATTATTTAAAGAATGAAAAAGAGAAGTTTATTTTAAGTATAAAGTATGAGAGGGGGCGACAAGTTTAAACTTTAAAATAGAAGACCAAAACTATTTAAATTTAAATAAAATAATCAATTTCGTAAATCAGACAAAATAAGAGATCATAATTATAATTAAACCTTTTTTTTTATTTTGTTCATTCAGTAATTAATGTATCTAAATTATATATGGGTTGAATACATCACTTGTTGAATGAAACAAAAAAATCAAATTCATTTATAAAAATGATAGAGTTTATAAATTTTTAATAAAATGATATAACGATTATTTATTGAATAATTAAAGTTTTTAAATAAATTTTACTATAAATTTAATTATTATTTTTAAATGTTAGCTATAAATAATGGTCTAACACAAATGTTTTGCTTATCGAGTGTTGTCCGAATTTTTAAACGTCACAAAGTTCTGAATTTTAAATTAGATTGAAAAAGAAAATATATCCATAAGAGTGATGGCGATAAGTCAAATTAAAAAATGTATTGTGATGATCTTGTAATAATGATGTTTAAAATACAAATTGAATGTATCCCTCAATCTCAAGAAAAATCAACCAATCGCTCAAGAACATGGTGTAATATAAAAATGTGTTGTTAGTTATTTTTATATATTTATAGATTGCATTCACATTTGTAATGCAAAACACTGTATTCATTATTCAAATAAGTAATGATATTACTCTCTCTTCATCTCTTATTTACAATGTAATAAAGTACTATATACTTGAAAACTCGTTACATTTCAATTCTCATTCATATCAACAATGTACTTGAAAGACACCCATTGAAATATTAAACAATATTTTAAAAAAACTCCAAAATCCAATAGATACTAAACTAAGCCCATACTAGCTTATAAAAGAAAAAACCATTACAAAATTACCTTTTGTGTTTGACTTTGATTTATTGGATAAATATTAAACTCTATAGTAATATTCTTAAATAAATTGTTAATTAAATTAAACCAAAAAGAAATCATTTGTTGCTACACAATGCAATAAATGATTACCGGCCAAAAAAATACAACATACTATATTATATAAAAAGTATAAGTTAATTAGTTTAGTGGGAATAATTGAAAATTAATTATTTAAATATATATTAGAGATCAACTATTTAATTAAATATTTATTCAAAGCACGTATTTTAGTCTTGTCCATTTGAATATTTATTTTTATCTAAAATATATTATTTAATTTAGTATTATATACTTTTTATTTTTTTATTATAAATTGTTTTAGAAAAAAAATTATACCATAATATAAATCATTTTATATTAACAATGAATAATTATTACTATTTTTTCTATTATACCCTTAAAAGTTGATTATTCTCTTTCCTTTTATTTATGTGAATTTTTTTCTTCATATTATTAATGAAGAATAATTTTGTAGTAACATTTAAAATTTTCTAATTTTTATACAACAATTATTAATTTTCTTAATACGTATGAAAATTTCAAAATGTCTTATAATATTAACATATAAAAAATATAATATAAATATTTTATAATTAAATATTTAAAAATCTAATATACAACCAACTCCTTTATTATTAAATTTTTATGACCAAATATAGTACATTATTATATGTGGTTTGTTCAATTATTTTTATATAGGAAGATATATTGCTTAATTTTTTTATAATAATATAAAAAATTAAAACACGTTAATATTATTGAATAAGGTCATTATAATTAAATAAATGATTGATTAAATTAATAAGTTTAAAATATTTTAGAACAATCTAATTTAGAGTAGCCTAACATAATATTTATAAGATTTTATAATATTTCTAATTAATTCAAATTTATGTATACTATCATATGAATTATAATAAAATTTTAAGGCCTTTATAGGGTTTCAGAATCTTAAAAATATTCCTGAAATATGAAATTTTTTTTTCTTTTTATTTTTAAATTTTTTTTTTTTTCAATTATACAAAAAAACTTAGATCTAAATTTTATCGAATAATTTTTAAAATGGATAATAAAAAAATAATTAAGAAGGAGAATATCATTAATATATATATATATATATATATATATATATATATATATATATATATATATATATATATATATATATATATATATATATATATATATATATATATATATATATATAATTATAAAAAGAAATATATATTTTATTGAATATTTTGTAAAATAATCAGGAAGGATACTATTATTAAGAGTTGAGTAAACTAAAGCTTCCATATTAGAAAAAATTCTAGAATACCTATAAAAATTCTAGAATACTATTATTGTGGTTAAGAACATTTTTTTAACAATAGTGCATTCTTTACTTATTATAATTACAATAAGTAAATTCTAATTTATTTAGTTAAATTATTCCTTCTATTTTAACTGATTCACAAAATTGATTCTCCTATTTTAAATTGAAATAATTTTGGTTTTTTATTTTAAATTCGAAAGTTTATGTCTGGCACACACATTTTTTTATTTATAACTTTATTTTTATCTACAAATTTCAATAATAGATTTTTATATGATGATTTGTCATACTTTTCAAATAATTTATTATTTAAAAAATGAAAATATCTTTAGTTGTGCAAAAAGTATGAGAGACCTAAATTGTTTAAATTTAAATTAGAAGACTAAAACTATTTAAATTTTATCTAGAAAGAACAGTTTTGTGAATCAGACAAAATAAGAGACCAAATTTATAATTAAACTATTTTTATCATTCAATGAATAATGTATCTAAATTATACATGGGCTAGATACATCACTTGTTGAATGAAACAAAAAAGTCAAATTTATTTATACCAGTGATGAAAAAGTTTATAGATTTGTAATAAAATGACATAACGATTATTAATTGAATAGATAAAGTTTTTGAGTAAATTTTACAATAAATTTAATATAAAAAAAATGTTTGCTATAAATAATGGTCTAACACCAATGTTTTGCTTACTGAGTTTTGTCATCACAAAGTTCTGAATTTTAATTTTGTTTGAGAAAAAAATATTGATAAGAGTAATGGCAATGAGTGAAATTAGAAAATATATTGTGATGATGTTGATAATAATGATGTTTAAAATACAAGTTGAATGCATTACTCAACCTCCTGATTATAAGACAAGCGATGTATCTGCATGTGTGAGAATTCCTGATTATAAGACAAACTCAGTAGCTTCATGTAAGATTAACTGTTTCTTTTGTTGCTTCTTCAATGCTATTTTTGCTGACTGCTTTCAACCGTGTTGCGATGGGTGCAAACGGGATGCGAAGTGATGGTATTATTTTTTTTACTTTTCATTTCATCATTTATTTATAAATATATTTGTATAAAGTTATTTTGATGTTGCAGGCACTAGTGCTTCAAGTGAATACATATCATGCTTAAAGGTCAAAGAGTTACAATAATTAATAATGTATTCATAAATATTGACATTTTATCAAATTTAAATAAATAAATTTTAAATCAGATGTCTATTTTTTAATTAACTTTTGCTTGTATTCTTAACAATTTTGTTTATTTAATTCTAAGATTTGATTCTATCCTGAGAAATCATTTGTGCTTTAATTTGAGTTAATTAAATCTATAAGATGTCTAAGTTGATATTAGAATTGATAATCTAGTAATCAAAACTAAAGGTGTTGGTGGTTTGATTTGCATCGGTTTTGAATCAAAACTTTATTCGATTAAAAAATATTCGCGGTTTGGTTCGATTTTAAATTATGGGGTAAAAATATTCCATTTGATCTGATCTAATTTCTTGCAGTTGGATTTGGATCGATTTTTTTTAAAATATCCAATTTATAAATTATATTTTTTATTAATATTATAAAAGTACTAATAAATAATAAATTTATAGAATATATAACATATACTAAATTAAAAATTAAAATTATAAAATGATAATGATCGTTTATATTGAAACAAATGAAATAACAAAAATAAATAGATTAAATAAAACTAATAAATTGTATTTTAAAAATAAATATATTTAATAATAAATTAATACAGTATATCATACTAATAATAAATAAATATAAAAATATATACACGCTATTTGGTTTGATTTAATCGATTTTAAAAAATTAATACAAAATCTGATCCAAACCGTTGGATTTTTATGAAATGACATCCAAATACATTCGATAATTTTTAATTTTTTTTACGATTTTCTAGTTTTTGTGATTGATTTATAATTTTTATTTAGATTGGTTTGGATTTGAACACTTCTAAATAAATAAAAAATCATTTATTGTTAGATAATACAATAAATGTATACCGACCTAAAAATACAACATACTATGAACTTTGTCATCTCATGCTAGATTAAAATACATAAGTTAATTAGTTTTGTGGGAATAATTAAACATTATATATATATATATATATATATATATTAAAGATCAACTATTTAATTAAATATTTATTCAAAGCATATTTTAGTCTTGTCCATTTGAACATTTTTTATTTGAAATATATTATATAATTTAGTAGTATATATTATTTAACTTTGATATCTCTTTTTGATTATATATCTTTTAAGATAATATAATTGACTTTTTTTAAATGTGGAATCACATATTTTAGTCAATGTCAATTATTATTTATTTTGTTTGAAATAAATAACTCATATTATTACTGTGTTGTTTTTTAAATTTCAATATTATTTTAGAATATAACAATTGGTCGAAATCTTTTATTTTATGTAATATTTTATTTTATTGTTTTTATTTCTCATTAAATCGACATTAACTATTTAAATATAATATCAAAGCTAATAATTTCAACTAATAGTTAAGTTATGTAGGTCGTCTGCAAATTGATCAAAAGTGTCAACTTTGCAATCACAAACTTTTGGATGTAATGTCCTTCACTGTCAAAGAAAGTTGTCCAAAAATAGATGTCATTGATGATACGTAAAAAAATACACAGTCGCCATCGAATTTTATTTATCCAAAATAGAAGGAAAAACATCGAGAAAATTCCAAGAGAAAGGAGAAGATGGTCTCACAACCAAGATATGGGTTCAGAAGCCGATAATACAAGGGGAAGGTCCTAACACCCATCCCATCCATTGTACTTGATGGGAACCGTTCGTTTGTCTTACGTGTAAGGATGTTTCTAAGGGTTTATGCTTTCTATGAATCCTTCATTAAATGGAAAAAGGTTTTAAAATTAGTATGCTAGTTAAGGATTGAGACCATCGTGCCTACATACCCTCATGATGCAATGAGGAAGTCAGGGCCTAGTAGTCCATGAAACTAAAGGTGGAAAAGAAAAAATGTTGCTCGCCAAGATCTCGCAATCTTGTGCCTACTGTTGCGTCGGTTTTTGTGGTTGCGAATCACGACCGTTTGATTAATTTTTTATCCTATTGAGTTGATTAAGGAAGGGTAATAGAAATCTTCAATTAACCCTGCATGCAAACAGGGGTTAAAAAGTCAAAACTGTTGGTTTATAAATGCGATCAAAAGTGTTGGTCCCCTTTAGATTTATTCACAATAAGTTTAGATATATTTGTTGTTCTTGATATCTGGTAATGGGGTCTTGAATTTGGGATTGTGATTGAGTTGAGATGTGGTAAGATAAGTTAAATTTGTGTTTTTGGTATTTTAAGAATTTTTCTGATGTTTTTGATAGGTCTGAACCTAATTGTTGTTTTTGTTTGGTGTGCTCGCAAAGATCTTACGACCATTTACATACGTACCCCCAAAAAGAGAATTGAGGGATCAAAGCATCGTAGTTCCTCCTAAAGGCTAAGGCTAGGAGGTGGGATTTTGTATCCTGGTTAGAGCACATAATATGATGCTCAAATGGTTTGTATTTGTGTCTTGATCAAAGCCCACGATTGAAGCTGAAAAGTTTGTTGTAACTGATAGAGGTGCTTGAATTGCATAGCTCAAGGCATAAGCGGAATCTGGTATCTTGATTTGCATAGCTCATGAAAGGCTGAATGGGTACCTTGAATTGCATAGGTCAAGGAGGACTGAATGTTGACCTGAATTGCATAGCTCAGGAAAGCTGAATTTGGGTGGAAATATGGTTGGTGGAAAGGTGATCTTAGTTATAGTCCAAGTGTATGACTGAAAAGATTAGCTTAGTTAGAGTCCAAGACTATGACTATAATTAAGTTGAACTTAGTTAAAGTCCAAGACTATGACTGTAATGATTTAGATTAGTTAGAGTCTAAGACTATGAATGTAATGATTTAACTTAGTTATAGTCCAAGACTATGAATGTAATTGTTTGACTGTAAGGTGTTTGACTTTTTGTGTGCCTTGATTGAAGCCCAAGGTTGAAGCTAAAAGACTCAATAAAGAGAATTTGTCATCTCTAAAGAGGGAAGATTTATATATGTGCCTTGATTTAAGCCCAAGGTTGAAGCAAAACAAAGAAAACTGACTCTATGGGGATAATTTATTTGTGTCCTGATTTGGAAGCCCAGGTGTGAAGCTTATTTGTGAGAGACTGAATCTTGATTTATCTGGATCCTAAATGAAGCCCGTGAGGGTAGGCTGACTTTTGATGGGTGACTGACTCTTGATGAAGAGTGTTTTGTATGTTTATTTTACAAAAGGTTTGAGTTTATCAAACATTCCTTTGTCTGGGGAAGTTCAATTGCTTAGAGCCCAAAAGGAGGCTATCTTGGTCATCCATCGGGAAGAGGGAGACTATTGTATGTGTTTGATGCTAAAGATATGTTCCTATGCTTTTAGCAAACCTTTGAGGGTCCTTGTATTTAAGCAAGAGAGGAGGCTAGGTTACCTTTAATAGGCACATGGATCCTTGAACAAAGCCCAAGAGGAGGTTATGGATAGTTTACAAAGAAGCATTTCATCGGGAAACTCCTTATCTCTATAAACCACTAGTAAAGTTGTACAGAAAAACCCTAAGTTTGAGTTTGAATGGTGTATCTGTTTGGACGAATATAACATTAACTACTTAGATATTTTAACATAGATGCAAATATATACAGATAAGATGCATACAAACAAATAAATGTGTCAGCAAATGTTGTTGAACATTTTTTAGTATGCCATTTCTATGGTTTAAGTATTCTTAAGTGATTTTTAAGAATGATGTTGGGAGTTACACTGGGAAGCAGAGACCCAAAATCCCGAGGGAGAGAGATTACAAATAATTTTTATATTGTATCCTCTTTGATGATTAATAAGTGTTTTATTATCTTTTCTTTAGTATGAGGTAAAGAAATATAGTTTTCAACATAAACCCTAACCTGACAAGCAAACATCAGTTTAAGAAAACAACGAGAATTTAGAGGAAGAAGAGATGGATCAAAAGCTAAGAATAGGGATTATACATAAGGATGCCTAAGGAATTTGTTTTGTATTTTATTATCTTATGATTTCATACACAGGGTAGGGTTTGAGTGTTGAAAAACTGCCTACCGACTAGAAAGTAGTTCCACATGGTTGTGGGCTCAGTCTATTGCAGATATATTAGATCTTTAATTTGAAAAGATAAAAAATAAAAGGAGGTGGTACTTGTAAAGAAGTGGCCCATAGGCTCTGTTTAGGAGATTGAGAAACTGTTTAAGAAAACAGTTGGTTTGATCAAGACTTATATGGAAGCCTAGCGGAGTTTTAAAACAGACTTGAGAAGTTTAAAACAAAAAATGGGTCCTAAACACAAAATATTATCCTTGACACATTTTGAAAATTCATTTTATAAAACAAAAAGTTATGTGTAAAAAATTAAAAGAAAGAAATTCATAGATGAAATTTACAGTTCAGTGAAAAAAGCGATCGCGTCGAGTTTATAAAAATAGCTCAGATAAACCCTAATGGTTTATTTTTCAAAAATGGATGGGTCTTACACTCTAGCTAATAGAGGCCCATGAGTGTAAGATTTGAAAAAATTATGGGTGATAAGATCAAAACCCTAATTTTGGTATTTAAACATTTAAAAATGATTAAAACTTTGAGAAATTTCAAGCATAAGTGAAAAACAAGTTGAAACTTTGGATTAGTGTTTTAAAATTTATATTTTATCCATGAAATAACTTGTAATTCATCTGTGTTTGAAAAATCAAGTGAAAGAATATTTTTAAAATGTTTAAAAACAATTGAAAATAATTCTTTATAAAAGTACAAAATATACTAATAAATATATATTTTTTGTGATTTTTTGTGGAATAAAATATCTAAATATTTTTTAGAATTAATGAAAAAAGAATCATTTAAAATCTCAAAAGAATCAGAGAGTTTTAGTTTTTTAATCAATTAAAAGAACTTGTAAAAATTCAAAAATTCAAAATTTTGAAAAAGGCGCCAAGAACATATGCATGAACGCGCGTGAATGGTAACTTGCCCAGATTTGCAAAACCAATCGTATCACATGGAATATGCATCATTTTGAGATGAAATAAAGACCAAAGTTGCTGGATTTTAATCCATTAACATGATGGTGATGATTAATTTCATTTATTTTAAGTATGGTCAGAGAAATCAATGATGAACACTGAAGAACCCTAATTTAGCCTAAGTCTCATGAAATTCTACATGATGATGTTTCTATACAATTGATTGAGGGGAAAAACTTAAAATATGTTTATGCACACATGGTAAAAAGAGAGTGCGAGAAAATATGCATGGATTATGAACTAACCAAGTTTCAGGCTTACTTTAACTTGTAGCATCAAGAGAAATTTGATCTTTGAGTTGGAGGTGTTACATAAGAGGTATGATGATTTGAAAAGCTTCCCTACACCATATGGAGTATGTTTGAACAATTAGACTTGATTGCAATTGGCTGGAACAAGTTGTGGTGTTAAAGTTGTAGAAAATAAGCTTTTTTTAGGTTTTAAAGAGTGATTTTGGGTTAGAGGTGTTTCAGAGGTGGGATGGGTGTTTGAACACCTCTAATATATCATATGTGACGTGTTAGAGTAATTGGTTTGATCTTTTTGTGGCTCAAACTCAAAACCCAATGATGTTTGATCAAAATATTAAGTTTTGAGTCTTTGAGAGTGAAAGAGAGAAAGCTATGAATTGTGGAGCTTTGGAGTGATTTTATGAGTCAATTTAGGTCTCTATTTATATGCCAAAATGTTGAGATTACTTAGCCTACAAGTTTTGAAGAGATACGTTCAACATTGTTGATTAGTTGCTTGCCAAAAGTTCAGCATTATCAAGTTTGGTTAGATCTTTCCTCCCTTATCTCTTTTAATTTATTTTTTAGGATAGCCTCTTCATCTCATCCCCTTCTTAAGTTTTCAAAATCTCCTTCTTTTTAAAAGGATTCTTGTTTTAAAAAAACCATTATTTCTTTAATTAATAAATCCTTGACTTCTGTCAAGTGGAATTTTATTACTTTTCTTTTCCTTTAAAAAATCAACGAATTTAATCATCTTGACTTTAATTCAAAAAGTAAAAAGAATCAAATTCATTCAAGTTGTTTTGTGCCTTTGTGCACCTTTTTTTTAATATTTTCTTTACAAGTGTAGATTTTGAGTCATTATTCTTTAGTCGGGTGTAAGTCTCTCAATCTCCATGGTAGTAGTTTGATGTAATCGAGCCTCTTGTCATTCGTGGGGGTTTAGTTGCACACTCTTCGATTTTATCCGAGTTGGCGCCCTCCCATAATGATATATGAGTCCATGTCTTCATTCTCATGATAGATTTGTTAGGCTATCCAGTTGAAAATGACAAATTCTCTTCACTTAATAAAATCAATTATAACCAACCTTTTTCACTATTTGTACCACAAACTATGGGGTTTTGATCTCACATTGCACTTTGTGGGTACATAGGTATGAGGTGGTAAATCTCTCCAAACACAAAAAAATTACAAATTAATTCTTATTTCATCCCTCCACTCTCTTTTACAAACATTTTTCCAACCCAAAAGAAATAAAATTTTCAAAGGGCTCCCGTGGAGTACCACAAACATTTTGGGTGCGTAAAACTTTCCCATTGTGTAACATATCCCTTTACCCGGTTCTCTGTTTGCTTCATTAGCTTTTTTGGTTTTAGATTCATTAGGATTTATTCGCTCTTTTTTCCTTTTCCTCTCAGAATAAAATAAAAGTGCGGTGGCGACTCTGTTTACTTTGAGTTAAGTTAACCAATAACTTACACTCATTATTTTTACCGCTACAGAGTGATATTATGTTGATGAAACTTTTGAAGTGTGAGAATAATTGAGATTATGCTTCTATGCCTTAAATTATATATTATCTTTTGATTTTGATAATTATATGAATTTTCACCCTTCTGTTGGAATAATGTATTGTATGACATCGATCATGTATCGAGGAGTAGAATTGCTTCTAGTGCGAGGTAGCCGTTGGAATAGCTGTTTTAGTTTCTTTATTTATGTTGGGTCAAGTCATGCTCTAATTATGTAACATTAGGGAACATTTCGATTCATGTTTTGAGAAATACTTTATGTACTCTATTTTATTTGGCTGTTGTTATTTGAATTACATGAAGTATTGAAGTTTATGCCTACGTGATGATTATGAAATGAGTTGGTCATGAGATTTTCCTTATGGCTGTTATGACTGAAGTATATCCTCTACTACATTCTAATGTGAAAGTATATGAAAAACATGAATTTATATTAAGTGTTATTGAGCATGACAAGTGTATGTGTGATGTCTTGAAATTAAATATGACACCCTTATATGAGATGCATGATATTTACTCTGATTATTTATATATCTTCCTCGGGGTTTAGAAGGGTGTTACATAATGCACTAATTTGTAGGATGTCTAAAGTTTCTCTTTGCTGGCGGCATTTGATCAGCAATAATGGTAAGGAGTTTTCCAAGGGATTCATAAATCATTTGTTCTTTAAATTGGGGTCAAGAGAAAATATACAATTTTGGTGTGCAAAATGGTGCAATCATGTCCCCTTGGCAACTTTATTTACTCATTTATATTAGTTACAAATTAACAAGAATATATAGGTTGGAAAGATGGGAATGTGGACTCAGTAACCATTGGCTAACCTCCTTTTTAACCTCTATCTTCTTCACCACCAAACTATAAATCCAACTTCTAAAATGTCCAAGAATATTCCCCATATATATTTCTCCTATACCCACCCAATTACAAACATACTTCCAAACCAAAGCCAATTTAGAGAAATGAAAGATCAAATGTTCAACTGATTCATCATGCCTAAAAAAAAATGGACATGCCAAAAGGAATGACATTATCTTAGGAGATGTTATAGCTAGTGTGAATTGTAACACCTCGTTTTTAATATTTAATCGTCGAATAATTTTGTTGTTATGTTGGCCTTAGTTAAGGCGTGTGTCTTATTATTTTTGGTGATTATGTCCTAGTGGGATGAGTATATTCGGGTGCGGATAGCAATAGAGAGGGTGTGAATGTTAGTAAGACCATTTAGTTATTATTTTTATTATTATTAATCCTTTGATAAAAACCAATAATTGAAATAATAAAATTATTATTATTAATTGGATTAAGGGGCAGTTTAGTAAAAGGTTAGTAGAGGGTTAATATTGAATTAGTTAAAAACAGAAAAGGGAGGTTAGGTTAATCGTGAAATTTTGGTGAGAAGAACAAAGGAGGCTAGGAAGAAGAACACATCTAGGGCACCCAAGTCATCCAAATTCGCAGAATTTTTCACTGAAATTTGAGGTAAGGGGGGAGAACGGTTTAAATTCAGGTGATTTAACATGATGGGTAGTTTGGGGTATTCTTCCCTCTTAGGGATTTTTGTTATTCATGATGTTTATGATGAATTTGTGAATTGTATGATGTTTGTGCGAAATTCTGTATATGATAATGATTCGTTGATATATCGTTGTTGTTGTTCTGATGAATCCATGAAATATGATGAATATTGTTGTTGTTAATGAACTGAGTAGATTGTAGATCTAGAATGAAAATTAATCGGAATATAGTAACATAGAGGAAAGAAAGATGAATATTGGAGAGTAAAAATTGTGTAGAAACGAGTTTAGGACAGGTATGAACCATGTGATCAAGTGGAATGAGGTATAGATATGAAATTATGCAGAAAACCCAAAAAACACACTTATTTTGCCCATACGCGTATGGACTAGGCCAATACGCATATGGAGGGCTTGGGACTAGACCAATACACGTATGTAGGCATTGATGCGTGTATTGGGGCGTATAGGCCATGCCAATACGCGTATGGCCAGGCAAATACGCGTATGGCTAGGCCAATACGCGTATGGCCAATGTGGGGTGCAAAACCGCGCGGTTTTGTAAATTCTCCCCGATTTCGTGTGTGTAAACGATTTCTTTGGTGTGAGGTATTGAAAAGAATACTAAGATATGTTTAATCGAGATTTAACTTTGATGATAAAATAATGTTGGAATCTAGGTGGATTAATTTAGTCGGGAATCGATTAAATTGTGTGAGGTAAAAATTGGTGATTATTGATGGAAAGTTTGTTCTGTTTGATCGGATGAATCTCTAATACCTCAAAATTTTCCCTCCCATTTTCATAGCATATCACATTTCATATCCAAATACATATCATGGTACAAATCATTGCATCATAACCATCATAGTTGAGGCATAAGGCTTGTGGTCAATGGTTGAAGTAGTTGATGATCATCCAAAGACAATCAAAGGGCAACATGGCTTCTCAACATTGTGCAAAGGGTTCACAACATCTCACAAGTTTTCATTTGGGGTCACAAGTCCTAGAAAGAAGTGAATTGATTCAAACATTCAAGCAGTGCAACATCTCTTGACAAAAAGGACCAAATTAGGGTTTCTGATTAAATGGACTTCCCAAAGGAATTTTGATCCAAACTTGATTTCATGGGTTTCCATATGATATCAAGTATCTAGGGTTGAAATTTCATCCTTGGAATCATATTGGAAGGTCTTCAATTGATTTGTTACTTGAAAATCAAGGAATTGGGGAAAAGTCAACCATGCTGAGTAAAAAGTCAACTCCTGACTTTTGAGATCAAATTCATGAAATCAAGGTTACAAGGAGTCTATGGACCAAATTTTATTAAGAAATTATGGAGGAATCATGAAAAATCAAGAAAACCAAAACATACCATTTTTGGAAAATTAGGGTTTCCAAAAATGGCAAGTTTTGGCCATTTTGCAGCCAACTTCAAGAGATGCCTTCTATCAAAATGAAAGTCAATCGAAAATTTCACTTGGGCTGTTTGAAAGGGGACATTTTAAGCTTCAAATCCATAGGTGGAACATGTCCATAGTGTCGCTCCCACCAAATGACACCTGGTCAAGAGGGGTACAGACACGAACGGTCGGCGAAAGAGAGAACACAAGGTTGAACTAAAAAGAGTCGCCAGCTAGGCATTTTTATCCCGGAGGAAAGGTAATGCTGCATAAACCTAAGAAAAGATGGATAAGACGGTTGCGAACCAGAGAAACTGAGAAAGGGGGTTGGTTACAATCTGGGAAGGTATTAGCACCCAGATTGTCCGTCGTACTCGACGGGATCCACGCTTGAAAGTTTGTGTTTAAAGGGGTAGTGTCAGTGCTATTTTTGTGTGCAAAAGCTGGAAAAGAATGCAAGTGTCAGTGCAAAAGAACTGTGAAATGAAATGAATAAAAGAAGTGTCAGTGTAAGGAAAGAATATGAAGCCCAAGATCATGATGCTTAAAGAATAATGATGGAAGAGGGGGGAATATACATAGACTTTTGTTCGATAACTGTTAAGTTATGCCAACGTATCCTCTCGTGCAATGAGGAAGTCAGAACACCGTAGTTCGAATCAAAGAGACTGAAAGATAAATTGACTGATGAACTGCTTACTTGTCTATGCTCAAGTGTATGACCTGTCTGGCTCAGGTGCTAACTGTCTTGCATTAGACGGAAGAAGCGAGTTCTCGTTTGTGAGTGAAGATGATGAGAAAAGAATCCCGAAGGAGACGATTATTGTTTGTTTTTGTGTTTTCAATCTTTTATTGCTTTTTTTTTGTGTGTTTATCATAAGAAAATGAGCTTAAGCCTAAACCAAGGGTTAGTAAACTCATCACATCTTCCCTCTGATTAGGGGTAATGAGAATACCTTAAGTGTGAAGTAAACACCTCACACTTAATCACCATGATGTAGGATTAAGATCATTAACCTACTTGTGATTATTTAGATGTTTTTGGAGTTTTTGTTTAGTGTTAAGTAATGAGTTTAAGCCATAATCAAGGATTTAATGGACTCATTACACCATCCTAATAGAAGGATAATAGATGAGAACATTTAAGCTGAGGAAGGCTCCCCAACTTAATCCATGATTAGGGATTAACCTCATGACAAAACAAAACCTTTGTTAAATGGATTTTAGCTAATGGTAAGATTAAGAAATGTATTTTATGGTTTGTAAGACAAACTTGAGGGGGACTTGTCCATTAACACTAGGGTTAGTCCTTCTTAACCAATTAAGGAAGAATTAGAACCCTAATGCAAGGCCCAAGTTACAAGCTTGATGTCTTAGTGATTATTAGATGGATTGATTAAAGGATTTAAACACATTAAGGGTTTAACACTTAGGATTAAAGTTATACACTCTATCCTAATAGAAGGATGTAGGCATAAGCTTAATCACAAAGCCTTAAAACCTTTAAGGTTTAGTCCTTGATTAAGAGATGAGAAGAGAAGACACAAAGATGACACAAAGGTAAAACTAATGGGGGGACTAATAAAACCCTAATTATGATCATGCTTGGTTGTTCCTAGGGTTTATGAGGCTTGTTATAAGATCTTCAAGGAAAATCCACCATGGAAGAAGCAGGATGAAGGAAGGAGAAGCAGAGAGGAGCAAGACAACTTACTTCACTTAAGAAGATAAGTTGCTTGAAGAAAGAAGGTGAGGAGGGAACATGAATGAGCAAGCTCACTCTAATACAAAAGTAAAATGCAGCAATGAATGCATAAGAGAGATGAGAAGAGATTGTGAGAAGTGAAGGCAAATTCACTTCTCAAACACTTACCACCTGAAAAGTTAGCAAAAGGAAATGAAATGAATTGAAAATGAAATGAAATGAAAAGATGAAAGTCAAAACCAGAAGCATGTTCATGATGTTAATGATGCTAAGAGATGATGCAAAGTCATGTCAAGAGATGAAGATGATCATACAAGGAATGAAGATGCAAATGAAACATGAAAGGAGGCATGAAAGTTCATGAAAACTTATGAAATGCAATGGATGCATAACATGGCAAATGGATTATGCAATGATCAAACATGATTCTAATATGTCCTAAGATGTCTTATATGTCATGTGGATGCACAAAATGTCATGGCAAGTTCATGTATGCAAGCATATGAAGGATGAATGCAAATGAAGGCAAAGATTAGGGTTTACATACAATATGCAATGCAAAATTCAAAACCAGAAGCAAGACATGAGATAAAACATTGAAAATAGAATCAAAGGAACCCCAATCCCACATGATATCACACCCCAAAGGAGGAGACCTAACTCTTAACCTAATGGAAGTTATGAATTTTCTAAGTTACCTAGGGTTTTAGGGTACCTCAAAAGGAGAAATGCAAAACAAATTGAAAAAGAAAGATAAATTCATGCCAATTTTATCTTAGAAACTAAATGATGTGTGGAATGCAATGCAAAAAGAATCATTATCAAACCCTTCATGGTTAGGCAGAAAAGATTTTTCTAAGTTAGGGTTAAAAATATTGATTTTTAAGAACCCTAAATTCAAAGAAATTGTCAAAATAGATCAAGAACCAAAAAGAAATTTGTATGAATGGTTTGATAATGTCTCTAAATGTGTCAAGATACAATGTGATTTTTTGGATGATTTTTAGAAACTTAAATGGTATTTTAATTAATTAATTTCCATTAATCAATTAAAATAAACATTTAAATATTTTAAAAATACAAATTTTATGCAAAAAATAAAATAAAAATTATTTTCAGAATGAGAAAAATGTTTAAAGTCATGGTGCAAAAAATGGAAATTTTTTAATGCATTTTGCTATTTTAAATAAAATGAACAAAGAAATGCAAAATAAAATAAAATAAAATCAATTTTAATGAGAAGTATGCAGATCCTAAGGCCAGGATTCAAATTAAACACGCGGGAGTTGACTTGCGCGCATCTAGACGACTGAGGTTTAAACTGGGAAAATTCAAACTAATCCTAATTAATTATCCTAATTAATTAAAAATTAGGGTTAAGTGACAAATCCTTGCCATTGAGAACACGCGCGAAAACAGATCCAACGCACCAAATTCAAATACGAAGCCCTAACCCTAATTAGCCTTAATTACTTTCAGGTGGCCGGAAATGACCTCTGTAACACCCTTCTACCCCACACACAATTTAAGTAAAATATTATCAGAGTAATTCATAGAAGGTGTCACATTTCTTCATAAAACATCGATCCAAAATATTATATTAATAATATTCTTTTCTCAAATAATCAAAACTATGGCAACGAAATTATATATTCAAAAATATTTTCCTCTTATCTCATTAAAACATAAAGACCTATTGGTCAAAGTCAACAATTATCATCATTCTCAATTCAACATTTAACAACTCATAAAACCCATCATAACAAAATTAAAATTCAATCATATAAGCGTTCTATTTCCCCCGATGTTACATCTACCAGAGCAAGACACCATACACTCTAGACTTAAGCTACACAACCTCCAGCTAAGACTTCACGTACCGCAAACTCATCTTAGATATCTGCAAGTTACCCACAAAAGAGGCAACATTTCCAAACAGGCAGGGTGAGTAATCATAATTTATCATAAATATATTAGAATATGGAATATAAATAAATTAGCATAAGCATGTCATAACATCTTCAACCATATAATTCAGCAACAACAACACAATCATGAACACATTATAAAAATTCAGCAGCAACAACTCCATCGTGAATTCATCCAGACATATGCAATTTCAACTATCATGATATGCAATTATGCATGTGGTACCAATTTCATCGTGAGATGGATACATGACCATCAACCCTCCACAAGGGAGCACACCGTAATCATCGAGACACTCCAATCCACACAATGGGATTGAAGCTACTAAATAGGCCGAAGCCCCATCATGAATATCATGAAATGCAATGATGCGTTACACCGTAAAAGTCATCGATAAATCAATTGCGCATCATTCATTTCATATCAACACCTCAACATCAATTAATCATATATTTCCATCGTAATAACACGTCAAAACCTCATTTTGTTAGCTACCTCAACTCATCAAGATATAACCAATCATTCCATGTTCAACAAATAATCATCATAAAATCATGTCTTTCATCCCGACAACATATCAACAATACTTCTTTATCAATCATACAACAAAACAACTTATTCGATTCAATGAGACAACCAAATAACTCCCCTCATCAACAACAACAAAACGTCAATTCACAATAACATCATGTTTAGAATCATAAAACCAATTTTTAACAACAAAGCAAACAACTTCCTTCATCAACAACAACAAATCGTCAATTTACAATAAAATCTTATTTATAAACATAAAACCAACTCAACTTTTTCTAAATATTCATCATTTAAAAATGTATCATTTCACTCATTTTATTTTATTAAATTAAATTTCATCTCGTTAGCTTTCCGACGCTTCAAACGGGACCTAAATCGGAGTTACGGATCAAAAGTTATGAATTTTTCAAAATAAAAGTGTCACTGTTACAGTGTTAACCGGTTAACCTATAGCGTTAACCGGTTAACGCCTCATTTTTTTTCCCAAAACGCATATTTTTCACTGGTTAACCGGTTAACACATATGGTTAACCGGTTAACACCTGTACATAAGCAATTTTCTGCTATTTTTACGAATTCTACACCAAAATACCTCAATTTTTCATACGAATTCATTCCAATGCAACCCAAAACTTCTTACCAATCAAAATTAATCATATACAACAACAATATATCAATTCAAACATCAAACACACCATTCTAAATCATCTTATCAATCCTAATTCACCAATTCATACTCTTATAACTCAATATATGTCATCAAACCTAACAATCACCAAAATCATACAAAACCTAATCTATTCATAAACCAATTCCTATATAATTATAATAGATTATGAAAACTCCCCATACCTTAGAGAATTTCTCCGATTGACTCTCTTCTCTGGGGTTCTCCATAGCCTCCTGACTCTGAGCTTCCTCTTTCTCCCTCTTCTTCAGAGCACTTCATCAAACACGATAAAATGAGCATTTTGATCGTATAATCCCTTTTGATCAAAACTATCCCAGTTATGTCTTTTCCCACTTTACCCTCATAATTTTCACAAAAAGACCACCTTACCCTTTTCTTTAATATAATTTCAATAATAATAATAAAATAGTATAATAAAACATTATTTATCCTTATTATATAAATTACTCTTATACTCCAAAATAACCAACATAACATTCATACTTCCACTTCTATTATTTTAAATAATAACCAATAATCCGAATAATACTACATGATTATTCTTATTATTAATATTATTAAAATAATTTCACCACCATGCATCGGGTCACATAACCACCAATTGTCAATTCATTCATATATCCTCAAATAAGCAACAAATACTCATAATCAAATTTGGGGTGTTACAACTCTCCCCCACTTAAAGAATTTTCGTCCTCGAAAATTTATACGATTCAACTATTTCCACTACTTAATCCATCCAACTAATCAAATTTCGACTCAGAAAGGAAACTGCACATTTAATACAAACCATAACTCATAACATCAACGACAACAACAATGTGAATTCTACACAAGTGACACACTTGACAACTAGCATTGTACACAAGATAGTAACCAACTCAAGAATTCAATGATTGAAGCATTAGAACATCATAACATACGAACACACAACTCCAACACGATATTAATACAACCAACCTCAACATCATTGTTACTCACACATGAGCAACTACACTACGCCATGCGTTCGCTGCGCACTCTGATTTCCTGTAAGGTAGTATGTCTACCGAGTGTATTTCCAACTTCTTTAATCACCAATACCAACACATCAACAACACCTTTGACTTAACTCTTCTGAATTTCGTTCCAACAGGTATTCGACTCTTGTAGTTACTGAATACTTCCAACTTAGATCCCTAAGATAACAACTTCGAACATTCAACATAATTACAATCGCGACTACTTCCAAATCTTGGACAATTATTCATATACTTCCATGAATTCCCAATTATCATCATCATGACTACAAGTTTACCATCTTATAATAACACGCCTTGCAAAAATCATCTTAACTACACAACATCATTGCACCAACATAAGATACAAGGGCCCAACGAATCTCCATTAAATAACTCATACCCTTCGCTTCCAACTAATTCAACTTACCGAATACTCGATTCTTACTCATACTGACACAACCTTTTATAGATTCTTATCCGAATAGACACAACCAACCAACTATTATCCAACCAAAAATCGCACCTTTATAAACCAACTTATAATTTCACTTCTAATACTTGCAACTTAACTATGTCCGACATTCTTGTCAAATCATCGTTTTACATTTCCACCTACTTTCCCTTCTAATCATCTCAAGGAAGCTTCACGTCTTATGCCACTTAACTCATCACCAAAACAACATTCAAATCCTTCAGAGTTCAACTATGAATTTTCTTATTACAATTCAATCCAAGCGCAACTTCATACTTCCCTCTTAAATTCCAACTAATACTCTCATATAATAACTTGCATCAACAAAACAAACAATACTGAAGCACTTGACTTGACTTCAACCAATTCGACGTACATACTATACTAGTTGGCATGAAACATCTATCCATCAATTATGATTACGTCTGCTATCAACAATAGATTAAGGGTGATCAGTTCCTCAATTTGTCAATAGACGTCCGACAACCATAACGGTGGCATAAATCATCATTACCCAACACAATAGCGTACTTCAACTTGTGCCCAGAGTCCGTAAGCATAATGCTCCGCCAACTCTCCACGGCTTATTAACTCCTTCTTATTCCCCTTAATTCCAACTTCATCAACGATACAAAACGTCCAAAAATCCCGTACACATTCTCTTATGTACACACATATTACCACACGACTTTCAATATCCCTCTAACATTGGAATCACTACAACAAGTACCATTCAAAGTGGTTAGCTCCAATTACAACTTCCAACCAAGTTACGATTCTTAACAACTCCAATCAAACATCCATCTTCTTCTCAACATCACCATCATCTAGCATAGGAACTTTAATTACCCTCATTCGACATAAATCGTATCTCCATGCATTCTCCGATACCAATATTTTATTATTTAATAACGTTTTCATCTTTTCAAATTTTCAGCAATAGACGTTCAACTTCGAGCACAATTATCTCTTCCAATCATGACTTTCATCCAAATTATAATTCTTAACAGCACAATTCAAACATATGTCTTCCTCTCGAGCTTAAGCATTTAGAAACTTAAAACAAGAGTTCTGGAAAAATAAATTCCATGGCTACCTGAAGTGAAGCTTTCAACCCTAGAGCTTTCTGGCTGTCTTCCTGCCTCAAAACACCTCCAATGATCCCCCTCAAGAGTTTGCAAAGCTTGGTTGGAGTTTATATGGCCTCTATGTGAAGTTTGCTAAAGTTCAGTTCAAGGAGGGGCCAGAATCGTGTTTTTGATTTGAGAGGAAGACTGGTAAGGTGTTGTGCCCCTCTCTTCTACAGTTGGTTGATGAAGCATATGCCGAAGATGAAAGCTTTCCTGAATCCACACCAGTCAAGGAATTGGGCTAAGAGGATGATTGCCCTTACTTCAGAAGATTTCAGATGGTGTACTCACAACACCAAGGGACGAGACATAATAAAAGGTTGTGGGAAATACCCAAATGTGCCACTTATTGGAGTAAAGGGTTGCATCAATTACAATCCTTTACTTTCCAAGAGACAGTTGGGGTATGCCTTGATAAATCCACCTAGGGAGCAGGACTTAGCAGAGTCTCTTTATTGTGCTATTCAGAACAATCATGCCATTGTCCGACAAGCAGCCTGGGCTAGGGACCATATACATACTAAAGGGACTGCTATTCTAGGGAAGTGAAACAACATAGCCTCTGCTCAATACACTGAATGGTCACGCATCAGAGCACAAATTACGCGTATGCCATTCACCCTGGAAGATGTACCAGGGCCATCAGCAGTTGAGCCCATAGCTACAGTAAGCCTGGAAGAGTTTGAAAAGTTGAAAGAAAGAAATACCCAACTGGCTGAAGCTTTGAAGAAGACCCTTTGGGAAAGGAACGATGGTCGTCTAGACATTGAGAGGTTAGAAAATCTGTGCATCAAGCATGTAACCAAAATTGAGAAGACTGAAGACTTCATCAAGAAAGCCCGAGCAGGAGAACTTGTGTTGAAGAATGCATGTAAGGAAGCAAAGATTCAAAGGGCAAAAGTTGAGCATTATCTGGAGGAGAGTCAGGATAGATGGGTCAGGATAACTGAGGCTCGTCTGAAAGAAGACCAGAAGATGCAAGCCAAGATAGAGCAGTTAGAGTCTAATGAGAAAAGAAGCCAAGAAGCACTGCTAGCATCTCAGAAGGAGATCTCAGAACTGAAACTCCGGGCGGGGTTAAAGAGATCCAAAGAACAAGATAAGTATCAGAAGATGACAAATGCCATCACAACCAGAAATATTCTCATCAGGACCGTCACAAAGCACCCAGTTGGACCAATAACTGATGCTCTCCTAAAGGAAGTCAGGGAGGATGCTTTTGGACTGGATGTCTGATTTGCTTTACTTATGTCTATTTGATTGTACTTTAGCTCACCATGGTGATTTTGTTTGTTGTATTCTTGAATTTGATTGTATTTTGACTCACCATGGGAGTTTGTTTTGTTGTATTCGCGAACTGATTGTATTACAGTTTATTGTTGTATTTCAACTCACCATGAGAGTTTTTGTTTTTGTTGTATTCATGAATTGGTTGTATTTTGGCAATGCCGCTTGTGTTCTATGTATTTTCTGTTTTTGTGGATTCCGTTCAACATCTTCATTTCCCAGAGGGCTGGAAGGTCAAAGCCAGGAACCAAACCGAATACCCTCTGAAGACAAATAAATATATTGCATTGCATGCTAATCTCATATCCTTTGTTTTACAGGTATTTTGTTGTTGTCTTCTCACTTTGTCGATTGTTTCAGGAAATATTGCTCGCATGAGGGTCTTTCCCGTCAATCGCATCCATAGATATCCAACTCGACACAACCTTCCGAGTCTGCAAATGGATTAGCTATAGCAGGAACTGACAGATGTGAGGACTCAAATGACAGATGTGAGGACAGAAGTGAGGACCCAAATGAATCAGTTTATGGCTGTGATGAATGGACTGGCCCAGACCCAGGAAAGATTGAGGGAGTTGGTCGAGCGGCAAACTCCAGAAGATAACCACGCAGGCACTGGAGGTACTAGTAACAATGAGCGTGGGCAGCCGCGAACAACTCCAGTAGTGTTTGGACCTGACAACAATCCTGAAGCTAATGTCCTTGGGCATGGCCAAAGAAACACTAGAGATCGTATTCTACAGGAAGATCCTCAGGATGAGCAGTTTACAATATTAAGTGCTGGGGCAGATGAAGCTTATGGCCATCGTCTGGACGAGATATCCGAGAAGCTGAGATCCCTGGAATCCCAGAACTCTTTGGGATTCGATGTGATGGATATGGGCCTATTGGAAGGGGTAAGGATTCCCCACAAGTTCAAACCCCCATGCTTTGAAAAGTATAATGGTCCCTCCTGTCCTTGTACCCATTTGCAATCTTTTCTAGGAAGATTGAAAGTATATACCATGGATGAGAAGCTGTGGATGTTTTACTTTGAAGACAGTTTAACCGGGGCATCCAGAGAGTGGTATTCACACCTATCAAGGGCTACTATCAGGAACTAGAAAGACTTAGATAAGGACTTTGTACGCCAATATCAGTACAACTTGGATATGACACCCAATAGGACCCTCTTGATGGGTATGTCTCAGTCCTCGAGAGAAAGTTTCCGCGAATACGCTCAAAGGTGGAGACAACTCGTTGTTGTTGTCTAACCACCTATATCTGAAAGGTAAATGGATGATATGTTTATGAATACCTTACAAGGGACCTACATTGATAGACTTGTTGCCTTCTCTTCTACCAGTTTTGCCAATGTGGTTATAGCAGGCGAGAGAATCAAAAGCTTATTGAAGATGGGTAAGATTTCTGACAATGGTGCTAGCTCCAGCAATGCAAAGAAACCTTTCTCAGGACCTAGAAGGACAAGAGAAACTAATTTAGTGCATGTTAGTAGAGGTAGGCCCCAGTACTTGCAAAGATCAGTGGATGCTGTCACCATTCCTACTCCAGCACCTCAGCAACAACAGTATCCTCAACAACAACAATATCCTCAACAATAACAAAGACCTTATAACAACAACCAGCAACAACGTCCTTTCTAACAAAGGCCTTCTCAAATTAATAGGGTGATCGATCCCATCCCGATTCCCTATGCAGTCTTACTCCCGCAACTATTGAAGCTTAACCTAACTGAACTGAGGACTTTGGCTCCACCAGATCCTCTGAATCTTCCAAGAAATTATGATATCAATGCTAGATGTGCTTTTCACTCCAACGCGCCTAGTCATTCAACAGAGAAATGTAGGGCTCTGCACATGAAAGTCTAAGATTTGATTGAATCCAAAGCTTTGAATTTTGCACCTCCACCAAATGTCACAAGGAATCCAATACCAAATCATGGTGAGCCAAAGATCAATGCCATTGAGGAGGAGCAACCAACAATTCTGATTGATGACATTGCAAGTATTCAAACACCACTGGCCGAAGTAAAAGCTCAGATATTGAAGTGCCAAGTGTTTCCGGGTTGTGAGGCCTGTTGTGAAGCTTGCAAAGTTTCTACCAATGGTTGTGCAAATCTGAAGAAGGGTATTAGCAGTCTTATCAGAGAAGGCATCTTGAAAATCACATCAACAATTCCATCTTCTATAACTGCAACAAAAATCTCTCCTACAACACCAACAAACATTATCTCAACAGAATCTTCTACAACGCCAACAAAAGTCATTCCAACAAAATAAACTACAACAACAACCAACACCAGTGACGACATCTCAACGGTTACCATCTATTATGATCCAGCAACCATCCATGTTCCGGATTCTCTCAATAACAACTTTCAGCAACACCCTTATCAACATCAACAACTTCCTGCACCTTCACCATCTTCAATCAGACCTCTTGTCACCATCTACTATGATCCACAGACCATCACAACTCCTTCTGCTGCCATTAGTCCGGTGACCATCACGATGCTTGGGCCAATCCCCTATGACAACAATAGTGTCGTGCCTTGGCATTATGGTTCGGATCTTTACCGCCACGGAAGAAAGGTCACTCTTGACTCCTCAACTTCTACACCACAAATTGAAAATGTCGAGGGAGGCGGAGGCTTCACTCAGAGCAGACGTCTCTTTGCTTCATAGTTTCCAAGAATTAATGCTGAAGCAGAAACTACTGCCAAAGCAAAAGGAAAAAGTGTGGTGCCAGAGGAACCAACTGCAAAAGAAACTCAGAAGTCGTCCTTTGATCAGGATGTGGATGAATTTATGAGGATTATCAAGAAAAGTGATTACAAATTAGTGGATCAGCTCCACCAAACACCCTCCAAGATTTCCATACTATCTTTGCTCATGTGTTCCGAGGCTCACCAGAATGCACTACTCAAGGTCTTGCACGCAACTTATGTGCTAAACGAAATCACGGTCAATCAGTTTGAAACGGTGGTCGCAAATGTCAATACTAGTCATGGACTAGGTTTCACCAATTCTAACTTTACTACGGAGGGGCGTAACCACAACAAGGCTTTGCATATCACTTTGGAATATAAAGTTGATGTACTTTCTCATGTCCTTATTGATACCAGATCATCACTGAATGTGTTGCCAAATAAAGCTTTAGTCAAGCTGGAGTATGATGGTCTTGCACTCCGTCCAAGCAACCTAGTTGTCAGAGCTTTTGATGGTTCTAAGAGATCGGTTCTCGGAGAGATTGAGCTTCCCGTGGTAATTGGTCAACAAGTTTTCAAAACTACCTTCTACATGATGGACATACAGCCTGCCTACAGTTGTTTTTTGGGTCGACCGTGGATCCACGCCGTCGGCGCGGTAACGTCTACCCTTCACCACAAGTTAAAATATGAATGGGAAGGCCAGATTATCACTATCTGTGGAGAAGAAGATATTTTTGTCAGTCACCTGGCTACGTACAAATACATAGAGATGGATGGGGAGATCCATGAAACCATGAGTTAGGGTTTTGAAGCTTTGAACATCAACGAAGCTACAACTGAGGTGTTTGCTGCATCCCAAGAGGATAGGATGGGCACCTCAATTGCTTCCTACAAACAAGCTCGGAAGGTTGTGGAAGAAGGGAATGCCCAAGGCTAGGGCAAGCTACTAAAGATTCAGATGAAAGAAGACAAATTCGGTTTCGGTTACAAACCATCCCGACAAGTTCCAGAGGAGGCTGCTGAAGCTCCTAAGTTCGTAAGTGGGGGAATACTGACCCTGGATGCTGCCAACACATTGGAAGACGAGGCTGAGAGCGACTACAACTTGGAAAGTTGGATCCGTCCAAGAGTCCCGAGCCAACAAGTCCTCAACTGGTCTTCCCAGGAAATTATAAGGGTTACTGCTGCAGAGTAATTATTATTTCCTATTTTAAGCATGCATCAAAGTCCTGCATCTTTGTCGCTCCCACCAAATGACAACCGGGGCCAAGAGGGGTACAGACGCGAACGGTCGGCGAAAAGAGGATGTGAGAACACACAGGAGTGAACCCACAGGGAATGAAAAGAGTCGCCAGCTAGGCATTTTTATCCCGGAGGAAAGGTAATGCTGCATAGACCTAGAAAGATACGGATAAGACGGTTGCGAACCAGAGAGACTGAGAAAGGGGGTCGGTTACAACCTGGGAAGGTATTAGCACCCAGATTGTCCGTCGTACTCGACGGGATCCACGCTTAAGAGATTTGTGTTTTAAAGGGGTAGTGTCAGTGCAATCTGTGTGTAAAAGAACTGGAAAAGGATGTACAGGTGTCAGTGTAAAAGAAGTGAAGTGTATAAGTGAAGTGTCAGTGTAAGAACAAAGTGAAATGCTCATGATAATGAGGCTAAAAGAATAAAGCTGGAAAGAGGGGGAATATACAGAGACTTTTGTTCGATAACTGTTAAGTTATGCCTACGTATCCTCTCGTGCAATGAGGAAGTCAGAACACCGTAGTTCGACCCAAAGAGACTGAAAGGTGAATTGACTTGTGAACTGCTTACCTGCCTATGCTCAAGTGTATGATCTGTCTGGCACAGATGCAAACTGTCTTGCATTAGACGGGAGAAGCAAGTTCTCGTTTGTGAGTGAAGATGATGAGAAAAGAATCCCGGAGGAGACGATTATTGTTTGTTTTTGAGTTTTCAGTCTTTTATTGCTTTTGAAAGTTTGTCATAAGTTAATGAGCTTAAGCCTAAACCAATAGGTTAGTAAACTCATCACATCTTCCCTCTGATTAGGGGTAATGAGGATACCTTAAGTGTGAAGTCAGCTTCTCACACTTAATCACCATGATGTAGGATTAAGATCATTAACCTACTTGTGATTATTTAGATGTTTTTGTTGTTTTTGTTTAGTGTTGAGTAATGAGATTAAGCCATAATCAGGGATTAAACAGACTCATTACACCATCCTAATAGAAGGATAATAGATGAGAATGTTTAAGCTGAGGAAAGCTCCTCAACTTAATCCATGATTAGGGATTAACTTCATGACAAAACAAAGCCTTTATTAAATGGATTTTAATTAATGATAAGATGATGAAGTGAGTTTTAGGTTTTGTAAGACAACTTGAGGGGGACTTGTCCATTAACACTAGGGTTAGTCCTTCTTCACCAATTAAGGAAGAATTAGAACCCTAATGCAAGGCCCAAGTTACAAGCTTGATGTCTTGATGATTATTAAGATGGATTGATTAAAGGAGTTAAACACATTAAGGGTTTAACACTTAGGATTAAAGTTATACACTCCATCCTAATAGAAGGATGCAGGCATAAGCTTAATCACAAAGCCTTAAAGCCTTTATGGTTTAGTCCCTGATTATGAGATGAGAAGAGAAGACTCAATGAGACACAAATGTAAAATCTAAATGGGGGACTATTCAAAACCCTAATCATTGTCATGCTTGGTTGTTCCTAAGGTTTGTGAGGTTTTCAAGAGACATCTTCAGAGGAACCACCAGGAAGCAGATGAAAGGAGCAAAGAGAAGCAAAGTAACTTGCTTCATTTAAGAAGACAAGTCACTTGAGGAAAGAAAGTAGGGGGAAAAAGAAAGAACAAGATCAATCTCAAACACAAAACAAAATGCAGCAATGATGCATAAGAAAGATGAAGAGAAAATGTGAGAAGTTAAGGCAAATTCACTTCTCAAAGTTGCTTACCACCTGAAAAGTTAGTGAAAGAAATGCAATGCAATGCAAAATGAGATGAAATGGCATGATGCAAACCAAAACCAGAAGCATATATGAGATGATAATGATGCTATGAGATTATGCAAACATGAAACAAAGCATGAGGATGATCACATGGACAAATGAATGCAAGAGAAACATGCTTGGAACCATGAACATACATGAAAGGTCATGGAATGCAAATGACATACAACATGGAAAATGAAAGATGCAATGATCAAACATGCTTCTAATATGTCTTAAGATGTCTAATGGATCAAATGGATGCACACAATGCTATGGCAAGTCATGGTATGCAAGCAAATGCAAGATGAATGCAAAAGGAAGCCCAAATTAGGGTTTATGATTAATGAACAAAACAAAAACCAAAATCAGAAGCAAACATCAAGATAAAAAATTGAAAATGCATTCAAGGAAACGCTAAACCTATACAAACTCACTGCCCAAAGGAGGGGATCCAATTCTCAACCTAGTAAAAGTTATGAATTTCTTAAGATTTCTAGGGTTTTAGGGTACCTTGACAAGAAAAATGTCAAACAAATGGAAAATGCAAGATCAAATCATGCCAAATTAATCCTACAAACTACATGATATGCAAGACACAATGCAAAAAGAATCAAAGTCCAACTCTTAAAGGCTAGGCAAAAATGAATTTTTGAACATTGGATCAAAATAATGCTTTGAAATTGAATTAATTCCATGGAAAATTGTCAAAATGCATTAAGATCAAAAAAGAAATTTTGTTTGAGGGTTGGACAATGTTTCTAAATGATTTTAAAGGTTTCATGAATTTTTTGGTGATTTTTAAATACCTAAAAGTATTTTTAATTAATTAATTCTCATTAATTAATTAAAAATAAACTTTTAAATGATTTAAAAATATTTTTTAATGCAAAAAATAAAAATGAAAATATTTTTGGTTTCTGAAAATTAATAAAAGTTAGTATAGAAATTTTCAGAATTTTTAAAATTGTTTTGCTATTTTAAATTAAATGGAGAAAACAAATGCAATTAAATGAAAAATAGAAATGAATTAAACTGGAAAAAAAAAAAGTCAGCACAATCAATGGCTGACATTCAAACATACGCGCGCGGGAGTGGACTTGGCGCCATATCCAAGGGCTGAGATTCAAATTCACATAATTATGATTAACCCTAATTAATCAAACCCTAATGACTTTCAGGCGACCGGAACACTGTTCCGGTCGTCTTCTCCGGCCAAACACTCAAGCTATCTCTCTTAATACGCATCCCCAGGCCCTAAAACTCTCCAAAAATGATCCTCTCCCCAACCCCAACAAGAATCAGCCATCAAAATTCATTTATCCATCATCAAATCCATGAATCGAAGCAAAATGCATTTAGGTCAGAAAAGTTTCAGAAGCAACATACACACTCAATACTCAATCATTTTCGAAACAAAACATATCAGCATGACCAGTGGAGCATGGAGAATCATTTAGAAACTTAAAAACATGTTTCTGGAAAAAAAAGTTTGAGATGGCTACCTGAACTGAAGCTTTGGTTTCTGGTACTTTCTGGCTGGTTTCCTGCTTGCAATCAACTCCACTGGACCCCCTGAGAAGCTTTCAATGCTTGTTTGGAGTTTATAATGGGTGGTTTGAGAGATGGCAGAAGTTCTGTTCAAGGTGGGGTGGAAATCGTATTTGTGATTCTGGGAGTTTAAGGCAATGGTGATGGGTGCTTTGTGATCAGGAAAGTGTGTTAAGTTGATTTGTGAAGTTGGTTTGTGTGTTTGAGGCTTGTGCAATCAGTTTCGAATGCTTTTGCAAAATGGTGTGGAAATGAGAGAGCAGAGTTGGAGAGTGTTTCAGGCCTGTGTTGTATGTGTTTTGGCTTGCCTTTTGTTTGCATAAACTATTGTGATAGGTCAGATGAGTTGATGTGTGCTTTTGTGATAGGTATGGCTCAAGTTGCCAAAATGTCAAAGTTGTGTAAGAGAGGCATGGGCTACTTGCTAGCCAAGGACAGATGGGGTGTCCTGCGCAGCAAGATGTGTGGAGAACCCTTGGATTGTTTGTGAAGTCAGCCAGCAAGTGGATTCACACTTGAGTGAGTTTTTGCAACTTGCCTCACTTTTGCTTCCTTTGAAATTTCTTGCTCCATAAGCCATAAAGATGAATGATCTCTTGGCCCATTCTGAATTTTAGGTGTTGTATGATCATGTTGTGAAGTTTAGAAGTCCATTTGATAGTTCAATTTGCCTTGAAAAGTGAATTTGCAATTTGCCTTTTTGGTGGAAAACTTCAAATTTTGTGATTTTTGCCAACTTTGACAAGCCATAACTTTTGATCCAAAATGAATTAGGTCATGTTCTTGTACTTTTTGAAAAGGGAATGATCCATTATACAACTTTCATGACCAAAGTTTTTCCATTTGAAGCATTTTTGAATCAAAAAGCAAGGGTTGAAAAAGTTTCCTAAAATGGCAATTTCATTAAAAGTCAAACTTTCCCAAAAAGTCAACTTTGCAAAAGACTTGAAATTCTTCAATTTTGTGAACTTCCAACATCTTCTATGATCAAATAAATATCATATACAATCAAAATGATAAAGAACATCCTTTGGTTGGGTCATTGGGGGCCTCAGATGCCCTGATTTCACACTGACTTGCTTGAAAAGTCAACTCTTGATCAGATGGCTTCCCCATGGAATTTCTTCATGAAAATTGATATGCATGCTCCCTATACCATATAGAGACCAATAGAAACAAGAATGACCAAAAAAATTGGAGTTATGGCCTTTGAAACCAAAACCCTAATTCTAGGTCATCTGTGCAGTCAAACCTGGCTCTGCTTCCATGCCTTTTTCAGTTCTTGTGATTCTTTGACATTCTTGACTTTGAAAGGATATAATATGATGCTTGAACATACATGGACCCCTTTGAAGTGATTGATGACCTTTGGAGTGGCTCAAGAAGCTCTTGGATTGCTCAGATCACAAACCCTAGATGCAGATGACTTTGAACCAATGAAATGAATCAAAAATGTAATATGAGATGTTATGATTGAGTTTATGCATATGAGGAGATAACAAGCCATGGTGTGAATGGGTGAGGGCAAATTTGGGGTGTTTACAGCTGCCCCTATTCAAACATGAGTTAGCTGTGCAGGATGTAAGCAACGACTTAACAGGCAAACAAGATAACTTGTGGTTGAATACCAAAGACAGTCCAAAATTTGCACTCACAGAATAAAGAAGAAAAGGCATATAGATTGTAAAAGGGAAATAAAGTATATGGTAAAGTGTGAGCGACGGAGGACGACCGTCGAGCAAAGGACGACTGCTGGGGAACGAGCAATGACGGGGACGGCCGACATGCGGGAAATAAAGCAATGACGGGGACGGCCGACATGCTGGGGATGAAAGGGATTATGATGGGGACGGCCATCAAGTAAAGTTATAAGATTTTTCTGGGGATTAATGAAAAAATGATGGGGACGGCCATCAAGTTCGTAAAGTAATGTAAACAAACGATGGGGACGGCCATCGGGCTAAACTGATGAAGGACGATCATCAGGAAAAGGAAAAAGGACCACGACGGGGACGGCCATCGGGTTAAAGAATAAATGAAATAATGATGAGGGACGGTCATCAAAGGTGAAGGACGATCACCTGGCAGGGTACGGCTGCCGAAAATATCGCGACATAGGACGAATGCCGGATAAAAGGTCAACGATGGGGACGGCCATCGGACGAGCATGATGAGGGACGGTCATCAAGAGGTGAAGGACGATCACCTAGCAGGGGACGGCTTCTCTCAAGGTTTATCATGACGTAGGACGAACGCCAGATAACAAGATCAACGATGGGGATGGCCATCGGATAAAAATGATGAAGGACGATCATCAAAAGGTGAAGGACGATCACCTTAGCAGGGGACGGCTGCTAACAATCACGACATAGGACGAATGTCGGATAGAAAAAGATCGACGATGGGGACGGCCATCGGATGAGCATGATGAAGGACGATCATCAAGAGGTGAAGGACAATCACCTAGCAGGGGACGGCTGCTCTCAAGGTTTATCATGACATAGGACGAATGTCAGATAACAAAAGAAATTTTGCTTTGCTAGCGATCTACTAGGGAATAGTAAACACGGACGAGTGTTTATATCCAGGAAATAAAAGATATAAGTGTTTAGATGTTTGTGTATAGATTAAAGATGCGGGCGAGCATCCTTAAGGCTACGATACGGACGAGTATCGAGTAGAAACAAATACTGACACATGTTCAGAGATGATGATACGGACGAGTATCAACTGGTTAACAGAGAACACGGATGAGTGTTGAATCTGAGGGACTCTTCTGGGGAATAGTAGACACAGACGAGTGTCTATATTCAAGAAGACAAGAGTGTTTGACACGTGTATGGATTAAAGATGCGGACGAGCATCCTTAAGACTATGATACGGACGAGTATCAGGTAGAAACAAACGCTTGACGCATGTTCTGAGATGATGGTATGGACGAGTACCAACTGGTTAACAAAGAACACGGACTAGTGTTGAATCTGCGGGGATAAAAATGGTACATACAAGATACGGACGAGTATCTGTATAAGTAAATTAAGTATGAGTGGTGTATAGATGGGTGTTTATCTTGCTGGAGAGAGTGACACGGACGAGTGTCAAAAGGAGAAGAGTATAGTATAAACAAGTATCTGATATACAAAGTGTTTAAGTAATTACGTTGGGGGAGGTGACACGGACGGGTGTCAAGGAATTGTGTATGTATGTATCTGTGAGTGCAAAGAGGACGCTTTGATCTTTTATTGGGGATATGACACGGACGGGTGCCACCAGGAGTATATACTGATGTTTGTGAATGTGAGGCAACTGCTTTTAGCTTTAACTCTTCGCTGGGGAAGCTGGTGAGCGTTCTGTATGTTTTTGATGGATTGTCATTATTCACAAGTGTTTGATTCGGACCATGGCTTATGATTATGCAATATGTTTGATTTTTTTTTGCCGTAATGCTCCGTTTTAGACGGAATGCTACGCTTTGTGGGGGTGAATATGATGCGAATGCTATGATTATGCAAGGATACCAATCCGGGGTTCGGATCCCGTTGCTATGAAGATCTCTGGTTGATCTGGTTGAAGTGGACATCCCAGTTGGGGATGAGATCATTGGTAGATCTGGTGCATATGATTCTGCTTGGGGAAATGGGTCAATGATAGACTTATTCCAGTAAATGAAGGACCCAGCTGGGGTTTGTAGAAGCTTTCATCACTCGGTTGTGATCCCTTCATGCGTTGCTCTTCTGAATAGAGGCTGAAACTTTGTGGGGAAGTTGGTTCCCTGGCTTCTGTACTTTAAGAAAGAAGAATGATTGGCACCTCGGCTGAGGAGAAATAGCGAGTGGCAACTCAGCTGGGGAGAGAACACTTTTGAGTGCTAAGACTGGGTGTTGATTTGCCAGCTTGCTGGGATGAGGCTTACATGCCCCATGTTGTGCCTTGAGTACCTGCAATCCTGAAATGACAGAGAAACGCACAAGTGATCCCGAGGTATCCCTTACCGGATTCCGTCATAGGAGTTGGACACTCCCGAGAGTAAGTATATTCCCTGCAAGCATGTATTTTTAGAAGAAAAGCATCTGTATTTATGAAATCAGTATTTTAAGGACACCAGACATTTTTGCAAATGAAAATGAAGTGTACGGGGCGAAACATGACTGAAAATCTGATTTTATTAATTCATGTGCCCTGAATTGGCAAGATACAGTCAAAGAAACATATCCCCTGAAATGAGGAGATTGTTACAAATTGAGAAACAAAATGCTGGCAATGTTGTCGACGCTTCAAGGAGCTTCCCTTCTGCTATGACTCGTATGACATTTGACGTTCTTCTCGTCTTGCTTTCTAAAGAAGGCTGATTCTGACAGAAGCTTGATCATTTCGAGGCTTACCAAGTTGTAGGCGATACAGACGAATTCAGAATGCAGTTGTTCGCTTATTCCCTTATTTTGCATGGATCGCCCTTTCGGGTTTTCAATCCATCAGGATACCCATTTTTGTCTGAGTTGTCCAATACGGCTTTTCAACTCAGCGGGTGTACATTTTTGTTTATTTTCCCTTATTTTTGCCCGAGTCTTTTATTCTGTTTTTGACTCGGCGGGATGCCCTATTTTGCCTGGACTTACATTCTGTTTTTGTGTCCAGCGGGTCTTTTTATGCGAAGTATTTTTTAACTGCATCTGAATTCACAGGGGACGGGAAATCTTCACCATCCATAGTGTTGAGCATCAGAGCTCCACCCGAGAAAACTTTCTTCACTACAAATGGTCCTTCATAATTCGGAGTCCACTTGCCCCTGTGGTCTGTATGCGGAGGGAGGATTCTTTTCAGCACAAGATCTCCTACTTGGTACTCTCGGTGCCTGACTTTCTTATCGAAGGCTCTCTTCATTCTTTTCTGATACAACTGCCCATGACAGATTGCAGCCAATCTTCTCTCTTCAATCAGACTCAGTTGTTCGTATCGGGACCGGACCCACTCTGCTTCGTTCAGCTTAACATCCATTAATACCCGTAGGGAGGGTAATTCAACTTCAACAGGTAGGACTGCCTCCATACCATATACAAGCTGATACGGTGTTGCCCCAGTTGATGTTCTGATTGACGTGCGGTACCCATGCAAGGCAAACGGTAGCATCTCATGCCAGTCTTTGTATGTGACTACCATCTTCTGCACAATCTTCTTGATATTCTTATTAGCTGCCTCAACAGCGCCATTCATCTTTGGCCTGTAAGGAGAAGAATTGTGGTGTTGGATCTTGAAGTCCCGGCATAGTTCTGCCATCATTTTGTTGTTTAAGTTGGAACCATTATCAGTAATGATTCGCTCGGGAACTCCGTATCGGCAGATGATATCTCTCTTCATAAATCTGGCTACCACTTGCCTTGTAACGTTTGCATAGGAAGCTGCTTCGACCCATTTGGTGAAATAGTCAATGGAAACCAAGATGAACCTGTGGCCATTTGAAGCAGTTGGCTCAATCTTTCCAATCATGTCAATGCCCCACATAGCAAATGGCCAGGGTGAAGACATCACATTCAAAGGATTGGGAGGCACATGCACCTTATCCGCATAAATCTGGCATTTATGGCATTTTCTGGCATAAGCACAACAGTCGGCATCCATTGTGATCCAGTAATAACCTGATCTTAGCAATTTCTTAGCCATCGCATGTCCTCCAGCATGGGTACCAAAGGATCCTTCGTGTACTTCATGCATTAACAAGCCTGCTTCTGTTTTGTCAACGCATCTGAGGAGTACCATGTCAAAGTTTCTCTTGTACAGGGAACCATCAGTGTTCAGAAAGAAACTTCCAGCAAGCCTTCTTAATGTCTTCTTATCATTGGAAGATGCCCCAGGTGGGTATGTTTGATCCTCCAAGAAGCACTTAATGTCATGGAACCAAGGCTTTTCATCTTTGACAACATCTGTTGCGAACACATATGCTGGTCTGTCAAGTCTGGATACTGAAATTTGAGGTACAAAGTTGGCAGCTTGAACCTTGATCATGGATGAAATGGTAGCCAGAGCATCTGCAAACTGATTCTCGTCCCGAGGGATATACTCAAGCTTGACTGTTGTAAAGAAAGTCAATAACCTCCTTGTATAATCCCTATAAGGTATCAGATGATCCTGGTGCGTGTACCATTTGCCGTTGGTTTGATTAACTACCAGAGCTGAATCCCCGAATACAGTCAATGTCTTGATTCTGAGGTCAATGGCTTCCTCAAGACCCATAATGCAAGCTTCATATTCAACTTCGTTATTAGTGCAGTTAAAGGTGAGTTTCGCCGAGAAAGGCATGTGAACTCCTTTAGGTGTAATGAGTACTGCACCAACACCACGACCATTCATATTAACAGCCCCATCAAACATCATAGTCCATTCTTCTTCCGGGTCAGGCCCTTCAGTGTGAACAGGCTCTTCATGATCTTTTGCTTTTATGAACATGATGTCTTCATCAGGGAAGTCAAATCTCATAGGCTGGTAATCATCGATAGGTTGCTCAGCAAGATATTCAGACAATACACTGCCTTTGATGGCCTTCTGAGATGTGTATTGAATATCATATTCTGTGAGGATCATTTTCCATCTTGGAATCCGTCCGGTAAGTGCTGGCTTCTCAAATATGTACTTGACTGGGTCCATCTTTGAGATCAATAAGGTAGTGTGGGTCAACATATACTGTCTCAGTCGGCGAGCAGCCCACGCTAAAGCACAACAAGTTTTCTCGAGCAGTGAATAACGTTGTTCACAGTCGGTAAACTTTTTGCTTAGGTAGTATATTGCATACTCTTTTCGACCAGACTCGTCATGCTGGCCCAACACACACCCCATCGACTCTTCTAATACTGTCAAGTACATTATCAGAGGTCTTCCTTCAACTGGAGGCATAAGGATTGGAGGCTCTTGTAAGTACTCCTTGATCTTGTCAAAAGCCTTCTGGCAGTCTTCGTTCCACCTGACCGTTTGTTCTTTTCTTAACAGCTTGAATAAGGGCTCACAGGTTGCCGTAAGGTGAGATATGAACCGTGAAATGTAGTTCAATCGTCCTAAGAACCCCCGAACCTCTTTCTCAGTCTTTGGTGCAGGCATTTCTTGAATAGCTTTGACTTTATCAGGGTCAACCTCAATCCCTTTCTCACTTACAATAAAACCCAGCAGCTTACCAGATCTCACCCCGAATGTGCATTTGTTGGGGTTTAACTTTAGCTGGTACTTCCTTAGACGCTTGAATAACTTCAGCAGATTCACCAGGTGATCTTCTTCAGTGAGGGACTTGGCAATCATGTCATCCACATAACATTCGATTTCTTTATGGATCATATCGTGGAATAATGTCACCATAGCCCGTTGATATGTTGCACCAGCATTCTTCAGTCCAAACGGCATCACTTTGTAACAGAACGTGCCCCAGGGTGTGATGAAAGTTGTCTTCTCCATGTCTTCAGGTGACATCTTAATCTGATTGTATCCTGAAAATCCATCCATGAAAGAGAACACCGAGAACTGAGCCGTATTATCAACCAATACATCAATGTGAGGTAATGGGAAATCATCTTTCGGGCTTGCTCTGTTCAGATCCCGGTAGTCAACACACATCCTCACCTTGCCATCCTTCTTAGGCACAGGCACAATATTAGCAACCCACGGTGGATAGCTAGCTACAGCGAGGAACCCGGCGTCCCACTGCTTTTGCACCTCTTCTTTGATCTTCATTGCCATGTCTGGGCGAGTACGGCGCAGTTTCTGTTTAACTGGCGAGCAATCTTCCCTTAAAGGCAGCTTGTGCATAACAATGTCGGTGTCCAACCCTGGCATATCTTGATAAGACCAAGCAAACACATCCACATATTCCTGAAGCAGGTCAATCAGTTGTTTCTTCACTGAGTCTTGTAAGCAGACCCCGATTTTAACTTCTTTCACATCTTCATCTGTACCAAGGTTAACCGTTTCGACCTCCTCCTGATGAGGAGTAATAACTTTCTCCTCTTGTCTTAACAACCTGGCTAGCTCTTCAGGAAGCTCGTAATCTTCTTCAACCCCTTCATCAGCTTGATTGATCGGATTGTCAAAGTCATACGAAGTCATAGCCGTGCTGTTGTCGGTGCGGTCTGGAGGGCACTCTCTGCAAGGGTTCAGTTTGTTCATTTTAGTGATTGATTTTAATCTTGTTTAGAAAAGTGAAATGAAGTTGTCATTTTGAAAACACTGCCATTTATTTTTTGTACAAAAAGAAAAATGAAAAAAAAAACAGTGAGCGGAAAAAAGAAAAGACTCATTTGCAAAAGATGTCTGATTATCATTGATTGATCTATTTGCACAAAATTACAGATGGCCCGATTACAAAATGAGTCTTGTCATCTTAGGCAAGATGCAAGACTTGATGCATGCTTAAAAATACAGGAAATAATAATTACTCTGCAGGAGTAACTCTTATAATTTCCTGGGAAGACCAGTTTGAGATACTGCTCCCCGGGATCCTTGGACGTATCCAGCTCTCCAGGTTGCGGTCGCTTTCATCCTCGTCTTCCAAGTTGTTTACTGCATCGGGGGTGAGCATCCCCCCACTGACGAAATTGGGCTTCTTAGCAGCCTCTGCTTGATCTTGTTGAGTTGGTTTGTAACCCAACCCAAATCTATCCTCCTTCTTCTCTACGGGCAGCAACTTGCCCCAGCCTTGGGCAGTCCCTTCTTCAACAACCTTCCGGGCTTGTTGATAGGATGTCATTGAGGTTCCAGGTACAGCGGATGCTTCATTTATGTTCAAGGCCTTAAACCCTTGACTCATAGTTTCGTGGATCTCCCCATCCATCTCAATGTATTTGTATGTAGCCAGATGGATAACAAAGATATCTTCCTCTCCACAAATAGTAACGACTTGGCCTTCCCACTCGAATTTTAACTTCTGGTGAAGGGTTGAGGTCACGGCGCCAGTGGCGTGTATCCATGGTCTACCCAATAGACAGCTGTAGGCAGGCTGTATATCCATCACGAAGAAGGTCGTTTTGAAAGTCTGTGGGCCAATCGTTATAGGAAACTCAATTTCTCCCAGAACTGATCTCTTAGAGCCGTCAAAGGCTCTCACTACCAAGTTGCTAGGACGTAATGCCAATCCTTCATACTCCAGCTTCACAAGGGCTTTTTTAGGTAAGACATTGAGGGATGACCCTGTGTCTACCAGTACATGGGAAAGAACTGCACCTTTACACTCCAAGGTAATGTGCAAAGCCTTGTTGTGTTTGCGGCCTTCCGTAGTCAAATCAGTGTTGGTAAATCCTAGTCCATGACTAGCGTTAACATTTCCAACCACGGCCTCTAACTGATTGATGGTAATCTCCTCTGGCACATAAGCTGCGTGCAAGACTTTTAGTAGTGCGTTCCGATGAGCCTCGGAGCACATTAGCAATGATAGAATGGAGATTTTGGAAGGTGTCTGGTGAAGCTGGTCTACTATCTTGTAATCACTTTTCTTGATGATTCTCATGAATTCATCAACCTCTTGATCAAAAGGGGTTTTCAAAGCTTCTTTAGCAACTTGTTCTTCTTGCACCAGGCTCTTCCCTTTTGCTTTGGCAGCAGCTTCTGCTTCAGCAATGGGTCTTGGAATCTGCGGGGCAAAGAGACGTCCGCTTCGAGTGAAGCCTCCACCTCCCCCCACATTGTCTATTTGTGGTGCAGAAGTTGATGATTCCAGAGTGATTTTCTGTCCTTCGCAGTATAGATCGGAGCCGTAATGCCAAGGGATGGCATTATTGCTTTCATAAGGGACTGGCCCAGGCACTGTGATAGTGACTGGACTGATAGCAGCTGCAGAAGGGACCATGATAGTATGTGGATCATAGTATATTGTAACTGGTGCTCTGGCAGGAGCGGTATTTTGTGAGTTGTAGGCAGAATCATTTGCAGGATCATAATAAATTGTAACCGTTGAGACACTTTCATTGTCTGCTATTGATGTTGTAGGAGACACTGTTGACTGGATGAGTGTTGCTGTTGTAGGGGATTCTAAATGAAGGGGTGTTGAAGTTGTAGAAGAGATGTTTGTTGATATTTGGTCCGTTGAAGTGACAGATGAAGCATTTGTTGATGAGATTGAAGAGTTGTTTGGAACAATTGTTGTTGCGGTTGTAGAAGACTCGGGAATTGTTGTTAAGGAGATTGCTGGATTTGGAGGTGTTGATGCTGTGATTTGAAGCAGGCCACTCTGGATGAGACCATCTATGCCACTTCTCAAGTTATCACACCCATTCACTGAAATGTTGCAATAAGCACATCCTAGCTCACATCCAGGGAACATTTGACATTCAAGGAGTTGAGCTTTAATCTCTACCAAGGGTGTCCGAATCTGCCCCACACAGGTTATCAAGTAAGACGGCTTATCTTCTTCAATAGCATTGATCCTGGGTCCTCCGTGGTTTGGCATAGGATTTTTACTAACATTTGGCGGGGGTGCAAAGTTTAGATCTTTGGAATCCACTAGATCCTGTACTTTCATGTGCAAAGCTCTACACTTCTCTGTACTGTGGCCTGGTGCATTTGAGTGAAAAGCACATCTGGCGTTGGCGTCATAATTTCTGGGTAGACTGGCAGGATCTGGAGGTGCCAATATCCTTAGCTCAACCAGGTTGAGTTTCAGGAGTTGTGGCAATAATGTCGCATAAGGCATAGGGATCGGATCAATCACCCTATTGGCCTGAGATGGTCTCTGTTGAAACGGTCTTTGCTGATTGTTGTTGTTGGTGTTGTTGTTGCTATAATTTCTCTGAGGTGGATACTGAGCTTGTTGCTGGTAGTGGGGTTGTTGTTGTGGTTGATATGCTGGTTGTGGATGAATTGGAGCGGGAATGGTGACTGCTGCCACTGACCTATGAACATACTGGGGTCTGCCCCTGCTGGTATGGATAGCATTAGTCTCACCAGTTCTTCTTGAGCCCACAAAAGGCTTTCTCGGGTTGCTGGACGAGCTAGCACCGTTGTCAGAAATTTTGCCCATCTTTAATAGGCTCTCAATTCTTTCCCCAGCTATAACTACATCCGCGAAGCTGGTGGAAGAAAAGGCAGCTAGCCTATCAATGTATGTCCCTTGGAGGGTGTTCATAAACATGTCGGCCATCTCCCTTTCCGACATGGGTGGTTGGACAGCCGCAGCAAGCTGTCTCCACCTCTGGGAGTACTCCCGGAAGCTTTCCCTGGATGATTGTGACATTCCCATCAGGAGGGTCCTGTTGGGAGCCATATCCAAGTTGTACTGGTATTGTCTAATGAAGGCCTCAGCCCGGTCCTTCCAGCACCTGATGGTTGCTCTAGTTAAGTGAGAGTACCATTCCCTTGAAGCTCCTGTTAAGCTATCCTCAAAATAAAACATCCATAGCTTTTCATCCATGGTATATGCCTTCAGCCTCCCCAGAAAGGATTGTAAGTGGGTTCGCGGACAGGAAGTCCCGTTATACTTCTCAAAACACGGAGGTTTAAACTTGTGGGGAATCCTGACCCCGTCCACTAAGCCCATGTCCATGACATCAAAACCCAAGGAGTTTTGAGACTCCAAGGACCTCAATTTTTCAGCAATTTCATCTAGCCTTCTGTCATAGGCTTCATCCCCAGCTCCCATCACAGTGAACTGATCTTCCTGGGGGTCTTCTTGCAGTACCCTACCTGTAGTAGCATTCCCCTGTGCATTAGCAGGGATGTTGATCTCTGGGTGAAGATGAGGGCCATACACAGGTGGGTTGACATGAGGCTGAACCCTCTCATTATTGCTTGTCCCACCAGTCCCTAGATGGGGGTCTTCCTGAGTCTGCCTCTCTACCAAGGCTCTTAATCTATCCTGGCTCTGTGCCAATCCATTCATCACCTCCATAAACTGAGTCATCTGATTTCTCATTTCCAACCTCTCATTGGCCATTTGAGTCCTGACCTCTGTAAGGTCCTGTTGTACCCGGTCCATCTGTATACCCGGAAGGTTGTTGCGGGTAGGGTATCTGTGCGGACGGTTGAGTGGGAACACCCGACGTCGAGCAATAGTTCCTGAACCACAACAGAGTTAGTAACAAAAACAAAACAAAAACCTACAAAACAAAACAAAAGGTTAGTATGCAATGCAGTTATGCTTATTTGATTCCAAGGTATCCGGCTTGGCACTTGGTTTTGACCTTTCCAGACCCCTGAGGAAGATGCTTTTGATGTTGCTTGAAAGAACTCAGATAAAACAAACCAACACATATATTACAAAAAGTAAATGATACATAGTTTGTTTTTTACAATTTATGCCCTCTGAGGGGTCAAAATACAACATAAAAAGGAAAAGTACAATGAAATGAAAGCAACAACAAGCAAAAGTCAGACACCAAGACCAAACTCATCCTCCTGAACTTCCTTTAGAAGTGCTTCAGTTACCGGATCAGCTGGATGCTCTGTGAGGTTTCTGATGAGAAGATTCCTGGTGGCAATAGCAGCAGTTAGCTTTTCGTGTCGACTCTGGTCCTTTGACCTCTTCACACCAGCTCTAATCTTCAACTCTGAGATCTCTCTCTGGGCTGCTAGCAGGGCTTCCTGTTGCTCCTTTGCATTAGCCTCCAACTGCTCAATCTTGTCCTGAGTCCTTTTATCTTCCTGAGTACGAGCTTCGGTGATCCTGACCCACCTAGCTTGACTCTCTTTCAGATACAAATCAGTCCTGGCCTTTTGGAACTGAGCCTCCTTGCAGGCATTCTTCAAGATCTGCTCTCCAGCCCTTGACTTCTTGATGTAGTCCTCTGACTTCTCAATCCGGGCTAGATGCTCCACTTTAAGCTTTTCCAACCTTTCGATGTCCAGACGACCATCACTCTTCTCCCGGAGGGTCTTCTGTAGAGCCTGAGTCAAATTCTCATTTCTCTCTTTCAGTTTCTCAAACTCCTCTAGGCTGACAGTGGTTGGAGGTGGTGCTGAGGATGGTCCAGGTGCATCCTCGATGGTGAAGGGCATCCCAGAAATTTGAGCCCTGGCATGAGACCACTCATAGTACTGAGCTGAGGCTATATTGTTGCATCTCCCCAGAATGGCCATTCCCTTGGTCTGGACATTGTCCCAAGCCCAGGATGCTTGCCTGACAATGGCTAGATTAGGCTTAATCTCACAATAAAGGGTTTCAGCCAAGTCTTGTGCTCTAGGAGGGTGGACCAATGCATAGCCCAATTGTCTCTTGAATAACAGAGGGTTGTAGTTGATGCAACCTTTCACTCCTATTAGGGGTACATTGGGGAACTGCCCACAACTAGTAATGATGTCCCTGCCCTTGGTGCTCTGAGTGCACCACCTGATGTCAGCTGAGGTCAAAGCAATGAGTCTTCTAGCCCAATTCTTTTGCTGGTGAGGATTCAAGAATGCATCAGTCTTGGGCAAGTGTTTGAGCAACCAGGTATGGAACAGGGGAGCACAACACCTCACCAACCTTCCTCTCTGCTTTTCATTCCTTTGGTGAACGGAGTAGTAGAAATCTCCCAGTAAGGTGGGCACTGGGTTCCTCAGAATGAAAAGATGGATTGCATTCTTGCTAATAAACTTAGGCTCATCTGCAAAAAGTATAACCCCATATATGCTGAGGGCTAACAAAGCACAGACTGCCTTCCATTCCCCCAAGGAGGCTTTCAGAGTAGCCTGAGAGGTCAAGAAATCCAAATGTAGACCAGAGATTCCAGCCTTGGTAGTCATGTTCTGTCCAATCAGAGAGGGTTCCAGATATAGTGCCTTTGCCACTTCTTCATTACTAGGAAAAGCTATCTCAGGGTTGAAAGGGATACCACCCCTGACAGGTACACCAACCAATGATAAATACTCCTCTAATAAAGGCCCCAACTGAAAATCCTGAAAGGTGAAGCACCTCAGAGGGGGATCATAGAACTGCAGGCAAGTATGAATCAAGCTCCTCTGGGAAGGGTCCAAATCCATAACCACATCAAGTATGCCTCCATAATGTTCTCTGAATAGTGGTATATGGTCTGGAGTAATCAAGGCCTGGATCTTCCTGATGCCAGCCAGCTCAGGCTCAAAGAAATGGTAGGAGATGTTGCTCTTCTTGGGTGCCATGTTGCTGAAGAAGAGCTGAGACAGATGCTGATGATGGAGAATAATACTGAAGATGGGCCACTGACAGGCTGATGCTAGTGATGCAAGTGACTGAAGCAGGTAGCTGATGGGGATAGCTGAAGCAGACACTGATGAAGATAGGTCTATGCAGATGAAGGGGTCAAAACCAAGCCAAAATATAGTATGGATACCCTGAAAAACAAATAAGCAAATGTTAAATGATGCAATGATGATGTATGCAAATGATATGCAAAGGTTTGTGATCAAGCTGGATCTGATTAACTGCCTTGATATAAGTCCATGTATGTTCAAGAAATCCAGATGGAGGTTCAAAAGTCCAGTAACCAAGGTGGGGGACTCAAATAAAGAGTCACATGTCCAGGGTTAAAAATCACAAGAACTGTCCCAAAGTGGAGTATTCTTAATCAAAACAAAGTATCAGGGTATGATGTGGCCAATGGTACCTGCAAACTTGTAAACATCCCAACCCCCTCACAGGTGGTGTTCTAAAACAAGGATCCTCAGACTTGGATCAGTTATGAGAAGTGTAAACACCTCTAACCCGGAGGTACAGTGTTTACAATAACCATAAAAGTTCCTCCTCTAATTTACCTCAGTTTCTGAAGGTCAATACTAAAGGTCATCCAGACTTAGCAGGTTTCCCAGATAGCCCTAGCACTACAGGAAATCTGTAGCACAGAGTTCTCAAGAAGAAACCCACATCTGAACCGTGTTTCATATTCCCGCACCAGACCGAAATGGAATGGGAAAGAACATGAACCACTCTAGCCTAGGTGTCACTCAGGTCCCAGGTATAGGACCTTAACTCTCAGTAGAACCCCACCCACCAAGACAAAACCAGATCCAGCCAAACACAATATGACAGTATGATGTATATAAAGCTGAATCGAAAGCAGTAAAACAACTGTACATAAGGCAATAAACAAAATAAATATACAAACACAAATAGCACATAACATCCCATTAAACACAAATCAAACAAGCGCTAGGAGGAACCCACAAAAAGAACCAGAAGCCCTGGTTACAGTATAAAGGCTCCCCAGCAGAGTCGCCAAGCTGTCGCTCCCACCAAATGACAACCGGGGCCAAGTGGGGTACAGACGCGAACGGTCGGCGAAAAGAGGATGTGAGAACACACAGGAGTGAACCCACAGGGAATGAAAAGAGTCGCCAGCTAGGCATTTTTATCCCGGAGGAAAGGTAATGCTGCATAGACCTAGAAAGATACGGATAAGACGGTTGCGAACCAGAGAGACTGAGAAAGGGGGTCGGTTACAACCTGGGAAGGTATTAGCACCCAGATTGTCCGTCGTACTCGACGGGATCCACGCTTAAGAGATTTGTGTTTTAAAGGGGTAGTGTCAGTGCAATCTGTGTGTAAAAGAACTGGAAAAGGATGTACAGGTGTCAGTGTAAAAGAAGTGAAGTGTATAAGTGAAGTGTCAGTGTAAGAACAGAGTGAAATGCTCATGATAATGAGGCTAAAAGAATAAAGCTGGAAATAGGGGGAATATACAGAGACTTTTGTTCGATAACTGTTAAGTTATGCCTACGTATCCTCTCGTGCAATAAGGAAGTCAGAACACCGTAGTTCGACCCAAAGAGACTGAAAGGTGAATTAACTTGTGAACTGCTTACCTGCCTATGCTCAAGTGTATGATCTGTCTGGCACAGATGCAAACTGTCTTGCATTAGACGGGAGAAGCAAGTTCTCGTTTGTGAGTGAAGATGATGAGAAAAGAATCCCGGAGGAGACGATTATTGTTTGTTTTTGAGTTTTCAGTCTTTTATTGCTTTTGAAAGTTTGTCATAAGTTAATGAGCTTAAGCCTAAACCAATGGGTTAGTAAACTCATCACATCTTCCCTCTGATTAGGGGTAATGAGGATACCTTAAGTGTGAAGTCAGCTTCTCACACTTAATCACCATGATGTAGGATTAAGATCATTAACCTACTTGTGATTATTTAGATGTTTTTGTTGTTTTTGTTTAGTGTTGAGTAATGAGATTAAGCCATAATCAGGGATTAAACAGACTCATTACACCATCCTAATAGAAGGATAATAGATGAGATTGTTTAAGCTGAGGAAAGCTCCTCAACTTAATCCATGATTAGGGATTAACTTCATGACAAAACAAAGCCTTTATTAAATGGATTTTAATTAATGATAAGATGATGAAGTGAGTTTTAGGGTTTGTAAGACAACTTGAGGGGGACTTGTCCATTAACACTAGGGTTAGTCCTTCTTCACCAATTAAGGAAGAATTAGAACCCTAATGCAAGGCCCAAGTTACAAGCTTGATGTCTTGATGATTATTAAGATGGATTGATTAAAGGAGTTAAACACATTAAGGGTTTAACACTTAGGATTAAAGTTATACACTCCATCCTAATAGAAGGATGCAGGCATAAGCTTAATCACAAAGCCTTAAAGCCTTTATGGTTTAGTCCCTGATTATGAGATGAGAAGAGAAGACTCAATGAGACACAAATGTAAAATCTAAATGGGGGACTATTCAAAACCCTAATCATTGTCATGCTTGGTTGTTCCTAAGGTTTGTGAGGTTTTCAAGAGACATCTTCAGAGGAACCACCAGGAAGCAGATGAAAGGAGCAAAGAGAAGCAAAGTAACTTGCTTCATTTAAGAAGACAAGTCACTTGAGGAAAGAAAGTAGGGGGAAAAAGAAAGAACAAGATCAATCTCAAACACAAAACAAAATGCAGCAATGATGCATAAGAAAGATGAAGAGAAAATGTGAGAAGTGAAGGCAAATTCACTTCTCAAAGTTGCTTACCACCTGAAAAGTTAGTGAAAGAAATGCAATGCAATGCAAAATGAGATGAAATGGCATGATGCAAACCAAAACCAGAAGCATATATGAGATTATAATGATGCTATGAGATGATGCAAACATGAAACAAAGCATGAGGATGATCACATGGACAAATGAATGCAAGAGAAACATGCTTGGAACCATGAACATACATGAAAGGTCATGGAATGCAAATGACATACAACATGGCAAATGAAAGATGCAATGATAAAACATGCTTCTAATATGTCTTAAGATGTCTAATGGATCAAATGGATGCACAAAATGCTATGGCAAGTCATGGTATGCAAGCAAATGCAAGATGAATGCAAAAGGAAGCCCAAATTAGGGTTTATGATTAATGAACAAAACAAAAACCAAAATCAGAAGCAAACATCAAGATAAAAAATTGAAAATGCATTCAAGGAAACCCTAAACCTATACAAACTCACTGCCCAAAGGAGGGGATCCAATTCTCAACCTAGTAAAAGTTATGAATTTCTTAAGATTTCTAGGGTTTTAGGGTACCTTGACAAGAAAAATGTCAAACAAATGGAAAATGCAAGATCAAATCATGCCAAATTAATCCTACAAACTACATGATATGCAAGACACAATGCAAAAAGAATCAAAGTCCAACTCTTAAAGGCTAGGCAAAAATGAATTTTTGAACATTGGATCAAAATAATGCTTTGAAATTGAATTAATTCCATGGAAAATTGTCAAAATGCATTAAGATCAAAAATGAAATTTTGTTTGAGGGTTGGACAATGTTTCTAAATGATTTTAAAGGTTTCATGAATTTTTTGGTGATTTTTAAATACCTAAAAGTATTTTTAATTAATTAATTCTCATTAATTAATTAAAAATAAACTTTTAAATGATTTAAAAATATTTTTTAATGCAAAAAATGAAAATGAAAATGTTTTTGGTTTCTGAAAATTAATAAAAGTTTGTATAGAAATTTTCAGAATTTTTAAAATTGTTTTGCTATTTTAAATTAAATGGAGAAAACAAATGCAATTAAATGAAAAATAGAAATGAATTAAACTGAAGAAAAAAAAAGAAAAGTCAGCACAATCAATGGATGACATTCAAACATACGCGCGCGGGAGTGGACTTGGCGCCATATCCAAGGGTTGAGATTCAAATTCACATAATTATGATTAACCCTAATTAATCAAACCCTAATGACTTTCAGGCGACCGGAACACTGTTCCGGTCGTCTTCTCCGGCCAAACACTCAAGCTATCTCTCTTAATACGCATCCCCAGGCCCTAAAACTCTCCAGAAATGATCCTCTCCCCAACCCCAACAAGAATCAACCATCAAAATTCATTTATCCATCATCAAATCCATGAATCGAAGCAAAATGCATTTAGGTCAGAAAAGTTTCAGAAGCAACATACACACTCAATACTCAATCATTTTCGAAACAAAACATATCAGCATGACCAGTGGAGCATGGAGAATCATTTAGAAACTTAAAAACATGTTTCTGGAAAAAAAGTTTGAGATGGCTACCTGAACTGAAGCTTTGGTTTATGGTACTTTCTGGCTGGTTTCCTGCTTGCAATCAACTCCACTGGACCCCCTGAGCAGCTTTCAATGCTTGTTTGGAGTTTATAATGGGTGGTTTGAGAGATGGAAGAAGTTCTGTTCAAGGTGGGGTGGAAATCGTATTTGTGATTCTGGGAGTTTAAGGCAATGGTGATGGGTGCTTTGTGATCAGGAAAGTGTGTTGAGTTGATTTGTGAAGTTCGTTTGTGTGTTTGAGGCTTGTGCAATCAGTTTCGAATGCTTTTGCAAAATGGTGTGGAAATGAGAGAGCAGAGTTGGAGAGTGTTTCAGGCCTGTGTTGTATGTGTTTTGGCTTGCCTTTTGTTTGCATAAACTATTGTGATAGGTCAGATGAGTTGATGTGTGCTTTTGTGATAGGTATGGCTCAAGTTGCCAAAATGTCAAAGTTGTGTAAGAGAGGCATGGGATACTTGCTAGGCAAAGACAGATGGGGTGTCCTGCGCAGCAAGATGTATGGAGAACCCTTGGATTGTTTGTGAAGTCAGCCAGCAAGTGGATTCACACTTGAGTGAGTTTTTGCAACTTGCCTCACTTTTGCTTCCTTTGAAATTTCTTGCTCCATAAGCCATAAAGATGAATGATCTCTTGGCCCATTCTGAATTTTAGGTATTGTATGATCATGTTGTGAAGTTTAGAAGTCCATTTGATAGTTCAATTTGCCTTGAAAAGTGAATTTGCAACTTTGCCTTTTTGGTGGAAAACTTCAAATTTTGTGATTTTTGCCAACTTTGACAAGCCATAACTTTTGATCCAAAATGAATTAGGTCATGTTCTTGTACTTTTTGAAAAGGGAATGATCCATTCTACAACTTTCATGACCAAAGTTTTTCCATTTGAAGCATTTTTGAATCAAAAAGTAAGGGTTGAAAAAGTTTCCTAAAATGGCAATTTCATTAAAAGTCAAACTTTCCCAAAAAGTCAACTTTGCAAAAGACTTGAAATTATTCAATTTTGTGAACTTCCAAAATCTTCTATGATCAAATAAATATCATATACAATCAAAATGATGAAGAACATCCTTTGGTTGGGTCATTGGGGGCCTCAGATGCCCTGATTTCACACTGACTTGCTTGAAAAGTCAACTCTTGATCAGATGACTTCCCCATGGAATTTCTTCATGAAAATTGATATGCATACTCCTTATACCATATAGAGACCAATAGAAACAAGAATGAACAAAAAAATTGGAGTTATGGCCTTTGAAACCAAAACCCTAATTCTAGGTCATCTGTGCAGTCAAACCTGGCTCTGCTTCCATGCCTTTTTTAGTTCTTGTGATTATTTGACATTCTTGACTTTGAAAGGATATAATATGATGCTTGAACATACATGGACCCCTTTGAAGTGATTGATGACCTTTGGAGTGGCTCAAGAAGCTCTTGGATTGCTCAGATCACAAACCCTAGATGCAGATGACTTTGAACCAATGAAATGAATCAAAAATGTAATATGAGATGTTATGATTGAGTTTATGCATATGAGGAGATCACAAGCCATGGTGTGAATGGGTGAGGGCAAATTTGGGGTGTTTACAATCTTGCCCAAGATGTTGGGACTCATTTTGTAATAGGGTCATATGTATTTGTGCAAATTGAATATTAATGAACAATGGACGTCTTTTTGCAAACAATCTTTTTCGCTCACTGTCTTTTCATTTTTGTTATTTTTGCGCAAAACAATAAATGGAAATGTTTTTCTCAATAATAACTTCATTCACGTTTTCTAAATAAGATAAAATCAATCACTAAAATGAACCAAATCTCAACCCTTGCAGAGATAGCCCTCCATATTGCACCGACAACGACATTGATATGACCTCGTATGACTTCGACAATCTGATTAATCAAGCAGATGAAGGGGTTGAAGAAGACTACGATTTACCTGAAAAGCTAGCCAAGTTATTAAGACAAGAGGAAAAGGCAATTGCTCCTCATCAGGAGGAGGTTGAGACTATCAATCTTGGTACCGAGGAAGATGTGAAAGAAGTGAAGATTGGGGCCAGTCTGCAAGCTCTAGTAAAAGAACAACTTATCATTATGTTGCGAGAATATGTCAATGTGTTCGCTTGGTCCTATCAAGATATGTCGGGTTTGGATACAGATATGTGATGCACAAGCTGCCATTGAAAAAAGATTTCCCGCCGCTCAAACAGAAGTTGCGCCGTACTCGCCCGGACATGGCCATGAAAATCAAAGAAGAAGTACAAAACCAGTGGGACGCCAGTTTTCTTGTTGTAACTAGTTACCCGTCGTGGGTTGCTATCATTGTACCCGTACCCAAGAAGGATGGCAAGGTGCGTATGTGTGTTGATTACCGGGATCTGAACAGAGCAAGCCCGAAAGATGACTTCCCATTACCTCACATTGATGTATTGGTGGATAATACAGCTCAGTTCTCGGTATTTTCCTTCATGGACGGATTTTATGGATACAATCAGATCAAGATGTCACCTGAAGACATGAAGAAGACAACCTTCATCACACCACGAGGCATGTTCTGCTACAAAGTAATGTCGTTTGGTTTGAAGAACGCCGGTGCAACATATCAACGGGCTATGGTAACATTATTCCACGATATGATCCATAAAGAAATCGAGTGCTACGTGGATGACATGATTGCCAAGTCCCTCATAGAAGAAGACAATTTGGTAAACCTGTTGAAATTGTTCAAGCATTTGAGGAAGTATCAGCTAAGGTTGAACCCCAACAAATGCACATTCGGGGTACGTTCTGGTAAGCTGCTGGGTTTTATTGTAAGCGGAAAAGAAATTGAGGTTGATCCCGACAAAGTCAAAGCAATTCAGGAAATGCCTGCACCTAAGATTGAGAAAGAAGTTTGAGGGTTCTTAGGTAGATTGAACTACATTTCAAGGTTCATATCTCATCTCACTGCAACTTGCGAGCCCTTGTTCAAACTGCTAAGAAAGGAAAAAACAGTCAAGTGGTACGATGATTGTCAAAGAGCTTTTGACAAGATCAAAGAGTATTTTCAAGAACCTCCAATTCTCATGCCTCCAGTTGAAGGAAGACCTCTGATAATGTACCTAACAGTATTAGATGAATCAATGGGGTGTGTGTTGGGCCAGCATGACGAGTCTGGTCGAAAAGAGTACGCAATATACTGCCTAAGAAAAAAGTTTACCGACTGTGAACAACATTATTCACTGCTTGAGAAAACTTGTTGTGCTTTAGCGTGGGTTGCTCGCCGACTAAGACAATATATGTTTATTCATAATACCTTGTTAATCTCAAAGATGGACCCAGTCAAGTACATATTTGAGAAGTCAACACTTACCGAAAGGGTTGCAAGGTGGCAAATGATTCTAAAGGAATATGATATTCAGTATGTAACACCCATTTTTCCCATTTTAAAAATTAAACAATTTTCTAAGTTAAACAGAGTTTAAACCACCAAGTGGGTATTCACTTTTCAAAACAAACCAACAATTGACTTATTTCCTTCAAGTGCTTACATCAACTTAACTTTAAACATAAAATAGTTTCATAATTAAATACATAAATATGACAGAGTTTAAGAGTTCAAAAATAAAAATGGTTTCATAAAAAGTCCCTGTTCCCGTTACATATCAGAGCTCCTAGGACACAGACTTCAACACCACAACACTTCTCAAGTACCTGAGTTATCTGTACTTCTGAAGAAGCATAGACGCAACAAAACAAACACCGGGGTGAGAAACAAATTCATAATATAACGGTGCAAACAACATACATGAAGGAGTAAATTTACACCCCAAACACATCATTCTCAAACAATCAATTATCATAATGCAATGTGACTCAAATGCACAATGCAAATGCGGTACCGACTCACAACAACGGTTCATTAATTTGAACCCGGATGCATCGCTTACGCTCCTACTGAGACACGATCATTCCTGCACCAACGATTCTCAAGGAATCCGAATAATCACTTACGCTCCATCTGAGACATGATTATTCCACCAAATGTATGTGTATGTGTCACTCCCAAAGATTTGCATCCCGGTACAAGCGCGAACGATCGGCGAAAGGAGAAATGAAGGTGAAATGAATAGAGTCACCAACTAGGCATTTTTATCCCGAAGGAAAGGTAATGCTGCATAAACCTAGGAAAAGATGGATAAGACGGTCGCAAACCAGAGAAACTGAGAAAGGGGGTTGGTTACAACATGGGAAGGTATTAGCACCCAGATTTTCCGTCGTACTCGACGGGATCCACGCTTAAAAGATTGTGTTTAAAAGGGGTAGTGTATGTGCTATCTGTGTGCAAAAGCTGGAAAAGAATGTACATGTGTCAGTGCAAGAAAGTAAAGTGAAGTTCTCAGGGATGAGGCTTAAAAGAATAATGCTGGAAGAGGGGGGAAGAGATAGAGACTTTTGTTCGATAACAGTTAAGTTATGCCTATGTATCCTCTCGTGCAATGAGGAAGTCAGAACACCGTAGTTCGACTCAAAGAGACTGAAAGATGAATTGACTGATGAACTGATTGCTTGTCTATGCTCAAGTGTATGACTCGTCTGGCTCGAGTGCTAACTGTCTTGCATTAGACGGAAGAAGCAAGTTCTCGTTTGTGAGTGAAGGTGATGAGAAAAAGAATCCCGAAGGAGACGATTATTGTTTGTTTTTGTGTTTTCAATCTTTTATTGCTTTTTTGTGTTTGTCATAAGTTAATGAGCTTAAGCCTAAACCAAGGGTTAGTAAACTCATCATATCCTCCCTTTGATTAGGGATAATGAGAATACCTTAAGTATGAGATAAACACCTCAAACTTGATTACCATGATGTAGGATTAAGGTCATTAACCTACTTGTGATTATTTAGATGTTTTTGTTTAGTGTTAAGTAATGAGTTTAAGCCATAATCAAGGATTAGTGAACTCATTACACCATCCTAATAGAAGGATAATAGATGAGTACACTTAAGCTGAGGAAGATATACATTGCACGGTTCATCTCGCACCTAACAGCCACGTGTGAGCCTATTTTCAAGCTTCTGAGGAAGAATCAGGCTATCAAATGGAATGATGACTACCAACAGGCCTTCGACCGAATCAAGGAGTACTTGCAAGAACCTCTGATTCTCATGCCTCCAGTGCCAGGGAGACCTCTAATCATGTACCTTATTGTACTCGAAGGATCAATGGGATGTATGCTGGGTCAGTAGGACGAGTCTGGTCGAAAATAACATGTCATTTATTACCTTAGCAAAAAGTTTATCGATTGTGAGACACACTACTCACTACTCGAGAAAACTTGTTGCGCTTTGGCATGGGCTTCTCGCTGGCTAAGACAATACATGTTGACTCACACCACTTTCCTAATTTCCAAGATGGACCCTGTAAAGTATATCTTCAAGAAGCCGACTTTAACCGGAAGAGTAGCCCGATGGCAGATGATTCTGACAGAGTATGATATCCAATACACTTTGCAAAAATCCATCAAATGGGAGTGTATTGTCATAGTATCTGGCCCAACAACCAATTGATGATTACCAGCCGCTGAAGTTCGAGTTTTCGGATGAGGACATCATGTTCCACAAGTCTAAGGACTGTGAAGAACCACTTCTGGAGGAGGGGCCAGACCCTGAATCCAAATGGAAGTTGATGTTTGACGGGGCCGTTAACATGAACGGCAGTGGAGTTGGTGCTTTCATTGTCTCACCAGAGGGGGTACACATGCCTTTCAGTTCTCGGTTGACATTTGAGTGCACCAATAACGAGGCAGAGTATAAGGCCTGCATAATGGGTATCGAAGAAGCAATCGGCATGAGAATCAAGAACCTTGAGATCTTCGGTGATTCTGCTCTAGTTATCAACCAAGTCAATGGAAAGTGGCTGGTTCATCTGCCTCACTTGGCTCCATATAGGGATTACACTAGGCGGTTGTTAACTTTCTTCACCAAAGTTAAATTGCATTATATACCTTGAGATGAAAACCAATTTGTTGATGCTTTGGAAACTCTATCTTCCATGATCAAGGTGCATCAAGAGAACTATGTGCCTCGAATCGACGTCTCTAGTCTCGAAAGACCTGCCTATGTGTTCGTAGTTGACGGTGTTGAGGATAGAAAACCTTGGTATTACGATATCAAGCAATTTCTGAAGACTCGGGAATATCCAGTTGGGGCATCCAGTAAGGACAAGAAGACTCTCAGGAGGTTAGCAGGCGGGTTCTTCTTGAATTAAGATGATGTACTATACAAATGAAACTTCGACATGGTCCTGCTCAGATGCGTGGATAGACACGAAGCAAACCTGTTGATGCAAGAAGTTCACGAAGGCTCATTAGGTACCTATGCTGGAGGGCATGCTATGGCAAAAAAGCAGTTAAGATTGGGGTATTATTAGATCACCGTGGAATCCGATTGCAGCAAATATTCCCACAAATGCCACAAGTGCCAGATCTACGCTGATAAGGTGCATGTACCTCCAAATCCATTGAGACTCATGTCTTCACCTTGGCCATTCTCCATGTGGGGCATTGATATGATTGGCAAGATTGAGCCAACAGCTTCCAACGGTCACCGCTTCATCCTAGTTGCTATAGACTACTTCACAAAGTGGGTTGAAGTGGCATCTTATGCCAACGTTACAAAACAAGTGGTCGCCCGATTCATTAAAAGGGATATCATTTCCGGTATGGAATTCCTGAGAGGATCACTACTGATAATGGTTATAACCTCAATAACAAGATGATGGCCGACTTGTGCCGGGATTTCAAAATAGAGCATCACAACTCTTCGTTGTATCGCTCGAAGATGAATGGCACTGTCGAGGCAGCCAACAAGAATATCAAGAAAATCATTCAGAAGATGGTTGTGACATATAAGGATTGGCATGAGATGCTACCGTTCGCACTACATGGGTACCGAACGTCTGTGTGTACCTCGATAGGGGCAACCCCGTTCTCACTGGTGTATGGTATGGAGGCAGTCCTACCGGTCGAAGTTGAGATCCCCTCTTTGAGAATAATGATGGATGTCATGTTGATAAAGCTGAATGGCTCCGGGCTAGGTACAATCAATTGAGCCTCATTGAAGAAAAATGCCTAGAAGCTGTATGCCATGGACAGTTGTATCAACGACGAATGAAACATGCTTTTGACAAGAAAGTACGGCCTCAACGGTACATACCAGGTGACTTAGTTTTGAAAAGGATTCTCCCTCCTCTCAATGATCACAGGGACAATTGAACACCCAATTATGAAGGTCCATTCGTGGTTAAAAAGGTCTTCTCGGGCGGAGCCTTGATGTTAACAACCATGGATGGCAAAGACTTCCAATTCCCTGTCAACGCAGACGCAGTAAGAAAATGCTTCGTGTAAAAAGACCCACTGGATAAAAACAAAATAAAGATCTAGGCAAAAATGGGCATCTCGGCGAGCACAAAAAAACATAATAAAGGCTTGGGCAAAAATTAGGGAAATATACGAAAAATGTACACCCACTGAGCTGAAAAGCCACATTGGAAAGCTCAGGCAAAAAAGGGTATCCCGGTGGATTGAAAACCCGAAAGGGCGATCCACACAAAAGAGGGACTAACACGAACGACTGCGGTCTGCGAGGTTTGTGATCCGTTTGCAACTAAGGGCATCCCAAGGGTTAAAGACCAATTCAATCACTTTCCTCAAACACGAAGCAAACAGAGAGTCATGAAGATATACAAGTCATAGCCGGTTCGGAGCTTGATGAGATTCATTCTTCACATTGCCAATAGGATAGTGTGTTTTCCTTTTTGGGCAATTTCCTCTTTCTAGATATTGCTTCCCGATGTAATGCCTATTCAGGGCCATTATCCAATTAATAAAATTCAATTTCACTCAAATCTATGATCATGAGTTTTTATTTTTCATCTAACATTGATTGATTGCAAAAACGTCCAACAAATTGTGATAAAAATTGCATTATGAGCATTCGAATGCTTTCTAACTCAGGCAGGAGGACATAAATATTTAAGGCAACTCTAAAGCGTTGAGTGACCGGGATGGTGATTCAGACCATAAGCCCGGGGCATGCAGGCCAGACTAACTCTTAATGTTGTAGACACTATCAGTTGTGTTTGTGCAGGTGTAGGTACAAGCGTTGCTAGCAAAGCCTTAACAGATCCTCAGGAAGTCTCCTCCAGCAGGTACTTTGACCAGGTGTCCTCAACAAATACCTTTTTTTATAATCCCCTGTAGAGTGAAGACTGATAGTCTCCCCAAGCAGAGATTGCCTTTCAATAAAGGAGCATTCCCCTCAGAGTTGAGTTTTCTCCTCTTCAGCAGTATAAGGAGTCCCTTCATCCCCAGCAAATTCCAAGAGGACTATGTATCTGAGAGATCCCCCAACAGATTTATTTCTCAGCAGAATACCAACACACCAAGTTCCCCAGCCGAGTCAGAGGGATATCACTTCCCAAATGAAGTACAATGGGTAGCGTAACTCGCAAGTCAAGTTCATTCCCAACAGGATCCTTGCTCTCCAATCTTAAAGTCCAATTTATTTTTGGCAATGGCGGCAGTTCAAAGCCGATGTATCATTAACAATATCCCCCGCAGAATTGCTTTCTCCCCACAAGGATTAACCAGATAAGTGCAGTGATCATCACTTCCCCATCGAAGTCGTCAGGGATACCTGTTATCTCCTTATCGGGAAATCTCTTTGCATTTGCATTTGCATTTAGTAATCATCATTACATTTGCATCCTCAAAAGTGTAGCATTTCTATCTTTATGGAGCATTGCGCCATGACAAAGGCCAAGCATGTGCATATCAGCATGGGCCAGTTTTGGGGTATATTACACAGAAACCCATAACATCTTTTCAACTTGAAGTATTCCCCACAAAGAATGCCAAGTTTATTTTACAAACATCATGGCTCTTCCAAGTCAATGTTTGTTATCCCCAGCCGAGTCTTGTTTCAGTATAACAACCTCGTTTTTTTCGCGTCTCCGTTTAAGTACATTGGGCGTGTCTCGGGCTCTCGTTTAAGTACAACGGTCATGTTCCTTTCGAGTCTCCATTTAAGTACAATGGTCTCGCCTTTGAGTCTCGTTTCAGTACAACGGGCTCACTTTTTGCGTCTCGTTTCAGTATAACGGTCGCGTCACAGGTCTTCGTTTAAGTACAACGATCTTGTTCCATTGACTTCGTCTCAGTACGATGATGTTATTTTCTACGACTCCATTTAAGTACAATGGTTTCGTTCATTTTGAGTTCCATTTAAGTACAATGGTCTCGTTTCTGAGTCTTGTTTCAGTACAACAGACTCATTTTTCTGCGTCTTCGTTTAAGTACAACGGTCGCATCTCGGGCTCTCGTTTAAGTACAACGATCTCATTCCTTTCGAGTCTTCATTTAAGTACAATGGTCTCGTCTTTGAGTCTTGTTTAAGTACAACAAGCTCAGTTTTCACGTCTCGTTTAAGTACAACGGTGTCGTGTTGGGTTTTCATTTAAGTACAACAATCCCATTTCTTTGACTTCATCTAAGTACGATGATTTCAACCCCTAGATTCCATTTAAGTACAATGGTTTCGTCTTTGAGTATTGTTTAAGTACAACAATCTCATTTTTCTCGCGTCTCGTTTAAGTACAACGGTCGCGCCATTGGTCATCGTTTAAGTACAACGATCCTGTTCATTCCGAGTTCCGTTTAAGTACAATGGTTTCGTATCCGAGTCTTGTTTAAGTACAACAGGCTCATTTTCTGTGTCTCCATTTCAGTACAACGGTCACGTCATGGGTAATTATTTAAGTACAATGATCCCATTCTTCCTGATTCCATTTCAGTCCAATGGTTTCATCTTCGAGTCCGTCTAAGTACGATGGCCTCATGTTCTTCGAGTTATCATCTAAGTATGATGAGCTCATTTCCTTTTTGTCATGTCAAAGGTCAGCAAAAAATATATAAAAAGAAGAAGAAGAAAAGAAACAAAATGGCATTCTCCTTTTTCATAGAGTACAATTGTTTCAGGTTTATTCGAGTATTCAATCACTCTATACCTTAAAAGTCTAAAAGAAATTTCTATTATTCATTCAGGTCTGCAGATGATTGAATATGGGCAGCTGTAATACCTCAAACTTTTCCCTCCCATTTTCATGGCATTTAGCATATCACATTGCATATCCAAATATATATCATGGTACAAAGCATTGAATCATAACCATCATAGTTGAGGAATTAGGCTTGTGGTCAATGGTTGAAGCAGTTGATGATCATCCAAAGACAATCAAAGGGAAACATGGCTTCTCAACATTGTGTAAAGGGTTCACAACATCTCACAAGTTTTCATTTGGGGCCACAAGTCATAGAAAGAAGTGAATTGATTCAAACATTCAAGCAGTGCAACATCTCCTAACAAAAAGGACCAAATTAGGGTTTCTGATTAAATGGACTTCCCAAAGGAATTTTGATCCAAACTTGATTTCATGGTTTTCCATACGATATTAAGTATCTAGTGTTGAAATTTCATCCTTGGAATCATTTTGGAAGGTCTTCAATTGACCAGTTACTTGAAAATCAAGGAATTATGGAAAAGTCAACCATGCTGGGTAAAACGTCAACTCCTGACTTTTGAGGTCAAATTCATGAAATCAAGGTTACAAGGAGTCTATGGACCAAATTTGATTAAGAAATGATGGAGGAATCATGAAAAATTAAGAAAACCAAAACTTACCATTTTTGGAAAATTAGGGTTTCCAAAAATGGCAAGTTTTGGTCATTTTGCAGCCAACTTCAAGAGAGGCCTTCTCTCAAAATGAAAGTCAATCAAAAATTTCACTTGGGATGTTTGAAAGAGGACATTTTAAGCTTCAAATCCATAGGTGGAACATGTCCATAGCATCAAAAATGAATGAGTTATAATCTTGCAAAGTTTGGACAAATCAAGGCAAAATAGGGCAAGAGGCAGGGCATGCCTTGCAGCCTGCGCGCGTGACTTTCCAGGCATTTTGTCAAATAGGTGGAGGGCAAGAAGTAAGGCCATTTTTTTTCATCAAGATGACCTCAAATGAAAACTTTTCCAACATCAAAGTTGTTCATTGACATGTTTTCTTCAACTTTCATGTTTGCCAAATTTTCATTTGATCAATATTTTTGGGGCATATGAGAGGGTAAAGTGGAGAGGTTCAAACTGAAAGCCATAGGAATTTTTGCCCTAGGCATGCCAAGATTATGCAGGCCAATGGTGCATCCTTGTAGTGATGAGTTCCATAGCAATTTTGGTGCACCAAAGGGCATTGTCTCATCATGTACCAAACTTCAAAGATGTTATATGTTGCATCTAGTTCAATTTGAGTCCAAGGATCATAGGAATTGGTTGCTTGAGTTAGAAGAAACAAGCCATGGAAGATCCATACTTGCCATTTGTTTTCTTGCATCTTAAGCTAATGCATTGAATGTGCATATCTGTTCAATCCAAGTTATGCAGGTCTTATGTTATGATTCATTGCTTGGGAGGCAATGTACTCTATGTCGCATGACCACCATAAGCTCAATGTACCCTATCATGGAGTTAAAGGCCATTGCATAATTGCTGCAAACATGATCAATCCACTTCAGCTTGTATCATAGTCTATCTCACCATAAGGATCATGAACATGCTTGCATTGGATCCATTTGCCTCAAGCACACTACACTTGCCTCAGCCAACATGACACACTCATCACAAGTGGCAATTGTATGCTTTCTTGATCATGTTAGTTACCATAGAGAACAAGCAAGAGGACATGCATTGCCTTGCTACATCATTGATCCATCCAGTCCTATTTCACTTCATTACAGCTCACCATAACAAGCATGTTCAATAGCACATGGGATCAAATTTGAGCAATGGAAGGTTCTAGGGATTTCAACTTGCATAACTAACTAACACTCCACTTAACTAACTTGACTCAACTCTAATTGAATCAACTCAGTTAACCATGGTTTAAACATGGTTCTAACTGCTAACTAGGGGAGTTAAGATCATTATAAAAGCCAAGGAACTAGCTAAATGGAGTTTCTTTTTCAGTGTGCACGATTTCCACTCCAAAGTTCATCATTTTTGCTCTGCTCTCTCTCTCTGAAATTGCAGTGCAAGGTGTGAGGATTAAGCTTCATCTCACATCAGCATCCTCCTTATTCTTCCATTTCTCATCACCATTGGCAACATTGGAGCAAGATCCATGGTGGAATTCAGTTGAAGTTCTCAAAGTGCACCAATTATGTTCTCTACAAATTGGCAAGGATCTCAATCATTTCAATTCACAACATTGCATTCATCATCCTTGCAGCTTCATTATCTTGATTGGCACAAGATCCATGGCCTCAACAGCTTGAAATCTTCCAAGATCCAGTTCTGCAACATCATTGTATAACTTCAGTTTCCTCCAAGATCTCACATCAATCAAGTGTTTATTTCACTTGGCAATGATTCAAGATCAAGCATCTAAGAGATTGCAATAAAGACCTCAGGATTTCTTCAACATTCAACTCCTCTGCATTTCCAGGTTTTTTCCTAATTTATCTTGCACGATTCCTATTGATTTTGGTTGATTTGTATGAATATGAGCTTGATAGAAGCTGTGGTGGTCCTGGCTAGTTGATAGGCCTCTTACAGGATTAGATTCAGTTTCTAGGCATGAATTTGTTTGCTTCGATTTGGTTCATTCAAGCATGGAAAATGGATTATAAGGCTAGATTAGTGATCTACTCAGTGAGACGAACACTTCTATGGTTTTAGTTTGCACTTTAGTGGATGTTTGTGTTTTCTATAACCGGAATATGGACAAAGAAGATGACCGGAGACTAGCTCTGGCCATCTGAACAGTGCCCTAGAATTTATGGCAACTTTAAGTCGTATCCCTTGGATCATTCTCATCCAACACGCTAGATTGTGCCAGCACATTAAAAATCATGTGCGTGGCATGTGCCTCCCATTCTGAAGACCTGGGCTTAAGTGTCTATCAACACCCCCTCTGATCCATCCCAGTCTAATTCAGTTGATTGTCTATGCTAAATGCACCCCTGCGCCTCATCTTCTTTTTATTTTTTATTTTTATTGCCATTTCAATTTTAATTCAATAAAAATACCAATTGACTTCCAAAAATCCCAAATTAATTCACACATCATCTTTAACATTTTCATGATTTTCTACAATTTTTATTTTTATTTTCCATTTATTTTCTGACCAGAATTAAATGTCCATTTAATTTCTTTCATATTTTCTTCATTTCAAACACTTTGCCTTCTCCATTTTCTTTCTTTCAAACCAAAATAGGTATAGGTCCCATTAATTTTTCCCTATCCAGAGGATAATCTAGGGATCCTAAAAATATTTTTCCACAATATTTAGGCCATGTTTGGTCTCTTTTTGAACCCTCTCTTTTGACATAATCACTATAAACCCTAATTCTCCTTGAACATCCTTTTGAGTGGGTAAAAATGTGAATGTTTGGGAGATTTTTAGAGGTATGCTTGTCTATGGTTGGTGATCTTATATGTTCATTTTCATAATTTTTCAAAGCCATTTGATATTTTTTCAAGTATCTTGAGTCACAAGTACATTTTTGGTCCTTTGCCCACTTCCTTCTCCTTATACTTTGGTAAGGCATTTATTCCATTCATTTGAGGTCATTAATTTTAGTCTCCTAGGTCAGGTTAGAGGTCTTTAAAAGATGTGTATCCATTTTAGGTCTTCATGTTTTGATTTTTGTTGATTACTTGATCCATAAGTCACATATATGCTCATTTGCCATAATCCTTCTCCTCCTTCCATCTTCACACCTCTAAATCCACTTCATGAGTATGTCAACCATGTTACATCATTGTTACACATCTTATAAGTTTTCTATAATCATTTTCATGTATTCATTTCAAGTCATGAGCCTTTGTGATCCTTTTAGTGTCATGTGGTGCCTTAAGAGTTCAAAATTAAACTTTTTGGTTCCTTAACCCTAATGTCATTCACTTTAACTCATGTGTGTCTAATATTTTAGTCTAAGATTCATCTTGGAATTTTATTAAGCCCATGGTTTTTGTATGAGAAGTTCAATTTCCTTTGACCATGTTTGACTTTTTATTCTAAGTCTTTTTCTTTCTTTGAAATCATATGCTCAATTCTTCTTAATCTTTCTTCATTCAATATATTGTTTGAATATATCTCACTTGAATCTCTTTCTTCCCACTTGTTTTAACACTGTAGGACATTCCCATTTAGTGTTTACTTCTGGATTTTTTTCATTCACCTTTGATCCCATTCAAGTTCACCATGCTTAACCACTTGATTTCTTCATGTAACTTCACCTTAACTCCTATTAGGGTTTAGTATTTCTCTTATGGTATAGTTTGAATTTGTTTCTCCTTATGACTTTAGAATACTTTTGTATGAATTAGCTACTTCCCTTAGAAGTTATCTATCATGTAATATACCTTAGGCTTAGGTCTTAGTCTTAGAAGGTCATTAATAATTTTCCTTAGCTAGTGTGGAGCTTTCCTTGGGTTATGGTGCATAAGTGTTCAAATTGGTTTACCATGCTAAACTTTGTTTTGTAGGGGGAAGATTGAGGTAAGCATTATTTCATTCCCATCTTTTATGCATTCTAAATGTGTTTGCCTTAGCACTTTGTGCTTTGCTTTTATAGGTTTCCCTTTTGTTCTTTAGAACCAACTTAACTTCCTTAGGAAGTAAGTTGGATTCTAACTCCCTTTTCTTCTTTTCATTTTTCTCATTAGGATTAGAAAATATCACTAACCCTTAGGGCCTCCTTTTGCATACAATAAATAACTGAGGGTTATGTCTTAGTCCCCCATAGTTTTTCCTTTTGCAATTTGAGTCTTCTTCTCTCATCTTCAAATAAAAATCCAAAAGATACTTAACAAATGCTTGAAGTAGTCTCTTGTGTATAGCCTTATTCCATGGGGCACTCATATTAATTCCATCTTGGAATAGAATGGGCTTGTCTAGCATGATGTAAAAGTCTAATCAGGAGACTATCTTCACAAGGAAAACATAAAATACATTTCTTCAAAAGCTACAAAAAACATGTAATAAGTTCAACAAGCCAGTGAACTTAGACCATAATCCTTGGAAACAAGTCTTGGATAAATTCTCCTTACTTGGTGTACTTGTTCTACTATTCCATCTTGGAATGTAGTAGCAAGTACATTCCATGGAAAAGAGTTTGAATTCACTTCCTTGTGCCAAATTCATAAAAAAAAAACCTCTTAAAAAGCAAACAAAAAACAATAAGTGACTTTCTTGAGGGAACTCTCTTCTCACCTCATTCACTCACAACGCGAACTTGCGACAACTTGTCTCATTTTCAAGACAATGAACGCACTCGTACTAGACGATTCTGCAACACCTGAGCATATACATAAGCAGTTCCAGTGCATAAAAAACACAAACAAATAGTTCCCGCCTTAGTTAGGCGAACTACGTCGACTCTGGTCCTCATTTTCCCAATGAGGTACGTAGGCAGCCGGGTAGGGCCCGTTCGAGCACATTCTTTATTTTCCCTACATATTCCCCTTTCTTTCCATTTTCTTTTCCAATTCCCTTTCTCATTTCAGTTCCAGTTCCAATTAGCAATTCTTTCGTTCAACATCCTCTTATTTCTCACCCTTTGAAACATACTAACAAGCGTGGATCCCGTCGGGTACGACGGACGATCTGGGGTCCTAATACCTTCCCAGATCGTAACCGACTCCTGAACCCATATCTTTGGTTCGCAAGGACTCGTCCTTTCCTTCTTCTTTAGGTTTATGCAGCATTACCTTTCCCGTTCCTTCGGGATAAAAATGCTTGGCTGGCGATTCTACCTTTTCTGCGCCATTTTCGCGTTTGTACTAGGATGAAAATCCCGGGAGCGACATGATCGTGTAGATGTATAATATGGTGAATTATACAATATGTATGGTTTTTCATTGTCATGCATACATTTGTCGTTTATTGTTAGGATGATCGGTCGGATAGGCGAATACGATCATCCGTACTCCATTATGGAGAGTGTTGGGGATAATCATTGTCGGATGGGTGTATGTGATTATTTGTGTTCGATTGAATGAACAAAACCTGGTACCACATGCATGTAGTGATGAGTCATATTGCATATATTGTTGATTGTTTCTGCATAAGTATTGTTGTATTTGTTATTGTGGATTATTGTTGAATAATGATGTGATTATTGTTGTTTGTGTGAGAAACTACCCTGTATATGTTATATGTGCTATTTATATTTGAATTTGTTTCTCACTCCTTTGTTGTTGATGTTGTGTTTATGCTTCTTTGGAAGTACAGATAATCGAGGTACTTAGAGTGCGTGGAGTCGTCTTGCTGTGTTCGAGTCTTAGGATGCTCTGATACGTAACACGAGATGGGGATTTTCTGTTGTTATTTTATTTCCGTTACGTATCTGTCTTTATGGAATTAAACGTGTTGAGGATATTTTGTTGCAAATGGCTTATTGCCTTGGTTGTTTTAAAACGATTATTATTCCGTTGCTTTATTGAAAAACATTTTTGTTGGCTTTTATTGTTGAGACGTTGCATTCCACTTTTGAATAACTCTGAGTTTTGATATAAAATGTTAATTTTATTTATTTGGGAAAGTGGGGTGTTACATGAATGACATTATTTTCAACATTATGGTTTCTATCTTGATTTTGGCTTAGTGAGAAGTTTAATCCCAATCATAAATGTAATTTCTATGATTAGTATTAAAAATCATTTTTTTAGTCTTAATCTTTTTTTTACTTTTTCCAATCTTGGGATCTTTCTGTACTAGGTTAGTGTATCCTTGATAGTCTTTTGATCAATACATATTTTGCTTATTCAAAAATATAGTGCAATAAGGTATGGATTGTAAGTATTACTTTTGCTCGAACCTTGAAATATGCTTTGTTAATTTATTTTATAAAACACTACCAACCTATACAACTTTTATGTTTTAGGAAGTAATATTTATTGAATTCTCTTTACGTTATTTTCTTTTTTTTACCATATATTTTATATGATATTCATTGAATTTTCTTGATTTTATTTTCTTTTTTTACCATATATTTTATATAATATTTATTGAATATTTTGTTTAGATTTTTTATAATTGTTTTTTTATTTTTTATTTTTGGGTAAGATTAATATACCACAATTTCATACCTTTTTTATAATATAAGTTTTAGGATAAATTACAGTTTTGGTCCTCTGATTTAACTCGATTTTAGTCCCTTAGTTTTAAATTCAAATAATTTTGATCTATCTCGGGTTTTTCCTAGAAAATCTGTTAGATGTTTATTTTATTAACTTATATAAAGTTTCACAATTGATTTATATATGTTTATTTGACATGTTTCAAAAGTAATTTGTCTTTTAAAAAAAAACTAGAATCGTCATTAATTATGATTGGAGTAAATTCCCTTGGAACTTCTTATAGTTATAATTTTTGGTTTCCTCTTGTTGGCCTTTACTAGAATACAAAGTGTGTATGCATATTTCAATATTCTTCACTTTTGTTAATATTTTCCATCATGCCTTAATGCTATTGGTTAAGGCTATTTATACAATAGTTAGTATCACATGAGTTAGTTAGTGAAGTTAGTTACATTCTAACAACTTTCATAATTACCTAACTAACCCTTAACTATATACATTTTCATATTTCTTATACACCCCCTCAAGATCATGGTGGTTTACATGAAACAACTTTGAGCTTGCGACGTAAGTCTTGAAATGCAACTGTGCTTAGTGGTTTCGTTAAGGTGTCAGCTATTTGAGCGAATCCTAGAACATGTTGAACAACAAGTTATTGTGCTACTACTCTTTCCCTCACAAAATGAATATCCAGCTCGACATGCTTCGTTCGGGCATGTAAAACCGGATTATGTGACATGTGAACAACACTCAGATTACCACAAAGGAGAATCAGAGGATGAAACTGAATATGTAGTTCAGTTAAGAGAGATTCAAGCAAAAGAAGTTCAGAGGTGGTATGAGCTAATGCACGATATTCAGCTTCTGTACTTGATCTTGCCACGAGTGATTGTTTCTTGGAGCTCCATGACACAATGTTGGATCCAAAGAATATGCCGGAGCCTGATGTGGACCGACGATCATCCGGATCAGTGGCCCAATCCGAGTCACTATAGGCACGGAGGGAGAAATTTTCTGTGAAGCTTGACAATGAGAACATTAGGCCTAAGAATATCGTGCCACTCAGGTATCGTAATATCCTTCGCACAGTAGCCCAATGTGATTCCAATGGAGATGACATGAATTGACAGTTTTTGTTCACACTATACGCAATTTCAGGTCGTGTTAGTGTAACGTATTGTAGAGCTCCTACAATAGACCTATACTACTGAGGATCTGTTAACAATGAAGACCCTGATTTGCTGAGCTTACAAGTGCTTAGCATCGGTATAGGCACACCCTTGGCACCATCCATGTTTGCTCGAACCAATAAGTCTCTGATGTATTTTGCCTGAGTGAGGAGAAGAGATCCATCTGGCTGAAACCGAAATTTTATGCCTAGAAAATAGCCAGGCCTACCCAATCTTTTCAGAGAAAATGCAGTATCCAGCTTATTTATGAGATCAAGAATAAAAGTAGAAGATGAACATGTGAGTAGAATATCATCAACATAAACTAAGGCATATAAGGTGATGCCTTGTTTATAATAGATGAAAAGAGAATAATCACACTTGGAGTGAATGAAGCCAAATTTGAGGAGGGCTAGATTGAGCTTCTCATACCAAGCCCTAGGTGCCTGTTTAAGACCATATAGAGCTTTGTGCAATTTACACACCAAGTCCTTGTTTTCCTGCACAAACCATTATGGTTGAACCATGTACACTTCCTCTTGTAGTGTGACATTCAGAAACGCATTGTTGATGTCTACTTGTTGAAGATCCCACTTGTAACTCACAGCAAGGCTGAGAACCACTCTGATAGTTGTTGGTTTCACAACAGGGGAAAAAGTCTCATTGAAGTCAAACCATTGTTGTTGGTGAAAGCCCTTTGCAAATAGTCTAGCTTTGAGTTTGTTTACAGACCCATCAGGGTTTTCTTTTACTTTGAACACCCATTTATATCCAACAACCTGTCTGTGAGATGGTAGCGTTGTCAAAGTCCATGTGTTGTTAGCCATTAAAGCATCATACTCCACTTTCATAACCTTAACCCATTCTGGTTGCAGTAGTGCCTGTTTAACATTGAGAGGTTCAAAATAAGCTATAAAGGCTTTGGGCTTTGAGTGCCCTGTTTTAGCTCTTGTCAACATAGGATGATCATTCAGTGGAGGAGGTGGAATAGGTGGTGGACTTTGGATCAATAGTGAGATTGAGCTATCAGATGAATGAGGACCAGGGTGATTTTGATTAAAGTAGTCACTCTGTTGAGGCATGGAGTGAGAAGATAATGGTGTTTGTGATGTTCCCCTCATGATGCCTGAAGTGTTTTGTGATGTTGAACCAGAATCCACAATTGTTGAAGGACTTTGGTTTTCTGCATTTCTTGTAGAAACAATATGCACTGGTGATTGCATGGACACTTCATTGGGAAACACATCTTGTTGAGATGACAAGTGCAAGTCTGGCTAAGGCTGAAATTGCTCCTGATGTGACTCTGCATTTTGAGGCATATCATGTTGAGAATTACTAGCAGAAACTAGACGATTAAACTGCTCCTAATGTGACTCCTTAGAGGGTGGCCCCACTTGTGTACTAGGCTTGTCAATGTGGAAACCTTCTGGACAAGGTATAGATACTGCAGGCACAGCTGGATTAGTACTGATAGCAAACTGGTTATCATAAGGAAACCTTTTTTCATTGAAAAGTACATCTTTAGATATGTACAACCTGCCTGTGGAGCTAAGACACTTATAGCCTTTATGTTGAGAGGAGGTCCCTAGGTAAATACACTATGTACTTCTAGGCTCCAACTTGTGTTTATTGTAAGGCCTCAACAATGGAAAACATGAGCAACCAAATACCTTCAAGCCTTTGTAATCAGGATCTTTCTGGTAAAGAGCATGATATGGTGAATTTGAATTAGATAAAGCTGAAGTTGGTAACCTGTTGATCAAGTAAGTAGCCGTGAGGAAACTGTGATCCCAATATGCTATTGGGGGACTAGCATGATTGATAAGTGTGATGCCTACTTCCACTATGGATCTATGTTTTCTTTCCACTGAGCCATTCTGATGTGATGTGTGTGGACAAGTTAGCCTATATGTAATTCCAAGATCAAGCAACCACTTTGTAAAAGGCTTGTACTCCCCCCATAATCTGACTGAACAAACTTGATAGTCGTGTGAAATTATGTTTGAACATATGCTTGAAACAACTTAAAGGCCCCTAGAGCTTCATATTTTTGTTTGAGCAAATAAATCCAAGTGTATCTAGTTTTAGCATCAACAAAGGCAATGTAATACAAGAAACCAGAACTAGAGTCATTAGGGGAGGGACCCCGTAGATCAGTAAAAATTAATTCAAAAGGGTGCTCATAAGTAGTAACAGATGAAATAGCATAGATCCTATGAGATTTACCTAGACAACATGTTTTGCACAATTCAAATGAAGCTTTATTCATTATAGGTATTTTACACAAATTGAGAATTCTTTTGACAGAAGTAAAATTGGCATGTCCAAGTCAACTATGCCATAATACATCAGAGTTATCTATAATACTAGAATTTGAAAAAACAGAAAATTCTTTGTGTTCAGCATCTTTGTTCACAGTCCTGGCTGAATGAGGTAGTAGACTAGGGAAGCAATATAGACCATTGGACTCAATAAAACCTTCAAGAAGAACTTCCTTAGAACCCTGACATTTCGCATAGCACTTGTTAGTTTGAAATTCAAACACAGCCTGATTATCATTCGAGAATTTTGAAACTGACAGTAAGTTCTTGGTGATGGATGGAACATGAAGGATGTCATTAAGAACAAGTCTATTAGAAACATATGAGGGCCCTATGTTTTTTATATGCAAACTTTGACCATTGCCTACATAAACATGACTACTACCTCTATAGGACTTTCTAGTATGCAAACAAAATTCATAGGGAGTAAGATGGTGTGAGGCACCTGAATCAGCAAACCAGGCTTGTGATTCAAGATCAGTTGGAAAAGAATACTCTTGAGTAAAAGCAACAGGTTTAGATGTGGTGGTTGTCATCCCTACAACATGAGAATCTGAGGCTGTATCAGCATTTTTGGCCTCAGTTCCAGTTTTAGCCTCACTTGACTTGGATTATGGAGTGAATGACTCATCATACATATGCCAGAAATCGATTACGACATGACCAGGTTTACAACACAGTTGACATATTGGTCTTCCTTGAATGTAACGACCTCTACCACGAGTTCTTCCTTGATAGCCACGACCCCTGCCTCTATTGTAGGTTGACTGCTCATGAGATCGTGTCCCTACATTGCCCTTGTGAACCATGTTTGCAGTGACCTAAGACGACATAAGTTCTTGTCTGAACTTGTCCAGTTGAGCTTATTGAACACACAAGAGAGCTTCGACGTCGCATAGTGATAATGGATCAGTTTGTCCATACATTTGCATCACGAACGGATAGTATTCCTCTGGTAAGCCATTGAGGATGGAGTCAATTTGATCCTGCTCATAAATCACATCACCAACTGCAACATGAGAGCTTGCAATATCCTTGATTTTGAGCACAAATTCAGTGATATACCGATTACCTTTCTTGATGGATTTCAACTCCACTCTGAGTTGATGAACCCTAGCGCACATTTGTGCATTGTAAAATTTGTGAATCTTATCCCAAACCTCATAGGAGTGCTTGCACGAGAGAACCCTAGGAAGAACAGATTCCAAAATTGTTGAAAGCAGCCATATGAAGAGAGCTTGATCTTGAACAACCCACTCTTCATACTCCTTAGAAAGATTGTTGAGGAAACGATCTTGTTCAGTCTTGAATTTCACCGAAATTTGAGGATTAACGACGAACCGATGCATCTTTTGAGTCAGAATCACACCTTCCACTTGTTGATTCCTCAGAAGGTAGTTGTTGTCTTTGAGCTGAATGGAGAGTTTCGGTCCATACGTATTGTTGGAGCTGGAGGTGTAAAAGCTTGAGGTGTTTGATTAGAGTGATTGATTCTCTGAGTTTGCCATGGATGGATGAGTTCACAGTTCTTTCACACGCGAAACCGATGAAGGAAACGAAAGTCGAAGAAGATGAAGAAGATGCAGCGGAGAAAAGAAATGACATGTGGCTTAGATCTAAACCAAAACTGATACCATACTAGAATATAAAGTGTGTATGCATATTTCAATATTCTTCACTTTTGTTAATATTTTCCATCATGCCTTAATGCTATTGGTTAAGGCTATTTATACAATAGTTAGTATCACATGAGTTAGTTAGTGAAGTTAGTTACATTCTAACAACTTTCCTAACTACCTAACTAACCTTTAACTATATACATTTTCATATTTCTAATAGCCTTTTGTCGATGATTATTTATTGATTCTATATGGGTTGAGATACTCCTAGTATTTCGGTTGAATCAAATTTTCTTATAAAAGAAAAGTTCAAAATTATGAAAGGGGCATCAAAATTGTTTAAATTTAAAATAGATAGATCAATTGTGTGAAGTAGGTAAAATAGGTGACAAAAAATGTAATTAAATATAGTTTTTATCTTTCAAATATATAATATTAATATTTTATAATTAAATATTTAAAGTTCTTCTATATAACCAACACATTTATTATTAAATTTTAAGTCAAAATATAATACATTTATTATTCCATGTTAGCATAATTTCTAAAATAAGAATAGTTTAAGAAATTACCAACATCTTTTTAACAATAGTACAACCTCTAGTTATTATAATAAGTAAATTTCATTCTTATTTAGTTAAATTATATCTTTGTTCCCTCTATTTTAACTAATTCACAAAATTGTTCCTCCTATTTTAAATTGAAATAGTTTTGATTTTTTATTTTATATTTAAATGTTTAAGTCACACTCTCCCTTTTTTTTTAATAATTGATGAGATTTTTTATTTTCAACTTATATTTTTATATACAAATTTTGATAATATATTTTATACGATGATTTTTCATATTTTAGAGATAATCTATTATTTAAAAAATGAGAAAAAAAGTTTATTTTAAGTATAAAGTATGAGAGGGGGCGACAAGTTTAAACTTTAAACTAGAAGACCAAAACTATTTAAATTTAAAATAAAATGATCAATTTTGTAAATAAGACAAAATAAGAGATCGCAATTATAATTAAACTTTTTTATTTTGTTCATTCAGTAATTAATGTATCTAAATTATATATGGGCTAGATACATCACTTGTTGAATGAAACAAAAAAGTCAAATTCATTTATAAAAATGATAGAGTTTATAAATTTTTAATAAAATGATATAACGATTATTTATTGAATAGTTAAAGTTTTTAAATAAATTTTACTATAATTTTTTTTAAATGTTTGCTATAAATAATGGTCTAACACAAATGTTTTGCTTACCGAGTGTTGTGCGGATTTTTAAACATCACAAAGTTCTGAATTTTAAATTAGATCGAGAAAGAAAATATATCCATAAGAGTGATGTGTAACACCCCAAAATTTTCCCTCTTATTTGTTACCAACCTTAAGCAGCTTACGCTTCATTGCCATGTCATTTTGCATACCCTTTCAAGCATTGCATTGCATTCAAATATAAATAAATAATAAAATAGACACATAAAATCATTCATCATTGGTGGACGCATGAGGTATGTGATCAAGAGTTTTCAGTGAAAATATCAATTATCAGGTCTCGGAAGGAAAATGAGTTCAGAACAACTGACGCAAGAGCATTCCCAGGGTTTCCCGCCAAGAGACGGAAAAATTCAAAATTGGCTTGTGTTAACCGGTTAACACCCATGGTTAACCGGTTAACACATGAAATTTGAGGGCAAAAATTTCAAAAAATTTGAATTTGAAGGATTTTCCACCACTTTACCTTGCATGACACTCCATTTTCCCACTTCACATTGCCTTTCATTTTTAGCCACTTTCTAGAACCCTCTACCACTTTCCTATGGAGTATTCCAGGAATATTCTAAAGAATATTCCAAGGAATATTCTAAAAGCCTTAACTAACTTTAACTAACTCCTAAGCTAGCTCCTAACCTCATTTTCCAAACCCAATGCCCAAGCTAGCTCCTAGCCCAAAGCTTGCTCCAAACCTAGTTCCTATATAAATATAATTTTCTCTCATCACTCTCACTTTTTCTCCCATTTTTTTCAACCTTTCACCAAAGCTTCTTCATCCTAAGTTCTTCAAGTTTTACATTAAAACATGAAGAATTTGAAGTTAGACCTTCATTCTAGCATTGATTCCATGGGTTATTGAAGATCTATTGAAGAATTTTCTACTGTTTGGGGTTGATTTTATCATCTTGGAAGTGTTCATCAATTTCATCAAATCGCATTTATTTTGCATACTTGTGCGGAAGAGCATCAAGTCTATAATTTTCTCTTCTATAGCGCATCAACCGGCATTGCAACAATTACCAAAGCAAGCTTCCGCTTTGTAGGTTGGTGAATCTGAAATCACTTCTTGTTTAAACTTATTTCTCTTCGTCTCGCCTCGCGCATTCTTCATTTTTTGTTTTTGTGCTTATGGATACTTTAATTGATTAGTCATTAGAAGCTAGAATTATGATGTGCTTGTAGTTTTATTAGGTGTTAAATTATTGCATTTAGGAGTAGAATTCATGCTCACTTGATAAGGTCGGTATTAGGGCTTTTTGGAAATATGTTAGTAGCTAGAATTTCTTTTTCCTATTGATTTTTCAATTCTGGTTCAGTGTTAACCGTTTAACACCCAGGGTTAACCGGTTAACACAATGCTTTTGCGTTATGTTTGCTGATTTTCTTGATTCGTTAACCGTTTAACACCCAGGGTTAACCAATTAACGTTGTGTCGGTTTGTGTTTTTTTGTTGTTTTCTTGGATGTTTGTGTGCCACTCCCTCTTTAATCATTATGGATATGTAGTACATGATTTTAGGGAATTTCTAGGAGTTGTTTAGGTGTAGGATTGTGTAGTTTCGAGATCTTTCGACATGTATGTTTGCTAGTTTCCGATTTTTGGCAAGATGGTGAATTTGTACTCATGATGAATTAGGAATGTTGTTACCATTTTTGAACCTCATTGTGTGCATGTTATTAATGATTTAAAATTCTGTTTTGCACTGTATTCATGATTGATGCTTGTTTTCGATACTTGAACGCACAATCAAATATGTTGTATATTGCTTGAAAATGGATGATTCACATGTGTACAATCATTCTTGCTTGCTTACTTGTTGCATTTCAATATTGATGTTTGCTCCTAATAAATGTAGCATGATGCATGTCCACCTTGTTGATTGTTTGCAATATGTGCTAAAATCTTGAAAATGCTTATTTGTTACCTTTTTGTGGATATTCCCTAATGAAAAATAGTGGAAATGCTTACATTCTCATATATCCATGTTTATTCCATTCATGTTGGTTTCCTTGATGATGTTATGTGGTGTATGTTCATTTATTGCCACTCATGAATTCACATTTAAAAATGATCCAAATCTGCCATGCTTTTCATTACTATGTTTTGAAACAAAAGTTGTTAAATGAATGTTGTTTTGCTTTGTTTTGCATCTTTTACACATGTTGGCATGTTGTTTGATAGCTGTAATATGTTGTTTGTATGATATTTGTATTTTAATAGTTGATTTTGTGCTGAAGTGTTGTTGTAGCTGCTAACTTTAGGTTTTGCTTAGATTTTAGGCATCTTTAGACTTAGATTTGAGTCTAGTTTAGGTCATAATCATTTTAGTATATGTTTGTCACTTAATTACCTCTTTCTTTTATCATTTTTTATTGATTTTACTAACCTTTGTTTTGTAGGGGAGGTTGAGGTAAGCCTTATTTATATAACTTCTTGATCATCTTCTTTATGCTTTCAAGATGTGAATTGTCTTAGCGCTTTGTTCTTTGCTTGTATAGGCTCTTCCCCTTTCCTTTTAGAAACAACATACCTTTCTTAGGAAGTAAGTTGAGTTCTAATTCTCTTTTCTTCTTTTCCTTTCCTCCTTAGGATTAGAAAACTTCACAAACCATTAGGATCTCCTTTTGCATGCAATAAACAATTTAGGGTGATGTCTTAGTTCCCCTAGTTTTTTCCTTTCTCGGTTTGAGTCCCTCTTTCTCATCATAAAGATAAACAGTAAAAAAACACCTAGTAAATGTTGAACTTTCTTGTACGCCAGGAGACTTTGTCGTGGGGTACTTGCACACGTCCCATTTCGAGGCGAGGTGTGAGGCATCTACCATAATGAATAAGTCTTAAGTATGAGAATGTTTCACAAACGAAAAAAATCAAAAACACTTCTTTTAAAAGACAGAAAATAGACAACAAACGTCTTTTCCTGCGGGAATTCTCTTCTCACCTCATTCACTCTAAACGAGAACTTGCTACGACTTGTATCATTGCAAGACAGTAACACACTCGTACCAGAAGAGCCTGCAACACCTGAGCATAGACATAAGCAGATCATTCTCATAAAAAACACAAACAAGTTTCCGCCTTAGTTAGGCGAACTACATCGACTCTAATCCTCATACTCCCGATGAGGTACGTAGCCAGCGGGGTAGGGCCGGTTCGAGCACACTCTTTATTTTCCCTACATTTTCCCTTCTCGATCTCTTTTCCAATTTATTTTCTCATCCCAGTTCCAGTTAGCAGTTCTTTTGTTCAGCAACATCTTATTTCTCATCCATTGAAACAGACTAACAAGAGTGGATCCCGTCGAGTACGGCGGATGGTATGGGTGATAATACATTCCCTATCCGTAACCGACTCCCGAACCCAGATATTTGGTTTTCAGGATATTGTCCTTTCCTTTTCTCTTCGGTTTTTGCAGCATTAACTTTCCCATTCTTTCGGGATAAAAATGCCTGGCTGGCGAATCTACCTTTTCCGCGCCACTTTCGCGTCTATACTAGGATGAAAATCCTGAGAGCGACAGTTGGCGACTCTGATGGGGATCGATCCCATAATCTCTGGTTTCCCCTTTGAGAGCCAGTCCTAGTGCCTATTTTTTTCTGTTTCTTTGGGTGTTTATCAGTGTGCTGACGTGTGTTTAGTTTACTGTTTTTATTTACAATCTTACTTTACAATATTTATTTACCGTTTTCAGTATTTATTTTTCATGCATCATATATATTGGACTGTCTGGTTTGGCTTTTTTCTGTGTGATGGGAGTTACTGTGAGATAAGCCAAATACCTTGTTTGAGTGCACCCTAGGACTAACGTGGACAAACATTGTACTTCCATGGTATTTCACCATGATGAGTGGTGATGTGTTCCACACCCAGACTACGACCGTCTTGGAACTATTATGTGTGGGGATTTCCTCCACTTCAGGGTACGACCTCTATTGTTATGTGCATCTGGTGATCGATCATTGAGGACCTTAGTGGAAACAACCCTCTCCAGTGATGACAGTGGCATACCACATTTGTTGGCAAACCCATTCGCATCCTAAGATGAAAGATTGTGACGAACCACTGCCAAGCGAAGGACCAGAATCAGGATCCCTTTGGGGACTCATCTTCGACGAAGCAGTTAATTCTTATGGAAATGGTATTGAGGGAATCATTGTCACTCCAAACGGAACCCACATTCCATTCATTTCCAGATTAACATTCAAATGTACAAACAATGTGGCTGAGTATGAAGCTTGCATTATGGGTATCGAGGAATCAATTGATCTCAGGATCAATAATTTACACGTGTACAGAGATTCTGCCTTAGTGATCAATTAGATCAAAGGAGAATGGGAAACATGACAGCAGTGACTGATACCTTACCGAGATTACACAAGGAGATTGCTTCCATTTTTCAACAGAGTTGAATTCCATCACATCCCTCGTGAGGAAAATCACATGGATGACGCACTTGCTACTTTCTCTTCCATGATCACATTTGATCGATAGAATCACATCCCAAGAATTGACATTATGTGCCTATACAGGCCAACATACATCTTTGTAACAGAAATTTCTACTGATGGCAAACCTTGGTATCACGACATTCAACAATTCCTACAGAAAAGGGAATACCCATTTAGATCGACAAGAAAAGACGGGAAGACCCTCCGAAGACTGGAAGGCAACTTTTTCCTCAACCAAGATGTAATTTACAAAAGAAACTTTGACATCGTTCTACTCAGATATGTAGACGAGCGTGATGCAGAAATACTCATGAAAGAAATTCATGAAGGATCTTTTGGTACTCATACCAACGGACATACAATGGCAAGAAAAATACTTCGAGCAGAAAACTACTGGCTCGTAATGGAGGTAGATTTCCGCAGGCATGCAAAAAGATGTCATAAATGTAAAATTTATGCTGATAAGATTCGTATGCATTCGACACTTCTCAAGGCTCTCTCTTCACCGTGGCCATTTTCAATGTAGGGAATTGACATGAGTGGAATGATCGAACCCAAAGCTTCAAACAGACATTGGTTCATTCTGGTAGCAATTGATTACTTCGCCAAATGGGTTGAAGCAGTATCATATGCCAATGTAACCTGACAAGTGGTCGTCCAATTTATCAAAAACAATATCATCTGCCACTACGATATTCCAAGTCAACTCATTACTGATAATGGGTCCAACTTGAACAACAAAACGATGAAGGAATTATGCGCATAATTCAAAATAGAACACCATAATTCTTCTCCTTATCGACCAAAGATAAGTGGCGCAGTGGAAGCCACCTATAAAAATATCAAGAAAATTGTCCAGAAGATGGTCGTAATATACAAGGACTGGAACTAGGTGCTCCCTTACGCGCTTCATGGATATTAAACTTTTGTTCGCACTTCAACATGGGGAACCCATTTCTCACTAGTATATGGCATGGAAGAAGTGCTCCCCATAGAAGTTGAGATCCCATCCTTAAAAATATTAATAGAGGCCAAACTCACAGAAGTTGAGTGGTGCCAAAGCAGATTCAACGAGCTCAATCTGATAGAAGAAAATAGAATGACTGCCTTCTATCATGGTCAGTTATATCAGTAATGGATGAAGAGAGCATTCGACAAGAAAGTTCGACTTTGTGTCTTCAGAAAAGGAGATATCATACTCAAGAAAACCCAATCATTTCTCACCGATTCTCGAGGTAAATGGACTCTGAAATATGATGGGCCATATGTGGTCAAGAAAGCCTTCTCAGGCGGTGCCCTTATACTCAAACCAATGGACGGTGAGGAATTCACTTATCCTTCGAATGTTGATGCAGTCAAGAAATACTTTGCCTAAAATTAAAAAAAAAAAAGCAGTCTCGGTAGATTGAAAACCTAGAAGGGCGATCCGGACAAAAAAAAAAGACATTCAAAAAAAAATCCCACTAGAGAAATCTAGGTAAAATGTTAGGGATTCATGGCAAGCAACTGCATCCAACCAGATTGGATTATTAGAAGAAAGTAACTCATCGAAGTCATCATCAGTAGAAGCTCTAAAGACTCCAAACTCATAATTGGTAGAAGGATGAGAATCATTAAGTTTCAGCGTAACCCTTTTCCCCAATAAATTACCATTTTCTACTTTGTAAATACTCCATGGAATCACGCCATCGGCTGATTACCACCCTATATATATATATATATATATATATATATATATATATATATATATATATATATATATATATATATATATAAATTTGAGTATTTGCCTATTTGTTTGCAACTCTTATTTTCTTTATCTGCTTTGCAAAATGACGTTTTAAGGAAATGATTTGTCATTTTCTTGAAATTAAAATGAATTTCACTTCACTTTTATTTTTCAAGATAAAAATTTGCATTTTTCCTTGGTCTGTGAACATAAAAGGAAACTATTCAGTTTCTCCAAAAGCAACCTACTTCTGGAATATCCCACTAGGATAAACTTGTGTCTCCCTCTACAATGAGCAATTCAGCCAAGCCACATTGATATTACCATTTTCGGATCGGTCCAGTATTCTCTGTCTTGTTTTGTCAATTTATGTGTCGTGTCTGTTTTGTCTGCATACACATTCATTCATACATTCATAATTATGTTTGCATTTACATTCGCATAATCATATAGAATTTATCTCACATGATAAAGAGTTTTCTCTCGAGTTCTTCCCTAGATAGAACGTTGGTTCTCGAGTTTGGATAACTTGAACCTCTACAGCAAGGTTGTAAGCAAACCTTTACAACCTCAAGATCGTCAACAAGATGAACAACCTGGCATCTTATGATCTAAATTTCGGGTATTCTAAGGTATTTAATCCTCTTGTACCTCGAATCTCCCGATGCTTTCACCATTTGTATCTTCGGTTCCAAGAAGATTAAATAGGGGCATCTATCATACCTTATATTTTGACCCTAAGATATGTATATCATCAGAAGAAATCCAATAACCAAAGGACTATGCCATACTAGTTTGAACAGTATCCCCGCAATGGGTCAAGGTTCCTGATTCCCTCAGATGATTCAGGCAAAGGACAAATCATTAATAAATAAGATTTTCAACCTTTCAATCACCAATCAAAGGATTAAGGAATCTCAAATGATAGAAAATCTTTCCAGGGTTGTACAAGAGTCTCAGTGATCTGGGCCCCAAGCAATCACAATCACCAATTAAGGTTTCAATCCTCTGAGCCCTCCAGATGAAATTTTTCATGGGAAAAGGAGCCAAGGCCTCCACATTTCATCAAGAATGTTAACATTACCATGATAATCCTTTTACAAGTATAAAATGTACAAAGATCAAGGACTGCAAGATTAGGGTTTCACAGTACCCAGATCAGGGTTTTTGACTAATCAGGGAACCACAAGTCAAGATATTCATCTGTACAAGAGAATATACTATAGAGAATGGTTTAAATAGCTCATATACATCATAGAAGTCCATTCATAAGGACATAATACCTCAGAGGATGTCCAGTAAAAAAATCAGAAATCCAGGGTTATCTAGTGTAATTTCCATCAGGACCAAAAAGTCAAAGTTTGACTTTTTCACCCAAAATGATCCTCATGACCTATATTTCAAGAATATATGGTCTATGAATTCCTTTGACCGCAAAAAATCATAAATTTCAAGATAACTTGTAAAAGGGGCATCATAACTTGTGATCCAAGCATCAGATTTTGGTGAAACAAAGCTCAAACGAAAGATCTTGCTAGAAACTACAAATGATTCAACTAGGAGAAACTGTGAAGGCATGGCTTCTCAAGTATATTTTGATGACAACAACATTACATCAACTTACTTCATTCAAGCATAAAAAGGATTGTTCAAAGACCTTGAAGTATGAGCAAAGAATGGATTTTTTGAAGACTTGATTAAATTGATCGAAAGGTATAAAGTTTTATTTTTTCATAAAGTAAAAATATTTATAAGTGTTCAAATATAGGATACACTCATACCATAACATGTGGAAAAAAAGGTTGCATTGTTTTATATTTTTTTATATACTGGTTTTTAAGAATTTTTCAGAATTTTCTTAAAGTAACCAGTTACCAAGTAGGTAGTAACCAGTTACTTCAACCCAGATTTGAAAAATTTTAAAACGTTATATCAAGTAACCTGTTACCCTTGTGGTATTAACCGGTTACCACTGTTCAAGTACGAAATATTTCACATTTAAATGGAAAAAATGTTGTTTTCTTTGATTTTAAATCATTGCATCCTTTCATAACTTTTATACCTTTTTAGAAGGGTGTCTTGAATATTATATAAACCCTTTTCATCAGAATTTTAATTCACCTCCAATAATTTTCATAATTAAATTTCTCACTCACTTTTGTTCATATTTTCATAAATCTCTTTGAGTGCACTTATTCAAAAGCTTTCAAGAGAGTGAAACTTTGCATAAATTTTTTATATCTCATCTAAAGTTTCATTTCATATTAGAGAACACTTATTTATTTTTGTGAGTGAAAAATATTTATTAAGGAGAAGATCAATATTCATATTTATAAAGTTTCAAGACTTCATCTTCATTCATCTATACAAAAGTATTCAATATTTGTATCTTTGTTATCACTTTTCTTTAGGATTGTTAGAGATAAGTTTGTAAGGTTACCTTGCTTTTAGGATTGTTGAAAGTAAGTGTGTGCATTGAAGATGATTGTTCTTCTTGCACTTTAGTTAACCTATAGGTTAGATATTAAGCATTACCGATTGTGTGAATAGGTTGTATGATCATTCTGACTATAGTGAAATCTCTTTTGATTGAAAGGGCACTGGATGTACTATCATATTGTGAAGGGAACTAGGATAAACCATCGTGTATCTGCTTTACTCTCCTCATTTTACTTTTCAGTACTTAACAATTTATAAGGAAAGGAAAAAATCAAGAATCGGTAGAAAACTTCGAAGAAATTTTGATAAACCTAATTCACCCCCCTCTTAGTCGCATTTACAAGTTACAATTGGTATCAGAGCAGGTGTTAGGTAACCTATTCCTAATCGATTCAGAATGGCTTCCGCAAATAACAATCTTGTATTTAGAGGCAGTGGTAGTAGCAACAAGCCTCCTTTGTTTTGTGGCGAATATTTCGACTTTTGGAAAATTCGCATGAAGGCTCATTTAGAAGCACAAGGAAGTGATATATGGGAGGCTGTCCAAAATGGTCCTTTTATTCCTACAACGGTTGTCAATGGAGTTAGTTCAACAAAGAATCAAGGTTCATGGAATGATGATGATAAGAAGAAGGTTCTCTATGACAAAAAGGAGATAAAGAAGATAAAGGAAGAAGTTGAGATGTGGAAGCATCATCAACACCTCTCAAACTTACCAAAGCCCATGAAAAGTTAGAAGTATTCACATAAAGGATAATGAAGTTCAAACAAGCACAATACATGAAAGAACAAAAGTCTAAACCATAAAACCTACACAAGTCAGAACCTATAAGTCACAAAAGACCTCTAAGGTTAGTCATGCAAACTCAATCAAAAAGAAATGGGACAAGTCCCATAAACACCCAACTAGTCACCAAAGAAGAAGTGAGAAGGAAGGAAGTGAATAAGTAAAGCACACAAGTCAAAGTGCAACAAGTAAAGTCAAAGTCAGAAGCTAATAAACTTATATATGTGCCTAAACAAAGGATCCAAACATCATTCAAAGCATATAGACACATATCCAAGCAATTGGAAAAGATGGGAGAAGAAGTAGAGTGAAGTGAACATGTTTCATATATGTGAGTGAAGTGACTCTTCATACAAGGTAACCTCAAAACAAGAGACACGAGTGATCAAATTCCACAACCAGAAGTCAAGTGAAATGCTTAGAATCCAAACACAAGTCCTCGTACAATGGCATAAGTGCCTTCCCAAACAAGTAAGCAAGTTATAATCAATCATGGACAAGCTAGGCAAGTAAACCTTCATGCACCAAAGAATTACCAAACACTCTTCAAAAATTAAGCAAACAAGTCCCAATGGACCTCAACCAGGGATGATTAAAATGCAAGAGTATCAAGCAAAAATTCAGAAGGCAAGTCATTCAAATAATCACACAAAACATACTAGGGTTTCACCAAACTTAAGCACAAAGCAACACCTCAAAATTCATCCAAATAAGGCCTAAAAATTATCACAAAAATATCTAAGGTACCTCAACATGTTCTTGACATATATAAAAAAGAATCAGATTCATAGCATTCAAGGATCTCAAGATAGAAAATCAACAAGTTAGGGTATACATGATGGAAAGAAATTCAAAAGAAATAAAAGAGAAAATTAATTCAAAAGGCTAAAAGTAATAAAAAAAGAAAAATAAAATTTGTAAAATTTTTTATAAAACCCTAAAGATATTTTGTGAATTTTGTGTAATTTTTTAATACACTAATCTATTTTTAAAAATTGAAAATGAAGCAAACAAATAATTGAAAGTAAAATGAAAACAAGGAAAACATAGGGGTGTGATAGCAATCTTTTAATGAACAAGGAAAGGCTATGCACGGAGACGGGCTTAATAGGGACGATGCAGACAGTAAATGAGGCAAGGCCCACACGAAACTCACTTAAACCCATGATATATAACAATCAGATTTTATAAAATAAATAAAATGAAAAATAAAGCTGAAGACCGCACATGTAGAAGTGCTAGCACGTACATATCAATTGGTCATATCCTTTTTTTAAGTGACTAAAAACAAAAAGCAAGACTTCACTAACCACGCGCCGCCACATCATCATCTTCTTCCCCCATGCAAAGAAAAAACGCAAAAATAAACCAGTAACAACAACCATGAATCTGAACATAACACCATGAATACAACAAAATCAACTAAACACAACTCTCTCAATTCTCCATAAAAATTGTAGATGTTTAGAATTGGCAGAATTTTTGACCAACAAGAAATGTTGAATTCAGTTCAGAATGTCCTATCAGATGTTGGGACATTATCAAACAGAGTATAAGAACTTAATTCAGGATGTTACACCAGATGTTGGGACATTGTGTAAATGATTTAAGTTCAGTTTTTCAAGATGTCCCAACAGATGTTGTGACATCTCAAACCTGCTACCAGATTTAATTAATGACTAACTGATCTGAGTAATTTAAGGAAAGTTATCTGGAATTAATTATGGATGGACAAAAACAGAATAAGGCGCATCTGTAGGGAGTGTTGTTATGAGACTTCAGCATAATCAGAAGAACTAAATCACCTAGAATCTAGGAAGTAACAAACCCTAATTCAAGGTGGAAGCTGCATGCGTTTTAGGACTGGATTAATCTACAAAAAGCCCAAAATCCATACACCTATTTAAGCAACAGAATATCTCAGAATTGAGTACGAATTTTCAGAAGACAAAATAGGGTGTTGTGTATTTTAATAGCAGGTTGTTTTTATTGTACCACTTTATGAGCTTTTAAGCAAAAGTGTATTTGTGTCTTGATTGAAACTGTGAAGTAAGATCAAGCTGTTTTGTTTGAAGTATGACTTCAATTTTATTAAACTTGTAAACAAGATCACTGTGTGATTGAGGGGGAGTGAGTTGGTACTCATATCTAAGTTGTGTCTTAGGTAGAAATTGCATTGGGTAGATATTAAGTGAAAGATTAAACTGGGTGGCTTAAGTCTAGAATTAATATTACTTATAGTGGATTTCCTCCTGGCTTGGTAGCCTCCAGATGTAAGTGTGGTTATACACTGAACTGGGTTAACAAACTACTGTGTTGTTTAATTTTCTTGCACTTTAAGTTTTGGTTAAATTTGTCAAGTGTTGGAACATCTCATTCGACATCTCATACCTGATCACAGAATTACAATTGGCATCAGAGCAGGCACCCTGCCTGTTTATACTGGGTGAGATCTAGGGAATACAAATTCTGGAAACATGGACAGAGATATAGGATCAGTAAATAGACCACCTATACTGGATGGATCTAATTATGACTATTGGAAGCCAAGAATGATTGCATTCTTAAGATCACTTGACAACAAGGCCTGGAAAGCAGTCAACAATGGATGGGAACATCCTGTCCAAGACACCAAAGATGGAGCAAAAGTGTTGAAACCTGAAGAAGAATGGAGTAAGGAGGAAGAAGATTCAGCACTAGGCAACTCCAAGGCCTTAAATGCTTTATTCAATGGCATTGATAGGAACATCTTTAGACTTGTGCATCACTGTGAGCTGGCCAAAGATGTTTGGGACACTCTCAAAACAACTCATGAAGGAACATCAAAGGTAAAGATGTCAAGACTTCAACTTCTCACCACCAAGTTTGAAAACTTGAGAATGAAGGAAGATGAGACAATTCATGAATTCTACATGAACATCTTAGAAATAGCCAATACTTCTGGAGCCTTGGGAGAAAAGATGACTGATGAAAAGCTTGTAAGAAAGATTCTCAGATCTTTGCCAAAAAGATTTGACATGAAAGTCACAGCAATAGAAGAAGCTCAAGACATATGCCCAATGAAAGTTGAAGAGCTCATTGGTTCCCTTCAAACATTTGAGATGGGAATGAATGACACAAATGTAAAGAAGAACAAAAGCATAGCCTTGGTGACAAATACTTATGAAGAAGAAGAAAATGATGAATCAGAAACTGGTGAAAGCTTATCAGACAACATTGCTATGCTTGGAAGACAATTCAAAAAGATTCTCAGAAAGATGGAAGACATATTCAAACCCAGTGGAAGATACACAAACTCTTCTGAGAATAAAAGACCTTATGATGCTAATAGAAGGTCAAATTATGATGAAAAGACCAGTCAAGAAAAAGGAATTAAATTCCATGGATGTGAAGGATATGGACACATCAGGAATGAATGTCCTACCTACTTAAAAAGGCAAAAGAAAGGACTCTATGTAACCTGGTCTGATGAAGACTCAGGAGGTGATTCAGAAGAAGAATCAGCTAAGCATATCACTGCTCTAGCTGGATTATGTGAATCTGAAAGTGAATCCAGTGATGGGGAGCTTACTTTTGAAGAACTTGAGCAATCATACAGAGAACTATTCAAAAGAAGCACTGAAATATGCAGTGAGAGTATAAAGCTAAAGAAGCAGATTAAGGCACTAAAGGATGAAAAAGCAAGTGATCTAGAGATCATTGACACCTTGAAAAGTGAAGTAAGTCTTCTCAACTCCAAGTTGGAACACATGTCCAAATCTGTTAGAATGCTGAACAGTAGCTCAAGTACACTGGATGTTATTCTCAACAGCAATAAGCATTCAGGGGATAAAAGTGGACTGGGATTTAACAGAGTTCATAAGGATGAAGCTAGCTCTAGAAAAACTACTTCAAAGTCCATACAGTCAAACAAGATGTCCCAACAGATGCTTCAACATCATGAAAAGAACACAAAGTCAAACATAATGTTCCAACAGATGTCTCAACATTCTGAAAAGAACAAAATGAAGAAGAAGTATCAAAGATGGAGATGTCATCATTGTGGAGAGGATCACACCCATGCCATTAATTTTCACAAACACAGCCTACAGTGAGAGAATCAAAGACAAAAAAAATCACATGTCAAACTGAAAACTCAAGATCTATACATCTAACATACTCCACACACATTCAGAAGTTCATATCAATCAAAATCAAGTTCAAACAAGCCTTTAGACAACAAAATCGAAGAAAACTAGATTTGATGCAAAACTTGAAATGATGCCATCCACTGCCCGTAAGAAATCCGGCTGAAGTAATGCCTCTTGTAACTTCTCATCCAACATCTACCTTTGTTGACTTTCATATCTTAAAGTAGAATCGACATTCAAATTTCCCGTAATCACACCATCAGAAGTCCAAACAATTTGAAGGTTAAGATCTCGAAACTTTTCCAACAAAGTATACTCCAGTATCATTAATTCCGCACTATGAATTACTTTTTGGCTTAAGGCATCTGCCACTTTATTCGCCTTCCCTGGGTGGTACTTTAGTTCTAAATCATAATCCTTCAAGTACTTCACCCATCTTATTTGTCTCGGTTCAACTCTTTATGATCAAACAAATATTTCAAACTTTTGTGGTCGCTGAACATTTCAAGACGCACACCATACAGATGATGTTACCACACTTTCAAAGTAAAAACTACTACAACTAGTTCCATTTCGTGAGTTGGATAATTTTTCTCATGAACCTTAAACTTTCGAGAAAAATATGCTACCAATTGACCATCTTTCATTAAAACACCTCCCAATCCCATTTTCTATGTATCACAGAAAACTTGGTACGACTTGTTGGGATCAGGAATAATCAAAACATGAGTAACTATCAATCTTTCTTTCAAGCTCTTAAAACTTTGTTCGCAACTAGAATCCCATTCGTAAGTGTAAACACCCCAAATTTTCCCTCTCTTTATCTCACACCATGGCTTGTGATCTTTCATATTTCATTTGCATAAACATCTTATTACATCTCACATTGCATATTCAACTTCATCAAAACATTGCATAGTTGCACAACTAGGGTTTGTGATCAGGAGAATCCAAAGAAGTGATTTGAGCCATCTCAAAGGCCTTCAAGATTGTCAAGAAGGTCCATGTGTGTTCCATGATCATAATATGCTCCCCAGGGTTCTTAAAAGTCAAAAAATCACAAAGCATTACAAAGGTGTTCAAGCAGACTGAGCAGTTTCTACACAAATGACCTAAAATTAGGGTTTTGGGTTTGAGGCCCTTAATCTCAATTTTTTTGGTCATTCTTGATTCTAATGGTCTTTATATGTCATAAGGATCATGTGTACCAAATTTGATGAAGAAATTCATTGTGGAAGTCATTTGATCAATTGGTAACTTATTGTGCAAGAAAAGTCAAAATCAGGGCATCTGAGGCCACCACCAATGGTACCAAAGGGTCATCTTCATCATTTTGAGGTTCTATGATCTTTATTTGATCTTATAAGTGGTTAGAAGTTCACAAGATTGAATAATTTTGAGCCATTTTAAAAATTTTCCATTTTTGGACATGACTTGTAATGAAAACTTTCCATTTTGGGAAAGATTTTCAACCTCCTCTTTCTTGATAAAAATGCTTCAAATGAAAAATCTTTAAACATGAAAGTTGTAGATTGGATCTTCCCATTTTCAAAAAGTACAAGAACTCCTCTTGTTTCATCCTAGAACTCAAGATATGATGTTTCAAAGTTGGGAAAAATCTTATAATTTTCAAGTATGTGCCAAAGAGGGATTTTTTGCAAAACCAAGTTCCAAGACTTCTAATGACCTCTAATCCACTTCTAAGAATCATAACATGATAACACAACTTGCCTTGACCAAAATCATGCCTTGGATCACAAGTTTCTATGAGCTATTTTCACAAAATCTCAAAGAGGGGAAAATTGCAAAACATATGATATCTCTTGCATCAAGTGTTACAGCTCATCAAAATCAATCCAATGTCTCTCCACAATGCTAGCTGAGGCATGACAAGCCATAATATCTCCTCTGACTCGTGCCATGCTTGTGGTACACATTCTTTGACTTTTTTGCAAATGAAGCCATACCAATCAAGTTGTGCCACCACCCACTTTCTGATCAATCCTATTGGCTTATACTAACCCTAAGGACCTCATTTCATATAACATTCAAGCCTGAAACATCTCACACAAGCAGAATCACAAAAACCTCAAAAAAAAACCTTCATCTCTTCGAATCACACTGCACAGCCACTCAAACTCCAAAATCTCTTCACCATTCAATCATACACATCATAAGGATCACAAAGCACCCATTACAATGGCCTGAAAACCCCCATAACCATAACACGATTCCTGCACTATCAGAATTGAAACACACAAACCAAGCCATTTAAACTCCATTCAAGCCTTCCATAAGCTTCAGGGGATCAAGTGGAGTGGATTAACATCAAGGAGAGGTCCAGAAAGCACCAAACTGAAAAGCTTCATCTCAGGTAGCTCACTCAAACTTTTTTTCCAAAACTCTCTTTTTAAGTTACAATATCAATCTGCAGGCTTCCCTGATCATGTTGATGTCTTTACTTTTCAAAATGATTGAGAAATGAATGTGTATGCTTGCTCTGAAATTTTGACCTAAAAATGTTCTTGCTTTGATTCTCTCTTTTGATGCATGATAAATGTTTTTGGTGGCTGGATTCTTGTTCTATGTTGTTCAATGAGTGATTATAGAGCTTTAAAGAGCTTGGGGTGGCCTATGGAGTGAGTTCAGGTGATGGTGTGGTCGGAGAAGACGACCGGAGCTTGTCTCCGGTCGCCTGAGTGTCATTAACCCCAATCCTCATTAATTAGCCAGTTTGAATTTAGACCCTTGGATCATGTTTTACCCGCGTGCGTGAACGGCCCAGATTGCTTCATTAAAACCCTAAACCTAATTAATTAATTTTAATTAGTCAGATTAATTTAGGACCATAGGATCACGCGCCAAGTGTAATTTTGAACCTGAGCCATCAGATCTTCATACTTAAAGTCACGCTGGCTTTGCATCACAACCATTGATCCCTTCAACTTTCCATCTGGACCATTGCTTCTGATTACTTTATTTTTCTTTTTTTTATTTTATTTCATTTATTTCTTGCATTTATTTAAAATAGCAAATATGTTTATAAAAATCTCATTTTCTGCATTTTCATTTTAAATATTTTTCAAAACTCAAAAACATTTTTATTTTTAATTTTTTCATTAAAAATGTATTTTTAAATCATTTAAATGTTTTATTTAATTAATTAATTGATTTTAATTAATTAAAAATACATTTAGGTATCTAAAAATCACCAAAAAATTCATGAAGCATTTTTAGACATTTAGAACAATTTACAAACTCACCACACAAATTTCTTTTTAGGTTTGATCATGTTTTCACAATTTACTTTGAATTTTGGTTTCTAAAAATCACATTTTTCTAACCCTAACTTTCAAAAATCATTTATGATCAACCATGATGAGTTTGCATTTGGTTCTTTTTGCATTGTTTCACACTTTGCATCTAGTATCTAGTTTATTTAACTCATAATTTTTCATTGCATTTTCAAATTGTTTGGTATTTTTCATGAAGAAGTACCCAAAAACCCTAGTTAACTTAGAAAATTCATAACTTCCTTTAGGTTTAGCTTCTGACCTCCATCTTTGGGGAGTGATCTTGTGTGTTTAGGGTTTGTTTGATTTCCTTTTCAAATTTTTATCATGATGTATGCTTCTGTTTTGATCATGTGCATCTCATACATTCATAAAACCCTAATTTCTCATGTTCATTTGCATTCATCTTTGCATATCTTTGTCATGTGAACTTGCCATGCCATTTCATGCTCTTGTATGTCATCTTAGACATCTTAGGACATGTTTGAACATTTCTTGATCATTTCTTCATTCATTTGGTATGCTTTGCATTCATTGCATTTCATGTGTATCCATGTGTTTCTAAGCTCCTAACATGTTTGTTTTGCATCTTATCTCTTGTATGACCATACATAAGCATCTCACATGTCTTTGTATCATTGAATAACACATTTTCATCATGTTTACACTTCTTGTCTTGATCATTGCATCTTCATTTGCTTTATTTCCTTTTGCTTTACATCTTTTGCATTCATACTAACATTTCAGGGGCTTATGGTAAGTTGTTTGGGATGTGGATTTGCCTCCACATCCTGCCTTTTTCTTATCTCTTCATTTGCATCTTTTCTATGTATTTGAAGTGAAATTGCTTCACTTGTGCTCTCTTGCTCCTATCTCTTTATTTTAGGTTACTTATCTTCTTCAGGAAGTAAGTAACCTATTCTCCTTTCTCTTCCCTTTTTCATCTACTTCTCTTCCTTGGTGGCCTTCTAAAGATCTTCTCTTTAAGCCTCCAAAACCATAGGAAAATCCAAGCATGATAATTTTAGGTTTGTATATAGTCTCCCCTAGTTTTTTACATTTGAGTCTCCTTGAGTCTCTTTTCTCATCTCATAAGCAAGGCTAAACACTTAAAGCTTTAGGACTTTGAATTAGGGTTATGCATGCATCCTTATCTTAGGATGGAGTGTATAACTTTAATCCTTAGTGTTAAACCTTTAAGTTTTTTACCCCTCTTAATTAAAACACCTAATAATCATTAAGACTTAAGCTTGTAACTTGGGCCTTATATTAGGGTTACATCTCTGCCTGTTGGTTCAAAGGGACTAACCTTAGTGTTTAATGGACAAGTCCCCCTCAAGTTAGTCTTACAAACACAAAACTCATTTCTTAATCTCACCCTTTAATCAAAATATACTTAATAAAGGCTTGTTATATAATGAATTTAATCCCTAACCATGGATTAAGATGAGGAGTCTTCTTCAGCTTAAGTGTTCTCATCTATCATCCTTCTCTTAGGATGGTGTAATGAGTTCACTAATCCCTGATTAAAGATTAAACTCATTACTTAACACTAAACAAAAACCCAAAAACACTTAATAATAACAAGTAGGTTAATGATCTTAATCATATATCATCATGGTAACTAAGTTGAGATCTTCATCTCATGCTTAAGTAGGCTCATTATCCCTAATCAGGGAGGATATAATGAGTTTACAACCCTTGATTTAGGCTTAAGCTCATTATCTTATGCAAAACACCAAAAAACAATAAAAAACTGAAATCACAAAAACAAACAATAAACGTCTCCTCCGGGATTCTTTTCTCATCAAACTCACTCTGAAAACGAGAACTCGCTTCTTCCGTCTAATGCAAGATAGTTAGCACTCGAGCCAGACGAGTCACACACTTGAGCATAGACAAGAAAGAAGTTCACAACAAACCATCCCAGTCTCTTTGAGTCGAACTACGGTGTTCTGACTTCCTCATTGCACGAGAGGATACGTAGGCATAACTTAACAGTTATCAAACAAAAGTCTCTTTATCTTTCCCCTCTTTCAGCTTTCTTTTCTAAGCTTCAGTCTTGAGCATTTCCCTCTCTTTTTCACTGACACACTGTACATTCATTCCTAGCTTTTCATACACAGCCAGCACATACACTACCCCTTTTAAACACAATCAAGTAAGCGTGGATCCCATCGAGTACGACAGACGATCTGGGTGCTAATACCTTCCCAGGTCGTAACCAACCCCCTTACTTAGTTTCTTTGGTTCGCAACCGTCTTATCCATACCCTTCAAGGTTTATGCATCATTACCTTTCCTTCGGGATAAAAATGTCTAGCTGGCGACTCTATTTAACCTCATCCTCCAACATCGCTGACCGTTCGCGTTTGCACCGGGACGAAAGTCTGGGGAGCGACAGTAAGAAAATTCCTTTTGGATAAGTTTCGTCATCTGTAGTGCCAATTGAGAAAATCTTGTAATAAACCTTCTATAGTAACCAGCCAAACCCATAAAACTCCTGACTTTTGAAGCATTCTTCGGTTTATCCCAATTAATCACTGTTTCTACTTTCGATGGGTCTACCGCCACACCTCCTTGAGATATAACGTGGCCAAGGAATTTCACTTCTGACATCCAGAATTCACACTTGCTTAACTTAGCAAAAAGTTATTTCTATTGCAATATTGACAAAACAATTCTGATATGTTCTTCGTGCTCTTAAGAAGTACGAGAATAAATAAGAATATCATCTATAAAGATCACCATGAATTGATCCAAGTAAGCTTGAAAAATTCTATTCATATAGTCCATGAAAACATTTGGAGAATTTGTCACACCGAAATGCATTACTAAGAATTCGTAATGACCATAACGGGTCCTAAATGCGGTCTTTGATACATTTGCACTCTTTACACGAATATGATGATAACTAGATCGTAAATCAATCTTCGAAAACACATAAACACCTTTCAATTGATCGAACAGCTCGTCTATCTTTGGTAAGGGGTATTTGTTCTTGATTGTTACCTTGTTCATATTACGGTAGTTGATGCACAAATGCATCCCACCATCCTTCTTCTTTATAGGTAACACCGGAGCTCCCCACGGTGAAACACTAGGTCTAACAAAATGCTTAGCTATAAATTATTCTACTTGATTATTTAATTCCTTTAACTCCAACAGTGCCATCCGATAAGGGTAAACGGATATAGGAGTCGTTTCCGGTACCAGGTCAATTGAGAATTCTACCTCTCTTTCTGGAGGAAGAGAAGTAACATCCTCGATAAAGACTTCTGAAAATTCACAAACAATTGGAATATTCATTACTAGCTGAACACTACCAGGTTCCTCAGTTAAAACCAAAAGAACATATTTCTCCTTCTCAAACAATAATTTTATCATTCCAACCATACCTTCTAAGATTGCTGTCAACACATCCTTCGGAGGAGCTTTAACAGATAGAATGATGATTAATTTTTCTTCGCACCCGATAAACACTGAATTAGCAGAGAGCCAATTTATTCCCAAAACAACATCCACTTTTTTAAGCGATAAACAGATAAGATCAATCTAAAAAACTCTATCGTTCACAGATAAAACACAATTTTCACACATCAACGGTGTCTCGACCATTTCATCCATGGCGGTAGTGACCACCATAGGAGGAGACAAGGGAATAGCTTGAAACCTAAGTCGCTTCATGCAAAATACAAACACAAAAGAGTGTATTACTCCACAATTAAAAAATACAAAGCAAGGATGGCCATTAACTAAACACGTGCCAGCAATTATGGAATTATCACCTTTAGCCTTCCTAGCATCCAGAGTGTAAACTCTACCGATACTCTTCCCCTGAACTTGATTATTTCCCTGTTGGAAATATCTAGCCAAGTGTCCTGCCTTCTAACACTGATAACATCTCACTCCTTCCATAGTACTCCTCCCAAAGTGGTTCTTTCCACAAGTGAGACAAGCAGGAGGCAAACTAGATCTGGGATTCTGCACCTGCTTACCATTGAATGGTTGTGGTTGGGGCCTGAACTGTTGGCTTGATCTTCCACGGTCATTCTGGTTCATTTTGTTAGAATTACCTTCAGACTGAACTCTCATCAAACTACCTTCGGCCACATAGTACTTCCTTAGCAACTCAGAATATGTAGAAAACTCTCTTTGTGATACGCTGTGAGAGATATCAACCCTTAAACCAAAAATAAACTGGCCCACCTTCCATTTCTCATTTGAAGCATACATAGCCTGCCTAGAGTAAGCAACCATGTTCTCAAACTTTTCAGCATAACTGGCCAAAGTCATACTCTCTTGCGTCAGCTGTTGGAATTCAAACAATTTCTGAGTCCTCAAAGAACTTTGAAAGTAATTCTCCATGAAAGTACCCTTAAATTGATCCCACTCTTTAGCGATGTCTTGGATAGTCATTAAAGTTTATGAGCTTTCCCACTACCTTATGGCCGGACATTTTAGCATGTGAAAAGCGGATACTACCTTGTTCTCCTCACTACAAGGAACAATCATAAAGATACGCTCCATACCATCTATCCATTCATAAGCCTTAATGGGATCAAAACTACCTAGAAAATCATGAGGATTTATACGAATGATGTCCCAAAATGTTGCACCCACATTCTCAGCCACAACCACTGGAGTGTTACCACCTCCGTTCAGATTCTGCATCATTAGTTCCATAAACTGATTCTGTTGTTGTTGCATCTGTTGCATTAATTAGGGCCATGGAGCACTATCGACACCACCAGGAGAATTAGTTTCAGGTTGAGATCTACCACGTCCACCACGATTGCTTCTACGTATGCATGCCATGTTCCTAAATGTTATACATATAGGATTAAGTTAATCAGACTCAATACCATAAATATAACATATAAGACAAAGGGCGACACGACACATATGAAGCGGAAATATATATTCATAGCATTTCACGGCTAGGTCGAGGATACGACCTGCTCTGAAACCAACTATAACACTCATATATAACAACATACATCAAAGTATATACATTATACATGAATCTAGGTTTGGATATTGAAATATAAATAAGTTTTTAGTCAACACATTACATCCATTGAATGCCTGAATACAAAAGTCTAAACTCGGGATAATGTATATAAGATGTTCAAAATAAAAGCTAAGAACTAGATCAACAATGATCTCAAAACAAACTCCGTCAGCGGAAGTCATGCCATGCACAAAATATCAACAAGTAAGGATAAGTCAAACGACCTTATCCTCACCCTTCTCAGAACCTATAGTACCTGAAACAATAATTAACAATGAATGTGAGATAACAAATCTCAGTGAGTCCCTATCTTATGGATTCTCTTGGCTTAATAAGGTTCTAAACAAAATCCTACTCAAGTCCAAAAGAACGAGACCTTGAGTTCACAACACTCACACTTGTATGGAAACATGTCTTGAGTTAAACAACTCGAAAGCATCAATAATCCGACAACCACGAAGGCATCCCCTATTCATGTCCTCTCCTACATCTAAGAGTCGGCACGAGTCATGGATCCTTGTATTTACTTGAAATACGAAATGGATTCGGATTGAAGGGCTATAAACCTTACAATCACACTTCACGTGGGCCATAAACCACCACAAGTCTCTACCCGTAGGCTTCATTCGTACTATACGCGAGAATCAAACCTGCCAATTACTGCATGTGTACATTCCAGAGGACCCCTTGGCTCATGAACCGACATTCTCAGGGAAAATGGTTCCGATTACGTGATTTCACTTAAATGAGAATGTATAAAACAATCTTAAGGCTTGTTACCCTTTGCCACATGCAACACACCAATACAGGTTCACACATGTTCCATATAGTGTATTTTCACCCCTAGACCTATACACGACTACGGTATACGTATTATACTAAAGCTCGGACATCACCATCTAGTAATAATAACTTCTTAGTCTTACTACTAACTCTCCATAAGGTTGTGTACAAGGTTTCCTCACACACCCTAGCCTATATGCCTTTATATTATTTAGTTCCATAAACCACATAATCCGAACAAACCGATTAAATAATTAAATTCATCGATAAAAATAATAACTTTCCACTCCAATAGATAGAATACCATTTCAGTTTCAAATTGATATACAATACGCATCAAATGGATATGCGAAACAAAAGTTATGGATTTTGAAGAAAGAAAGAAAATTAGAAAAACTACCAGGGGCGTCTGACGGGTCAGGCTTTGCTTGGCGATAGCAGAGGCACAAGTTCAATCTTAGAAATTGAAACACATAAATTATTTTCTCCCCATCGCCTCTTAATCCCGCTCGGCGCTCACAACTTCACCGCCCGATGCTCATAACTTCACTTCACGGTGATCAAGGCTCTGTCCGGCAGTTTGCACCAGAACTAGAACGTTGTTCTTGGGTTTTAGGGTTTCGAAAATCCCACATAACCTCTATTTTCATCACTAAAAATTACAATTAACGATAAAATAACTCATAAGTATTTGATACATAAGTTACCCGATTATTCTAACCGACACACTCTGTATTTTTACCGTTAGATTCAAGGATTTGTAAGATTTATCCAATTTAACCTAAACTTTAGAACTCAATAAAAACATCCAAGAAAAGTCTCTAACTAGACTCAACTCTAGAGATGAAGATTGTGAGATGAATGATGGATGATGAAGCTTGATCATCCAAGAATTTCTTTACTTCAAGCTTTTTCCCCTTCTTCCTCTTCTCTAACTTCACTTTTCTTTCTCTCTCTCACAAAGTTATAATGTTGTTGTTAACAAAGAAAAGAAAAGTTATACTGATATAACTCTATTTGGTAACTTAACCGGTCTAAAATTGAGGGTATCCAAAAATGTCTATGAGTCACTTAATTAATAAATCACCTGAGTCAGATAATATTATTTTCAGTGTTAATTAAATGTACGGGGTATTACACATAGAGAAAACCCCAAGAGGAAGGATAAGATGGTCTCAACCAATATATGGGTTCATAAGCCGATTATGCAAGGGGAATCTACTAACACCCCTCTAATCCATTATACTTGATGTGAATCGTTTGTTTTTCTTACATGTAAGGATGTTTTTAAGGGTTTATGTTTTCTATGAATGCTTCGTTAAAGGGAAAAAGGTTTTAAAACTAGTTCATTCTTGGAAGATTTGGAACCTCGTGCCTACATACCCTCATGGTAAAATGAGGAAGTCAGAGGCTCATAGTGTGTAGAACTAAAGGTTAAAAAGAAAGAATGTTACTCGCAAGAATCTCGCAATCTTGTGCCTAAGTATCCTTATGGTGCAATAAGGAAATCAGATCTCCGTGGATTATGGATATATGTGTGGAAAAGAAAAAAGGTTGTGAAAGAAGGCACCTCACAAATATCTCGCAATCTCGTGCCTACGTCTCCTTATGGTGCAATAAGGAAAATGGAGCTCCATAGTTCGTGGAACTAAGTGTGTGTTTGTTGATTTTAGTGGTATGCGTTAACATTCTCATTTTAGAATTAGGTTTTGCTACTCGTACGTTAGGAGACTTATGCTTTAACATGTGTTGCGATAGAATGGAAATAACATGACCTTTCATGAAAATGTTGTGATTTGTGCCCTCGAGGCAAGATGTCACATTTGATTGGTGAAGTTGTTTTTTAGGGGAGAGATTAGTCCTCATATAGGAACCCATATGGGTAGTATCCAATTCTTTATCTAAAAAGGTTTGCTTGAAAAGATGTGTGACATGTATAGTCACGTCTTCATATTGAAAGAAAATTATCAAGATCACACACTCTAAAGTGAGCATCCTAAGACTTGGAGAAGAAGAAGTCTTCACTTAATCTTCCATTTTACTACTACAAAATACACCTTCGGTAACGCTAATTCTACTACGGTTAGCCTTCCACCGTGATGACATCTTTTACTTAACCCGCAAACATTTTCATTTATTTTCTTATTAAAATTTTGATATGATATAATCACGGTGGAAAGATACGGAAATGTTTATATAATTAAACTTTCATGGGTTTGAATCTGAGCATCCTCAAATGTTTTATTTCTTTATCATTTTGACGCGTCTTTTTTATTTTTATTTATTTTTAATTTTTAAATAAATAAGACACCATCATGGTTGAGTACTTGATCTATTGTGACATCTTTTCATTTTCTTTTAAATATTTTAAATTGTAATATATTGGTTCTTCTTTATGAAATTTAATTTAGTAAGTGACATATACATCCCCACGGTTTTTGTGTTGGACCGTGGTGGTATCATTTATTCATCTTTATCAAGCTAACTAGCTTGTCTCTTCAGTAATCATTCTTTGTTGAGAAACGATACAATACGGAACAATATATTCAACCCTAACGTTCAGTGTTAAGAAACTAAACACCATATCAACCCTAACATTCATCGTTCATCATCATCGGTTCATCGTTCATTATCATCGATTAATCATCGTCATCATCTTCGGTTCATTGTTTTCAACCCTAACACACAAACGTCAACATTAACATCACCGTCATTGTCAAGGAGGAATACAACAACATTATTTGTTTCAACCCAAATATTCACCTTTACTTAGTCATTACGTTTACAATGTATAAAACTTTTTTTCCCATGCATCTACAATAAACTTCAATTTCCAATGTTGTTGATATTTTTGTTTTTATTATTTTTTTGGTTGTTATTGACTGTGTCTGATAAAACTTGATTAAACTTTTGTTGTGGTTGTGGTTGTTGTTTTTACAATAATTAATAAATAATTCATATGTTTTATGTGAGTTCAATAAAATGTATTGATAAATATTTACATTTGGTCAAAGTTAAATAAATATATTTTAAAGCATAATTTCTAGAATAAGAATAGTTTAAGAAAATATTAACTTTTTTCTTAAAAATAGTAAATTTAGTTTTTTATTTAGCTAAACTATAGTATTGGTTTGTTTATTTTGTGTGGTTTACGAATAGATCCTCCTAATTTAAATTAAGACATTTTTTATTCTTTATTTTAAATTTAAACAATCTTAGTTTCCTTCTTATTAAAAAAACGATGAGATTGTTGTTTCATAAACTATATTTTTATCTACAAATTTCTACATTAAATTTTTATACGTTGACTTGTCATGTTTTATATATAGTTTGTTATTTAAAAATTAAAAACTTCGTTAACTTTAAGGTGAAAAATATGAGACGAGGTTAAAACTGTTTAAATTAAAAAATAAAAATAAAAGACAAAAATTATTTAAATTTAAAATGGAATGATCATTTTTGTGAATCAGATAAAACAGGGTATCAAAACTTTAATTAAAATTTTTTATTTTGTTCATTCAACAATTAATATATCTAAATTATATATGGATTATATACATCACTTGTTGAATGAAATAAAAAAAAAAAATTCAAATTTATTTATTACAGTATAGAAAACATTGAAGAGAGAGTTTATAAATTTTTAATAAAATGACATAACAATTATTCATTGAATAGTTAAAGTTTTTGAATAAATTTACTATAAATGTAATAAAAAAAACAAAAATGTATAACATTGAAGAGAGAGTTTATAAATTTTTAATAAAATGACATAACAATCTATCTATATCATATAGTAGTGACTCTTTTCTTTCCAAAAGACAATAAGGTTTCTTTTTTTCAAATCTTTCTCATTATTCAACGTATTCATTTTTTCTCACGCTTTCCCAACCATTCTTTGTTATAGATATAGACAAGGCACAAACTAACTTGAAACAGTTTTGAATATTTTTTGTTTTTAGGTTGTATATCTATATTTATAGGTAACCATATGTATATTCTTTTGAAGAATATAGATCTATTTTTGCCATTTTTGAAGTTCATGATATAGCCCATATTTTTTCCATCTTTTATCGATTCATATTTTTCAAATGATAATGTATTTTTTATTTATTTTTCAATATGTTATATTTGTTTTATTTTGATTTGCATTTATTATTCAAAAAAACAAATATGGGTTGTTCAGATCCTTATTGATCTCTTAAGAAAATCGGAGAACAAATAATTTTTTAGTTATTATGATCTGATCAAAGCAAATGTTATTGATGTTACAGGTTGCAGGAAGAAGATGAGAAAGAGAAACAAATTTTGTTACAGTTTTTTTTTCTTTTATATATATTATCATTATAATATTTATTATTACAATTATTATTTCTATTTTTATTTATATTATTATTATCCTATTATTATTATTATATATTATTTCATTTTTTTAACATCTTTTTCACTTCATTTTTTTTTCAGGTGGCAGATTTATTAATAAGAAGATGAAATTTTTTACATAATATTCATAATTTGTTATGTAATTTCTAATATATATATATATATATATATATATAAAATTTCAATTTATAACTTCTTTTTTATTTAATTTTTTCAGGTAGTAAATCTATCTATAATAAGATAAAAGTTAAATAAAATTAATAATTTAGTTATATCTTTTTTATTTTATTTTATTTTTATAAAAAATTTTCTTATCTGTTTTATAATATATATAAAGTGTGTCCACTATTCTGTATAAGTACTATTTTTAATGTCTTTTATTTTTTGTGACTAATATATAAATCATTTTTGTAACTTCTAATCATTAAAATCGATCATATTATATATTAAAATATTAATATTATAATTAATCATAATAATATTACAAATTAATAATAATTGTTTTTGTAAATCCTCATCTTTAATAATAATGTCAATATATTAGTATTTTTTTTAATCAAAACATATTAGTATTAATATAAATTGCTTTTGTAACCTCTTATCTTCAATATCATTATTAATAATTATTATAATAATGGTATAATAATAATTAAACTAAAAAATAGTATTCCATCAATCCTGAAAACTTTGAAGATAATAAAGATTTATTATTTAATAAATTTCTTTCAGATTAAAAAATATGCAATAATATTTATAAAATACTATAATTTTCTTAATAAGTTAGAAATAGTGTACATAATAATTGTAACATCCTAAAATTTTGGTTAAAATATTATTTTCTTATTATAATTTTTATTATTTATTTGTTGAATTATTATGTATAAGAAATTTAATGAAGCTATATCACTTTTAATATTTCTAACTTATTATAATTTAATGTGTAATTACTTAAATTAGGAGACTTAATCTCGTAGCTCTTAACTTAGTTAAAATGAATTATATTTTATCTATTTAATTATCAATCAAATTTGATGTGACTATAATGATTAATACTATTGATAAAATTATTTAAATTATAATTTATTCTTGTATTTTAATAATAATTATTTTTATAATATTTTTAATATGATATAATCTAGAGAATAAATATTATTTTATTAATATATTAATATTTGAATAAAAAAAATTATAACCTATATTTTGTGGATTATCTTTCACGTAGGTGGTTATGTTTTTATATGTGTTATATAATATCGTACTATCTGTTTTGTTTGATTTGATATGGACAATGACAGATTGGCCAATTATAAATAATATTTTAGGTACAATAATTTTGAAGGTATGAAGTGAGCTTAGATCGTGGGAATACAAAATCTGCTTTTTTTTATCGGAATTTGTAATTTAATTTAAAATAGAATATTTAAATTTGATAATTTATTTGTGTTTAAAGTAAAAATATAATTTTTTAAGTAAGATCTTGGACAGAAAAATATGTGCAGTTGATTGATGTGAATAATTTTTTTGCGTTTGTGGATATATGTGAGGATTTGTTGCTTTAATTTTTGTGTATAAATATATTCTAATTAAGTGTATATGTTTTTATAGTAATTATTATATATTTATTTTTATTTGATATCGAGGAAAAGTAATCGAAGTTATGTGTATGAATGTATGTTTTGATGTTATGGTTCATTCATTATTAACGGAAAAATAATGGATTGATTTAATAGTAATTGTGTGATTTATTTTATTAAAAAATGTTTAATTAATAATGATTGTTTGTTAGAAGGGAAAAAAAGAACTTATCTTTAAAAAATTGTTGTGTATTTGATTTAATGAAAATAATGTATGTACCTATCGAAATAAATAATTTTATTTGAAGAAAAATAATATTTGTCATGTAATATAAAATATAAAAAAAAAATTAGTTTACTATAAAATAATTTACAGGCCCACACATGAATTGTGAAATTCTGAATAAATATGTATATAATATTTATTTGTGAGTAGACTTGTGGTATATAAAATAATATTTTTTCAAATCAAGTTTTCTTTTTGTCATTGTTGATATGATTTAAGTATTTTATTAAAATTTAATTTCAACCATTAGTATGAGTATCAATTTGAATTTTAATGAATTAAATTCGTTTGTCTTTTGAAATCATGGCTTTATTGATCTTTTATGATGGATTTATTGGTTATAATGAAATTCATTTTAATTTAATTAAGATAATAATTTCTAATACTAACCTCTCACTATCATTTGATTATTCTCTTTTCTTGAAATTTAATACAATTAAATATATAAATTGATTTTGTATTATATAAATTTAATGATTACTTATGTAGTTGTTAGAGAGAAAAAAAAAATACTTAAGATTTGATTTGTGTTACTATCTTATATATAGATTTGGATTTGTATTGTTATTTTATATTAAGTATTTGATACTGAGTTTTCTTTTAAAAGTATTTTTTTTTAAATTATGCATAATAATTTAAATTCAAATGATCTCACTATATAAATATTTTTATTATGATTGAGTATATTATTATTTTTTTATATGGTAAATCTATTAGGAGAAATTCAAGTTCCTTATTTGTAATTGAATATTGAATTGAAGAGTAATTAATTATAATCAAGGTAAAAGATAACGTTTTTATAGGAACAAAAATAATTGTTGATACATAACTGTTCTACCATTTGATTTTAATTTATATATTAATATAATTAGATGTATTCATAAGTATGTATCTTTATGCTATTTGAATAAAAGTTTGTACTTTATTATATATTATTATTACATATAAAAGAAGGTAAGTAAATTTTTATCATCATATTTAAAAAATTTACTATTTCAATTTTTTTCTAGAATTTTTTTTAATAATTGGGAGAAAGGAAATTTTCTAAGTTATAATTGTAATTAAGAGTAATAATAATTAGATATAATATGATTTCATTTTTTGTGAATCTTATTAAGAAATAAATATATATTATCAATGTTAAATGATTATTATGTAAAAGTTGAGAGTGATAGAATATGGTTTATTTTATTTTTAAGCTAAATTTTTCTTTTGTCTATCTATTTAAAGGAGTAGTTTATAATTATAATTCATTTTGAAGAAAAAACGTGCTTTGAATTTACATAAAATAGTTTAACAATATTGGCTGATGCATAATTTTTAAAGGACGAAACTATTTTAAGGGAGTAAGATTGTAACATCCTAAAATTTTGGTTAAAATATTATTTTTTTATTATAATTTTTATTATTTATTTGTTGATTATTATGTATAAGAAATTTAATAAAGCTATAGCACATTTAATATTTCTAACTTATTATAATTTAATGTGTAATTACTTTAATTAGAAGACTTAATCTTCTAGCTCTTAACTAAGTTAAAAGGAATTATATTATATCTATTTATTTATCAATCAATTTGATGTGACTATAATGATTAATATTATTGATAAAATTATTTCCTAAAAAATGTTTCCTTACAAATACTATGATATTATTTGATGTTTATAAAACTAAATTAATGCATAAATATTTTTATAAAACATATCAACCGATAGCACAAATATTGACTCTATCTATTTTTTAAATATAAATTATATTTTATATTTACTAATTTTTATTAGTCTTTCTTAAAAAAAAACAAATGCATTATCGATACTCAAACGAACACACGGGTACTGATATGATTATCCCACAAAATAGATAATTATAATAATACTTACATAAAATGTATTTATTTATGCTAATAATATTTATTTGTAAATTTAAAATAATATTTACAATTACTATGAAATTATTTGATATTTATAAAAATAAATCATTCCATAAACTTTTGTATAAAAAATTATTCTAAAGAATTTTTTAAACTTCTTATATTCCATCAACACATTTTGATTAAAAAAACAAAATAAAATGTAGCGATGAAGTCATTTGGAGTATAAAAAAGAAAAAATATTATTATTATAATTATTATTATTCCCAATACGGGGAAAATATGTTACTTTTAAATCAATTAAACATGATATTTACAATATATTAAATCCTTACCCATCAATTAAAATACGAGAAAAATTTCACAATTATATATATACTACTTATCCAAAAATGAGAAAAGTATATTTCTTATAAATAAATTTAAATACCTAAATACGGGAAAAAATATGTGTATCTTATAAATTAATTTAAAATATTATTAAAATAAATTATTTTATAAAACTAAATCATTGCGTAAATTGTATTATAAAAAATATTAAAACAACATTAATATTTATCTTTTTCAATATAAATTATATCTTTAATATATATTGATTTTTATTAATTCTATTTTTTTAAAATTTAAATATAAACAAATCCACATCACGATGGGTACCTATGCAAACACACCACTAACATAAATAAACACTTATGTTAATAATATTTAATTATAGAATTAAAATAATATTTTCAAAAACTATGATATTATTTGATATTTATAAAACTAAATCATTGCAAAAATATTTTTTATAAAAAATATCAACTATGCCCTCGGGTATTATTTCTATCTTTTTTTTTTAAATAAATTATTTTATTTTATTTTTCTAATTTTTATAAGCCTATTTTTTTAATAAAAATAAATACATGTACTGATATGAATATCTCACGAATAATTTATGTTATTAATATTTATTTATATAATTAAAATAATATTTATAAATACCAACCGATGTCTGCGGGTATTGATTTTATCTTTTTTTTAAATATAAATCATATTTTTTACATTTACTAATTTTTATTTATCATATTTTAAAATAATTGTGTATCACCAACCGATACGCGTGTCAAGACACGAGTATCACTGTTCGTTTTCCATTCACAAACTTATTTTTTCAATAACATTTATTTATATTAATAAAACTGATTATTTTTAATCAGTTATTTCTTGTTTTTGTAATTAATTAATTATACAAATATTATTTTCTTTAATTAATATATAAATATTTAAACGTATCATATATCTTGATTTAATTCGATATTTTATATATATAATTTTTATAAAAAATCATTTTGACAATAAATGCACATCACCGACGGATTCCCGTACATCCGCACAGGTAACACACTAGTTATTTATTGAATAGTTAAAGTTTTTGAATAAATTTACTATAAATGTAATAAAAAAACGAAAAATGTTTGCTATAAATAATGGTCTAACACAAATGTTTTGCTTACTGAATGTTGTAAGGACTCGTAAGCATCACAAAATTTTGATTTTTAATTTAGATTGAGAAAGAAAAAATATTGATAAGAGTAATGACAATGAGTGAAATTAGAAAATGTATTGTGATGATGTTAATAATAATGATGTTTAAAATACAAGTTGAATGCATTACTCAACCTACTGATTTTAAGTCATTTTCATGTTGGTTTAAGTGTTACTTTAGGTGTTCCTTTAACAAGATTTTTTTTCCAAATTGCATGAAAGATTGCATGTATGAATGCAAACATAACCAGTATTATGATGCTTCACATAAGTAATGGTATGATTTTATTTTTTTACTTTTCATTTCATCATTTATTTATAAATATATTTGTATAAAGTTGTTTTTATGTTGTAGGTACTATTACTTCAAGTGAATACATGCAGTGCTTACAGATCGAAGAGTTACAATAATTAATAAATAATTTATATGTTTTATGTGATGCCTATATTCAACATAATGTATTGATAAATATTGATATTTTGTCAAAGTTAAATAAATATATTTTAAATCAGGATGTCTATTTTTCTTTCTTCTTTTTTTTTTTAATTCAATTTTTGCTTATGTTTTTAACAATTTTGTTTATTTGATTCTTAGATTGGATTCTATCCAAAAACAATTTGTGCTTGACGGATAGATATTAAACTCTATAGTAAAATTCTTAAATAAGTTGTTAATTAAATCTTAAGATGTCTAAGTTGATATTTAGGATTGACAATCTAGTAAATCAAAATAAGCGGTGTTCGCGGTGCGGTTTTAATCAGTTTTAAAACAAAATATTATCTGATTTAAGGATATTCGCGGTTTGGTTCGGTTTTAGATGATAGGTTAAAAAATCCGATCTGATCCGTTCCAATTTCATGTGGTTGTGTCGCTCCCGGAATTTTCATCCTAGTACAAACGCGAAAGTGGGGCGGAAAAGGTAGAGTCGCTAGCCAGAACTTTTTATCCCGAAGGAACGGGAAAGGTAATGCTGCACAAACCTAAGGAAGAAGGAAAGGACAAGGTCCTGCGAACCAAAGATCTGAGTTCGGGAGTCGGTTACGATCTGGGAAGGTATTAGCACCCCAGGCCGTCCGTCGTACCCGACGGGATCCATGCTTGTTTGTTTGTTTCAATGGGTGAGAAATAAAATGCTGCTGAACAAAACCGCTAACTGGAACTGGAACTGAAATGGGGAAGAGAACTGGAAAAGAAACTGGAAAGAAAAGGAAAGAATGGGGAAAACGTAGGGAAAATAAAGAATGTGCTCGAACGGGCCCTACCCTGCTGCCTACGTATCTCATCGGGAAAATAAGGATCAGAGTCGACGTAGTTCGCCTAACTAAGGCGGGAACCATTTATTTGTGCTTTTTATGCACTGGAACTGCGTATGTCTATGCTCAGGTGTTGGAGGCTCGCCTTGAACGAGTGCGTTTACCATCTTACATGCGAGATAAGTCGTCGCGAGTTCGCGTTGAGGGTGAGAGAGATGAGAGAAGAAGATCCCGAAGGAAAAGACGATTCTTCTTTGTTGTTTTGTCTTTTAGAGAAGTGTTTTTTGTTTATTGTTTGTGAACCTTCTCATACTAAGACTTATTTATTGTGGTAGATGACTTACACCTCACCCCGAGATAGGACGTGCATAAGTAACCCATGGCAAAGTCTCGTGTCGTACGAGAAAGATCAACTTTTATTAGGTGTTTTTTTACTTTTCTTTATGAGATGAGAAAGAGAAAACAAAGCGAACCAAAGGCAAAAAGTCTATGGGAAGACTAAGATCCTAGTGTTATCATGCATGGATGAACCTAGATTAGTGTGGTTTCTATCCTAATAAGAAGGAAACGAGAAATAAAAGGCAAATAGAATACAACTTACTTCTTAACGAAGTTAAGTTGATTCTAAAGGGGAAATTGACATGAAGTTATGGGCAAACCTAACAAACACAAGTATGGAAGGTAAGGTAAAATGCACATTGAATGCATAAAGAAGTAAAAGGAATAAGTTGTGAGGAACTTACCTTAACCTCCCTACAAAACAAAGGTTAGTGTTGCATATTATTTAAAATAATAAGACAAACAAAGTACCAATTAAATCCTAATACGCTTAGGACCTAAACTAGACTCAATCCTAAGTCTAAAGGGTACTAAAAACAATTCAAAGCAAAATTCAAAAACCTACTACAACTCCTAAATGCACAAACATCAATGAAATGCAATGCACAATGCACACAACTTTTTACAACTCACAATTAGCATGCAAAAAAGATGTAAAAAGTGTGAAAATGCAACAATCAACATATATTTTATAGCTATTGCACAAACAAACAGCTATGAAATGCAAAAGGCATATTTGGTTATTTTTTAAAAATGCACAACAATGGATGACACAAAGACACAATTAACATGAATAATATGATCATAGATCAACATACATGATTATTTTCAATGAGGGATTATGAAAGAATGCACCAAATTACACATATGCAACAAGCATGCATTTCACGTATGGTACATAAACACATAGACATGAACATGCATCAACATGGATTAACAAGAATGACATTTAGCTTGATTCAAAAATCAGAATTGGATTAATATGCAAATGTGATCAAACATGCAACAAAATGCAACCACATGCACATTTATGATTATGTTAAGTGCATCATACAATATGTAATGCAATTACGAATCATGCAAATGGAAATGAAACCAAAACAGAATGTCAAACACATGTAAGCATGCTAAATGATAAGCTTGAACATGGCAACAATTATTTACGAATCACTTTATGCATAATTAACAAGTAAATGCATAATATACAAAAGGAACAGAAACATGTCGAAACGACTCGAAACGATGGAACGAGATACCAAAAGTGGTCTTAAAAATTTTCTAAAATCATGATCTATCACTATATGAATGATTAAGACACAATGAAATGCAAACATGCAAAGAAACAAATCATTTTTCTCTTTTTTAACAACTTTAATCGGTTAACGGTTAACCGGTTAATGCCCAAAAAAATTCAAATCTAGGGAATTTTTTAACGTGTTAACCGGTTAACCAAATGCGTTAACCGATTAACACTGAACAAAAAGGTGAAAAAAGCTGAGAAATAAGCACTTATAGTCATGAACTCACTTCTAACAACCCCTAACACACACATGAACATGTTAACACGAATTTTCTACTTAAATGAAGTATTCTAACACCTATTAGGACCTAGATTATGCTACGGATCTAGCTTCTAACAATCGAAACGCATAAATCGCAATCAAAACGCAATTGAATGATAAAATGTAAATGCAATCAATGAACATGTGAAGAATTTCGTTACGGTGAGATGAAGAGAATAAGTTAAAGCAAAAGTGGTTTTGGATCACCAACCTACGAAGCAAAGGATTGCTTCAGTGAGTGTTGCGATGAATCGGAATGCAAACAAAGAAGAAAACCGAAGATCCGCGAATGTAAAATAAATGTGATTCGTTCTTGATGCTTCTTGATTAATCACTTTCAATGCCCTAAATCACTTCAAAAACATAAGCACTTTTTCAATTAAGCTCCAATGTTGATGATTGATGAAGGCTTAACTTCAAGTTCTTCAAATTCCAATGAAGAATTTGAAGAACTTCTATGAAAAAAGCCTTTGGTGAAAGGTGAAAAAGTGGAAGAATTGAGAGAGAAATGAGAGATTGAAGATGAAAATGGTGAAAATGAGGTTCCAACCCTTTGCTTTGGAATGGTTAAGGTTTATATAGTGTGTAGGTTTGACATGAAACTAGGTTGGGAGCTTGCTTGGGCATTAGGTTAGGTATGGAGCTAGGGTAGGAGTTAGTTGGGGTTAGTTGGAGTTCTAGAATATTCCTTGGAATGTCCTAGAAGAGTCTAGAATGTGGTAGACACTCTAGTGAATGGAGTGTAAATAAAATATGAAGTGAAGTAGAAAAATGAAAATGTGAGGGCAAAGTGAAATTGGAGGGAAAGGCACAAACTGGTTTTTGAACATAGTTTCCCAAAATCCGCACCCGTTAACCAGTTAACGGAAGTAAATTTTGAATTCTTCCTTTCTTTGTGTCGTACCTCGAAAAATACAATCCCTCGCGAACGCGGTCGCGGCTGGGCTGACTTGAGAGTCGCCACCTAATTTTATTTATTCCCGAAGAGGGAAATGGTAAATATAGATAAAACCACCCAGAAGGGATAAAACAAGGTCATCGCAAACCATTGTCGGGGTTCGGAAGTCGGTTATGTAGGAGGAAGGTATTAGCACCTCCTACATCCATCGTACTCGATGGGAACCATCTAGATTGTCACGCGCGAAGGGATGTCTATACTTATGATTATTTGTTGAACTAAAGGGTTTATTGATCCTAGGGGCTCGACAAGGATTGAGATCCTCGTGCCTACGTATTCCCTTGTGCAATGGGAAAGTCAGAGCTTCGTAGTTCGGCCTGATATGGGTATTGGTTGTTGATTTTATTACCTTTCTTCGATGAAAGGATTTAAGGGTCCATTTGCACTAAAGACTATGGATAGTTTATTTCGTCCAACAAGACGAATGTCTTACGCCGAAATAATCGGAGCGAGTAACGAGAGCTCGTTATCCTCCTTTCTATCGCTTAAGGCTCGTGGCGTGCAATTTTCCTCGTATTTATTGAAGTGTTTTGTTTCCTAAGACCGCTTGATGTTGGATCAAGGGTTTGGATCTAAAAAGTAACATTTCGGTTTTTTTTTAAGTTTAAGGTAAATGTAAATGGAAGTTTGATTTGTTGGTTTTGTTAGCGAGGCATAATGTGCTCGACTCGCAAAGTTGAGGAAATAAGCTAAAGACTAGCTATGGAAAACAAGCGCAATGCGTTGATTCGTTAAGTTAGAAAATGTTGCTAAAAGTGTAAGATGCAAAGTTCGTGCAGATGGCGATCGGGGAACGATCGACTTACGTGTGTGTATGAAGTGAAGCGCATATGGATGTTTATTTGGCGTTGGACCAAAGATTTCGTTTATCTTTGAAATGACTAATCTTAATGTGCGTTCGTTTTTTTACTTAGCAATTTATCGTCAAAAATGAGAAAAGTAATCACACAAATAAGCAATATATCAAGTCACGAGCAAGAACAATCGAGCATACACAAACATTCATCGCACACATAGAAATTGAACAAAGAGGAAAAGGTTAATTAATCAAATTAAATGAAATTTTTTTAATTAGATTAATCAACAAGTTAATTAATATAATTAAATAAAACTATTTAAGATAATTAATCAATGAAAATATTTTTTGTATTTTTTAATATTCAAATAGAAATTAAATCGAGAGATAAGAAAGGAATTAAAATGTGAACATAATAATTAAGAGACTGTTTTTTTAGAGTTTTTTTTTAAAAAAAGTTCAAGGATACATTAATTAATTTATTAAATAAAATCATTTAATAACATTAATTAATAAATTAATTAATTAAATGAAAGTTAATTAATTGAAATATTTTTTAGGTTTTTTTTTTGTTGTGAATTTTTATAAAACAAAAACAAACAGAGGGGTGCTGTTAACCAAAACGTAGGCCCAACAGGAGAAGTCCAAGGTCCCCTCAATATGAAGATCCGGTTCGAATACAACCCGATTTGACCAGTCCGACCCAACTTCAAGATGTGAAGCAAACAGAAAGAGGGAAAAGGCAGTAGGAACACAAACGTGGCGCGTGGTCATTAATAAACGTGACCAGTCCCTCTATATGCTTGTTTCAACTCAACTCAGAGGTCAAAAACCATCCTCATTGTATCATCATCATCACACGAAGCTTAAAACAACCGATTGAAAGAAGAAAAGAAACCCTAATCCCTTTCGGATCCCCTAATCTCAATACTCAGTTTCCAACTTTCTCAGAGAGGAGAAAGGAACCTCATCGTATCTTCATCAATGGCTTAAACCAAACGTCAAACAATGCGTCAAGAATCCATTACCGTCAACAACATTTGAGAATAAAAGAACAAGCATCAATTAAGTTATGGCGAAAAGTGTAAAGGGAGAAAGGAAGCTACCGAATCGTGAACGATGAAGATGAGATAACAGGTACGGCTTCGAGTCTTGTTCTTTTTCTTACGTCTTTGTTTCTTCGTTGTTCTTCACGTACGAATGAGGGCTTTAGCTCTTCAACCTCTGATTTCCAATGCGAAAATCAGAGATGAGTAAAGGGTGCTTGAGCTTTAGTATTAGGGTTTCTGGGGTAAATCACGTTTTCTGCCGTTTTCCTCTTTTCTAGGGTTTTCTATCTGTGTCTAGGGATTGCCAATGATTGGCTTTTTTATAGAGGAATATTGAGAATCTGATACGTGTGAGCAAAAGGGAATTTGTGTGAGGTTGCCATTTCGTACGTGAGAGTGTGAATCTGCGTGACGAATCCATTAGGAATTTTAGGATGACACTGATTTTGTGGGATTTTTGATGTACGAAAATTTTCGTTTTGTCTTTTCTGCCTTGGGCTTGTGGTCCCCAATATGAGTTTCCCTGGTTGTTACTGACTGTGAAAAGATGATTTTACCGCTATTCTTTTTCGGTTGCTAGCCTTTGCCCTTTACAACTTTTGCCATCTCATTTGAACTTAATCAACTAAACAAACCAGCTCAATTATCTGCCGCAAAATGCCCTCCTTTAACATATTTTGACTTCTCTGTTTGCAGGATTTGTTTTCGTCTCGTGATACAACATCGGCTAGGGTACGTTGCTGAATCATACCTTAGAGGTAATGCATTAAACCCTTAGTCAGTTACGGTCTCTAGTTTTTTTATTTCAACACATGTGATATTATCTTTTTGAATTCAGCTTGGTATCATATTCTTCCTTTGTGCTGACTTTTGTTGCGTTTCCTTTGTGGCTTTTCTGAGGGTGTACGGGTGATAACTGGGATAGGCGAATATTGGCATGACTTCTCATGGAGATCATATGACAGTTTGTTTGTGCAGCTGGTATAAGGAAAAATTCAGATAAGGAGGGACGATGTCGGCTTGGTACCAGGTGCAGGAATTGATTCTTGTAATAAGCTTGGAGTTAATCCCTGACTCGAGTATCCTGCATTTGTTGCTTATTCATTCTTGTGTTTCCTTTGTTGCAACTTTTGTATTTCACTATTATTGAAGTTCTAATCTATTCTGATCACCGACAAGCTGTGGACTGAAAGCGTTCGACAACATGATGTTAGTAGGCTACGAAACTTGGTGAGACCGGCCCTCTTTCTTCTTGATGTCTTCGTGACTGACTATGTTTGATCCTTGCTCCGAGAATGAAGCTTGCAGATGGGATTTTGAAGGTCTGAAATAAAGGTAGCATTCTATGTGTTGCATTATGAATTGCAATATCTGACATTTGTGCACATTTTGCTCATGTATGCTTGCATTTTGGTTGTATGATAACTTGTTATCATACTTGGAAGGATGATCTCATGGCTTTGTTGTAAAAGAAGACGGTCAAATGGAAAGTGAAAGCTTGGTACATAAAGAAACATTGGGTGAGGCTCCTGTACTTCTTTTAAACATTCGATCCTTTAATCTGAATTACCGCAAACGTTTTTTTTAAGCGTTGTCCTGCAAACGTTATCTTGGTTGCTCATATTCTCTCAATCCTGTGTTAGTTTGATTAGCATTTTCGTTTGTAGGAATTGATGGTTGGAATTAAGAGTCATGATGAACCATGCCTTCAGAAGTCGCATGCTTCATATAAGAACTAATATGAGGAGAATGTGAGTCTGGTTGATTGAACATTGGACCACTGTGATTCAACAGATGGGGTTGGAGCTGTGAAGGTCGGTGGGCATTGAGATTTTGATATGGAACACCTGGGTATGCTTGACCTTGATTTCTCATCATAAGTCGTTCGTCTCTAAATGCAGAATTTAGAGCTGCCAGTTTTCTAGTAACCTCAGCAGTTGTGTCTTGAGACAAATCTGCCTTAGCTTGGAAATTTCACTTTGAAGTTGCGATGAATTAACATCTCCATGAGATTCTCCATGACCTAACCACTGCTCTTCCAATTTATTTGATTTGGGTTGATTTTTTTGCAGGAAAGGCACCACCACTTCCATGTTTGTTCAGTGTAAGCTCGCCGGTAGGAAGATTGGCATTGTCTGAGGTAGGGAAAGGAAACAACTGAGACTGAAAAAATCAGCACCTGCAGATCCAATTGAACTTCTTTGAACAGAAAGAGGTGCTCCAACTGATTGCAGCTCCTTCATAAAAGCTGATCCAAAAAAGTGTTTCCAGAGTCAATGTTTTTGATGAATTAGAAGCATCCGCATTCACTATCTCTGGATTATCAGGAAATTTTCCAGTAGTTTCTCTTTCCGTGTTGTGCACCGTGTCAGTAGAATGTATAACAGACGATAGTTCCAAATCTTTATGTAAGGGTCTTTTCTATAACAAAGAAAGAAAGTGCTCAGATGCATGACCATCAATTGGACTGCCCAGCCTTTGCACCAAAATCTTGGTCCTGCAAGCGCTGCTGAGATGACGAACTATTTTCATTAAATTGCGATAGAATTGACTGCTCAAGATCTTCACATGTGAGAACTGCGAGTAAAATCTCAGGTATATTGCTCTTGTAACATAGCTCAGAGTTACTAATTGCGGTATGAATTTGAACTCTCTTCTTTGTACAGTGCTTGAATATCTTATGCATCCTTTGTATGTTCAAACTGTTTTTTTTTTCTGCTTCAAACTTGTCTTGGCCGCAACACACTGTTACAACTTTATTATTGCCGCTAGCTGACTTACTGGTATTCTTCTTGTGCGTTATTGTGCATTAATTCCTTAAGGTTTGTAATATGAATGTATGCACTGTTTGGATGGGATTGTCCCTTTTGAATTTTGTCCATGCCGTAGCCGTATGTCACTTGTGGTATTCCTGATGTCATTCATGTCATCCCTGACTGTTGTGTTTGATGATGTCCCCACGAATATTCTTGAGGGGAATTTGTGCAGGATGACAGCTTATTTAATCATGTTCATGCCGACGAGTTTATGTTAAAATCTTAGGAACCGACCTCATTGCATTTGCACCCTGTATACACATTACAACTTTATTCTTACTTGCTGCAAAACTGAATTCTCACTACCGGAACTTTTACTACCCTTGCAAACATTTCTTTAAGGAGCATTGCTTGTTACAGTTCTCACCAATGTTGTTCTTTACAGGTAGAATATTAAAGCCCTCTGCTTTGCCAATTTCACTGTCACCATGAGGACTCCTAGAAGGTCTTATGCAAGCTGAGTTTTAACCTCAAAGAATGAGCATCGGTGATGGAATTTTAATGCTGATGGCGTGCAGGAATCAGAACATCGGGAATTCATAGTTGGGAAAGGCATGTGAATATTTGTATTTTATGTGGTTAAATACTTGGAATGTGGCTTAGTGGGGCAAGGATGAACTATGTGTAATCTCTGGCTTAGGCCTGAAGGTTATTGAACCTAGGAATTCTTGTATTGTTCTTGTAGCCTGTAGCCTTGTTCTGCTTGAATTTCGATACCGCATGCTTGTTTTCAAATAACAAACTTGTAATCTCAAATTTCATTAGAACAGTGACTCTTGGAATTTCTTTAGCTTTGACAATCTCTCTTGAATTAGTTGAAGCCTTGGATTCTGGCTTGGTTGCAGCGACAATTCTTTAATGCACCCTCAAATTGTCTATGCTTGAATCCTCTACGTAAATGAATTTAGCATGCAACTCTTGGTCTTAGCATAATATAATCATGTCATCTGAATATGGAGGCATAACAAAGTGAGCAACACGTGAATCTGAAAGAGATTCCTTAGAAAAGTTGACGTGGCTTTTGAAACAAGAAGATCTCCACATGGCTCCAAAACAAATTGACATAGATCTAAAAACAACTTGAAATGGCCCTTTCAACCAAATCATATGGCTTAAATAATTCAACACCATGAATTCATTCCATGAGTTCAATAAATTCAAAATGAGTAGATAAGCTTGAATTGAGTTTAAAACCAAGATATCTTTTCTTCCAAAGTCATCCCAGAAACTCCACTGAAATTTATTTTCATCCTTTTGAAATCCTCCCACATAAGAAAAAAAAACTTGATTCCATTACTTGAACAAACTTCGTCAATTTGGAAGAAGAAAAAAAAACTTAAAACCAACACCCATTGATTATGCCTCGAAATGTTGGATCATGAAAATGAACTATGCCTCTACTTGAATTTAATGCACTTACACACTTGTTAATCACAAAGAGCATGTACACATTAGGTATACGACCTATTCCCCAAGAGGTCCTGGTCAAAAGCTATATGACCCCTTAGAAGGAAAGAATACCAAGGTAGGACAAATTTGGGGTATGACACTTTGGATGCACTTCATGGAATTGGCTTGGATTATTTTTGTAGTGTTATTTTCTTCCCCTTGAGCTCCAATACTTGATAGCCTTGCCCATGCCTCATGCACATGAAAATGCTCATGATTTACTATTTTTTTATTATTTTTTGAATGTGATGCGATGATCGGACGATCATGCGAAATGAAGAAGGATAAACCACTTGAGGTTGGATGTAAATTAAGAGGGAAAATTTTAGGGTATTACAGCTGCCCCTATTCAATCATCTGTAGACCTGAATGGATGATAGCAATGGCTTTCAGACCTTCGAGGTATGGAGTGATTGAATACCCGAATAAACCGGAAAATTTGAACTCTGTGGGGATGAAAAGGTGATTGGAAGGAATGCCCTTCTTGGACAACAAGACACACCGTGAGTGGGTCAGAAAAGAGATCATCATAACTTGGTTGATGACTCAAGGACGTGAAACTGTAGGAGGGTTCTCTGCTCGGGGAGAAAGTTTCCTTCTACACAATTCTAACTCTACCAGGGATAATGGAGAATACCGATGGGAGACATTTCCTACTGACGCTGAGAGTCTTGAGTGATCCTTGGCTGGGGATATAAGGCTTCTCGTGTTGGGGAAGGCTCTTTTTTTCCAATCCTTCTAGAGAGGAACCGACTCAGCTGAGAATATTTCCTACTGGAAATAAGAGTTTGATCACCTCTTGCTGGGAGTGAGAGGCAAAAGTGGAAGACGTCCTCTGTTGGGGATGAGATACTGATACTCCCCTGCTTGGGAATTATCATTCTCTTTGTCGTTGCTCTGTTGGAGAAGCGATAATCTGACAAGGCCCGCTAAGTAGCTATACTTCAGAATCTTATAAGGAAAAAGCTTCTTGAAGCTTTGTGCTGGCGATGGCTTTGTTGGAAGCGCTTGTACCTACATGTTAATGAACACAACTGATAGTACCTGCAAAACAGAAAGTTAATTTGGCCTGCGTGCCCTAGGGTCTTGGTCTGAATCCATCCCAGTCACTCAACACCTCGATATGTGTCAAATGTTTTTAATCTCCTGCACGAGTTATAAGGAATTCATGCACTCACAAAGCAATATTTATCATAATTTGTTAGACGTTTTTGCAATCAATCAGCGGTAGATGAAAAACAAAAACTTGTGGAAACAAATTTGACTGAAATTACGCTTTTATTGATTGAAGAATGGCCATGAATAGGAATTACACAGGAAGAAATCCCTGGAAAGAGGAAATTGCACAAAAGGAAATTAAACTATCCTAATGGCAATGCGAAAAAAAAAGTCTCATCAAGCTCCAACCCGACTAAGACTTGTATGTCTTCGAAACTCTCTGAATTCTTTTCGCTTTTGAGAAAAATGATTGAATTGATCTTCAACCCTTGGGTCGCCTTTGATTGCAAATGACGTATCACAAATCTCACAGATCGTAGTGGTTCGTTTTAGTCCCTCTTTTGCATGGACCTCCCTTTCGGTTTTTTGATCCACCGGGATACCCTTTCTTGCCTGAGTTGTCCAATGTGGATTTTCAACTCAGCGGGTGTACATCTTTTTCGATATTTACCTAATTTTTGCCCGAGCCTTTTATTCTTTTTTTGGCTCGCTGGGATGCCCTTTTTTTCCTGGACCTTTATTCTATTTTTGTCCAGCGGGTCTTTTACACGAAGTATTTTCTCACTGTGTCTGCGTTGACAGGGGATTGGAAGTCTTCGCCATCCATGGTCGTTAGTATCAAGACTCCGCCTGAGAAGACCTTTTTGACCACAAATGGATCTTCATAGTTGGGTGTCCACTTGCCCCTGTGATCGTTATTAGGAGGAAGAATCCTTTTCAGCACCAAGTCGCCTGGTATGTACCGTTGAGGCCGTACTTTGTTGTCGAAAGCCTGTTTCATTCGTTGCTGATACAATTGTCCACGGCATACAGCTGCTAGGCGCTTCTCATCGATAAGGCTCAGTTGGTTGTACTTGGATCAAAGCCATTCAGCTTCGCCAAGCTTAAAGTCCATCATTACTCTCAGTGAGGGGATCTCGACTTCAACAGGTAGGACTACCTCCATACCATATACAAGCGAGAATGGGGTTTCCCCAGTCGAAGTGCGCACCGATGTCTGGTACCCATGCAGTGCAAACGGTAGCATCTCATGCCAATCTTTGTATGTCACAACCATCTTCTACATAATCTTTTTTATGTTCTTGTTGGCCGCCTCGACGACGCCATTCATCTTCGGGCGATATGGCGATGAGTTGTGATGCTCAATCTTGAAATCCCGACACAAGTCTGCCATCATCTTATTGTTAAGGTTGGAATCATTGTCAGTAACGATTCTCTCGGGAACTCCGTACTGGAAAATGATATCCCTTTTGATGAATCGGGCTACCACTTGTTTCGTGACATTGGTATAAGATGCTACTTCAACCTACTTCGTGAAGTAATCAATAATAACTAGGATGAAACGGTGATCGTTAAAAGTTGTTGGCTCGATCTTGTAAATCATGTCGATGCCCCACATGGCGAAGGGCCATGGTGAAGACATAACACTCAGCGGATTTGGAGTTACATGAACCTTGTCGGTGTAAATCTGGCACTTGTGGCACTTGCGGGAGTATTTGCAGCAATCGGATTCCATAGTGATCCAATAATACCCTGACCTGAGAAGTTTCTTTGCCATAGCATGCCCTCCAGCATGGGTACCGAAGGAGCCTTCGTGAACTTCTTGCATCAACAGGTCTGCTTCGTGTCTATCCACGCATCTGAGTAGGACAATGTCAAAGTTCCGTTTGTAAAGCACATCATCTTGATTTAAGAAAAACCTGCATGCCAGCTTCCTGTGGGTCTTCTTGTCTTTGCTTGATGACCCTGCCGGGTATTCCTGAGACTTTAAGAATTGCTTGATATCATGATACCAAGGTTTGCTAACCTCGACACCGTCCACTACAAAGGCATATGTCGGCCTTTCGAGACGAGGGACTTCGATTCGAGGCATGTAATTCTCTTGATGCACCTTGGGACAAGGTTACCAAAGCATCAGCAAATTGGTTTTTGTCTCGAGGTATGTAGTGCAACTTGACTTTGGTGAAGAAAGTCAGCAACCTCTTGGTATAGTCCCTGTATGAAGTCAAATGAGGTTGATGAACCAGCCATTTGTCGTTGACTTGGTTTATGACCAGAGTAGAATCTCCAAAGTTCTCGAGGTTCTTGATTCTTAAGTTGATTGCTTCCTTGATTCCCATTATGATGGCTTCGTATTCAGCCTTGTTATTAGTGTATTCGAATGTTAGCCGAGCTGTGAAAGGCATGTGGATCCCTTCCGGCGAGATAATAACGGCACCAACTCCACTACCGTTCATGTTTACGGCTCCGTCGAACATCAGACTCCATTTGGATTCGGGGTCCGGCCCCTCCTCCGGGAGTGGTTCTTCACAGTCTTTCGACTTGAGGAACATGATGTCCTCATTCAGAAACTCGAACTTCATCGGTTGGTAATCATCAATCGGTTGTTGGGCCAGATAATCCGACAGTACACTTCCTTTGATAGCTTTTTGTGAAGTGTATTGGATATCATATTCCGTCAGAATCATTTGCCATCGGGCTACTCTTCCGGTTAGAGCTGGCTTTTCGAAGATGTACTTTACAGGGTCCATCTTAGAAATCAGTAAAATGGTGTGAGTCAGCATGTACTGTCTTAGTCGGCGAGCAGCCATGCCAAAGCGCAATAAGTTTTCTCGAGAAGTGAGTATCGAGTCTCACAGTCGGTAAACTTTTTGCTAATGTAATAAATGGCATGCTCTTTTCGACCAGACTCGTCTTGCTGACCCAGCACACAGCCAATTGATCCCTCAAAAACAATGAGGTACATGATTATGGGTCTCCCTGACATCAGATGCATGAGAACCGGATGCTCTTGCAAGTACTCCTTGATTCTATCAAAGGCTTGTTGACAATCATCATTCCATTCGACGGCCTGATTCTTCCTCAGAAGCTTGAAAATAGGTTTGCATGTGGCTGTTAGGTGTGAGATGAACCTTGCAATTAGTTTAACCTACCTAAGAAGCCGCGTACCTCTTTCTCGGTTTTCGGCTCAGGCATCTCCTGAATTGCCTTTACTTTTGCAGGGTCAACCTCGATTCCCCTTTCGCTGACGATAAAGCCTAGCAGCTTTCCAGAGCGCACCTCGAATGTGCATTTGTTGAGATTCAACCTCGGTCTAAACTTTCGAAGCCTGTCAAATAACTTGGCTAAATTGACTAGATGTTCTTCTTCTGTTTGTGACTTTGCTATCATGTCATCCACGTAGACCTCAATCTCGTGATGAATCATATCATGGAATAGTGTCACCATTTCCCGTTGGTATGTAGCTCCAGTATTTTTCAAACCGAACGATATCACTTTATAACGGAAGGTGCCCCATGGGGTAATAAATGTAGTCTTTTCCATGTCCTCTGGCGACATTTTGATCTGGTTGTAGCGTGAGAAGCCATCCATGAAGGAAAATACAGAAAATTGGGAAGTGTTGTCAACTAGCACATCGATGTGCGGCAACGAGAAGTCATCTTTGGGGCTGGCCCGATTCAAATCCTTGTAGTCCACACACATTCTGACCTTACCATCCTTTTTCGGGACTAGCACAATATTTGTAAGATCAGAATGCGCCTAAGAGGGGGGGGGGGGCGAATTAGGTGTATATAATTTTTCTCGATTCTTTTTCTTTGATGGATAGAATTTTTATTTTAAGTTTGTATGGAAGGAAAGCAGTAAGGCAGAAAATAAAACGACACAGAAAGTTATCCTGGTTCCCTTCACAGTCCGAAGGTACATCCAGTCCCCTTTCAACTTGAAAGAGATTTCCACTAGTTTTTAGAAATAGTACAACCTATCACACCTTCAATGGTGAGGCCTACTTTCTAACAAACTATCATACAAGTGTGCAAGAACAATCCTCTTGCCACACTTACCCTTATGTCCAAACAAACCTTGGAACACAAGTCACACAATATAAATACCTTTCTATATTTTTAATTTTGAGTGAGTAATACAAAGACTTTAATATCAATAATGATCTTCTCCTATGTACACAATTCACTTTTCAAAAATCAATACAAGTGTTCAAACATGAAGTATGAAAGATGAATATCTTATGAACACTTTTGAAAAGTATGAAAATATTTTAAAATTAATCAATTTGATTCAAGTGATTTTTTATAAAAATTGTAGGAGGTGTTTTTGAATTTGAAAAAATTCAGATTTTATATTATACAAGATACCCTTTTAAAAAGGTGTGAAAATTATGAATCAAAAAGTTTTTTTTTGAAGAGATATAATCAAAAGGTGCAATTTGAATTTCAAAGGAAAAATATTTTTCAAAATATTACAGTGTTAACCGGTTAATCAAATGGTTAACCGGTTAACGCCTATGAACGTTAACAGGTTTTCTGAAAATTTGAACCCGTTAACCGGTTAACCAAATGGTTAACCGGTTAACACTGTTAAAACCAGAAACGGAAGGTTTTTAAAAAGTGTTAAACAGTTTGAAAAATATGTCAACTTATTTTATGCAATATGCTAGTATATGATTGAATCCATGAACACTTGTACATCAATTTAAAAAAGGATTGATATACCTAACCAAAAGCATCCAAGCATGAAGTTGAATGATGATGCAAACGAAGCTTGATAGCGAAGCCGGTTGCTTGAAGCTTGATCAGTTGGAGCTCTTGACTTTTTGCAGGTCTGAAATATATGCGCCATGTTGTCTTCATCAAAATCTCCGAGATTGAAGGCGTGCTTCTACATTCTCCCCCTTTTTGATGATGACAACCGAAAATTCTGCGAGAGCTTTGATCAAAGTTTCTCTAAGCGGATTTTCCCCCTATGGGAAGCAACTCCCCCTAACTGATAGCAGCAGTAGCGAGAAAAAAAATTCTGCATAGAGATTCATTAGATAAACAAAGGTCTTCTCCCCCTTTGGCATTAGCAAAAAGGAAGGGACCAACTGTTGCACCCCAAAATTTGCCCTCACAATACAAGACTTTGTGTGCTAAGAAGGTTCACAAGATTCACAATACTTACAAGACCTTTCATGAAGTTCATGAAGTCTACAAGTCACTTTATGAGGTTCACAAGATTCACAATACTTACAAGACCTTTCATGAGGTTCATGAAGTCTACAAGTCACTTTATGAGGTTCACAAGGTTCACAAGATTCACAATGCTTACAAGACCTTTCATGAGGTTCATGAAGTCTACAAGATACTTTATGAGGTTCACAAGGTTCACAATACCTCCCATGAGGTTCACAAGACATTTTATGATGGTTCACAAGGTTCACAAAGTTCACAATTGGTCAGAAGAGTTGACAATTCCCTCAGACAATGCACCTCCTAAGCAGTGCATCCAAAACTAGGGTTTTGACTTTAATCAGGCTAAATGAACTTCCAAGACTTCAAGTGAGATTCATAACATATTATATGTGTGTAAGAACCCCCATGACAAGTTTCAAGACTTTTCTCAAAAGTTTGCTCAGTCAGATGATCAGATAAGTCAAAATCAGTCAAAGCAGTTAAAAAGTCAAACTGAGGTCAACTATGGTCAAACCAAAGTCAAACTTCATGATTTTTTGCCAACATCAAGTATATGAATTAAAATTCATCATTTTATCAAGGGTTGATCATGATTCATCAAGGAGATTCCAGATCATCAAGAATCAGGAGTTTCTAAATTAGGGTTTCCTCAATAAAAGTCAACTGAACTTTGACCAGCCATAACTTTCACATGCTTCATCACCAAGTCTCCATCCAAAGCTCATTTTTAAGGAAATTGAATTCTCTACAACTTTGTGTCTCACAAGCCAAGCCCAAAAATGCTTCATTTGGAAGGTATGAGCTAAGACATTATAGGTCCTTTTGAAAGTCAACAAAAAGTCAACAACTTCAAAAGGGCATAACTTGAGAATGGTAAATGATATGGACATGAAACCAGTGGGGTTGGTTAGATGAATCTTCAAGCTTTCCAAAATGTCCAAGAACACCCTCATGGCATTAAAATTGAAGGATGTGTGCCCTTGCAACGTTGGGAAATTTTTGGTTGGTTTATGAAGAAAATGGAGGTCTAAAACCAATTTCTTCCAAATGGGCTTGCCAAATGATGACCCAATCCACACTATGACTTCATGCACGACCCAAGTCATCAAAAATCAGATTTTTTATTATTTTATTTTTATTTATTTTGATTTAATTCATTTAAAATCATTTTAAATTAAAATAAAATATAAAAATCAAAGATTAAAAAATGATTGAGCTTCTAGAAAATCATAAATATGTCTTGGATCAAATTGATATGGGAGTTATGATGATTGTCTTAAAATAGCAAGTGTTTATGCAAGAATATTTGATTTTTAAAGGCTTATCATTTTGAATCTTTTTAGATCAAATCTTCCACACAAATATCCAATTTTTCTGACCTAATGCATTGCTCTATAAGTATACAATGCAACCCTAATGACAAGCCACGAATTTTCTGCCTCCAAAGTGTAAGTTCCAAATTTCAAAAACCATACCAAACTTCAAATTCGGATTTTCAGATACAAGGCTTTAAAAGGTATTTTGAAGACATAGAGATGATCCTTGGACATCACTGAATCTATTCCAACCCTCAAAAGCATTCGAATCATGTTCATATGCCTTACCCGAAGCACTTTTGTTCTTGATTTATTTTTTTTCGATTCAATGGATTTACATGTTTATAATGCATTTTGATTCTGTATTGATGTTTGTATGTTCCTACAGATGGTTTCTGGATAGTTTGTGTGAAGAATCATAGCCTAATCGTGGAATTGCCATTGTTAGGGTTTTGCTTGCCGTTTAGGGTTTTTCGATTAAACAAATATAAATGAATTCTAATAACACTAATGAACTGTCTAAGACATGGGGATCACAATGCTATGATCAATTTGGTGAAATTTTACAGTTTTAATGGTGTTTCAAAAAGCTAGGTTTTTCTGTAAAAAATCGTGTGCAGGTAAATTCGCAGGCAAACTTGTAGATAATTTCGCAGGTAAATACGCAGTGCTAGAGGAAGAAGATGAAGTGCGTCTGGCGCCAAAAATCAAATTTGAAATTTTGTTTTAGCTTTTGTATTATTAGGGTTATCATATTATCACACGCAGGTGCGTGTCCCAGTGGCCAGAAGCATGCCTTGTGAAGTCTGGGGAGCGAGTTCGAATCCAAGCTCCCCCAACTATTTTTATGACTTGTTTTGCTTTTCTGATTTTTTAGATTTCGTTTTATTAGTTTTATTTTATATGGAATTTGTTTCAGATAGTGATCACCAATGCACACGCAGCCCAGTGGTAACCTCATATTCAGGTACAGGGGAGGTCCTGGGTTCAAATCCAGGCCTCCCCATTTTTTTTAAAACCTTGTTTTTTTTTTCTTTCTTAATTATTATTTTCTATTATATATTGTTATTATTATTAAATTTGTTTCATATTTAATTAACAAAAATCTATCTTAAACTTAATTAAAATTTTATTTTTATAAATTTCATAATATATTTTATAAAGTAAATTTACATATAATTTTAATTTTCATTTATAATTTGTAAATAAATCAATTAATATTTTAATTAAACATTCAAACCCTAATTTTTTTCTTAATCAAAATACAAAACCCTAATTTTTTATTTGCTCTCATTTTCATTAACTTTCACCTTTAATCTAATTAATTTTTTTATTCTAATTAAATAATTAATCATATTTTGTAAATAGTTATTATATTGTTTATTATTATTATTCTAATTATTTTATTTTCTTCTAAAATTCTTTAAAATTGTTTATTTAACTTAAAAAATATTCTTTTAAAAATTTCTATTTTGTATATTTGTAATAATCTCTTTTCTTATGATTATTTTTATTACTAACCCCATTTATTTTTTTAATTGTTATTATTATTATTTTCTACTAATCCTATTATAATTATTTATTTATTCTTGCTTATTTATTATTTTGCTTATTTATTTAAATTGCTTTTATCATTATCATGTAATTGCTCCTGGATGTAATATTTTGTAATATTTAAATTATTTATTTTTATGTCATGGTTAGTAAAATAGGGAGTGTAAACATGTATGTTATTTAAAATAATTTAGATCACTTAATTCAAAAGACAAATATTTAAAATTGAACACTCACACACGTAAGTCGATCTATGATCGTCATCTGTACTTCCTAGGATATTCCTCTTGGTTGCCTTAAAATAAAATGGTCAAGTCCCTCGAATATAGGGATGTCTTAAGCAAAGCCCCTTCAAATATAAATCATCATAGTCCCTACAGTTTAAAAGATCAAGTCCCTTCGAAGTTGCCTACGGAATAATGATCTTGTCCCTTCGAATAAATGATGATAGTCCCTACGAATTGCTAAAGACATCCCTCAAGTTGCTTTCTATGACCATACGATGACCCTACGCTTGTCCCTTAATACATCCAAGGTAATGACTACCTATTCCTTAATAATAGGGATAGTCTTACCATTTAAAGGATTCAAGAACAGAAAGACTTAAACTTTAGGGTAGGTTTCTCATAGTTACTTGCTCACTATTCAAAAAATTTTCAAAAACTTCACAATTTCAAACAATTTTCAAACACAAGTTTTTTATGCATCCATACATGGATCATTATCAAACTCTTATGAAAATTTTTATTCACACACTTCACATTTTCAAAAACAATTCAAAGTGAGCTAAGTAACTAAGAGCCCATGGATAACCATGGATGTAAAGGGTGCTAACACCTTCCCTTTACATAACCTACCCCCCGGACCCAAAAATCTTTTAAAAGGTCTTTCCTGTTCTTTTATGCCTTTCCTTTAGATAAAATAAAAGTCGGTGGCGACTCTTGCTATCCGCAACATAACTAAAGTCAGTTCTCCCACCGTGTTACAGAACTGGCGACTCTGCTGGGGATTTAATAAAAGAGGGGTATCCTTAGGAATTAGATCACTTTAAAATTGTTTGCCTTGTTTGCTTTACTTTACTTGTTGGGTGCTCTTATGTGTGAAAGATCCTAACTCGGATCTAGTGTACCTTAGGTAAATGGCAATAGACCAAGGAAACTGTACGGCGTATACCGATATGGTTGATCTGGTGGCCATAGTTAGTGTGACTTCTTGGTTGGTGCTTATGTTCCTTAAGTCAAGTTGAGGATAATATGAGGCTGCCATATGTTGTCAATGCACTAACTAACTTTTAGAACCCTAGTTATCCCATCTTGGCCTTTAGAAAGTTGTGAGATAACCGGCTTTGGTGAAGAATGAAGTTGGTTGATACTCGATGCTACGCTCATTGAGATTCTAAACTTGGAGGGTTTTGGTTGGCAAGTAAGTTGCCTACTGAACAACCACCCTTGTGAAGGATCAATGATATTGAGATCCCTTAGAACCTGGTTACTTTATAGGACAGGATGAACCAACTAAACTTCAGAGGAGGAGATCTTAGCCTTGCTGATATATGGCTTAGTATTGTTCCCCAATCCAGATCAGTTCATAGACATTCATGCCATCAACATATTCCTGAGTCACAATCCAGTGCCTACATTGCTTGGAGACATTCTACATTCTCTTCACACTCGTACTACAAGGGCAAGAGGAACTTTGATGTGCTGCATACCTTTGCTTTCTAGGTGGTTTATTTCTCATCTTCCTCGCTCAGTAATGAAGAATGAGCAAGGGTTCAGGTGGTCCAAAAGAATTATGTCACTCTCTCATTCAGATATCCATTGGTGCTCCAGATCCATGGAGAATGTCACTATCATTGACCGTTGTGGGGAGTTTCCTAATGTGCCACTTCTAGGCATAAGAGGAGGCATCACCTACAACCCCTCTCTAGCTTTACGACAGTTTGGTTATGCTCGGAGCGATGGTCCACATGACATGTTAATCCAGGGCATTATGTTTGACTACGACAACGATCTTCAAGGTTACCGTCAGAGATTCATACGAGCCTGGGGGAAAGTGAACAAGGTTGACAGCAAGACTCTGGAACCCAAGTACACTATTCCTATGGAAGCTTATCTCAGATGGGTACGATCTCGTGCTCAGACTCTCATGATGCCATATCCTGCTGTCCTGCCAGTTACCATGGAACCTGTTGCTGAAGGAGACACTGCTTACACCATCCTTCACCCAGACATGCCTACTGACATGGAAGACTTACAGAGATCCTGGATCCAGTTGAAGGAGCAAAGGGATACTTTCGAGGCTCATTACAAAACAAGCCAAGAAAGAATCCTGGAACTAACAAAGCAACTTCATGAGGAACGGAACCTCAACTCATACCTCAACACAAAGAGGAAACGTCCATGGGAGACTTAAAACCACATCCCTTGTATTTATTTCATTTCATTTTCTGTAAGCCCAAGAGGCAAAACAAATTTATTACTAATAAAAGTTTACCTTCTTGTTTGTTTAAGCAAATTTAAATCCCGCGGTCCTTGAAAACATTGCATATGCATTCATATATCATTTCATTGCATTACAGGTTTATAATTGTGCACAGGTTTCTCATCTTCTCGCTGTTTATTTCAGCAATGGCTCTTGAACAATCAGTTAAGGATCTCCAGGCTCAGAATGCTCGATTCCAAGAGTTGATTCTGAACTTGTCCAAGGGACAAGATGAGTTGAAGACACTGCTGGCTAAGAAAAAGAGTCCTGAGGACAACAAGGATGGTCAGTTGGAACAAATGCAAGCTGAGATAACAGAAATGAGGATCCAGATGAATGGCCAGGTGGCTCTTATCCAAAGTTTAGCTCAGGGGCAAGAAGAGCTGAGAACCTTTGTCCAAAAACTTCCAAGTAATGGAGTCAGGAATCTAATTGTCAATCAACCTCCATTAAAGCAAGCTGATTTGGTTGAAAGGAAGATGAGGATAAAAGAAGGTAAGAAACCGGTTACCACTGATTGTTCTTCAGTTAAAGAAAAAAGACATGGTAAGGTTAATCCACCTCAACACAAGGGATGTAGAAGACAGTTTATCAAATTCAGCACTCCAATGTCACAAGTTCTGCAATGCTTGTTGGAGATGAAACTAATTTCCTTGAAAAATCCTCCGCAAAATCCTAAAACTTCCTCTCCTCGCTATAATCCCAAGGCAAGGTGTGGGTATCACTCCAACTGTCCTGGACATGATACTAATAGTTGTTGGACATTGAAGAAAAAGATTCAAGACCTGATTGACGAAGGAATCCTAGAGGTTACTCCAGAAGGTCAAGTTGAGTTCTACTATCGTCCATCAAACACCAAAGCTGCAAGACAAGTTGCCCAGTGTAGCAAGAAAGGAAGCCTACCTATTCCTGTTGAGATATGGGGCACCTTGGGACATCCGAGTGATAAATTTGATTTCATGGTGAAGTATATTGCTCCTCAAAGTTCACAGATTGCAATTGAGGACATTCAGCCAACTGGATGGGACAACATTTGAATTTTCATTTGTAATTTCTTTTATTTGTTTGAACACTTACTATTATGTTAAACTTTTGTTTTCATTAATGCATTGCATATGTTTGTCTTGAATTAATCCATTCGTTCCACTATATTTTGAATTATGCTTCTTATTTCTATCTTGTGATATTTAACTCCTGATAAAGCTATAAGCCTGTAGAGGGAGGATGACGAAAACAATACCATAATTTTATGCAGTATGCTTTTGAACAGACTATGCTGACGATGTACAGGCATTGTTTCAATTCCTAAACAGTGGAGATATAAGGAAGTTAATCCCTAGTCAACCCTTTTGAGCCTATGAAGTAGGAGTTTTTATTCTCGCACAAATTAAAACCCTTATTCATAACCCGGGGCAGGGTAGTTACTCGGTTAACTCAAATATGTCAATTATTTGTGTTGTACACAACTAATGATGGTTCTCTGTAATCATTAAACCTGACAGTCAATATCCAGCAAAAGAAAAGCTTACTAAGTCAAAACCTATGAAGGAGACTTAGTAAAACATTAAGACATCTCGCTTACTGTAACCTTGAAATAAACAGTTCAGGCAAAAGGAAGGGATAATAAAACCAAAAAAGAAAAAAAAAGAGGGAGGTCACTATGAATCCTCAACAAAGAAAGATGACTAAATGTTCAAATAAATTTTTGGTTTCTGAACCATCATAAATGTCAGTGTTACAATTCCAAACTCCTTTGAGCCTCAATGCATAAGTTAACTGAGTATAGGACTGAAGAACATCATGGAGAATGGGTTGGGTACAAATAAAATTTGAGCCTTTATCCTTTGTTTCTTAAACCGTGAACCAGGCCACGTTATAACCCTTTAAAAGTCCTAACTGAAGCATGGTTAGTTCGAAAGCATACTGCTACAAAAAGGTATCCTGACTCCTTTAGGGCTCATTATGAAACTTGAGTTAATATCACAGTTTTCACAAAAACTGTTTTTCTAAAAAAAAAATTCTTTTTCAAAACTTCAAGACAGACATAAGCATTGCATTTTTGAATATATTTGTTTACATATACTTGAGTGTTTGATAAACAGAGAAACTTACAGGATGAATGTTCAAAGTCCTTCAGATAAACAAAGTTGCTTCTTGGATCAAAGTCCATGTATATAAAGGGGCATAGTCATTATCTCCCAATCAAGGGGGCATGCCATGATACTTCCTAACTCATTTGGGGAAATCAGGACAGGATTCAATTATGTTTAACTAGCCAGGGGCAGCTCTCCTCATATATTTGAATTACCAAGGGTAACATTAAAAAGTTCATGATGTCAGGGGCATATTATTGTGGGGCATTCTGCTTATTTCTCTTGAGGTAACTACATTCAGATACTTCCATTATGGGACAATTCATCCTCAACCAAGGGGCAATGCTTTCTTTTCAAATCTAGTAGCCGGAGCGTATATGGTCCATTACAATTTGAAGACACATTCCTCTCATTGTATTACCTTGATATTGGATTCTCAGCTGAAACAATGATGGAAATTAATTATCTACGCCAGTAGTATCAGATGGTGTCAGTATCATGTCTTCAGATCCAGCTATGAGGATTTCTGGGAAGGTATTCAGGAAAGTTAAGGATCTCAGGAGCTCTAAATCCATTTGGTTATACGCTCTCGAAATTGAAATGATTCTGTTTTCAAGTTCAGCTTTACTTTTCCCTCTGAATCCAGATTTACTTTTACATAAGCGAAACGTCCATTGGAGGTGTTTGAATGTATGTATGTTTGTGAAATATGATTGATGTTTACCAGAAATGCATAAATGCTTAATATGATTGATGTTTACCAGAAATGCATAAATGCTTAATATGATTGATGTTTATCAGAAATGCATGAAAATGCAGTAATAGTATTTACTAAGGACGAACGAGGGAAGGATTTCAACGAAGCTTCGCCGGTTCATCTTTACAAGACAGTTACAAACCCTCAGTAGGGCAAATCCATCTTCATAAAGTCACATCTCCCCTGGAATTTATATCCATCTCTTTTATCCTCATACGGATATTCGGGAATTTACTTTCCGATAAGAGTACGACGAACGAAGACGGGAGGTTATATATACCTTACTATCCCCAGCAGACGAGAGGTTATGTATACCCTACTATCAAACAAAGACGGGAGGTTATGTATACCCTACTATCAAACGAAGACGGGAGGTTATGAATACTATATTATCAAACGGGAACAAGTTCCTCATGTCCTTCAGCAACAAATCGGGATTTATTTTCCCTGGCCAGCAGTTGTTATACGAAGATATCCAGACGCTTCAGGCAGCATCATATCATACATACATCATTTACATCATACCATAACATACATATCCATAGATACATAATACATCACTTAAGTGCATCATATTATACATGCATACATAATGCATAAACTAATATTATCATACAGAGTGCTACCTTGTTTTCAGGTTAATTCTCCAGCATACAGACTACATCAACAACTTGTGACCCTCAGGACTGCTTTATCCTCCTGAAAGCTTCTTATACCTCAGGACTGCTTCATCCTCCTGAAAGCATATCATCCCTCAGGATTGCTTTATCCTCCTGAAAGCTTCCTATACCTCAGGACTGCTTTATCCTCCTGAAAGCATTATTACCTCAGGACTACTTTATCCTCCTGAAGGCACATTATCACCTCAGGACTGCTTTATCCTCCTGAAAGCATATTATCTCCTCGGGACGTTGTTTATCTTCCTGAAAGCTTCTTATACCTCAGGACTGCTTTATCCTCCTGAAAGCTTCCTATACCTCAGGACTGCTTTATCCTCCTAAAAGCATTATTACCTCAGGACTGCTTTATCCTCCTGAAAGCATATTATCTCCTCGGGACGTTGTTTATCTTCCTGAAAGCTTCTTATACCCCAGGACTGCTTTATCCTCCTGAAAGCACTATTACCTCAGGACTGCTTTACCCTCCTGAAAGCACATTACTACCTCGGGACGTTGTTTATCTTCCTGAAAGCTATCATTTTACCTCCATATTTTGGACTGTTCTATCCTCCAAGAAATGTATCTGAAGAACTTTTCTCCAAGTGGCATCTTTAAGCCCACTCAAGCATATACAACCAACCATCAATATCAGTTTACGCACCGGTGAGTGCAAATTTTTGGGCTTTTGTGTTCAATCCCCTTCAACCTTCCAGGTCACGACTGGCAAATATACCAATCTAACCCCTCAGGTTTCAGAAAATTGAACAGGGGCAGCTGTTGCACCCCAAAATTTGCCCTCACAATACAAGACTTTGTGTGCTAAGAAGGTTCACAAGGTTCACAAGATTCACAATACTTACAAGACCTTTCATGAAGTTCATGAAGTTTACAAGTCACTTTATGAGGTTCACAAGATTCACAATACTTACAAGACCTTTCATGAGGTTCATGAAGTCTACAAGTCACTTTATGAGGTTCACAAGGTTCACAAGATTCACAATGCTTACAAGACCTTTCATGAGGTTCATGAAGTCTACAAGATACTTTATGAGGTTCACAAGGTTCACAATACCTCCCATGAGGTTCACAAGACATTTTATGATGGTTCACAAGGTTCACAAAGTTCACAATTGGTCAGAAGAGTTGACAATTCCCTCAGACAATGCACCTCCTAAGCAGTGCATCCAAAACTAGGGTTTTGACTTTAATCAGGCTAAATGAACTTCCAAGACTTCAAGTGAGCTTCATAACATCTTATATGTGTGTAAGAACCCCCATGACAAGTTTCAAGACTTTTCTCAAAAGTTTGCTCAGTCAGATGATCAGATAAGTCAAAATCAGTCAAAGCAGTTAAAAAGTCAAACTGAGGTCAACTGTGGTCAAACCAAAGTCAAACTTCATGATTTTTTGCCAACATCAAGTATATGAAGTAAAATTCATCATTTGATCAAGGGTTGATCATGATTCATCAAGGAGATTCCAGATCATCAAGAATCAGGAGTTTCTAAATTAGGGTTTCCTCAGTAAAAGTCAACTGAACTTTGACCAGCCATAACTTTCACATGCTTCATCACCAAGTATCCATCCAAAGCTCATTTTGAAGGAAATTGAATTCTATACAACTTTGTGTCTCACAAGCCAATCCCAAAAATGCTTCATTTGGAAGGTATGAGCTAAGACATTATAGGTCCTTTTGAAGTCAACAAAAAGTCAACAACTTCAAAAGGGCATAACTTGAGAATGGTAAATGATATGGACATGAAACCAGTGGGGTTGGTTAGAGGAATCTTCAAGCTTTCCAAAATGTCCAAGAACACCCTCATGGCATTAAAATTGAAGGATGTGTGCCCTTGCAACGTTGGGAAATTTTTGGTTGGTTTATGAAAAAATGGAGGTCTAAAACCAATTTCTTCCAAATGGGCTTGCCAAATGATGACCCAATCCACACTATGACTTCATGCACGACCCAAGTCATCAAAAATCAGATTTTTTATTATTTTATTTTGATTTATTTTGATTTAATTCATTTAAAATCATTTTAAATTAAAATAAAATATAAAAATCAAAGATTAAAAAATGATTGAGCTTCTAGAAAATCATAAATATGTCTTGGATCAAATTGATATGGGAGTTATGATGATTGTCTTAAAATAGCAAGTGTTTATGCAAGAATATTTGATTTTTAAAGGCTTATCATTTTGAATCTTTTTAGATCAAATCTTCCACACAAATATCCAATTTTTCTGACCTAATGCATTGCTCTATAAGTATACAATGCAACCCTAATGACAAGCCACGAATTTTCTGCCTCCAAAGTGTAAGTTCCAAATTTCAAAAACCATACCAAACTTCAAATTCGGATTTTCAGATACAAGGCTTTAAAAGGTATTTTGAAGACATAGAGATGATCCTTGGACATCACTGAATCTATTCCAACCCTCAAAAGCATTCGAATCATGTTCATATGCCTTACCCGAAGCACTTTTGTTCTTGATTTATTTTTTTTCGATTCAATGGATTTACATGTTTATAATGCATTTTGATTCTGTATTGATGTTTGTATGTTCCTACAAATGGTTTCTGGATAGTTTGTGTGAAGAATCATAGCCTAATCGTGGAATTGCCATTGCTAGGGTTTTGCTTGTCGTTTAGGGTTTTTCGATTAAACAAATATAAATGAATTCTAATAACACTAATGAACTGTCTAAGACATGGGGATCACAATGCTATGATCAATTTGGTGAAATTTTACAGTTTTAATGGTGTTTCAAAAAGCTAGGTTTTTCTGTAAAAAATCGTGTGCAGGTAAATTCGCAGGCAAACTTGTAGATAATTTCGCAGGTAAATACGCAGTGCTAGAGGAAGAAGATGAAGTGCGTCTGGCGCCAAAAATCAAATTTGAAATTCTGTTTTAGCTTTTGTATTATTAGGGTTATCATATTATCACACGCAGGTGCGTGTCCCAGTGGCCAGAAGCATGCCTTGTGAAGTCTGGGGAGCGAGTTCGAATCCAGGCTCCCCCAACTATTTTTATGACTTGTTTTGCTTTTCTGATTTTTTAGATTTCGTTTTATTAGTTTTATTTTATATGGAATTTGTTTCAGATAGTGATCACCAATGCACACGCAGCCCAGTGGTAACCTCCTATTCAGGTACAGGGGAGGTCCTGGGTTCAAATCTAGGCCTCCCCATTTTTTTAAAACCTTGTTTTCTTTTTTTTTTCTTAATTATTATTTTCTATTATATATTGTTATTATTATTAAATTTGTTTCATATTTAATTAACAAAAATCTATCTTAAACTTAATTAAAATTTTATTTTTATAAATTTCATAATATATTTTATAAAGTAAATTTACATATAATTTTAATTTTCATTTATAATTTGTAAATAAATCAATTAATATTTTAATTAAACATTCAAACCCTAATTTTTTTCTTAATCAAAATACAAAACCCTAATTTTTTATTTGCTCTCATTTTCATTAACTTTCACCTTTAATCTAATTAATTTTTTTATTCTAATTAAATAATTAATCATATTTTGTAAATAGTTATTATATTGTTTATTATTATTATTCTAATTATTTTATTTTCTTCTAAAATTCTTTAAAATTGTTTATTTAACTTAAAAAATATTCTTTTAAAAATTTCTATTTTGTATATTTGTAATAATCTCTTTTCTTATGATTATTTTTATTACTAACCCCATTTATTTTTTTAATTGTTATTATTATTATTTTCTACTAATCCTATTATAATTATTTATTTATTCTTGCTTATTTATTATTTTGCTTATTTATTTAAATTGCTTTTATCATTATCATGTAATTGCTCCTGGATGTAATATTTTGTAATATTTAAATTATTTATTTTTATGTCATGGTTAGTAAAATAGGGAGTGTAAACATGTATGTTATTTAAAATAATTTAGATCACTTAATTCAAAAGACAAATATTTAAAATTGAACACTCACACACGTAAGTCGATCTATGATCGCCATCTGTACTTCCTAGGATATTCCTCTTGGTTGCCTTAAAATAAAATGGTCAAGTTCCTCGAATATAGGGATGTCTTAAGCAAAGCCCCTTCAAATATAAATCATCATAGTCCCTACAGTTTAAAAGATCAAGTCCCTTCGAAGTTGCCTACGGAATAATGATCTTGTCCCTTCGAATAAATGATGATAGTCCCTACGAATTGCTAAAGACATCCCTCAAGTTGCTTTCTATGACCATACGATGACCCTACGCCTGTCCCTTAATACATCCAAGGTAATGACTACCTATTCCTTAATAATAGGGATAGTCTTACCATTTAAAGGATTCAAGAACAGAAAGACTTAAACTTTAGGGTAGGTTTCTCATAGTTACTTGCTCACTATTCAAAAAGTTTTCAAAAACTTCACAATTTCAAACAATTTTCAAACACAAGTTTTTTACGCATCCATACATGGATCATTATCAAACTCTTATGAAAATTTTTATTCACACACTTCACATTTTCAAAAACAATTCAAAGTGAGCTAAGTAACTAAGAGCCCATGGATAACCATGGATGTAAAGGGTGCTAACACCTTCCCTTTACATAACCTACCCCCCGGACCCAAAAATCTTTTAAAAGGTCTTTCTTGTTCTTTTATGCCTTTCCTTTGGATAAAATAAAAGTCGGTGGCGACTCTTGCTATCCGCAACATAACTAAAGTCAGTTCTCCCACCGTGTTACACCAACAAGCAAGCATGAACATGAAAGATAGCATCATACAAGCAATCATACAAGCAATCACACATATAAAATGCAAACATAGTGCAAGTAAACCAAAAATGCCTAAAAACTTAGGACTTTAGTTTGAGAGTACAAAACATAACATGATTAAAATATAAAACAACATAATAAAAACAGCATGGAGACATGGTCCTCATTCCTCATCCGACACATCCTCATCATCTTCTTCCTCTTCTTCGGTACCGTCCACATCCTCATCAACATGCTCGGTGGTGGTTCGGGAGCTTAGGACAAGGTTCCGAAGGCTTTTGATGGCACGCATAGCTTCATGGTGGTGTGACATCATGGTTGAGTAGAGAAAGTCATTGGTAATGCCGGTTTCCGGAATAGGTGGAATGGAGGTGGAGGATCCGTCATCATAATTATAAGTTCCATCGTTGGCTTGGACAATGCCGGTGTTCTTGATAATTGTGACTCCGTTGATTTCATTTCCCGTAGTAGTCATAGCAATAAACGGTTCTCGACCGATTTCCATATCGGTAAGTTCCAAAATCCTTGAAAGAAGGCGGCCATACGGTAAACGAGTCTTCAACGAAAGTTGTTGCTTCAAATGATATAGCATGGTAGGAAGCCAATTAATCTTAATCTTATTCTTGATGGCAAAGAGCACTTGCATCTCCAAATCATTGATTTGGGATTGATTGGAGTCCTTGGGCAGCAAGACATGGCAAATGACATAATGAAGCATCCGGTCATCAACGGAGAGATTCTTCGCATAACAAAGTACCCGAGAGGTACGCTGGCCGGAAATCACGGCTGCCTTTGGAAACCTACAAATGTTATAGTAGTATTCCATCTTATCATAGTTGGCCCATTTGCCTTCATCATGGTTGACACCCTTTCGGAGAAACACTCCCGAGTACGGTAAAGACAAAGAGGTAGCAAGAGTACCTAGGTCAACTTTAATCTCACAATCTCTAATAGAAGCAAAAAGGTGGTGCTTATCATTTTCATCACAATTGAGAACCATGTTGTTCATGAAAGACTTCACCAAATCCGGATACACTTTTCCATTATCGGCAATAAAATCTAACATTCCTTGATATTCTAGAAGTGCCGGAAACTTAAAAGATTCAAAAGATTTTAGGTTCACATACTTACCCTTGAGAAGATGTCGAACCCGAACACGAAAATCCAATCTTCTTTTCTTGGTAGATTCCATAGGCATGTCTTCTTCACTGCTAGACCTTGATGCTGACACTGGAGCTTTTCCCTTTCTTGAAGCCATGAAGATGAAGCTTAGGTTGAGGGTGAGTGAGAGTATTTTCGGATTAGGGTTTGGTGTAGAGAAGAGTGAAGTGAATGAGATGGAGTTTTTGTGAGAGTTACAATGTAGTGGGTTTTAATGGAGGAAATGAAAAGTTTGGAGAAAGAGAGTAAGTGGAGTTTAATGGTAGGTCAAAGGAAGAGGAAAAGATTTATGAGGTGTCTTGAGAAACCATGCATCAAATAGACATAACACATACAACACAACATAACAAAATAATAAAAAATTTAAAAGTTTAAAAAAAAATGACAGAACCTGTCACGCAGGCAGGGACTGCTGTTTTAAAGCTGTTAACCGGTTAACCGATCCGTTAACCGGTTAACGGACAAAAAATTTCAAAAAATTTTAAAAATCCAGCAGCTTTGGTGGGGAAAAATGGGAGGGATTTTTCAAAAAAAATTTCCATAAGGTGTTAGCACTTGTCATTCCGCAACTTTCGATCAAAAAATATTTTGAAACCGAATAATTTCGGGTATACGAAAGTGAGAAAAACCGAAAACGGTGAAATGTGAGTGCTAGCATTTTATGACTTTAAAGTAAGCAAAAACACATATAAACACACATAATGCAATAAAAACATATAACAACCAATTTTTAGGTTAAGATTAGATGTCACCTTCATTGAGAATCCCAAGTTCTCGTCGAATCTTGAAGAATTGTTCCTTAGCCAATGGTTTTGTGAATATGTCGGCTAGTTGATTGTGTGTATCCACGAACATAACATCGACATCTCCATTTAGAACATGATCTCGAAGGAAGTGGTGCCGGATATCAATGTGCTTTGTTCTTGAATGCATGACCGGGTTCTTCGTGATATTGATGGCACTTGTGTTGTCATACCGGAGAGGGATACAACCGAGATCTATACCGAAATCGAGAAGTTGTTGTTTGAGCCACAAGATTTGAGCACAACAACTTCCTGCTGCAATGTACTCCGCTTCGGCCGTGCTAAGTGCAACGCATGCTTGCTTCTTGCATGCCCACGACACTAGTGCATTCCCGAGAATGTGACAAATACCACTTGTACTCTTTCTATCGGTCTTACATCCTGCATAATCAGCGTCAGAATAACCAATTAAAGAACAAGTACTACCTTTAGGATACCATAGTCCGACGTGCGTTGTTCCTTTGAGATACTTCATGATCCTCTTCACGACAGTGAGATGTGATTCCTTCGGATTAGCTTGAAAGCGGGCACACAAACAAACACTAAACATAATGTCAGGACGGCTCACCGTCAAATATAAGAGTGAACCGATCATACCTCGATACCTTGTAATATCTATTGAAGTGCCAGAAAGATCTTGATCAACATACGTTCCGGATCCCATTGGAGTAGACATCTCTTTGCAATTGTCCATATCAAATCTTTTCATTAATTCCTTGCAATACTTGGATTGATTGATGAAGATGCCATCCTTTGTTTGCTTGATTTGTAAACCAAGGAAGTAGTTCATCTTTCCCATCATGGACATCTCGAATTCGCCTTGCATCATAAGAGAGAATTCTTCGCAAAGATCTTTGTTTGTTGAACCGAATATGATGTCGTCGACATAGACTTGAACAAGTAGGGTGTTACCCTTAAGATTCTTGATGAACAAAGTCTTGTCAACCTTTCCTTTAGTAAAACCTTTCTCACATAAGAAGTTGCTAAGGCGATCATACCAAGCCCTTGGTGCTTGCTTTAAGCCATAAAGAGCCTTCTTCAACTTGTAGACATGAGATGGGTTCTTGAAGTCTTCAAAACCGGGAGGTTGTTTGACGTAGACTTCTTCATTGATGTAACCATTTAGGAAAGCGCTTTTGACATCCATCTGGTACAACTGAAAATTCATAGAGCAAGCGTAAGCAAGTAATAATCTAATTGTTTCTAACCTTGATACCGGAGCGAATGTTTCATCAAAGTCGATTCCTTCTTCTTGGTTGTAACCTTGTGCGACCAATCTTGCTTTGTTACGAACTATGATTCCATTCTCGTCAAGTTTATTCTTGAACACCCATCTTGTGCCAATGATATGCTTGTTGTCCGGTCTTGGTACAAGAGTCCAAACTTGGTTCCTTTCGAATTGATTGAGTTCTTCTTGCATAGCTATTATCCATTGATCGTCGCCTAAGGCTTCATCGATTTTTGCTGGTTCAAATTGAGACACGAACGCCATGTTGAGGCAAGCATCCTTGAGATTGAGTCTAGTTGCAACGCCTTGGCTAATATCACCAATCACTTTATCTATTGGGTGATCTCTATGAGTTCTCCATTCTTTTGGAAGATCTTGATGTTCTTCAATGGTTGGTGACTTATCTTCTTGTGATATTGCTTGTTCTTTTGATATCTCCCTTTGTTGTTGTGATAGATCTACATCATCATCATCCACAATAATATTATCCTCTTTTGAGGGGTTAGTCTCATCAAACGAAACATGTATGGACTCTTCAATGGTAAGAGTACGTTTATTGAAAATTCTAAAAGCTTTACTTGATAGAGAATATCCAAGAAAAATACCTTCATCGGATTTCTCATCAAACTTACCAAGGTTGTCCTTACCGTTGTTGAGAACGAAGCATTTGCATCTGAATATGTGGAAGAAAGATATGTTAGGTTTCCTTCCCTTGAACAACTCATATGGGGTCTTCTTGAGAATAGATCGAATATTGACACGGTTACTTACAAAACAAGCCGTGCTAACCGCATCCGCCCAAAAATATTTAGGAAGATTCGAGTCGCTAAGCATTGTCCTTGCAAGTTCTACTAGTGCCCTATTCTTCCTTTCTACGACACCGTTTTGTTGAGGAGTCCTTGGTGCGGAGAAGTTGTGAGAGATTCCATGCTCTTCACAAAAATCTTCAAATGATGAGTTTTGAAACTGGCCACCATGGTCGCTTCTTATGGAAACAATTGAGAGTGACTTCTCATTTTGAATTTGCTTGGCATACTTCTTGAATGCTTTAAAGGCATCGCTTTTCTGCACTAAAAACAAAGTCCAAGTGTATCTAGAGAAATCATCAACAATAACTAGTGCAAAAACGTTACCTCCGAAGCTTTTTGTTCTTGATGGACCGAAAAGATCCATATGTAACAATTGGAGTGGTCTTGTAGTAGATATCACTTTCTTGGTCTTGAAGGATGTTTTGGTTTGCTTCCCCTTTTGACATGCGTCACAAAGCTTATCCTTGATAAACTTCATCTTTGGAAGACCAACAACTAGATCATGCTTTAATAATTTATTCAAATGCTCCATGTGAATGTGAGCAATCCTTTTATGCCAAAGCCATGCATCGTTGTTGTTTGCCATTAAGCACTTCACCTTCAAGAGAGAGTCATCAAAAGAAATCATGAAAATGTTATTAAATCATTTACCTTTTAGCAAGAGTTCATGAGTGACTTCGTGTTCTATCAAACATTCCTCCTTCGTGAAGTTGATTCGGAACCCTTTGTCACACAATTGACTTATGCTAAGAAGGTTGTGTTTAAGGCCTTCCACATAAAGGACGTCTTCGATGATTGTATGAGGAGATGCACCAATGGTTCCAACTCCAATAATTCTTCCTTTATTATCATCACCGTAAGTAACGTATCCTTTGGCCTTAAGTGATAGACTTGAAAATTTGTTGATGTCGCCCGTCATATGCTTTGAACAACCGCTATCGAGATACCATTGCGTAGAAGTTGTTTTCAAGCATACCTACAAAACAAAATCAAGTTTTGTTAGGTACCCAAATTGCTTTGGGTCCTTGGTAGTTAGTACCCTTTTCAACCCACACATAATGCCCTTTAGCAACACCAATGTTGCGCACATAGCAAGCATTAGGTGTATGGCCTTTTATTCCACAATAAAAACACATAGGTTGAAATTGACTTTTGAATTTATGAACATAATTTTGTTTCTTAAGACTCATTTTCTTTTTATGACTTTGATGCATAGGTTTAGCATTGTTAGTCTTTTCCTTAACAATTTGTTCACTAGCTTTTACGAAAACGGTTTCACTTGTGCTTGGTTTGGAAAACTTAGAATATCCTAGGCCACTTTTATCATTTGGATATCTTTGGTGCCTAAGAATTTCCTCCAAGCCAATTTGACCTTTTTCATACCTTTCTAAAACTCTTTTGAGTTGAACAATTTGAAAGGACAATGACTCACAATTTTTACATGTAAGACTTTGTTCTTCATCCATTATCTTTTGTTTTTCATTTTCAATGTATTTTTCAAAAGATGCATTTTGTTCTTCTAAAGATAATATTTTCTTCTTTTGGGATGAGATAGTTTTGTACAATGTCTTACATTCCTTAAGAAGTTCATCTATGACTTCTTGTGCATCATTTTCATAAATTGAAAAATTACTACTAACCTCGTCATTTTCTTCATCGGAGTGATGTGACGCCATTAACGCCATATTTGCACATTCGTCGCTTTCCGATTCCGATGAGGAACTAACTTCATTGTCATCCCATGCGACATAAGCCCTTTTATTCTTGAAGTCCTTCTTGCCTTTGAATCCTCCTTTCTTCGCAAGTCTTGGACAATCCGGTTTTATGTGACCTTGCTTTCCACATTCATAGCATGTAACTTCTTGGTTCGATGTGGATACATCCTTCTTCCTGAAATGTTTATTCTTTTTAGGAAAAGAAGAATTATTATTTTTGTTAAAAAACTTACCAAGCTTCTTAACAAGAAGCATGAAGTTCTCATCTTCGGAGATCTCGTCATCTTTGTCATCCTTCGTGTCAATCTTCAAGGCAATTCCTTTGGACTTTTTCTCTTGACTTTCATGTTTTTTGAGCCTTCCAAGTTCCAACTCATGCTCTTGAAGTTTGCCGAATAGAGATGCGGATGTCATTGTTGAGAGAATCTTCTTCTCCGAGATTGCGGTCACTTTCGGTTGCCATTCCCTTGTCAAAGACCTTAGAACTTTCAAATTGAGATCATCATTGGTGAAGGTCTTTCCGAGTGCAATCAAATGGTTGGTTAGGTGAACAAATCTTTTTTGTAAAGCCACAATATATTCTCCGGGCTGCATGCGGAACATTTCGTATTCTTGACGTAACGTGTTAAGCCTTGATCTTTTAACTTCTGTTGTTCCTTCATGTGTTTCTACCAAAGTATCCCAAATCTCCTTTGCTGATTTGCATTGTGATACACGAAAAAATTCGTCCATACTAAGAGCACTTTGAAGTATGTTGATTGCTTTCTTCTCATTTAGGATCTTCCTTTTATCATCTTCATCATACATATTCTTCAACTTCGCCGTTCCAACACCGTTGATTACATTGACGGGATTATGCGGACCTTCTTCGATTGCTTCCCATATGCCTTCTCCTTGGGCTTCAAGATGTGCCCTCATTCTGATTTTCCAGAAATCGAAGTATTCGCCGGAGAAGAGCGGAGGCTTGTTGCTACTTCTACCATCTTTGAAAACGGGATTCGAGTTTGCGGAAGCCATAGGATCTTATAGGAACAGGTTACCCAAACCTGCTCTGATGCCAATTGTAAGATCAGAATGCGCCTAAGAGGGGGGGGGGGTGAATTAGGTGTATATAATTTTTCTCGATTCTTTTTCTTTGATGGATATAATTTTTCTTTTAAGTTTGTATGGAAGGAAAGCAGTAAGGCAGAAAATAAAACGACACAGAAAGTTATCCTGGTTCCCTTCACAATCCGAAGGTACATCCAGTCCCCTTTCAACTTGAAAGAGATTTCCACTAGTTTTTAGAAATAGTACAACCTATCACGCCTTCAATGGTGAGGCCTACTTTCTAACAAACTATCATACAAGTGTGCAAGAACAATCCTCTTGCCACACTTACCCTTATGTCCAAACAAACCTTGGAACACAAGTCACACAATAGAAATACCTTTCTATATTTTTAATTTTGAGTGAGTAATACAAAGACTTTAATATCAATAATGATCTTCTCCTATGTACACTATTCACTTTTCAAAAATCAATACAAGTGTTCAACACATGAAGTATGAAAGATGAATATCTTATGAACACTTTTGAAAAGTATGAAAATATTTTAAAATTAATCAATTTGATTCAAGTGATTTTTTATAAAAATTGTAGGAGGTGTTTTTGAATTTGAAAAAATTCAGATTTTATATTATACAAGATACCCTTTTAAAAAGGTGTGAAAATTATGAATCAAAAAGTTTTTTTTGAAGAGATATAATCAAAAGGTGCAATTTGAATTTCAAAGGAAAAATATTTTTCAAAATATTACAGTGTTAACCGGTTAACCAAATGGTTAACCGGTTAACGCCTATGAACGTTAACAGGTTTTCTGAAAATTTGAACCCGTTAACCGGTTAACCAAATGGTTAACCGGTTAACACTGTTAAAACCAGAAACAGAAGGTTTTTAAAAAGTGTTAAACGGTTTGAAAAATATGTCAACTTATTTTATGCAATATGCTAGTATATGATTGAATGCATGAACACTTGTACATCAATTTAAAAAAGGATTGATATACCTAACCAAAAGCATCCAAGCATGAAGTTGAATGATGATGCAAACGAAGCTTGATAGCGAAGCCGGTTGCTTGAAGCTTGATCAGTTGGAGCTCTTGACTTTTTGCAGGTCTGAAATATATGCGTCGTGTTGTCTTCATCAAAATCTCCGAGATTGAAGGCGTGCTTCTACAATATTCGCAACCCATGGTGGATAACTGGCCACGACCAAGAATCCGACATCAAACTGCTTTTGAACCTCTTCTTTGATTTTGATGGCCATGTCAGGACGCGTCCATCTCAACTTCTGCTTGACCGGAGGGAAGTCTTCCTTGAGAGGCAGCCTATGCACTACAATGTTGGTATCCAACTCGGGCATGTCTTGATAGGACCAAGCGAAGACATCGACGTACTCTCGGAGCATTGGGATCAAGCGGCTCTTGACAATCTCTTCCAGTGCAGCCCCGATCTTAACCTCCTTTTCGTCTTCCTCTGTACCCAGGTTTACCACCTCAATGGCTTCCTCGTGCGGTTGAATCATCTTATCCTCTTGTTTAAGTGGCTAGCTCTTCGGGCAGTTCACAATCTTCCTCACATTCCTCATCGGCTAGGAAAATCGGATTGTCGAAGTCATACTGATCCATAGCAAGGTCGTTACCGATGAGACTCGATGAGGAGCATCTGCATGAATGTTGATTCATGCTAGATTTTAGAAACGGTGTGAGACACGGGAAACATTGCCATTTATTTTTGAAAACAAAATGAAAATGGAAATGAAAGACAGGGAACAACATGATTGAATGCAAGAACGTCCCCTTTATTGATGATTATGATATTGTATTATGAATAGTGAGCCCTTACAATGAGCTGCTATGCCCCGTGTGTCGTACCCCGAAAAATACGACCTCACGCGATCCGAATGGACGGAGCCGCGCGCCGGACGGACTGAAGAGTCGCCACCTAATTCTATTTATTCCCGAAGAGGGAAAGGGAAGATATAGATACAACCCGGGAAGAAAAGGATGAGGACAAAGGTCAACGGAACCATTGCCTGGGTTCGGGAGTCGGTTATACAGGGGGGATGTATTAGCACCCCCTACATCCATCGTACTCGATGGGAACCATCTAAGTTATCACGCGCGAAAGGATGTCTATACTTAAACGAATTGCTTGCTAGAGGGAAATGAGTTGAATTATAAGTTAGAATGAACCTAGGTGCTCGGCAAGGATTGAAATCCTCGTGCCTACGTACTCCCGTGTGCAATGGGAAAGTCAGAGCCTCGTAGTTCGACCTACTAAGGGTAATGGACGTTCGATTTTATTACCTTTCACCGATGAAAGGGTTTAGGAGTTGAAATGCACTAAAGACTATGGATAGTTTATCTCGTCCAACAAGACGAACGTCTTGCGTCGAAATAATCGGAGCGAGTAACGAGAGCTCGTTATCCTCCTTTCTACCGCTTAAGGCTCGTGGCGTACAATTCTTCTTGCATTTATTAGAATGTTTTATTTCCTAAGACCGCTTGACGTTGGATCAAGGGTTTGGATCTAATCGAAACGTTTTGGTTTTTGAGGTTAAATGGTGAATGCAAGTGGAGGTTTATTTTTGTGGTTTGTTAGCGAGGCACGAAGCGCTCGGCTCGCAAAGTAAGGTGGATCCTAATAAACGAATAAAGATAACTGGAAAATAAAGTGCAAGTGTGAAAGTGAGATCGCTTGGCGTTGGACCAAGGATCCGAAATAAAATACGGAAAATAAAGTGCGTACAAAGTAATGGGAGAGGGATACAAAATAAATACAGGGGATTGCGCGAAATAAACGGTATCATTGTAGTTTTCCCAAGAGGAAGCGTGTGTGCAGTGTTTTTTGAACTATTCGAAGGCGTTCGGCCAGTTTGACCGGGACACAACTATTCGAAGGCGTTGGACCTTTTAATCGAGAGCAACTATTCGAAGGCGTTGGACCTTTTGATCGATAACAACTATTCGAAGGCGTTGGACCTTTTTGGGAAGCGTCGAAATTTACTTCGTTTACTTCCTTAGAGCCGGTTTAAAGAAACCGTTCTATGAGGAGTCGAAACATAATTTGAAATGCGAAATTAAATAAAATTAAATTAAATTTCTAGAATTGAATTGAAATAAAATAATGAATTAAATAATTAAATGAATTAAGTGATATTTGAAAATAATAAATAAATTAAATGAAATTAAATGTTTGTTTTGCCAAAATAATAAAAATGAATAATAAAAAAAAAAACTAATTACAAGGAGGGCCTCATATTGACCAAATATCACCGATTAAAATCGGGCGAAAAATTGGCCTTTTATCAAGTCATTGGCCCTAAAATAAGGAATAAAAATATATATAGTTAAAGACATTTTTCTAAAGAAAGAAATTTAACCAAGAAACTAAAATAAAAGCAATAAATTATATACTATAAAATAGAAACAAACTCATAATATGATTAAATAATAATAAAGATAATAAGAACTTAAAAAAAGTAGAGAAAAGTATAAAACAGAGGGGATACTGTTTATATGGTGTGTTTAGTAAAGCGCGGATGGGCTTGGCCCATCTCATAAGATCTCCATGTAATCAAAAATGAAATAATAAAATAAATAAATAACAAAAATAATGCATAAGTCAAAATATATAATTAATGTACATTTAAGAAGAAAATTAATAAGAAAGAAAAGGAATGCAGTGAGATCACATCAGTATCTTTTATAAAAAGAAGAAAAAAACGCATTGCTCAAAAAAATGATGGTAGAACAACCTACCCCTGCTTTCTTTCGCGATTTACTTCTCAGCCTCTGCCTCTCTCAATTTCGATTTCAACAACCTTCGATTTCTCTGAAACTTGCGGCGGATTTTCGCGACTCACTCGCCCAACACGACTTCTCTGTCTTCTCTCGGCGCGCGATTCCTCACGGCGGTGATGTGTGGTGGACGCGCGTGTCTCGATTTGGGGGTTTCGGTTCGGTGACGGGTTTGAGCGTCTGTGATGGCGGATGGTGGTGACGCGGTGAAGTGGTTTTGTGGAAGGGTTATGTTTAACCGCGGATGCGCAACGGTGGCTGAGTGGGTGTTCTGGATGATTTGCGGTGAAGGGTTTTAAGGGTGGTTGGGGTTGAGTTTGATAGCTTTCTTCGATTTTGTTTTCATGTGTTTGTTCCTCTCATCTCAGACTCTTTGTTTCTTTCGATTTAGTTTCGATGCTTCCCGGTTTTCTGTTTTCGTCACCCATCTCACTGAGTTTTTTGGATTTGTTTCTCTCTATTTCAGGTTTAATGAAAGGTTATTGTTGTCTGCGATTTTGGAAAAAGGTTTTTGGTGACAGTGATTTCACGGCGGTTTGCGTTTTTCTTGGGCTGGTGGTTGGGTTTGATTGAAGGGAAGTGAAGGTTTTTTAGAAAAAAAAGGTTTTCACAGTGTTTCTGTTTCTGTTATTTTTTGATGAAGGGATTGAAAAAGGGTGGCTTGACACTTGGTTCCGCTTTATGTTATGGACTCAGTGTTTACAATGTTCTGCAATATGAAAGGTTTATGCTTTTTTGGGGAGAATTAAATGGTGGTGATGATGAAAGATTCTAAATGAGAAAAGAAAATGGTGAGGCGGTTCAGGGATGGGTGTTGCTGACGGATTATAGGAGGAGGGTTTTGGCTCAGGTGTGTGTTTGGACGGTGTTTTGGCCAGTGGTTTATGGATGAAGAGTTGTGCGTTTTCGTCTGTCTATTCTGTTGGAGGTTTGTGATTCATCATTTTTTTATGAGCTTTGTTTGGAAGGGATGGAAATGTTGTGTTAATTGCAATTTTTTATTTGAAGGGGTTGATGGAGGTCTGGTTTTATTGTTTGAGAATCTGAAGAAAGAAAAAAATGTAGGTGGAGCTTGGTGTGTTTGTGAATATTTTTGCAGAATTTTTTTAAGTTTCCTCCCCCTTTTGTAGCATGAAAACGGTTGTATTTATTTATAAAAAAAAGAGAGGGTGAATTAGGGATTTTGAGCTGAGTTTTGGATAATAACAAAAATGATGATGCTGCAAAATGGTGGACACGGATTATACACCCGCGGAAGGGAGGGAGTGCGTATTGATTTTGGTGGGCCATGAGAGGCAGCCTATGCCAGGCTGGTGGAACTTCCTTGAGGAAGATATTTTGTCTAAAAAAAGATGCCTTATGTTTATTAAAAGGAGAAATAGTGATGGACTTAATTTGATATACAAATTGAATAATAATAATAATAATAATAATAAAAACATAAATAATAATAAAGACGTAATACTAAGAAATATAATAATGATGATAATAAAATTTAGGGATAAATATATAAAACCCCCCTGTCATTAGGGCGGGTTTTGGTTTTACCCCCTTTAAGATTTTTTTTTATTGACGCCCCCTTATAAAATGAAAACTCAGATTGTACCACCCCCTTTTACTGCCTTGCTGATGTGGACAAGGATGACTGGGCAATGGGGTGTGACTGAACAATTGTGTAACCTTGTTATTCTATTTGAAATTCCCCCCCGTCAGTTAGGGTTCCCAATTTCAGAGGTTTGGAAGCAGGAAGACGAAGTGACATCCATGGGAGAACGCAATGAAGAACGCAAGGAAGAACGCAAGGAAGAAGACGAAGCAATGGATTTACAGGTTTGTTTAGCAATGTTGATGATTTTAGGTAGTTTTATTTTCGACATGTTCATCTTCTTCTGTTTCTATTTTCAGAAAAAAAAACTATTGTTTAATGTGGTGTTTCGACATGGAGGTGAGTTTGTGAAGCACAGTGCCAGCGAAACAATATATAGGGGTGGTGTTTCTACTGTAGTTTCTGGGGAACACTTAGATAGATTTAACACTAGTCATATTAACAACATAGTCAGTGGATGGGGATACCATGTAGGATCGTTTCGGTTGTGGGCTAGGATTCCTGAAATTGCTCCTAAGCATTTTCAGATTAAGAACGATGAGGATGCATATGATTTCGCATGTTACCATTCTGCAAATGAAGTTGATGGTGAACTTTTTGTTGAACATGATGCTAGTGGTAGTGCAATAAACCCTAGGTGTGTCAATCATTTGTCTGAGTCAGAGGATAGTGATGAAGATAATGTAGAAAGTTTGGACGATAGTGAGGATGAGAGAACCACTGCTTTTGTAGATGGTTTTGAAGGTATAGATGTCACTCTACCAGTCAGTCAAGGTCCAATAATTAGTGGTTTCTTAACTGGTTGTTGTAGTAAGAAATGTGTGGAAGATGAGGATGATGAGGATGATGATGATTATGTGAGTGAAGAGTTGTTGAGTTCTGATGTTGATAACTCAGATGGAGAGAAAAAACCAAAGTTTGAGAAGTTTAAAAAAGAACAGCTGAATAAAAATTTCAAGTTCAAATGGGGTATGGAGTTCAATTCCCTAGATGAGTTTAGGGGAGCAATTCGTGAGTGGACTATTTTGAATGGGAGGGAAATAAGATTTGTGAAAAATGAGGGGTATAGAGTGAGAGTGGAATGTAAAGTGAAATGTGGTTTTTTAATGTTTTGTTCCAAAGTGGGCCACAAGCACACTTATGCTATAAAGACTATAAAGGATACCCACACATGTGCTAGGGTTTTAGATAACAAAACAGCTAGTTCAAAGTGGGTTGCAAAGGCTGTGGTTAAGATGCTTCAAACTTCAGAGAAGGTGAGAATCATTGATATCATACAGCATATTAGGCAAACCTTTGCAGTTGGTATCACTGTTGCTAGGGCTTGGAAAGCTAAGATGATTTCCAAGAAAATCATAGAAGGTGATGCAGATCAAGAATATGCTAGCCTATGGAGATGTGCAGCTGAGTTGAAGAGGGCAAATCCTGGGAATACTGTAAAGATAAACACAGAAAGAGCATCATCCTCCATTCAACCAAGATTTGGATCCTTTTATTTTTGTTTTGATGGATGTAGGAAGGGTTTCATGAATGGTTGTAGACCCTTCATTGGTGTTGATGGGTGTCACTTGAAAACTAGATATGGAGGTCAGCTTTTGATTGCTGTTGGAAGGGATCCCAATGATCAGTATTTTCCACTTGCATTTGGTGTGGTTGAAACTAAAACTAAGGAATCATGGAGGTGGTTCATAAATTTGGTGATGGAAGATGTTGGCATTGAAAACATATATGTTTTTATTTCTGACCAGCAAAAGGTAAACATATGTTTTTATTTATGTGATATTATTTTCTTGTCTGTCATATGTTTCTTGTCTGTCATATTATTTTATTGTCTGTCATATGTGATATTTTCTTGTCTGTCATATGTGATATTTTCTTGTCTGTCTTATTTATGTTTCATACAAATTATCTTCATTTTGTCAGGGGTTGGTTGCAGTTTTTGAGGAAATGGAAGCTAGGATCGAGCATAGGCTATGCTTAAGGCACTTGTATGCTAACTTCAAGAAGAAGTTTGGTGGTGGAGCTCTAATTAGAGATCTTATGATGGGGGCAGCAAAGGCAACATACCAGCAAGCATGGCAGCAAAAGATGAATGAGTTAAAGGCAATAGACACTAAGGCTTGGGCTTGGCTCATGGGAATTCCAAAGGAAAGTTGGTGTAAGCATGCTTTTAGTTTCTATTCTAAGTGTGATGTATTGATGAACAACATATCTGAATCTTTTAATGCAACTATTTTGCTTGCTAGAGATAAACCAATTGTGACAATGTGTGAATGGATTAGGATGTATCTAATGAATAGATGTAGTAACTCCACTGTGAAACTGGATAAGTGGCCACATAGGGTAATGCCCATTCCTAGGAGAAGGTTAGATACTGAGGTTGCTAATAGTGGTCATTGGTTACCTACTTGGTCTAAGGATGAAGTATTTCAAGTCAGTCATGCATATAACAGACAAGAGTTTATTGTGGACATAGCCAAAAGAGCTTGCAGCTGTAATTTTTGGGAATTGGTTGGCATCCCATGCAGGCATGCTATTGCTGCATTAGGCTTTAGGCAACAATCACCTGAGTTGTTTGTACATGAGTGTTACTCAAGAGAGAAGTATGCATTGGCCTATGATTTTGCTATCAGTCCTATAAATGGGATTGATATGTGGCCTGAGGTTGAGTGTGAAGATTTGTTGCCTCCTAAGTACAAAAAGGGTCCTGGTAGACCTAGAAAACTCAGAATTAGGGAGAGTGGGGAGGAAGGTGCAAGAAGAAGGCTACCAAGTGTATCTTATAGATGCACTAGGTGTGACAAGACTGGGCATAATGTGAAATCATGCAAGGCCAAGAAACAACATCCAATTGCACTAAAAAGAAAGGTAATTATTTCTGCATTATGTTTCTGCTAATGTTGGTTTGCTTGCTAATGATATGTTTCTGCTAATGTTATGTTTCTACTGCCTGTGCAGAAGATGAATAGACCACAAGGTGAGCAAGATCAAAGTCAGCCTAGTGTTGAACAAACTCAGCCTAGTGTTGAACAAAGTGAGCCTGGTGTTGAACAAAGTCAGCCTAGTGTGGTGACCAGCCAAACTCAGCCTAGTGTTGAACAAAGTGAGCCTGGTGTTGAACAAAGTCAGCCTAGTGTGGTGACCAGCCAAACTCAGCCTGGTGTTGAACAAAGTCAGCCTAGTGTGGTGACCAGCCAAACTCAGCCTGGTGTTGAACAAAGTCAGCCTGGTGTTGAACAAAGTCAGCCTAGTGTGGTGACCAGCCAAACTCAGCCTAATGTTGAACAAAGTGCGCAAGCATCAGCAAGGGCTAAGGGAAAAACAAAGCTTAAAAAGGAGGTCAAGCCATTGAGAAAGAGGCAAAGTGAGAGAATTAAGGAAAACTGGTTTAAAAAACCAAAACCCAACTCAGGTCCAGGTTCAGACCCACAACAGCCTTTGACTTTCCCTGAAGAAGATGGACATGCCCTGAGGAAGAAGGCTACAAGGAAGGCTCAAAAGGAGAAATGCATCAATGGGCTCTAACTACATTTTATGTTATGTTTCAATTCTGCATATTAGTAAACTCTTAGTTCTGAATATTTTGTAAACAAGATGCTATTTTGTATTCTTGATGAATTCTGAATATTTTGTAAACAAGATGCTATTTGGTAATATTATTTCTGCTTTATGTTACTTCTTCCATTTTGGTAATATTTCTGCCATATATTACAAATATTACAAATATACAGAATCAATAATGGACCTGTAACAAGAAAACAATATACACAGAAACCAATATATTACAAATATTACAACTATTATGCAGAAACCAATATATTACAAATAACCAATATAAACCAGAATCAATAATGCAGAATCAATATAAACCAGAAACAAGCAACCAATATAAACCAGAACCAATAATGCAGAATCAATAATGCAGAAACAAGCAACAAATAATGGACCTGTAACAAGCAACCAATATAAACCAGAAACAAGCCACCAATATAAACCAGAAACAAATAATGCAGAAACACTATGCAATTATCATAAACCAGAAACAATATAATTATCATAAACCATAAACACTATTATAATGCAGAAACCAATATAATGCCAGAAACAATAAACAATAAACAGAAGCAATGTTATCTCATTTTATTGAACTTTGTCATCAATACATTACAACTTTGTCATTAATTCTTTACAAATGGTTAAACAATAAGGCAATAAAAATACAGAGCATTATAATTCCTATCTTAAGCTTCCTATTAACACTTCTCTGCACATCAAGCTTCATCTTCACCTTCTCTAGTTTGACTTTCAATGCTTCAAGTTGCACTTCTTCCATTACACAATTCTTACAAACAGATTGCATAGGGCCCATATCTTTGACTGACTTTTCCATTTCATCATCCCATGCAAATAACTCACAACCATTAGTGTTATTGCGACATTTCTAGAACTTCCGATTGCGATTTTTGCTTGTACTTGAAACCCACAACTTCATTGATCTACCACAACCACAAACGGGTAACCCAGGAATAGAAACCGAAGCACTACTTGCAGTAGACATAATCAAGAGGAAAAGAAGAATGGAGATTGTGATTGGAGATTGTGAATCGAAAACGATGCAAGAGGAGAAGAAGAATGGAACCCTAAAAATTGGGATCCTTTTATGGAACCCTAGAAATTGTCCAGTCACACCCCATTGCCCAGTCATCCTTGTCCACATCAGCAAGGCAGTAAAAGGGGGTGGTACAATCTGAGTTTTCATTTTATAAGGGGGCGTCAATAAAAAAAAATCTTAAAGGGGGTAAAACCAAAACCCGCCCTAATGACAGGGGGGTTTTATATATTTATCCCTAAAATTTATAAAAATAATATAGAATAATAATAGAAATGGTAGAAATAAAAAAAAAATAATAATAAAAGTAATAATAATAAAAAATGATAGAAATAATGAAACAAAATAACAATAACAAAAATTATAACAAAATAAAATGAATTAATGATAATTAGTGGAAAATGGATAGTGATCATAAATAAATTGGGTCCCCGTCGATTGTACCACTATGTGGCCTAATAAGCCTGAAACAAACTTCCAACCGAAAAGATTGACCTAACTAAAACATATATATTTTTTTGAAATTTCTGAATGAAAGTTAATATGCGGGTAGGACAAATTTGGGGTATGACAGATGCCCCTATCGAATTGGCTTAGACCGAGTAAGATGAACTGGCTCGCGTTCAATCTTTCAAGGTATAAGATAATTAGATATTAACAGACTCCAAATTTGTCCGACAAAGAAAGAAATTGTGGAAAAAAGCAAATGAAATAAACTGGAAAGGATGGGTGACACAGCAAGAAACGAATTAACAAAATAAATCACTTATCACCAGAGGATGATAAGGCAAATAACTGAAAATAAATTCACTTATCAACAGAGGATGATAAGGCAACAGACTAAAAATAAAAATAAAATCACTTATCAACAGAGGATGATAAGGCAACAGACTGAAAATAAAATTACTTATCAACAGAGGATGATAAGGCGAATAAACTAAAAATAAAATCACTTATCAACAGAGGATAATAAGGCGAAAGATAGAAAAGTAAAGAATCACTATCAATAGAGGATGATAGGAGAAAGACAGAAAAATAAACTCACTCATCAACAGAGGATGATAAGGCGAAAGACAGAAAAATAAACTCACTTATCAACAGAGGATGATAAGGCGAATAACTGAAAATAAACTCATTTATCAACAGGGGATGTTAAGGCGAATAACTGAAAATAAACTCACTTATCAACAGATGATGATAAGGCGAATAACTGAGAATAAAATCACTTATCACCAGAGGCTGATAAGGCGAATGACTGAAAATAAACTCACTTATCACCAGAGGCTGATAAGGCGAATGACTGAAAATAAACTCACTTATCACCAGAGGCTGATAAGGCGAATGACTGAAAATAAACTCACTTATCAACAGAGGGTGATAAGGCAAATGACTGAAAATAAACTCACTTATCAACAGAGGGTGATAAGGCGAATGACTGAAAATAAAATCACTTATCACCAGAGGCTGATAAGGCGAATGACTGAAAATAAACTCACTTATCACCAGAGGATGATAAGGCGAATGAAATTTAAATACGGCCATTGAATCCGCCGAGGAGATGCTCGGAATCTTCGATTGATATGATCCTGACTTCCGCTGGGGAGAGGACCGGAAACTTGCGTTGATCTTGGATCCTGAATTATGCAACTATGCTGATTGTTTGAGATGGTATTCCATGATGATGGAGATACGATGCAAATGTTTATGTACTGAGATGTAAGTTGAAAATGTTGGGGATATGAAAAGCTGATTTATTTAGGTATGCACATGCTATAAACGATTGATGTAAATGAATGCTTATGATATTGATGATGCATAATGATGCATATGAGCGATTGAAAGGTGCCAGCTTGGTGGACTTTTAGTCTGGTAGTTGCCAATGGTGATTGGACTTTGGGTGGGTGGAGGGCTTGATTCCCCGACACTCGATCTTCTATGATGTATGGTCAGAAGATAGATCTGAAAGCTCCAAGTTTGGTTATTTGCTGATGAGCGGAGCGACTTAATTGACACGTGAAGAGTGTTTTGCTTTGAAAAGCTGACAACGTCTGGTAAGGACTTCCTATTCAGCTGGGTAGAAGAGATAGGAAGATTGGCTCCTTGTTTGCTTGCCCCTGCATGTAGGGTATTTGAAATAAATCTGGTGGGGAAGTTTTGACAATGGCCATGACATGATCTGCCCCAGTGTCTGGATTTGGTAGGCGTATGCCCCTGCTTTAACTTGTTTGAAGATGATTTGTCCCTGATTAATGGAATTTGAAATAAATTGCCCCTGATTGGACTGCTGAGAGTACTTTTGCTCCTGATTGAGCTGAATTTGAAGAAGTATTGATTCAAGTTCACCTTTTGATTGCCCCTTGTTGGGATTGCACTGATGTCAAGCACTGATTTGCAATTAAATTGTTCATACACAAATGGTAATGTTAATGCAACGTTCATGCGAGTTTTGAAAAAGTCAATTTATTTGAATGTTGTGATAGTGTGACGAATGGACCATTAGCCCAAACGAGGTACTGATTTAAAAAGTGCGTGAAAGATGCGGCAAGAATAATGTGCGAACGAGATTGAAGATTAACAAATATATGGGAGTCAATTTACGCAACTTTGTTGGTAGCATGCTTTCAGAATGAACCGTGCCTCAATTAGGTCTTTTGAGGGTTGTAACGTGGTCTGGTTAATGGTTGAACAACAAAGGTATAAGGCTCAAATGATTTGCACCCACCCGTTCTTCGTGATATTCTCCAGTCCTACGTTCAGTTAACTCTATACATGCATTTGTTTTCGACTTTGCAAGAGTGAAGATGAAGCTTCAAAGTTTGCTTGAAGTGGCAGTCATCTTATTTTGCTTTGATGTTGGTGCCCCTTTGATTTTGATTTGGTGGTCACCTGATCTTTGTTTTGCTTTTGCTGAGGATCTGAGCTCCTCTTTTGATTTTTTTTTTTGACTAAATCTCCCTTCGGGTGCTTAACTTAGTGGCTTTCTTTTTTTACTTTTTGTATTTTGTTGTGACTGCCAAGTCATTTGTTGATGGACCTCTGACGGGATGTCTCATCTTGCAATTCGAAGGTGTAGTCAGGTTAACTGAAATAACTACCCTGCCCTGGGTTAAATGTAAGGGTTGTATCCGAAAGAAATTCCTACTTCTAGGCTCGAAGTGGTTGACTAGGGATTAACTCCTTGTATCTCCAGTGTTTGGGGATTTGAACAAATGCCTGTACATCATTGACGAGGTTTTATCCGAAAGCATACCGCAACAGTTATGGGTGTTTTGTTTTCATCATCCTCCCTCAAACATTTGCTAAAGTGAAGTGAGGAAATATTTTTGTGATTTTTGTGATAAATGATAAATGATGAGCAAATGCAAATAGATTGATTCAAAACATGCATAAACATAACATTAACATAACCAAGTACAGATGATAACAATGTTCAGAGCAAATAGTACTTAAACAAACATTACAAAACAACAGGAATGCGAAAATAATAAATGGCACTGGCTGCCTTGATTTGAGGAATTGAACTTCTCTTGATTGAATGCTTCAAAGTTGGAGACTACTCAGCTTGGTCTTCAACAACCCCTTCAAATGTCTCTACTTGTTGGCACCGTGCGGCGGCATTGGATCGTTCTGGAAATTTGCATTTATCGGAGTGAGAGTGAGGTCCTTAGAGTTGATTATATCCTGAATCAAGTGTTTGAAGGCATGACAGTTCTCGATTGTATGACCTGGAGCGCCTTTGTGATACTCACAGCGAGCATTGGCATCATAATTCCGGGCATTACCAGTCATAGGTGGCATATCTCTCAAAGTAAGAGGTCCTTTTGCCATTAGATGTTTAAAGATTTCGGTGTATGACATAGGCATAGGATCAATGTGCCTATCATATCCTCTTTGTTGATATGGTGGACGCTGTTGAGGAGCGTGTTGTTGTTGTTAACCAGGCCGTGGTGGATAAGCTGGTTGCTGGTATGGTCCGAGTGATATTGCGCGGCTGCAACCATAGGATGTGGACGTGGTTGATGAGCCCTTTGAGGTAGAAATAGAGCTTGAAAGGCCTGCTGATAAGGCATTGGAGGAACTGGCTGATATGGCATAGGAGCATATTGTTCAGCAGCAACATAGGGATACTGGTAGTAGGGAACTGGCGCAGGTGCACTCTGTTGAAAATTCACATTTGCAGCAGAAACGACATTTGTTTCGCCCTTTTTGTACCCGTTGAAAGGTTTCTTGACATTGGTTTGGTTGCTAGAACCTCCTTGGATCTTTCCACTTTTCAGGCCTTCTTCGATTCTCTCTCTGATCATGAGCATGTCTGAAAATCCAGAAGATATGCTGCTGATCAGCTTCTCGTAGTATTGCCCCTGTAGGGTACCCATGAATATGTCGATCAATTCACGGTCAACCAAAGGTGGATGGACTCTGGCAGCTAACTCCCTCCAGCGTTGGGCGTACTCCTTAAAGGATTCACTTTCCTTTTGAGACATACTCTGAATTTGAGTACGGTTATGAGCAAGGTCAGTGTTGTACTTGTACTGCTTTTTGAATGCATCAGATAGATCAAGCCAAGTACGAACACTGTTGCGTTCGAGGTGCATGTACCATTCTAGAGACGCTCCAGACAGGCTGTCTTGGAAGCAATGGATCATAAGCTTATCATCTTTGGCGTGAGCGGCCATTTTTCTGCAGTACATCCTCAAGTGAAGCTCAGGACAGTTGAGGCCTTTGTATTTCTCGAATTCTGGAAGTTTGAATTTAGCAGGGATCACAACATCTGGAACTAAGCACATGTCTGCAGCACTCAGAGAGGTTGAGTTGTGTCCTTCCATGATTCGGAGTTTTTCAGCTAACTCGCGACACATTTTCATAGCTTGAGACTCTTGAACAACATGAGGATTGGCGATTGGAACAGCAGTATGCATCTCGTACTCAACTTGATGATTCTCTTCAGTTTGAGGAAACTGGACTTGAGTTGGAATAGGTTGAGCTTGAGGAATAACACCAATAGTAACACCAGAAGTAGGCATTGGCTGGGAAGTGACCTCTTCAACAGCAGGAGTGAAGCCTGGAGGCAAACCGTAGACCAAAGGATTTGGAACTGGAACTGAAGGCATTTCTCGTGAGGTAGATCCTTGCACTTGAGCATTGTTCATTGCGGCAGCAGCTTCGCGACGTTCTTCCATTCTTGCCAAAGCTTGCAAAGTCACATAAATCTGGTCAATCTTGTTCTTGACCGAGTCAATCTCTTCCCTCATAGCAGCTTGCTCTTCTTGAATTACGTCCATCAGTCTTCTAGTGTTGGCTCGAGTTAAGTATGGGCGTCTAGCACGATACGGGCGTCAGGAAACCAGCTTGATTTACTGAAGATGGAGGAGCATGAAATAAGTTTTCGGATTTTGGAATGAAATGCAAGAAATGATGCAAATGAAATGACATGCAATGTCAGAATCCAGGATCACAAGATCAAGGTCTCACGAGTCCAAGGTACTGATGAAGGATACTCTGATCAGGAACTCACTGGGTAGACTCTAAGGTTTAGGGACCCCAAAGTTATCAATTCATATGGTTGTTCATCACACGCGCCATAAGCATGACGGCTGATTGACTCCGCCATATGAATCTATTTTGGGTGAGATCTTCGTATCGACACCCACGAGAGTAAATTTTCTCGGGAGCCTATACTACGTGATCAACGACATGAGGTTTAAAACAAAGTCTCAGAGTTATGGACTTTGTTCAAATGTTTGATGCACATGTCAGCTCTTGACAGTCAATCAACTCCGTTGAGAATGTCTATTCTGAGTGAGGTCTTCGTATCGACAACCCACGAGAGCAAATTTCTCGGGAGCCAATACTACGCGACCATCAATCGATGTTTTAACCAAAAGGTTCTAAAGGTCCTCAGAGTCGATGACCCTAATGAAAACGACTGAGCACACACGCCAAGAATTTGACGGTCGTCAGTATTCTCATTAAAATCTACTCCAAGTGAGGTTTTCGTATCGACAACCCACGAGAGAGGTTCCCTCGGGAGCCCATACTACACAACCTCGCTAACTTATGTTTGTACTCGCAAGCCCGGGTATAGGGCCTTTCCCTCAAGTTTCTTTTGCAAAGTATTGATCCAAATTATAGTACCAAGGAGCCACAAGATATATAAGATGGAATGCGATAAAGAAACCGATAAAAATAAACAAGCAAGGCATAAAATCAAACATCCAAACAAGCGTGGAAACCTAGACTAGGCTTAACTCGCATAGGCGTGAACCTTTCCCCAGCAGAGTCGCCAGCTGTCGTACCCCGAAAAATACGACCTCACGCGATCCGAATGGACGGAGCCGCGCGCCAGACGGACTGAAGAGTCGCCACCTAATTCTATTTATTCCCGAAGAGGGAAAGGGAAGATATAGATACAACCCGGGAAGAAAAGGATGAGGACAAAGGTCAACGGAACCATTGCCTGGGTTCGGGAGTCGGTTATGCAGGGGGAAGGTATTAGCACCCCCTACATCCATCATACTCGATGGGAACCATCTAAGTTATCACGCGCGAAAGGATGTCTATACTTAAACGAATTGCTTGCTATAGGGAAATGAGTTGAATTATAAGTTAGATTGAACCTAGGTGCTCGGCAAGGATTGAAATCCGCATGCCTACGTACTCCCGTGTGCAATGGGAAAGTCAGAGCCTCGTAGTTCGGCCTACTAAGGGTAATGGACGTTCGATTTTATTACCTTTCACCGATGAAAGGGTTTAGGAGTTGAAATGCACTAAAGACTATGGATAGTTTATCTCGTCCAACAAGACGAGCGTCTTGCGTCAAAATAATCGGAGCGAGTAACGAGAGCTCGTTATCCTCCTTTCTAACGCTTAAGGCTCGTGGCGTACAATTCTTCTCGCATTTATTAGAATGTTTTATTTCCTAAGACCGCTTGACGTTGGATCAAGGGTTTGGATCTAATCGAAACGTTTTGGTTTTTGAGGTTAAAGGGTGAATGCAAGTCGAGGTTTATTTTTGTGGTTTGTTAGCGAGGCACGAAGCGCTCGGCTCGCAAAGTAAGGTGGATCCTAATAAACGAATAAAGATAACTGGAAAATAAAGTGCAAGTGTGAAAGTGAGATCGCTTGGCGTTGGACCAAGGATCCGAAATAAAATACGGAAAATAAAGTGCGTACAAAGTAATGGGAGAGGGATACAAAATAAATACAGGGGATTGCGCGAAATAAACGGTATTATTGTAGTTTGCCCAAGAGGAAGCGTGTGTGCAGTGTTTTTTGAACTATTCGAAGGCGTTCGGCCAGTTTGATCGGGACACAACTATTCGAAGGCGTTGGACCTTTTAATCGAGCGCAACTATTCGAAGGCGTTGGACCTTTTGATCGATAACAACTATTCGAAGGCGTTGGACCTTTTTGGGACGCGTCGAAATTTACTTCATTTACTTCCTTAGAGCCGGTTTAAAGAAACCGTTCTATGAGGAGTCGAAACATAATTTGAAATGCGAAATTAAATAAAATTAAATTAAATTGCTAGAATTGAATTAAAATAAAATAATGAATTAAATAATTAAATGAATTAAGTGATATTTAAAAATAATAAATAAATTAAATGAAATTAAATGTTTGTTTTGCCAAAATAATAAAAATGAATAATAAAAAAAAAACTAATTACAAGGAGGGCCTCATATTGACCAAATATCACCGATTAAAATCGGGCGAAAAATTGGCCTTTTATCAAGTCATTGGCCCTAAAATAAGGAATAAAAATATATATAGTTAAAGACATTTTTCTAAAGAAAGAAATTTAACCAAGAAACTAAAATAAAAGCAATAAATTATATACTATAAAATAGAAACAAACTCATAATATGATTAAATAATAATAAAGATAATAAGAACTTAAAAAAAGTAGAGAAAAGTATAAAACAGAGGGGATACTGTTTATATGGTGTGTTTAGTAAAGCGCGGATGGGCTTGACCCATCTCATAAGATCTCTATGTAATCAAAAATGAAATAATAAAATAAATAAATAATAAAAATAATGCATAAGTCAAAATATATAATTAATGTACATTTAAGAAGAAAATTAATAAGAAAGAAAAGGAATGCAGTGAGATCACATCAGTATCTTTTATAAAAAGAAGAAAAAAACGCATTGCTAAAAAAAATGATGGTAGAACAACCTACCCCTGCTTTCTTTCGCGATTTACTTCTCAGCCTCTGCCTCTCTCGATTTCGATTTCAACAACCTTCGATTTCTCTGAAACTTGCGGCGGATTTTCGCGACTCACTCGCCCAACACGACTTCTCTGTCTTCTCTCGGCGCGCGATTCCTCACGGCGGTGTTGTGTGGTGGACGCGCGTGTCTCGTTTTGGGGGTTTCGGTTCGGTGACGGGTTTGAGCGTATGTGATGGCGGATGGTGGTGACGCGGTGAAGTGGTTTTGTGGAAGGGTTATGTTTAACCGCGGATGCGCGACGGTGGCTGAGTGGGTGTTCTTGGATGATTTGCGGTGAAGGGTTTTAAGGGTGGCTGGGGTTGAGTTTGATAGATTTCTTCGATTTCGTTTTCATGTGTTTGTTCCTCTCATCTCAGACTCTTTGTTTCTTTCGATTTAGTTTCGATGCTTCCCAGTTTTCCGTTTTCGTCACCCATCTCATTGAGTTTTTTGGATTTGTTTCTCTCTATTTCAGGTTTAATGAAAGGTTATTGTTGTCTGTGATTTTGGAAAAAGGTTTTTGGTGACAGTGATTTCACGGAGGTTTGCGTTTTTCTTGGGCTGGTGGTTGGGTTTGATTGAAGGGAAGTGAAGGTTTTTTAGAAAAACAAAGGTTTTCACAGTGTTTCTGTTTCTGTTATTTTTTGATGAAGGGATTGAAAAAGGGTGGCTTGACACTTGGTTCCGCTTTATGTTATGGACTCAGTGTTTACAATGTTCTGCAATATGAAAGGTTTATGCTTTTTTGGGGAGAATTAAATGGTGGTGATGATGAAAGATTCTAAACGAGAAAAGAAAATGGTGAGGCGGTTCAGGGATGGGTGTTGCTGACGGATTATAGGAGGAGGGTTTTGGCTCAGGTGTGTGTTTGGACGGTGTTTTGGCCAGTGGTTTATGGATGAAGAGTTGTGCGTTTTCGTCTGGCTATTCTGTTGGAGGTTTGTGATTCATCATTTTTTTATGAGCTTTGTTTGGAAGGGATGGAAATGTTGTGTTAATTGCAGTTTTTTATTTGAAGGGGTTGATGGAGGTTTGGTTTTATTGTTTGAGAATCTGAAGAAAGAAAGAAAATGTAGGTGGAGCTTGGTGTGTTTGTGAATATTTTTGCAGAATTTTTTTTAAGTTTCCTCCCCCTTTTGCAGCATGAAAACGGTTGTATTTATTTATAAAAAAAAGAGAGGGTGAATTAGGGATTTTGAGCTGAGTTTTGGATAATAACAAAAATGATGATGCTGCAAAATGGTGGACGCGGATTATACACTCGCGGAAGGGAGGTAGTGCGTATTGATTTTGGTGGGCCATGAGAGGCAGCCTATGCCAGGCTGGTGGAACTTCCTTGAGGAAGATATTTTGTCTAAAAAAAGATGCCTTATGTTTATTAAAAGGAGAAATAGTGATGGACTTAATTTGATATACAAATTGAATAATAATAATAATAATAATAATAATAATAAAAACAAAAATAATAATAAAGACGTAATACTAAGAAATATAATAATGATGATAATAAAATTTATAAAAATAATATAGAATAATAATAGAAATGGTAGAAATAAAAAAAAATAATAATAAAAGTAATAATAATAAAAAATGATAGAAATAATGAAACAAAATAACAATAACAAAAATTATAACAAAATAAAATGAATTAATGATAATTAGTGGAAAATGGATAGTGGTCATAAATAAATTGGGTCCCCGTCGATTGTACCACTATGTGGCCTAATAAGCCTGAAACAAACTTCCAACCGAAAAGATTGACCTAACTAAAACATATATATATATTTTTTGAAATTTCTGAATGAAAGTTAATATGCGGCTAGGACAAATTTGGGGTATGACACCGTGCAAGGTATAGAGCTTGATTACAAGAGAGAAAAAAACATAAAACCACTACTCTTCAGGCTGAGTGTCAGAGATGAATGCTTCGGCCGACCAGTTGTTGAGTTGCGTCCCTGGAACACAAGGCCATATCCATTTCTCCAATTCGCAGTCACTGTCGATTGTTTCTTCCTGCGTGCCACAAACATTACTGGGGTCAAACCATCCCGCACTATTGAAGGTAATTGGGCCTTTCCGACCTCTATCATACTACCCTGATGTTGACTGACCAGGCTGGTAGCCAACTCCGAACATGTCTTTCTTCTATGGGACCTTGATCATTTTGCCCCAGCCGTCCTTTGCACCTGACTCTACCACCTTTAAGGCTTGCTTATTGGAGGTTATGGAAGTTCCTCTCTTTGGGTCTTTTGGTACAGCAGCTGACGATGATGCGTTCTCAGATTTGATGGGCTCAAAATCTTGGCAGGGAGTCTCAACGATTTCTCCATCCATTTCCACATATTTGAACGAGGCTAGGTGGTTGATGATCATGTCTTCTTCTCCGCATACATTCACAATCTTCCCTTCCCATTCAAATTTGAGCTTTTGATGCAAGGTAGAGGATACTGCCCCTGATGAATGTATCCACGGCCGCCCAACAAGCAGTTATAGGCCAGTTGGATATCCATCACGTAAAAAGTAGCGTTGAAGACTTGTTTCCACCTCTCAGAACACTGACCTCCTCAAGCCATCGAATGCCCGGACGACCAAGTCACTTGGCCTAAGCACAACCCCAACATAATTCAACTTCATGAGGGCTTTCTTGGGAAGTACATTTAATGACGACCCTGTGTCAACCAGCACATGAGAGAGCACAACCCCCTTGTATTCCATGGAAATGTGCAAGGCGCGGTTGTGACTGCAACCCTCAGATGTTAAGTCCATATCCGTGAATCCCAAGCCATGGCTAGAGTTTACACCCGACACTACTGTCTCCAATTGATTTACGGATATATCCTACGGCTCATACGCTTTGTTCAGAATCTTCAATAGGGCTTTCCTATGCGAATCCGAACACATCAATAAGGATAAGATCGAGATCTTAGAGGGAGTCTGATGTAAGTGATCCACAATCTTGTAGTCACTTTTCTTGATAATCCTCAAGAACTCTTATGCATCTTTATCAAAAGTAATGTCAGGATCCGTCACCGGCGCGGGTGCATCATTGGTCATGGGCTGCTTGCCCTTGGCTTTAGCCTGAGCCTCAACATTGTCCTTTGGCGGTACCACATTGATTCTCAGTGTTTCAAGAGCGAACAATCTGCCACTTCTGGTGAACCCTCCGACCCCTACATTCTCGACTTGGTATGAAGATGAACTAGATGCAATAAGGTTTTGTTTTTTACCATTGTAATAGACCTCTCCCCCATAGTTCCAAGGGATCTCTTTATCACTCTGGTACGGGACGGGTACCGAAGTTGTAATGGTTATTGGAGCCACTCGTGCCAGTGCGAGAACTTGTGCCAGATTGTAAAAAATTGTCACAGTTGACACTTCATCTTCTCTAGCAATCTTATCAAACTGTATGTTTCCTTTGTCCATCATCTTCTGTATACCCGACCTCAATCGAGCACAACCATCAATGGAGTTAGCACAATCTAAGAAATTCTTTTCACAGCCTGGAAAGATGCTCTTCTCAGCCAAGCAAGCTTTTACAACCAACAACGAAGTTTTCAGGTCCCTAATATCAGATACCAAGTTCATACATTCACCACTATCGACAGCCCCAATAGTCCTTCCATGATCAGTTATGGGATTCTGTATCACATTTGGAGTTGGAGCAAAGTTAATCGCTTTGGAGTCTATTAGGTTTTGGACGACATGCTTTAGAGCCTAGCAGTGCTCGGTACTATGACCAGGAGCCCCAGAATGGAACTCACAACGGGCATTAGCATCATAGCCTACTGGGAGCTGGCCTAATTTCTGAGGTTGCATGGTTCTCAACTGGACCATCTGGAGTTGAAGGAGATTCTGCAGTAGCTGAGAATACGACATTGGAGGCGCCTTAAAATGCATATCCTTTGCTCTGGGAGGATAGTAAGGACGGGGAGACCTCTGCTGTTAATAACCCTGTTAGCACTGCTGTTGAAGTTGTTGAACCTGTTGATGGTTGGCAGAAGCGGTAATGGTAACGGAAGTTGCATAAGCGTTTCAATTCCCTTTCTTCTTTTGAGCATAAACAACCCCAGCTTCTCCTTCCTTTCTTTTTATGAAAGGCTTCTTAGCTCCGGAGATTGACGCTCCGCTGACCTGAATTTTTCTTTGTTTCATCCAGCTTTCTATTCTTTCACCTGTCAGAATGATATCAGAAAATCCGCTGGCGGAACAGCCAAACAATCTCTCCATGAATTGCCCCGGGAGGGTATCTGTAACACGATGGGAGAACTGACTTGGTGTTTTTGTTTGACAAAAACATGCGCGGATAGCAAGAGTCACCACCGACTTTTATTTTATCCAATAGGAAAGGGTATAAAGAATAGGAAATACCTTCTTTTTTTAAATTTGAGTTCGGGGGGTAGGTTATATAAAGAGAAGGTGTTAGCACCCTTTATATCCATGGTTATCCATGGGCTCTTAGTTACTTTGCTCACTTATTTGTTTGAAAAGTGTGAAGTGTATGTTTAAAAATTTTCATAAGTCTTTTTAATGATCCTCGTATGAATGTATACAAAGCTTTGAGTTTGAAAATTTTTGAAAGTAGGGTGTGAAAAAGAATTTTGAAAGAGTGAGCAAGTGATTAAGTGCTACCTACCCTAAGTTGGTATGTCATGTTTTTTTATTTCCTTTTAAGGATAAGAATGTCCTTACTATTAAGGAGTAAGTAGTCATTACCTTAGATTTATTTAAGGGACGGGCATAGGGTCATCGTATGGTCAATGAAGGCAACTTATAGGGGCGTCTTTAGCAATTCGTAGGGACTATCATCATTTATTCAGTAGGGTCACCGAGGGACAAGATCATTTATCCTGTAGGCAACTTCGAAGGGACTATGATCTTATGAGCTTTGAAGGGACTTGATGATTCATTTTGTAGCTATATTTGCTTAAGACGTCCCACGTTCGAGTGACTTAACCATATTAAGGCAACCAAGAGGGGTAACCCTAGAAAGTGCAGACGACGATCGTAGAACGATCGACTTACGTGTGTGAGTGTTATTTTCAATATTTATCTTATTATTAATTTTCTAAGTCCAGATTTTCAATTAAATCTTTTGCACGCCCTATATTACTAACCACACGATTAATATAAAATAAATGGCAGAAATAAAAGGCAGAAGGTAAATGTCCTACGCTATTACAAAGCTTTGGGGCAGTTACATAATCATAAGGCGAAAAAATAAAACCTAAACTATTACAAATGTGAAACGGTTACATAATAACATAAGCAATAAATGAATAACATAAAAATGAGTTAGAGGAAGACAGTTGAAGGTTTACAAAAAATCAGGGTTAAGGTTTAAAAACATATTTAAGGTTAGAAACTGTTTTTGGGTTTATGAAAATTTTAGGTTTATGAAAAATATTAGGGTTTAATAAAAATAATTTTTATAATTTTAAAAGAAAGAAATTTATATATTAAAATAACCTAACACTTAAATAAATTTAAGGAAAATAAATTATGAAAACAAATTTAAAAAAAAATTAAGGGTTGATTAATGTTTTGAAAAAGGTTTAAGGTTTTAATTAGGGTTAACTATGGTTAAAAGAATAAATTAAGTTATTAATTAAAAATAAAAGAGTTAAGGAAAAAAAAACCAAAATGTTTAAGGGGAGGATTGAACCCTTGACCCTCCACTCCAAGCTTCAGCCTCTTGCACTAGGCTGTTGGCGCTCCTGGGAAATAACATGGAAAACACATATTATATAATAAGAAATCTATATAAAATGTAAATAAAAAAAGTGTCATAGGCTGGGTTTGAACCCACGCCCTATGACTCTTTGAAAGATTCCTTGACCACCAGACTAACACATGTGTTTGTGAACATATATATAAACTAATTATTATATAATAAATTAAATGATAACGAAACATTTAAAAAAAAAAAAGGGTTGAAGTTGGGTTCGAACCTAGGACCTCAACATTACCAAGTGCGCGCCTCACCACCAAGCCCGCCATGCCAATCTGTTCAAATAATACCAAGAATAAATAAAATATAAAACTAATTTTTGAATCCTTCAGCACGCGCCAAAACCAGTCATCTTCTTCTTCTAGCCTGCGAAATTTCCTGCAAAATTAGCTGGGAAATTTGTTGCGGATTTTATTCGTAGGTAACCTGCAAACATTCAAAACCTTTGAAAACAACATGATTTGTCCAAATTAATTGTTCCAAATTATCAACCAAGCTTCATATAATAAAAATAAGTCATTTAAAAGCTTTGATATGGGCTAAATCGTGAAACCCCAAAATAGAGTTCAAAACCCTAACTATGGCGGATCTCCCTTCTTGAACCTAACATTAAATCAAACTATCCAGAAAGCATCCTTGCATCATAATAAACACAAACCAAACATCAAATTCAATTTATAACCAACACATATATGAAATCGCGAAAATACATAAACAAGAAAAAATGAGATTCGATTTCATCCATTCATGAGGTTTTGCAATGCATATGATGATTGAGATAAATTCTAATATCCCTCAGGAGTGCATTGGAACCTTCAGAATGTGTTGAAGAGGCCTTGAATTGGGAAACCGAAAATTGGATTTTTTTTCTTAAAAAAATGTTTTGAATGCTCTCTCCCTTGCCTCCAAAACCGTCCCCTTGTTATTATGCCCTATTATGTACTTATAGGGAAGTAATTTAGGTCAGAAAGATGAGCCTTAATACTATGGATTTGTGTTGATTGATTGTGAAGAAACCTCTTTACCAATTTTTTCAAAAACATTCAATATATCCATACCATGATGGTTTTGTACGAATTTGGAGTGTATCAATCACCTTTATATGTCATATATTTGATCCCAAAACAAATATTGGATCAAATATTTGATTTTCACAATTTATTTCAATTTAATTTGAATTTTAATAACTAAAATCCAAAATAATATTAAAAAAATGATAAAAATCAGAATAATTGGCCATTGGGGTCATGCATGACCTCATCCTTAAGTTTGGGTTACAATATCATGGACCCATTTGAAAAAATCTTGAGTTTAGACCCTTTTTGCTTCATATACCTCTTGAAAATTTCTCAAATTTGACAATGCATAATTTCCTCAATTTTAATGCCATGAAGGTGTTCTAGGACTTTTTAAAAAGCTTAGAGTGTCCTCTAATAAACCCTTTTGGTCCCATGTCCATATAATTTACCATTTTCAAATTATGAGCTTTGGAAAAAGTTGACTTTTTATTGACTTTCCAAAAAGACCTATAATGTTTTGGCTCATACCTTTCAAATGGAGCATTTTTGGACTTGGCTTGTGAGACACAAAGTTGTAGAGGATTGAATTTTATTCAAAATGAGATTTGGATGGGAAATTTTTGATGAAGTATGTGAAAGTTATGACTGGTCAAAGTTCAGTTGACTTTTACTATGAAAACCCTAATTTAGCAACTTCTGATTCTTGATGATTCTGAGGTTTCCTTGATGAATCATGATCAACCTTTGATCAAATGATGAATTTAACCTCATAATCTTGATGTTGAACAAAAATATTGAAGTTTGACTTTGAGTTGACCACAGTTGACCTCAGTTGACTTTCTAACCAAGTTACTTGATTTTCAATCATCTGAGCATCTGATTGACCAAACTTATAGTGAAAGCTTTGAAACTTGACATGAGGATTATTTAAGGTATATAGGATGTTATCAAGTCCACTTGAGGATTTGGAAGTCCATTTTTCTTGGGGAAACTCAAAACCCTAGTTCTAAGATCCATTGTTCAAGAGGAGGCTTTGTCTGGTGAAACCTTCAATCCTTTTGACCAATTGAAAATCTTGTGACTATTAAGAGACCTCTTGAGACACATGGCCTTGAATTTGAGAGAGAAAATTTTGGGGTAAAACAGTATCCATAAAGAGATCTACCATCTCCCTTTCCAGCAAGGGCGGTTGGACTCTAGCAGCAACCTCGCGCCATCTCTGCGCGTAGTCTTTAAAACTCTCTGAAATCTTTTGAGACAAGCTCTGAAGCTGAGTTCGGCTGGGAGCCATGTCAATATTATACTAATATTGCTTGAGAAAGGCTTCCCCAATCTCCTTCCAGTTACGAACAAAGTTCTTCTACAACTTCATATACCACTCCAGTGAGCCCTCAGACATGCTGTCTTGGAAGTAATACATCCAAAGCTTCTCGTCCTAGGTATGTGCATCGATTTTGCGGTAGAAGGCCTGCAAATGCATTTTCGGGAAAGATCTCCCACTGTACTTGTCGAAAAAAGGAGGTCTGAACTTTGGAGGGATGACCACTCCTGAAACCAGCCCCATGTCAACAACGTCAATGCCAAGGGTGTCTCTGCATTCCAGAGCCCTTACCTTCTCGGCAAGCATTTGGAAGTCTTAGTTATTGGCCCCAATACTAAATCCCATATCTTCATTGAGAAAAGTGAACTGATCCTCCTGTCGGTCTGTTACGCGAACAGGAATTGGACCACCGCCTTCAGGAGTAGGAGGCTTATTCTCCATTGGTGGAATGACAGTGTTATTGATCGGATTGCCTTGGGCTTCCAAGGTGACCACTAGAGGATCAATTTGCGGGGGATTAAGCCTCTACATAGCAGTCCTCATCTCTTGCTGCCCCTGAACTATACCCATGCATCACTGCCATGAACTCCCCCATCTGAGTGTGAAGCTCGTTCAACTTGGTTTGTATTGTATTCATGATTTGGCTCTGATTTTGGCGAGTAGTGTACCAGTGCGTATGGAGATCATGCCTGAGAGGACGAGTCTTGGTGGCTCTCGAAATCCTGCCTGAATAAACAGATAAGTTAAGGAACTCAGACAACCTGCAAAAGAAAACAAGAATATAAATGATATGCATGCAATGTTGTGTTCTTATCATTCTCAAGGTTTTCTACATTCCCAATTCCGGTATTTTAAGAATTTAAACAGCCTTTTCAGATAATGGGGGGAAGAAGACTCCACATGCTACGCAGATAAGATGATAGTTGTGGCGAACTGGTGCTTAGTAAAGCAAAGCAAAGAGGAATCCCACAACAGGCCTGTGGGTAATCCATATATAAGAATACGAAACTAAACCCTAGGAAGCTCCATGTCTTGCAACCTCCAGCTAAGGTGCATGACTGCTTGGAACAGCTGGGCAATGTTCGGATGACTCGGCTCCTGGATGAGCTTCTGGATGATAATGTCCCTCAGGTCAAAGGAAGCGTGCAACTCATTGATATGTTGTAGGAATACTTCCTCCTTTTTCGTGTTAGGACTCGGTTCAATCTTGATCTTCTTGACATTGGCCCGAAGCTTCAACTCTTCTAACTCCTTCTGGATGCTGGCTGTCTTTTGAAGGTGGTCTCTTTGTTGCTCGTGGGCTTTCTGGAGTTGCTCTCCTTGCTCAACCAAAGAATTTTAAAGGCCTTTGATCTTTAGCTTGTACTCGATATCCACCTCTTTCTGTTCTCTCAGATGGTTTTCCCACTTCTCATGCCAAAGGGTCACTGTTTTGTTAGCTTCATCCAAGGCTTTCTTATCCTTTTGGCGCTTACCTGCCCTGTGGATCTTAGTTAAACCCCTCTTCCTAAAGTATATCTCTCATTCTTCGAAGTCTTACTGCTTGAGTCTGACCATCTCATCAACTTGATAAGCTCTCTCTTCTAGCTTCTGGTTCTGAATCTTCAGCTTTTGACATGAATTATTAGCCTCCTGATTTTCAGCCCTGAGTTGTTTGACCAAAGTTTCTAACTTCTGGTAGTCTTTAAAAGGTACAGTTGCAGGAGGTGGATCTGGTGGAAAGAAAGGGATTAGGGATACCTGGGCTTTCTCCCTTATCCAAGCTTCAAACTCGGGAAACATCTGGTTGTTGCTTCTATCCAAGCATGATATTCCTTTCCTTCTGGTCAATTTCCAGGAGCCTGCGACTTTCCTAACCAACGGGAGATTATCTTTTGCCGAGAAATAGAAAGTCTAGAACAAATCTGATTCATCGGGGACCTCTTTGAGAGCGTACCCCAATTGTCTTATTAAGAGAATGGGGTTGTAGTTGATACCCCTGATATCCCTAATAAAGGCACATTGAGATAGTTTCCGCAGCTAGTGATGAAGTTCTTCCCTTTCAGCCTCAAAGTAAACCATCGAATGTCTCTGGCAGATAGCCTACTCAGTTTCTGGGCCCAAATAGTATTGGGATCGGTGAAGACCTAAATGGTAGGTATGTGCCTCATAAACCACCTGTAGAAGAGCGGGGCACAACACTTGACCAAGCCACCTTGTCTTTTCTAATTCTTGTAATGTACTGAATAATAGAGGTCACCCAGGAGAGTGGGTACCAGATTCTTTAGAACAAACAGATGAATGGCGTTGATATCCACGAACTTGTCCATATCAGCAAACACGATGATCCCATATATGGACAATGCTAGGATGGCGCAAACTGAATCCCACTGATTTGTCATAGCAAGCTCTCTAGCTCTTCTAGCCAGAAACTCTAGAGAGAAACCAAGCACTCCAGATTTGGTAGCAATCAAATTGTCAGAAACTTCAGATGAGCTCAAATAAAAAGCTTTGGCGATGTCAGAATGAGTTGGTCTGGTCATTTCTGAGTTGAAGGGAATCTGATCTTGAATTGGCACTCCCAGAATCTCAGCATACTCTTCAAGTAGAGGGCCTAACTGGAAGTCGTGAAAGGTGAAACACCTAAGCTGAGGGTCATAGTACTGCAGTAAGGTATGAATGGTGCTCCTTTGAGAACTGTCCAGATTGAACACCAAATCCAAAATATCACCATATTTCCCTTTGAAGTATCCCAGCTGACCCGGGGTAATAAGAGACACCACCTGGTTAAGCATATCCACTTTGATCTCGAAGAATTTGTAGTGCACAGTTCTTTTTCTGACGTCTTCCATTCTGAAGTAGTAATAACCGGGAATCGGGAGTAATATAAACCCTGAGAATGAAATAGAACATAATGATTAATGATGTCATGATGCTTATGCAATGCAAGGCATGTGACTGGTGACATGTTTGTGATGTGTCAGGCATAAAATCATGTGTTTGTGCAAGGTCACAATCATAGTAACAACTCTTCCGAATAAGAATCTCGGGTCTCGGAACCAAGAAACCAAATGATCAAATCATAATACTGAACAATACTGGCGAGGTGGGTATGTTGGAGGTTTCAGGGTTCCTGCAAACCTGTAAACCCCTTCCATCTCACGGATGTGCTACTCAAGTTAACATCACAAACTCTCAAAGCTGAATAGCAATAATATGTTCACCATCTTCGAGAAATGCTCATGACTAAATCAGGGAATCGGTTTGGCATTATGTACTACTCAGGAAGGTCTCAATTGAGTCCAAGGAAACAAGCATCCCTCATAAGTCCCCAGCTTCAAGCACTGAATCGAGAAAAAATAGTACATTCAGCCCTTGGGATACAGTACTATCGTCATATGAACAATTTTGCTTTAACTGGATTCCTATGAGAGAAACAGGCCATCCTATGCGAGTTCCCAGTGGACCCTCGGATGCGAGTGGGTTTGCCAACAAATGTGGTCTGCCACTGTCATCACTAGAGATGAGTGTTTCCATAAAGTTCCTCAATGATTGGCCCCCAGCTGCACATAATTATCAAGGTCGTACCCTGAAGTGAGGCAAAACCCCCACACAGGATAGTTCCGAGATGGTCGCAACTTGGGTGTGGAACACATCGTCACTCATCATGTAACCATGCGAGTATAACATGTCCATGCTAATCCTATGGTGCACTCAAGCCGGGTGTTTGGCTTATCTCATAGTAACTCCCATCCCACAGAAAAAATGGAAACCAGTACAATCCAGACAGTCCAGTATATGATGCATGTGAAAAAAAATACTGAAAGTAGTAAATAAATGATGTAAAGTGAAAAAACTATAAATGACAAACAATAAATAAACACACAACAGCACACATATAAACACCCAATGAAACGAAAACAAACAGGCGATAAGATTGAATCTCAAAGGGGAAACCAGAGATTCTGGGTTCTGTCCCCAACAGAGTCGCTAGTTGTAGCTCCCGGGATTTTCATCCTAGTACAAACGCGAAAGTGGTGCAGAAAAGGTAGAGTCGCCAGCCATACATTTTTAGCCCGAAGGAACGAGAAAGGTAATGCTGCACAAACCTAAGGAAGAAGGAAATGACAAGGTCCTACGAACCAAAGATCTGGGTTCGGGAGTCGGTTACAACCTGGGAAGGTATTATCACTCCAAACCGTCCGCCGTACCCGACGGGATACGCTTGTTTGTTTGTTTCAATGGGTGAGAAATAAGATGTTGTTGAACAAAACCGCTAACTAGAACTGTAACTGAAATGCGGAAGAGAACTGGAAAAGAAAATGGAAAGAAAAGGAAATAATGGGGAAAATGTAGGGAAAATAAAGAATGTGCTCGAACGGGCCCTACCCCGCTGCCTACATACCTCATTGGGAAAATGAGGATCAGAGTCGACGTAGTTCGCCTAACTAAGGCGGGCACCATTTATTTGTGTTTTTTATTCGTTGGAACTGCGTATGTCTATGCTCAGGTGTTGCAGACTCGCCTTGAACGAGTGCGTTTACCGTCTTGCATGCGAGACAAGTCGTCGCGAGTTTGCGTTGAGAGTGAGGGAGATGAGAGAAGAAGTTCCCGAAGGAAAAGACAATTCTTCTTTGTTATTTTGTCTTTTAGAGAAGTATTTTCTGTTTATTGTTTGTGAACCTTCTCATACTAAGACTTATTCATCGTGGTAGATGACTAACACCTCGCCCCGAGACAGGACGTGCATAAGTAACCCACGGCAAAGTCTTGTGTCGTACGAGAAAGATCAACCTTTGTTAGGTGTTTTTTACTTTTCTTTATGAGATGAGAAAGAGAAAGCAAAGCGAACTAAAGGAAAAAAGCATATGGCGAAGACTAAGATCCTAGTGTTATCATGCATGGATGAACCTAGGTTAGTGCGGTTTCTATCCTAATGAGAAGGAAAGGAGAAACAAAAGACAAATAGAATACGACTTACTTCTTAACGAAGTTAAGTTGATTCTAAAGGGGAAATTGGCATGAAGTTATGGGCAAACCTAACAAACACAAGTATGGAAGGTAAGGTAAAATGCACATTGAATGCATAAAGAAGTAAAAGGAATAAGTTGTGAGGAACTTACCTTAACCTCCCTACAAAAAAAAGATTAGTGTTGCATATTATTTAAAATAATAAGGCAAACAAAGTACCAATTAAATCCTAATACGCCTATGACCTAAACTAGACTCAATCCTAAGTCTAAAGGGTACTAAAAACAATGCAAAGCAAAATTCAACAACCTACTACAACTCCTAAATGCATAAACATCAATGAAATGCAATGCACAATGCACACAACTTTTTACAACTCACAATTAGCATGCAAAACATGTGTAAAAAGTGTGAAAATGCAACAATCAACATACATTTTACAGCTACTACACAAACAAACAGCTATGAAATGCAAAAGGAAGATTTGGTTATTTTTTAATAATGCACTACAATGGATGATACAAATAAAAAATTAACATGAATAAATGCAATATGAGCATAGGTCAACATACATGATTGAATTAACATGATAGTTTTCAATGAGGGATTATGAAAGAATGCACCAAATTACACATATGCAACAAGCATGCATTTCACGTATGGTACTGTAAGCTCATAATTTCGACATGTTGAAATTTGGAGCTTGAGGCCATCTCTGTCGAAGAATGATGAAAGAAAAGGAAGTCAAGAGATGCTGACAAGGTTAAAAGCTCCAATGCTTCGACAAAAGGGCAAATAGTATTCTGGCAGGATAAGTTTGGAAAGTTGTTTGTAGCTAAGTATTTGACAGAATAAGGTTGTCTTTCGACATTTCGACAGAGAAGAGTTGTTTTGACAGAAGCATTATTTGGCAGATTTTGAAAGGGGTTGTTTTCTTCTTTAAAGGCTTCGACAGATTGAAGAGGTGCAAGGGTTCGTCACCAAATAAGGGAATTCGAATTCAAAAAGTTGTAACCTTTTGACAGTTGGACACATGGAGGTTTCAGGGGAAGAAGTTGCATGCAGGCTGACACTTGTCATTTATTTATGATTTTTCCGTTCTAGGCAGTTACTTTATTTGTGTATAAATAGAATAGTTTGTGTTTAGAATAGGTGTGTGAAAACTGATACAAAAATTCCTGTAAATACTCTAAGTACCCAGTGTGAGAGAAAATGAGTTTGATATTTGGAACCATGTACGTTTGAACACCATTTATCCTTTAAGTTATTTAAATTTTCAATTTATTCATCAAGTTTATTTCATTTTTAAGCTTTATTTACTTTTCTGCAAGTTATAGCTTTCGACAGTTCTTCTTACTTTTGTTTAAAAACTTCAACTTTATTTTGTTTTCTAAACTTAAACTTTACTTTACTTTCAAAATCAAAGTTATTAACACTCTGACAGTATTGACAAAACAAACCATAGATCAATCACAAACACTAAGAGTAGTTCGACAGAATAATTGCACATGTGTCCTAGGACTTGTTTGGTTGGTCCTGCAAGTAACCCAGTTTTCTGAGAAATTGGTTAACCAGAGGTTGTTCGCCAGAAATCACCGCGAACAAATTGGCACACCCGGTGGGACTAGTGCAGTTAATAAAATCTAATAGAGAACTTTATTAGAAAAATTGTTCCTTGCTACGTTGTATGATTCTTAGAAGCGGTAAACTAGCCGTAACCGACGTAGAAAGACCAAAGAGAACAAGAGGAAGAAAGATGGCTAACTTGCCAAATGCTTCAAACAATCCTGACGAAACCATTCCAGTTTCCAATCCTATCCCTTCGTCAGGAACAATACCAGTTTCTGGCCCTGTTTTAGAACAGATTAGGCCTCCATTAGGGGATTCAATACCAACGGGTTCAGGGTCCCAGAATGCGCCTAGTTCTTCCACCATGGGACACGCCAGACCCCTTGGAACCCCTCCCCCTGGAGGAAATACCTTCAGACCATATCTGAATTATTCTCAGCCCTTGACCGGGAGGGAACAACCATATGGAATGCCAACTTCAATGATGGCAAGCCTACATAATTCGTCACCATTATTCTCTGATGCTATGGCTCAAATGTCATCACCATTACAGGGATCAGGATATGGTGGAAAAGGGAAATAGAATGAATCAAGTTCCACCAGGTTTCCATATGCCCACAATGACAAACCATTCTGCACAAGTAATTCGTCAACAGATGGATGAAAGCAATCATGATATGGTGCAGGCTTTTACACAACAAATGGGGGAAGTGTTCAATCCTTTAATACAAAACACTACCCAAACAAACCAAATATTGGCAGAACAGATGGCACGCATTGCTGACTTTTTCGGAGTCCCTCAAACACAGCAAAGACTGCAATTGAATCAAAATCCTGCCAATAGGCCTGCAGAAGAGGAACTTACTATAAACCAAAGGCCATTAGGAAACCCTCATGAAAATTCCAGGGGCCAAGAGGTGATAGTTGAACAGCCTAATGTAGAAGATCCCATTCGACAGGAACCAAGAAGAATAATAGTCCAGAGAGACCAAAATGCTGATGAAATATTACAGCAGAGAATGCGTTACAATAACCTGCCTGTCGAAAATAATATTGCCACCATGGTTGAGAGAATAATGGAGCAAAATGGAGTGAACGTGGGATTAAAAAGGCCTAGTTATACTTCCCCCTTGTCTGAATTTGTTTTACAACAAGAATTACCACCAAGGTGGAAAGTCCCCAAATTCACCAAATTCTCAGGGGATACTAGTGAGTCCACCATAGAACACGTAGCGCGTTATTTGATAGAGGCAGGAGAGATTGCTAACAATGAGAACTTAAGGATGAAATATTTCCCAAGTTCTTTGACAAAAAATGCTTTCACTTGGTTTACATCTCTTCCTGCAACTTCAATATTCACATGGGCCCAATTAGAAAGATTGTTCCATGAACAATTCTATATGGGACAGACCAAGATAAGTTTGAAAGAGTTGGCAAGTGTCAAAAGAAAATTTTCTGAACCTATAGATGACTATTTGAATAGGTTTAGATTATTAAAAGCCAGATGCTTTACACAAGTGCCGGAACAAGAACTAGTCGAAATGGCTGCAGGGGGTCTAAACTATTCCATAAGGAAAAAACTGGATACCCAGTACTTTAGAGACGAAGGCACCCCCAACTTATCCAATTTTTCTGTAAATTTCTGTTTTAAAGTTACTGCTGCTTCGCCTATGGTTCGACGAAGATCACTGGGCCTGTAAATAGTTTCAAAGTACTTTTGAAACTTTTGAATTTCTTTGATATGTTTATCTGTACCTTTTTTCTTCTTATCCTGCACAAAAGTAAAAGCGTTCGTCAGGAGAGTGGTGAAGGTTGCTACATCAAAGAATTTGTTAATATAATATTCCTTCCACCAAACGTCGAAGTCTTCAGTGCATAGGAAGCTTGGTCGAAAGATGGTGGGGTAAACTTCCAAAGATGAGTCGAAGAATTTGTTGTATAACTCTAAACTTCTGTCGAAGCTTTGAAATGAGTTATAGAATATAATAGAGCCTTTCTTGTGATAAATGGGCTTCGTCTTCATCTGTATTAGCCCAAATTGTCTAGCCACCAGGTTGGGTTGGTAGACAATGAGAGACACTTTAGTGTTATTGAGACTGTGGTGGGAGAAAAGGTGCCTTGGCATAAGGAAAGCCTCCCAAATGGATATATAAGAGTCTTCTTCTTTCTGGTTCTCCACTGGGAGTTGTCTAGTAAACCATCTGGGACCCACATTTCTGTTGGCAAATGGTGCCATGGAAGGAGTGAACTTATAACGTTTGGCGAACATCATTATGTAACTGGTGAATGCTTGTCGAATACCTATGTTGTCATCAGTAGGGTTCAGTTGGACTAATCTAGGCCATTCGACGCGCCTTTCTTTCACCTCTTCTTCGTCAACTGGCATTTTGACAGGGATGCAAGCTTCGAAGGTTGCGTTCAACCACAATTGTAGGAGCCAGAAGGGGCCTGTGAGACTAATATTGCCTTTGTCTTTAAGGGTTTTTAGATTACTCACACTCTCACTCAAGGATTCATAGAGGTTTGCCAAAAGCAACTCACTCAGGCAGAATGCAACTCCATTATGAAGTTGATTAGCCATAATAATATAACTTCTGGCAACCTGGAGTGACCTAGTGCAGAAGACAAATTTAGCTAACCACAGAGTAAGGAAAGCAATGTGCTCTCTGTCAGAGACTTCCTCATTGTCTTCGCCTTGGTGATGAGTAATAAAAACAGAATATCCAGCATGCTTGGTGTCGAAGCCTATGGGGTCTTTGTTTAAATGTTCAGGGTTAAAAATTTCTCCTAAAGGACTGAGGCCAGTAATGGCTGCTATGTCGAAAAGGGTAGGAGTAACCATACCACAGGGTAAATGGAAAGTGTTGTAAGTACTATCCCAGAAGTACAAAGAGGCCAGCAGCATGTTCTGGCAATAGCGTGGACCTTCCTTCGCCAGAAAACAAATTCAGAAAAGGAATCATGTATTTTGTGATTTCCATTTCCACCATATCCTGATCCCTGTAATGGTGACACATCTGTAGGCCTTCATCATGTATTTTGTGATAGCCAACAGACTCCTCAAGAGATTCGACAGTGTGGTTTTTAGACACATTCCTAGATTAGAAAATCAGGAAGCAAACGACCTGGCTCAACTGGCCTCAGGCTATAAAGTGTCGAAGGAAAATCTGATGAAAGTTGTCGAAGTAAGAGGAAAAGTTTTATCCACCAGACTGTCCCCATCTGATCTGGAGACCATAAGATTGGGATATGGTGATGAAGAAAACTTTGAGATTTTTAATGTAGATGATCCAGGGGTAGGATATTGGAGAAAACCTATCAAAGATTATTTACAAAATCCAAACCAAACAGTCGAAAGAAAGATAAAGTATAGAGCTATAAGTTATGTGCTCTTTGGAAATGAATTGTTTAAAAAGACTGCAGAGGGAGTTCTACTAAAGTGCCTAGGAGAGACTGAAGCTTATATAGCTTTGTCGAATGTGCATAGTGGTGCATGTGGTGCACACCAGGCAGGGCACAAGATGAAATGGTTACTATTTCGACAAGGGATGTATTGGCCAACAATGTTGAAAGATTGTGTCGAATTTGCAAAGGGTTGTCAAGAATGTCAAATTCATGCAGGCATACCTCATGTGCCAGCAAATGAGTTACATTCCATTATAAAGCCTTGGCCATTCAGAGGTTGGGCTTTAGATTTGATTGGTGAAATTCGACCAGCCTCTTCAAAAGGGCAGAAGTACATTTTAGTTGGGGTAGATTACTTCACTAAGTGGATTGAAGCCATACCATTGACGAATGTAGATCAGGAAGCAGTCATAGACTTCATCCAGAAACATATAATGTATAGATTTGGAATACCAGAGACTATAACCACTGATCAAGGATCTGTGTTTACTGGAAGAAATATGCAAGCATTTGCAAAAGAGACAGGTTTTAAGTTGCTAACTTCGACACCTTATTATGCCCAAGCAAATGGTCAGGTCGAAGCAGCCAACAAAGTAGTGATAAATCTGATAAAGAAGCACGTGGGTAAAAAACCTAGAAATTGGCACAAGACTCTGGATCAAATCCTTTGGGCTTGTCGAACGTCTCCTAAGGAGGCAACTAATTCTACCCCATTTAAATTAACCTACGGACATGATGCAGTATTGCCAGTCGAAATTTGTTTACAGTCAATACGAATTCAAAGGCATCATGAGATTCCATCTGAAATTTATTGGAGTATGATGATGGATGAGTTGGTTGATTTAGATGAAGAAAGGTTACATGCTTTAGAATTAATAAGAAGGCAGAAAGAAAGAGTCAAAAAGTTTTACAATAAGAAAGTAAAATTTAAAGCCTTTTTAGTAGATGATTTAGTTTGGAAAGTAATTTTGCCCATGGAAAAGAAAGATAGATTGCTGGGAAAATGGTCCCCTAAATGGGAAGGGCCTTTCAAAATTCTAAGAGTTTTTTCGAATGGAGCATATGAAGTCGAAGAAATAGAAAAAGACAGGAGAGTGCTGAAAATAAATGGCAAGTACTTGAAAAAGTATAAACCAACATTGCAAGAAATAAAAATAGGAACAAAATGAAATTGCAAATAAAAGCTTGTCTTCGCCAAACAGATGGCGTAAAATAACATTACATATGAAATTGCTAAAAAGAAAAATTCTTAAAACAATAAAATTTCCTATTGTCTATTACAAACTACTGTCGAAGGAAGGCTGCTTTGAGTTCGTCAAATTTCTTCTTCTGAAGCTGAATTCGACTCTCGCAGAGACTCTTACTAACAGTCAGTTCGTCAATCTCCCTGTGAAGTTGTTGGGATGATTCTGCATGTTGGAGCCCTTTTTGAAGTTCACTGTCGATTTCCTCTTGGTTGGGCTGTTGGAGGGTGGCCTGGCGTTCCTGCTCTTGGAGGATTTTCTTTTGAAGATCAGCAATCTGAGCCTGATAAGCTTGAATGTTGTTTTCACACTCAGCAGCAGCTTTGGTGTATCCGTCAGAAAGCTTGTTCAGTTCTAAAATTTTGTCTGTCGAAGAAGCTACGATATTCCATTCTGAAACTTGTTCTTCAGATTTGGCTGTAATGTTCTGAGAAAATTCCTTCTGACGAACCAAGTCAGCACTCACAGAATCAATCATTGACATCAGGTCCATCACCAGGCGGCTCTCTTCAGTCGAAGCCTCCAGCAAATTGGCTCGTTTCAGGAGTTTCTTTAAATCATACTGGGCAGAAGGATTTTCAGCCAGGGTCTCAAACAGGTCCACCCCAAGGATTTTTGCTTTGATTTCATCCATGATGACACTGATGGGTTGAATGTCAGAAGTGGCCCCTGAAGCTGTCGAACCGCTGTGGGAAGAGTCTTGGAAGTTGTACCTGGAATTGAGTAGAGCTTTTAAATATTCCAAAGGCTTTCTAACTTTCAAGCTTTCAATTTCCTCGTGTGATAAGCTTGTCGAACCAGTACCCAAAGGGGTTTCTGTAGGAACTTCTGATGGAGTAGGAACATTTTGGGAAGTTCCTCCAAGGCTCAAGTTGGTTTCTGGTTGATTCGACAGATCAACCTCTTCTTCGACAATTTCTTTGTCAGCCTCTGTGGTATCAGTTGGCTCTTGAGCTTGTACATCCTGGCCAAGAGCATCTTCGTCAATTCCTGTTGCAGCAGTTGGTCCTTGAGTTGGTGCATCCTGGTCTGGGCGAAAGGGAGAATTATTGCCAGAAGATTCAGAGTCACTAATGTTGAATTCGTCCAAAGTTTGAGGTCCATAGACACCTGCATCTGGGGTGGCGTCTTCTTGAAGCCTTTCAGCCAGAGTCTTCTCAGAGTCAGAAGGAATAACTTCTTCTTGGACTTTAGAAGTCTCTTCGACATCAATAACAACCTAAAGAGAGCATAAAAGGGAAGTATAAGATAAGAATATATGCAGTCAAGACTAGGAATGTTGTCAGTCGAAAATAAATACCTGAGGGATCTCAGTGTGAATACTTGAGTCCCCACTTCTTTCACTCCTTGAGGGAATTTTGTTGGTTGGACTGGCAGGGGGAGTTCGTCTGTGAACTATGGATCTTTGGGATGCCACTGTTTTTATTTTCAGACCTTTGTTTCTTTTCAGAGGTTGAGGTTCAGGAGATTCATCCTCAGACTCTTCGACACTCATCTCCTTTTCTTCTTGTTTTCTTTTCTTGGCTGGTGTACGAGTTACCTGCAGTGAAAAAAGAAGAGGTATTCAGTATAAAGGAATATTGAGATACATAAATAAGGAGGTGTTTTCTAGTTGTCGAAACCTTTTTGGCAGTTATGGGAGATTTTTCGACTGTCTTGGAGGAGGTTCCTTCGCCAGCAGTTTTCTTGACAATTCTAACAGCTGAAAGAGAAAGAATTGCATGAACATTGATATTAAAATAAAAGGAGTTAGAGATAAGAAGAAGAATGTAATTTCTTCGACACCTTCAAGAATGGGTTCTTCCACACTAATATGTTCTATCCCAACATGAAGGTGCCCAGTGAAGTTGCCCAAGTAATACTTCGTCGGAACCACACGTTCGGCAAGTTTCTTGCTGGATTCGCGAAGCAGTTTTAAATCAGATCCACATACAACCCAATCTGGAAATGGAGGACACAAAGCCACGCCAAATTCTGCATAAGGGAGTGGAGGGAATTTTGGAGGAAAAGTGGTGAATGCAAAATTGTAACGTGCATGTGGTGGGAGAGACGAAGGCACCCCCAACTTATCCAATTTTTCTGTAAATTTCTGTTTTAAAGTTACTGCTGCTTCGCCTATGGTTCGACGAAGATCACTGGGCCTGTAAATAGTTTCAAAGTACTTTTGAAACTTTTGAATTTCTTTGATATGTTTATCTGTACCTTTTTTCTTCTTATCCTTCACAAAAGTAAAAGCGTTCGTCAGGAGAGTGGTGAAGGTTGCTACATCAAAGAATTTGTTAATATAATATTCCTTCCACCAAACGTCGAAGTCTTCAGTGCATAGGAAGCTTGGTCGAAAGATGGTGGGGTAAACTTCCAAAGATGAGTCGAAGAATTTGTTGTATAACTCTAAACTTCTGTCGAAGCTTTGAAATGAGTTATAGAATATAATAGAGCCTTTCTTGTGATAAATGGGCTTCTTCTTCGTCTGTATTAGCCCAAATTGTCTAGCCACCAGGTTGGGTTGGTAGACAATGAGAGACACTTTAGTGTTGTTGAGACTGTGGTGGGAGAAAAGGTGCCTTGGCATAAGGAAAGGCTCCCAAATGGATATATAAGAGTCTTCTTCTTTCTGGTTCTCCACTGGGAGTTGTCTTGTAAACCATCTGGGACCCACATTTCTGTTGGCAAATGGTGCCATGGAAGGAGTGAACTTATAACGTTTGGCGAACATTATTATGTAACTGGTGAATGCTTGTCGAATACCTATGTTGTCATCAGTAGGGGTTAGTTGGACTAACCTAGGCCATTCGACGCGCCTTTCTTTCACCTCTTCTTCGTCAACTGGCATTTTGACAGGGATGCAAGCTTCGAAGGTTGCGTTCAACCACAATTGTAGGAGCCAGAAGGGGCCTGTGAGACTAATATTGCCTTTGTCCTTAAGGGTTTTTAGATTACTCACACTCTCACTCAAGGATTCATAGAGGTTTGCCAAAAGCAACTCACTCAGGCAGAATGCAACTCCATTATGAAGTTGATTAGCCATGATAATATAACTTCTGGCAACCTGGAGTGACCTAGTGCAGAAGACAAATTTAGCTAACCACAGAGTAAGGAAAGCAATGTGCTCTCTGTCAGAGACTTCCTCATTGTCTTCGCCTTGGTGATGAGTAATAAAAACAGAATATCCAGCATGCTTGGTGTCGAAGCCTATGGGGTCTTTGTTTAAATGTTCAGGGTTAAAAATTTCTCCTAAAGGACTGAGGCCAGTAATGGCTGCTATGTCGAAAAGGGTAGGAGTAACCATACCACAGGGTAAATGGAAAGTGTTGTAAGTACTATCCCAGAAGTACAAAGAGGCCAGCAGCATGTTCTGGCAATAGCGTGGACCTTCCTTCGACAGTTGGATCAGGTCATAGATGCCAGTTTTCTTCCAGAATTTCTCTTTGACTCTTTCGACCCTAGTGAGCCAAGCTAAGTAGTCGGAAGGATCTTTCGTCAGGGGAGGACTCCTAAAAATCCTAGTTTGATTCAAATAAGACAAATCTATTTCTGTCGAAGCTATGGGAATTTCAGGTTTTTTGGACGTTGTTTCGACAGGCCTAGGGTTCTTATTAGCAGCTATGGGTTTGGAACCAGAGTAACAGGGATAAAAGTCTTTCAAACGATTAGGGTCAGCATTAGGATCAAAAATGGGGCCTAGCATGGCATGGTGAACTCCAGAAACTGAGATAGGAATCATTACCTGAGACCTGTAGATGCTTGCTTTCTCCCTTTCATTTGGGGGTTCTGGAATGTATTGTTGTTGCTGCATTTGTATGGGCCCAGATAGTGTATGAGCAGGAGGAAGATCAGCTGTTTTCTTTGTCTTCTTGGCACTGCGATCAGCAACAGTTTTTGGAGGAGCCATTGATGTGAGAAGATGAGAAGTTTGAAGGAGCAGAAGCTTTGAAAAGGGTTTTTAATGGAGTTTCTGCGTTTAGGTAGGAGAAGAGTTTTGAGAAGGTGAAAAAGGAAAAAGTTTTTTGAGGTTGGTATTTATAGAAAAAATGAACTGATAAGAGGAGAACTGAAAAGACTTTTCAGTTGGGAAAATGGAAACATGCGTTTTTGATCCATTGCTGGTGATTGAAAGTGACGGTTGGTAGGAGCCATGATTTAGCTAAAATATAGGGTCATGGGAGATTGTGTAAACGTGGGCTAGACATGACGTTTTTCAGAAAGTGGAAATCATGTTGTTTTCTTGGGACTCAACAAAGTCACTTTATAATAAATGAGACTGACAGGATGTCAAAGGTCATTTCGACAGCAAAGATATTTCTCCAAGAATAGTCGAAAACATCTTTGCTGGGGGGCAATTTGTAAGCTCATAATTTCGACATGTTGAAATTTGGAGCTTGAGGCCATCTCTGTCGAAGAATGATGAAAGAAAAGGAAGTCAAGAGATGCTGACAAGGTTAAAAGCTCCAATGCTTCGACAAAAGGGCAAATAGTATTCTGGCAGGATAAGTTTGGAAAGTTGTTTGTAGCTAAGTATTTGACAGAATAAGGTTGTCTTTCGACATTTCGACAGAGAAGAGTTGTTTTGACAGAAGCATTATTTGGCAGATTTTGAAAGGGGTTGTTTTCTTCTTTAAAGGCTTTGACAGATTGAAGAGGTGCAAGGGTTCGTCACCAAAGATCGACTCTCCTAAAGTGTCCCAGATCACCCCCTGCTCAGCATCTCTTTCATAGTTTTTCTTGTCGAAGCTTCTTCCCACTTTGACTGTATTTCTTTCGTCGAAACCTTCAGTAGTTTCAATGACATTCTCACTGTCGAAGTCTTCAGAAGCGTTGACTTCTTCCTCAGCCTGGTCAGTAAGATCATCACCCTCTTCCACCACATTTACATGGGTGTCGAAACCTTCAGCAGCTTCTATCATGGTGAAGTTGGTGTCGAAGCTTTCAGTAACTTCTATTATTTCAAAACTTTCCCCCGCCATGATCTCCATTTCGACCACATTTACCATTTCTGGTTCAGCATAATTGGCCTCCACAACCTGCATGGGATTGGAGTCAATCCTCATCTGTTGCTTGGCTTTGTCTCCAAACTTCAGCCTTCCATTTTGGATTGCATTCTGGACAAGATCCCTGAAAAGGTAACATTGAGAAGTTTTATGACCCAAGAAATTATGGTATTTACAAAAACCTCTCTTTTTCTGTTGGTCTACAGGAGGCTCCTTAGTGCCTGCTGGTTTTATTAACTGACCATCTTTGACTAATAAATCAAAAATTTCATCACATTTGGTGATGTCGAATGTATAGGTTCTTTTAGGGAACCTGTCATTCTTTTCTACTTCGACTGGATTTTTTCCATTCGACGGGGCTAAAACTTTACAAGAATATGGAGGGCCTTATTTTAGTTCTGCCAGATCAATTTCTTGCTGGTCGAAAATGACTGGTTCATTTTCGTCATAATCATCTTCTTGAACTATGCCCACATAGGCCACTCTTTCCTTCTTGTTTTTATTTGATCTAAATTTTTCATTTTTTAGTCTTTCTATTTGCCTCACTCTGTCTGCCAGTTGTGCCATGTCTCTTAAGTACTGGGTATCCAGTTTTTTCCTTATGGAATAGTCTAGACCCCCTGCAGCCATTTCGACTAGTTCTTGTTCCGGCACTTGTGTAAAGCATCTGGCTTTTAATAATCTAAACCTATTCAAATAGTCATCTATAGGTTCAGAAAATTTTCTTTTGACACTTGCCAACTCTTTCAAACTTATCTTGGTCTGTCCCATATAGAATTGTTCATGGAACAATCTTTCTAATTGGGCCCATGTGAATATTGAAGTTGCAGGAAGAGATGTAAACCAAGTGAAAGCATTTTTTGTCAAAGAACTTGGGAAATATTTCATCCTTAAGTTCTCATTATTAGCAATCTCTCCTGCCTCTATCAAATAACGCGCTACGTGTTCTATGGTGGACTCACTAGTATCCCCTGAGAATTTGGTGAATTTGGGGACTTTCCACCTTGGTGGTAATTCTTGTTGTAAAACAAATTCAGACAAGGGGGAACTACTCTTAGTGTTTGTGATTGATCTATGGTTTGTTTTGTCAATACTGTCAGAGTGGAAATGTATTTTGTGATAGCCAACAGACTCCTCAAGAGATTCGACAGTGTGGTTTTTAGACACATTCCTAGATTAGAAAATCAGGAAGCAAACGACCTGGCTCAACTGGCCTCAGGCTATAAAGTGTCGAAGGAAAATCTGATGAAAGTTGTCGAAGTAAGAGGAAACGTTTTATCCACCAGACTGTCCCCATCTGATCTGGAGACCATAAGATTGGGATATGGTGATGAAGAAAACTTTGAGATTTTTAATGTAGATGATCCAGGGGTAGGAGATTGGAGAAAACCTATCAAAGATTATTTACAAAATCCAAACCAAACAGTCGAAAGAAAGATAAAGTATAGAGCTATAAGTTATGTGCTCTTTGGAAATGAATTGTTTAAAAAGACTGCAGAGGGAGTTCTACTAAAGTGCCTAGGAGAGACTGAAGCTTATATAGCTTTGTCGAATGTGCATAGTGGTGCATGTGGTGCACACCAGGCAGGGCACAAGATGAAATGGTTACTATTTCGACAAGGGATGTATTGGCCAACAATGTTGAAAGATTGTGTCGTATTTGCAAAGGGTTGTCAAGAATGTCAAATTCATGCAGGCATACCTCATGTGCCAGCAAATGAGTTACATTCCATTATAAAGCCTTGGCCATTCAGAGGTTGGGCTTTAGATTTGATTGGTGAAATTCGACCAGCCTCTTCAAAAGGGCAGAAGTACATTTTAGTTGGGGTAGATTACTTCACTAAGTGGATTGAAGCCATACCATTGACGAATGTAGATCAGGAAGCAGTCATAGACTTCATCCAGAAACATATAATGTATAGATTTGGAATACCAGAGACTATAACCACTGATCAAGGATCTGTGTTTACTGGAAGAAATATGCAGGCATTTGCAAAAGAGACAGGTTTTAAGTTGCTAACTTCGACACCTTATTATGCCCAAGCAAATGGTCAGGTCGAAGCAGCCAACAAAGTAGTGATAAATCTGATAAAGAAGCACGTGGGTAAAAAACCTAGAAATTGGCACAAGACTCTGGATCAAATCCTTTGGGCTTGTCGAACGTCTCCTAAGGAGGAAACTAATTCTACCCCATTTAAATTAACCTACGGACATGATGCAGTATTGCCAGTCGAAATTTGTTTACAGTCAATACGAATTCAAAGGCATCATGAGATTCCATCTGAAATTTATTGGAGTATGATGATGGATGAGTTGGTTGATTTAGATGAAGAAAGGTTACATGCTTTAGAATTAATAAGAAGGCAGAAAGAAAGAGTCGAAAAGTTTTACAATAAGAAAGTAAAATTTAAAGCCTTTTTAGTAGATGATTTAGTTTGGAAAGTAATTTTGCCCATGGAAAAGAAAGATAGATTGCTGGGAAAATGGTCCCCTAAATGGGAAGGGCCTTTCAAAATTCTAAGAGTTTTTTCGAATGGAGCATATGAAGTCGAAGAAATAGAAAAAGACAGGAGAGTGCTGAAAATAAATGGCAAGTACTTGAAAAAGTATAAACCAACATTGCAAGAAATAAAAATAGGAACAGAATGAAATTGCAAATAAAAGCTTGTCTTCGCCAAACAGATGGCGTAAAATAACATTACATATGAAATTGCTAAAAAGAAAAATTCTTAAAACAATAAAATTTCCTATTGTCTATTACAAACTACTGTCGAAGGAAGGCTGCTTTGAGTTCGTCAAATTTCTTCTTCTGAAGCTGAATTCGACGCTCGCAGAGACTCTTACTAACAGTCAGTTCGTCAATCTGCCTGTGAAGTTGTTAGGATGATTCTGTATGTTGGAGCCCTTTTTGAAGTTCACTGTCGATTTCCTCTTGGTTGGGCTGTTGGAGGGTGGCCTGGCGTTCCTGCTCTTGGAGGATTTTCTTTTGAAGATCAGCAATCTGAGCCTGATAAGCTTGAATGTTGTTTTCACACTCAGCAGCAGCTTTGGTGTATTCGTCAGAAAGCTTGTTCAGTTCTAAAATTTTGTCTGTCGAAGAAGCTACGATATTCCATTCTGAAACTTGTTCTTCAGATTTGGCTGTAATGTTCTGAGAAAATTCCTTCTGACGAACCAAGTCAGCACTCACAGAATCAATCATTGACATCAGGTCCATCACCAGGCGGCTCTCTTCAGTCGAAGCCTCCAGCAAATTGGCTCGTTTCAGGAGTTTCTTTAAATCATACTGGGCAGAAGGATTTTCAGCCAGGGTCTCAAACAGGTCCACCCCAAGGATTTTTGCTTTGATTTCATCCATGATGACACTGATGGGTTGAATGTCAGAAGTGGCCCCTGAAGCTGTCGAACCGCTGTGGGAAGAGTCTTGGAAGTTGTACCTGGAATTGAGTAGAGCTTTTAAATATTCCAAAGGCTTTCTAACTTTCAAGCTTTCAATTTCCTCGTGTGATAAGCTTGTCGAACCAGTACCCAAAGGGGTTTCTGTAGGAACTTCTGATGGAGTAGGAACATTTTGGGAAGTTCCTCCAAGGCTCAAGTTGGTTTCTGGTTGATTCGACAGATCAACCTCTTCTTCGACAATTTCTTTGTCAGCCTCTGTGGTATCAGTTGGCTCTTGAGCTTGTACATCCTGGCCAAGAGCATCTTCGTCAATTCCTGTTGCAGCAGTTGGTCCTTGAGTTGGTGCATCCTGGTCTGGGCGAAAGGGAGAATTATTGCCAGAAGATTCAGAGTCACTAATGTTGAATTCGTCTAAAGTTTGAGGTCCATAGACACCTGCATCTGGGGTGGCGTCTTCTTGAAGCCTTTCAGCCAGAGTCTTCTCAGAGTCAGAAGGAATAACTTCTTCTTGGACTTTAGAAGTCTCTTCGACATCAATAACAACCTAAAGAGAGCATAAAAGGGAAGTATAAGATAAGAATATATGCAGTCAAGACTAGGAATGTTGTCAGTCGAAAATAAATACCTGAGGGATCTCAGTGTGAATACTTGAGTCCCCACTTCTTTCACTCCTTGAGGAAATTTTGTTGGTTGGACTGGCAGGGGGAGTTCGTCTGTGAACTATGGATCTTTGGGATGCCACTATTTTTATTTTCAGACCTTTGTTTCTTTTCAGAGGTTGAGGTTCAGGAGATTCATCCTCAGACTCTTCGACACTCATCTCCTTTTCTTCTTGTTTTCTTTTCTTGGCTGGTGTACGAGTTACCTGCAGTGAAAAAAGAAGAGGTATTCAGTATAAAGGAATATTGAGATACATAAATAAGGAGGTGTTTTCTAGTTGTCGAAACCTTTTTGGCAGTTATGGGAGATTTTTCGACTGTCTTGGAGGAGGTTCCTTCGCCAGCAGTTTTCTTGACAATTCTAACAGCTGAAAGAGAAAGAATTGCATGAACATTGATATAAAAATAAAAGGAGTTAGAGATAAGAAGAAGAATGTAATTTCTTCGACACCTTCAAGAATGGGTTCTTCCACACTAATATGTTCTATCCCAACATGAAGGTGCCCAGTGAAGTTGCCCAAGTAATACTTCGTCGGAACCACACGTTCAGCAAGTTTCTTGCTGGATTCGCGAAGCAGTTTTAAATCAGATCCACATACAAACCAATCTGGAAATGGAGGGCACAAAGCCACGCCAAATTCTGCAGAAGGGAGTGGAGGGAATTTTGGAGGAAAAGTGGTGAATGCAAAATTGTAACGTGCATGTGGTGGGAGAGACGAAGGCACCCCCAACTTATCCAATTTTTCTGTAAATTTCTGTTTTAAAGTTACTGCTGCTTCGCCTATGGTTCGACGAAGATCACTGGGCCTGTAAATAGTTTCAAAGTACTTTTGAAACTTTTGAATTTCTTTGATATGTTTATCTGTACCTTTTTTCTTCTTATCCTGCACAAAAGTAAAAGCGTTCGTCAGGAGAGTGGTGAAGGTTGCTACATCAAAGAATTTGTTAATATAATATTCCTTCCACCAAACGTCGAAGTCTTCAGTGCATAGGAAGCTTGGTCGAAAGATGGTGGGGTAAACTTCCAAAGATGAGTCGAAGAATTTGTTGTATAACTCTAAACTTCTGTCGAAGCTTTGAAATGAGTTATAGAATATAATAGAGCCTTTCTTGTGATAAATGGGCTTCTTCTTCGTCTGTATTAGCCCAAATTGTCTAGCCACCAGGTTGGGTTGGTAGACAATGAGAGACACTTTAGTGTTGTTGAGACTGTGGTGGGAGAAAAGGTGCCTTGGCATAAGGAAAGGCTCCCAAATGGATATATAAGAGTCTTCTTCTTTCTGGTTCTCCACTGGGAGTTGTCTTGTAAACCATCTGGGACCCACATTTCTGTTGGCAAATGGTGCCATGGAAGGAGTGAACTTATAACGTTTGGCGAACATTATTATGTAACTGGTGAATGCTTGTCGAATACCTATGTTGTCATCAGTAGGGGTTAGTTGGACTAACCTAGGCCATTCGACGCGCCTTTCTTTCACCTCTTCTTCGTCAACTGGCATTTTGACAGGGATGCAAGCTTCGAAGGTTGCGTTCAACCACAATTGTAGGAGCCAGAAGGGGCCTGTGAGACTAATATTGCCTTTGTCCTTAAGGGTTTTTAGATTACTCACACTCTCACTCAAGGATTCATAGAGGTTTGCCAAAAGCAACTCACTCAGGCAGAATGCAACTCCATTATGAAGTTGATTAGCCATGATAATATAACTTCTGGCAACCTGGAGTGACCTAGTGCAGAAGACAAATTTAGCTAACCACAGAGTAAGGAAAGCAATGTGCTCTCTGTCAGAGACTTCCTCATTGTCTTCGCCTTGGTGATGAGTAATAAAAACAGAATATCCAGCATGCTTGGTGTCGAAGCCTATGGGGTCTTTGTTTAAATGTTCAGGGTTAAAAATTTCTCCTAAAGGACTGAGGCCAGTAATGGCTGCTATGTCGAAAAGGGTAGGAGTAACCATACCACAGGGTAAATGGAAAGTGTTGTAAGTACTATCCCAGAAGTACAAAGAGGCCAGCAGCATGTTCTGGCAATAGCGTGGACCTTCCTTCGACAGTTGGATCAGGTCATAGATGCTAGTTTTCTTCCAGAATTTCTCTTTGACTCTTTCGACCCTAGTGAGCCAAGCTAAGTAGTCGGAAGGATATTTCGTCAGGGGAGGACTCCTAAAAATCCTAGTTTGATTCAAATAAGACAAATCTATTTCTGTCGAAGCTATGGGAATTTCAGGTTTTTTGGACGTTGTTTCGACAGGCCTAGGATTCTTATTAGCAGCTATGGGTTTGGAACCAGAGTAACAGGGATAAAAGTCTTTCAAACGATTAGGGTCAGCATTAGGATCAAAAATGGGGCCTAGCATGGCATGGTGAACTCCAGAAACTGAGATAGGAATCATTACCTGAGACCTGTAGATGCTTGCTTTCTCCCTTTCATTTGGGGGTTCTGGAATGTATTGTTGTTGCTGCATTTGTATGGGCCCAGATAGTGTATGAGCAGGAGGAAGATCAGCTGTTTTCTTTGTCTTCTTGGCACTGCGATCAGCAACAGTTTTTGGAGGAGCCATTGATGTGAGAAGATGAGAAGTTTGAAGGAGCAGAAGCTTTGAAAAGGGTTTTTAATGGAGTTTCTGCGTTTAGGTAGGAGAAGAGTTTTGAGAAGGTGAAAAAGGAAAAAGTTTTTTGAGGTTGGTATTTATAGAAAAAATGAACTGATAAGAGGAGAACTGAAAAGACTTTTCAGTTGGGAAAATGGAAACATGCGTTTTTGATCCATTGGTGGTGATTGAAAGTGACGGTTGGTAGGAGCCATGATTTAGATAAAATATAGGGTCATGGGAGATTGTGTAAACGTGGGCTAGACATGACGTTTTTCAGAAAGTGGAAATCATGTTGTTTTCTTGGGACTCAACAAAGTCACTTTATAATAAATGAGACTGACAGGATGTCAAAGGTCATTTCGACATCAAAGATATTTCTCCAAGAATAGTCGAAAACATCTTTGCTGGGGGGCAATTTGTAAGCTCATAATTTCAACATGTTGAAATTTGGAGCTTGAGGCCATCTCTGTCGAAGAATGATGAAAGAAAAGGAAGTCAAGAGATGCTGACAAGGTTAAAAGCTCCAATGCTTCGACAAAAGGGCAAATAGTATTCTGGCAGGATAAGTTTGGAAAGTTGTTTGTAGCTAAGTATTTGACAGAATAAGGTTGTCTTTCGACATTTCGACATCAAAGATATTTCTCCAAGAATAGTCGAAAACATCTTTGCTGGGGGGCAATTTGTAAGCTCATAATTTCGACATGTTGAAATTTGGAGCTTGAGGCCATCTCTGTCGAAGAATGATGAAAGAAAAGGAAGTCAAGAGATGCTGACAAGGTTAAAAGCTCCAATGCTTCGACAAAAGGGCAAATAGTATTCTGGCAGGATAAGTTTGGAAAGTTGTTTGTAGCTAAGTATTTGACAGAATAAGGTTGTCTTTCGACATTTCGACAGAGAAGAGTTGTTTTGAAAGAAGCATTATTTGGCAGATTTTGAAAGGGGTTGTTTTCTTCTTTAAAGGCTTCGACAGATTGAAGAGGTGCAAGGGTTCGTCACCAAAGAAGGGAATTCGAATTCAAAAAGTTGTAACCTTTTGACAGTTGGACACATGGAGGTTTCAGGGGAAGAAGTTGCATGTAGGCTGACACTTGTCATTTATTTATGATTTTTCCGTTCTAGGCAGTTACTTTATTTGTGTATAAATAGAATAGTTTGTGTTTAGAATAGGTGTGTGAAAACTGATACAAAAATTCCTGTAAATACTCTAAGTACCCAGTGTGAGAGAAAATGAGTTTGATATTTGGAACCATGTACGTTTGAACACCATTTATCCTTTGAGTTATTTAAATTGTCAGTTTATTCATCAAGTTTATTTCATTTTTAAGCTTTATTTACTTTTCTGCAAGTTATAGCTTTCGACAGTTCTTCTTACTTTTGTTTAAAAACTTCAACTTTATTTTGTTTTCTAAACTTAAACTTTACTTTACTTTCAAAATCAAAGTTATTAACACTCTGACAGTATTGACAAAACAAACCATAGATCAATCACAAACACTAAGAGTAGTTCGACAGAATAATTGCACATGTGTCCTAGGACTTGTTTGGTTGGTCCTGCAAGTAACCCAGTTTTCTGAGAAATTGGTTAACCAGAGGTTGTTCGCCAGAAATCACCGCGAACAGGTACATAAACACATGAACATGACACATGCATCAACATGGATCAACAAGAATGACATGTAGCTTGATGCAAAAATCAGAATTGGATTGATATGCAAATGTGATCTAACATGCAACAAAATGCAACCACATGCATATTTATGATTATGTGAAGTGCATCATACAATATGTGATGCAATTATGAATCATGCAAATGGAAATGAAACCAAAACAAAATGTCAAACACATGTAAACATGCTAAATGAAAGGCTTGAATATGGCAACAATTATTTACAAGTCACTTTATGCACAATTAACAAGTAAATGCACAATATGCAAAAGGAACGGAAACATGTCGAAACGATGGAACGAGATACAAAAAGTGGTCTAAAAAATCACTAAAATCATGATCTATCAATATATGAATGATCAAGACACAATGCAATGCAAACATGCAAAGAAACAAAATATTTTTCTCTTTTTTAACAGCGTTAACCGGTTAACGCTATAGGTTAACCGGTTAACGCCCAAAAAATTTCAAATCTAGGGCATTTTTTAACGTTTTAATCGGTTAACCAAATGCGCTAACCGGTTAACACTGAACATAAAGGTGAAAAAAGCTGAGATATAAGCACTTATAGTCATGAACTCACTTCTAACAACCCCTAACACACACATGAACATGTTAACACAGATTTTATACTTAAATGAAGTATTCTAACACCTATTAGGACCTAGATTATGCTACGGATCTAGCTTCTAACAATAGAAACACATAAATCGCAATCAAAACATAATTGAATGATAAAACGTAAACGCAATCAATGAACATGTGAAAAATGCCGTTACAGCGAGATGAAGAGAATAAGTTAAAGCAAAAGTGGTTTTGGATCACCAACCTACGAAGCAGAGGATTGCTTCGGTGAGTGTTGCGATGAATCGAAATGCAAACAAAGAAGAAAACCGAAGATCCGTGAATGCAAAATAAATGTGATTCGTTCTTGATGCTTCTTGATTAATCACTTCCAATGCTCCAAATCACTTAAAAAACAGAAGCACTTTTTCAATTAAGCTCCAATGTTGATGATTAATGAAGGTTTAACTTCAAGTTCTTCAAATTCCAATGAAGAATTTGAAGAACTTCTATGATAAAAGCCCTTGGTGAAAGGTGAAAAAGTGGGAGAATTGAGAGGTTGAAGATGAAAATGGTGAAACTGAGGTTCCAACCCTTTTCTTTGGAATGGTTAGGGTTTATATAGTGTGTATGTTTGACATGAAACTAGGTTGGGAGCTTGCTTGGGTATTAGGTTAGGTATGGAGCTAGGGTAGGAGTTAGTTGGGGTTAGTTGGAGTTCTAGAATATTCCTTGAAATATCCTAGAAGAGTCTAGAATGTGGTAGACACTTCTAGTGAATGAAGTGTAAATGAAATATGAAGTGAAGTAGAAAAATGAAAATGTGAGGGCAAAGTGAAATTGGAGGGAAAGACACAAACTGATTTTTGAACATATTTTCCCAAAATCCGCACCGGTTAACCAAATGCGTTAACCGGTTAACGGAAGTAAATTATGAATTCTTCCTTTCTTTGGATGCACTTCATGGAATTGGCTTGGATTATTTTTGTAGTGTTATTTTCTCCCCCTTGAGCTCCAATACTTGATAGCCTTGCCCAATCACATGCCTCATGCACATACAAATGCTCATGATTTACTATTTTTTTTATTATTTTTTGAATGTGATGCGATGCTCGGACGATCATGCGAAATGACGAAACATAAACCACTTGAGGTTGACAATAAATTAAGAGGGAAAATTTAGGATATTACAGGTTGGATTTGGATAGGTTTTTTAAATATCCAAATTATAAATTATATTTTTTATTAATATTATATAAGTAATAATAAATAATAATTATGATACAATATATAAAATATACTAAATTAATAGTTAATATTACAAAATGATAATGATCTTTTATGGTTGAAACAAAAGAAATAATAAAAAGAAATAAATTAAATCAAACTAATAAATATATTTAAAAAATAAATTCATCTAATAATAAATTGGCGTGACATATCATACTAATAAAAATAAAAAATTTATATACATACCTTTTGATTTTGTTTGAATCGATTTAAAAAAAAAAATACAAAATTTGATCTGTGCGGTATTTATCAAATAACATCCAAACATATTTAATAATTTTCAAGTTTTTGTGATTTTTAATTCTTTTTTAATGATCGGTTTATATTTCAATTTCTTTGAATTTGAACACTCATAAATAAATAAATAAATCATTTGTTGCTAGATAATACAATAAATTTGCACCGACCAAAAAAATGCAACATACTATGAACCTTGTCATCTCATGCTAAATTAAAATACATAAATTAATTAGTTTTGTAGGAATAATTGAACATTAATTATTTAAATATACATATTAAAAAGATCAACGATTTAATTAAATATTTATTCAAAGCACGTATTTTAGTCTTGTCCATTTGAACTTTTTTTTATCAGAAATATATTCTATAATTTAGGATTATATATTATTTACCTTTGATATCTCTTTTTACTTATATATCTTTTACAATATATAATTGACTTCTTTTTTTTAAACGTGGAATCACATATTTTAGTCAATGTCAATTATTATTTATTTTGTTTGAAATAAATAACTCATGTTATTATTGTGTTGTTTTTTCAAATTTCAGTATTATTTTATAACATGACAATTGGTCGAAAACTTTTATTTTGTTTGAAATAGATAACTCAAATAACTATTATGTTGCTTTTTCAAAATTCAATAGTATTTTATAACATGAGAATTGGTCGAAACCTTTTATTTTCATGTAGTATTCAATTTAATTTTTGTCATTAAATTGACATTAACTATTTAAATATAATATCAAAGTTAACCATTTCAATTAATAGTTAAGTTATGTAGGCTTGTGCAATTGATCCAAAGTGTAAACTTTGCAATCACAAACTTATGGATGCATTGTCTTTCATTACCAAAGAAAGTGGTCCAAAAAATAGATGTCATTGTCGCTATGCAAAAAAATCTAAAGTCGTTATCGAACTTTATTTATTTTTAATGGAAGGAGAAACATAGAGAAAACCCCAAGAGGAAGGATAAGATGGTCTCGCAACCAAGATATGGGTTCAAAAGTAGATTATGCAAGGGGAATGTATTAACACCCCTCCAATCCATTGTACTCAATGGGAACCGTTCGTTTGTCTTACATGTAAGGATGTTCATCCTTAAGGAATGTATTAACACCCCTCATGCCTACATACCCTCATAGTGCAATGAGTAAGTCAGAGGCTCATAGTTTGTAGAACTAGAGGTGAAAAACAATGAATGTTGCTCGCCAAGATCTCACAATCTTGTGCTGAAGTATCCTTATGGTGCAATAAGGAAATCAGATCTCCGTAACTTTGAGCCCACTTGTTTCTATTGTGGTATAAAGGGACATACTCCAAATCCATGTTATGTTAGAAATTTTAGTGTTGCTCAAGGTCATTATGTATGGGTAAAGAAAAGGACTAACTTTGAAGGACCCAAGGCAATTTGAGTACCTAATAAAACATAACTTTTTTTGTAAGTATGCTTAAAGACCTCTCAAATCAATGGTATCTTGATAGTGGGTGTTCTAGGAATATGACAGGTGACTTAAGAAAATTTTCACATCTAACTCTTAAGGCCAAAGGATTTGTGACGTATGGTGACAACAACAATGGAAGAATCCTTAGTGTAGGCATCGTTGGTTCATCGCCTTCAACAACCATAGAAGATGTCCTCTATGTAGAAGGTCTAAATCATAATCTCCTTAGCATTAGTCAACTGTGTGACCGGGGTTTCAAAATAAACTTCACTAAAAATGAATGCTTGATAGAAAACAAAGTCACTCATGAAGTAATGCTCAAAGGTAAAAGAGTTAACAACATTTTTATGATTTCCTTTGATAACTTGTCTTTGAATGTTAGATGTCTTTTGGAAAGCAATAATGAATCATGGTTATGGCATAAGAGGTTTTCTCACATTCATATGAAGCATTTGAATAAATTCATCAAACATGACTTAGTCATTGGATTGTCGAAGACTAAATTCATCAAAGATAGGATATGTGGCACTTGCCAAAAAGGAAAACAAACTAAATTAACTTTCACATCCAAGAATATGATGTCCACAACTAGGCCACTACAATTATTGCACATGGATCTTTTCGGTCCATCAAGAACAAAAAGCTTCGGAGGTAATGTTTATGCATTATTAATTCTAGATGATTTTTCTAGATACACTTGGACTTTCTTCTTAATGCAGAAAAGTGAAGCTTTCAAGACATTCAAGAAGTATGCAAAACAAATTCAAAATGAGAAGTCTCTTACAATTTCCTCCATTATAAGTGACCACGGTGGAGAGTTCCAAAACTCTTTATTTGAAGAATTTTATGAAGAACATAGAATCTCACATAACTTCTCGGCACCAAGAACTCCATAACAAAATGGTGTCGTAGAAAGGAAGAATATTTCTTTGGTGGAAATTGTAAGGATAATGCTAAGTGATTCAAATCTTCCTAAGTACTTTTGGGCGGATGCGGTGAGCACAACTTGTTTTCTAAGTAATTGTGTTAACATTAGGCATATTCTCAAGGAAACCCCTTATGAACTTTTTAGAGGGAGGAAACCAAACATCTCTTTCTTTCATATCTTTGAATGCAAATGCTTTGTCTTGAACAACGACAAAGACAACCTTGGTAAGTTTGATGAGAAATCCGATGAATGTATTTTTCTCGGCTACTCTCTTTCAAGTAAGGCTTTTAGAATTTATAATAAAAGAACTTTAACTATAGAAGAATCTATGCATGTCAAGTTTGATGAAACTAACCCCTCGAAAGAGAATATTATGATTTGTGATGATGATGATGATTTTGTAGAAATCCCTAAAGAAGATACTTCTAAAGATATCATTGAGAATCAAGTAGAACGTCAAGATAGGCCAATTCAACAAGATTCCAATGTCAACGACCTACCAAAGGAATGGAGAACTCATAGATATCATCTTATTGACAAAGTTATCGGAGACATAAGTCAAGGTGTTGCTACAAGATTGAATCTCAAGGATGCATGCTTGAACATGGCGTTATTTTCTCAAATAGAACCTTCCAAAATTGATGAAGCTCTTGGAGATGATCAATGGATTATTTCTATGCAAGAAGAATTAAACCAATTAGAGAGAAATCAAGTTTGGGAACATATTTCTAGGCCAAGTGATAAACATATCATCGGAACAAGATGGGCGTTTAAGAACAAACTTGATGAGAATGAAATAATTGTTTGAAACAAAGCAAGATTGGTGGCTCAAGTGTACAGTCAAGAGAAAGGAGTTGACTTTGAAGAAACTTTCGATCCGATTGCAAGGTTAGAAGCTATTCGTTTATTACTTGCTTATGCGTGTTCAATGAATTTTTAGTTATTTCAAGGGATGTCAAAAGCACCTTCTTAAACAAATATATCAACGAAGAAGTCTTTGTCAAACAACCCCCGGGCTTTGAATACTTCAAGCATCCTTCACATGTGTACAAATTGAAGAAAGCACTCTATGGATTAAAACAAGCACCAATGGCATGTTATGATCATCTAAGTAAGTTTTTATGCGAAAAATGTTTTGAAAAAGGAAAGGTAGACAAGAATTTATTCATAAAAAAGATAAAGGGTAATACCTTACTAGTTCAAGTCTATATGGATGACATAATCTTCGGTTCAACAAATAAGGAACTATGTGAAGAATTTGCAGTGTTGATGCAAGGCGAATTTGAAATGTCTATGATGGGTAAGATGAATTACTTCATTGGATTTCAAATCAAGCAACTAAAAGACGGAATCTTTATCAACCAATCAAAGTATTGCAAAGAGTTGTTAAAGATATTTAAAATGGATAGTTGTAAAGCTATGTTAGCACCTATGGGATCCGAAACCTATGTTGATCAAGACGAATCGGGAATATCGGTTGATATTACGAAGTATTGAGGTATGATTGGTTATTTATTATATTTGATGGCAAGCCGTCCTGACATAATGTTTAGTGTGTGTTTATGTGCTCGCTTCCAAGAAAATCCAAAGGAGTCACATCTCACGGAGGTCAAAAGAAGCATGAATTATATCAAGGGAACGACAAACGTTGGCTTATGGTATCTTAAAGGTAATGTTTGTAATTTAATAGGTTATTCTGACGAAAATTATGCAGGTTGTAAAACAGATAGAAAAAGTATTAGTGGAACTTGGCACATCCTTGGAAATGCACTAGTTTCGTGGTCATGTAAGAAACAATCATGTGTTGCTCTTAGCACGGCCGAAGTAGAATACATAGCAGTAGGTAGTTGTTGTGCATAAAATATTTGGAAAAAGAAACAATTAAGCGGATATGGAATTGATCTTGTATGCATTCCTCTCCGGTGCGGCAACACAAATGCGATAAACATTACAAAAAATATGGTCATGCACTAGAGGACCAAACACATAGACATTCAACATCATTTTCTTTGTGATCATGTGCTTATATTGAGACACTTCACCATTTTTTCCCTGCAAAGCTTCTATTTTTTTTCAAGTTTTGGCAGAAGTAATTGGTTACCACATAGGTAGTAATCGGTTACTTGTTGATTTTTTTGCCATTTTTGCGTAGTTTTTGAACACGTAACCGATTACCCCAGAGGTAGTAACCGTTTACCACTGACACAGTCTGCATTTCTGTTTACGTTTTAAAATACAGAACATGTGTTATATGTTTTTAATATAATTGTGCTTAGTTTATTTTTTATTGGTAAAAAGCACTTTTGGTAACTTAAGTCTTGATCAAAATAACTTCTTGGAACTTATTCAACTTCACTCCTCTCATCTCCCAACCTTCTCTCATCAAAACCCTTGACTCCATTTACTCAAAAATCAAAACCCACTCATATTTCACTCCATATAATCCACACCTCACTCAAACTTCATCTCCACCTCTCATAAAACCCTAATCCGAAAATCTCCTCAAAACCCTAACCTTCAAATTTCTCAAATGGCTTCTTCAAGAATAATACGTAAACAATCTGTTAGTGAAAGCTCTGAAGAAACTTATGAACAACACATGAAGCATTGGAAGTAAAGAAGGCTGGACATTGACATTCGTACAAGGAAATTCTGAGTATTAAGTATGTAAACTTTGAATATTTTCCAACTCACAACTTCACCTTTGGAGCTCTACTTGAAACTACTTGCGTAAAGGATCTGATCTTCGAAGTCGGTACAATCTATCCTGATATGGTAAGGCAGTTTTATCATACTATTTCTTTTGGTCACGATGAATTTGGGGATGAACAGTTTACTGCCACCATAAATAAAAAAGTATTATTGTGACTGTGGAAGATCTAGAAAAGTGTTTAGGAGTTCCTTCTGAGGGAGATAAATTTAAGGTTAGTTTTATGCCTGGCTCAGATTTATAGAAATTTTTTAATTCATTAGAGTATTTCATTCACCACTCTAGAGGTACTCATAATTACTTAATTGGTAGACAAGTGCAATCTTTAATAGCTATTAAGTATGCAAAGTCTTTGTCAGTAAGTGACTAAGTGCTGCATTATATTCTGGCTTACATTTTGGTTCCGAAGAATTCAATTTTTGCTCAAGTTAGTGAACTAAAGATGAATCTGTTGCGAGAAATGAAGGAATCCTTGCCAATTGATTGGGTTTTTGTTATTTTCCATCATATTAAGCATCAACTTAACCTTGGTAACGGTCTTCCTTATGTTCGGTTTGTTTCAAAAATTTTGGAATACTATGGGATTGCTAATTCAAGGGAACCTCAATTTGAGATGACGGTAAAACAGAATGAAACTCTTGTACAATGAGATTTAGAGCATGAGAAACACGATGAATCACAATCATCAAAAGACCACTAGATGTATCAACAAACTGATGAAGCTATTTCGGACATTCATTCCAAGTCAACCTTCCAATGCGGGAAATTTGGAGGATGACGGGGAAAATATGGATGAGGATGATGCTTCCAGAGATGAATAGACTAAGTGGCTATTTTTAAGCTCTTTATTTCATATTTATACTTAATTTTTATGTTTCTTATGTTTTTGTAATACAATATTTATGTTTCATACTATGTTTGGTATTTATGCTTTGTATTGTGGTTATGTTTTGTTTTGTGATCATACTATTTCAAGTTTAAGTATGTGTTTTGTGTTCATCTTGTGTATGGTATTTGTTATGTTTATGTTTATTATTTTTCAAGACCTTTTTCCGTCCTTTTTTTAATGATAAAGGGGGAGAAAAAATTGCTGTGCTTACTTGTTTCTCTATCATTGCAGAATTTTTAAGAAGCTCTAAAGTTTCACATTAAGGGGGAGCATTATCAAAGGGGGAGTCTTAGAGAAACAAAGGATCAAACTCAAACTTTCACATTTATGGTTGTCATCATCATAAAGGGGGAGATTGTGAAATCCTAGCTTCTCAAAGTACATTTTGATGACAATAACTCTATATCAACTTAATTCATGCAGGCACAAAAAGGATTGCTCAAAGTCTTGAAGTATGAACACGAATAAATTTCGTAAAGACTCGAGTAAATTGATCGAAAGGTATAAGATTTATTTTTTATGAAGCAAAAATATTTATAAGTGTTCAAATATAGGGTACAATCATGTTTTAACATATGAACAAAATTATGGCATTGTCTCCTACTTTTAGCATACTGGTTTTTAAGATTTTTCAAAAATTTCTTAAAGTAACCGGTTACCAAGTAGGTAATAACCGGTTACTTCAACTCAGTTTTGAATTTTTCTAAACGTTACAGCAAGTAACCAGTTAGCCCTGAGGTAGTAACCGGTTACCACTATTTAGAAACAAAAAATTGCATCTTTTCATGGAAAATGTGTCTTTCTCTTTGGTTTTAAAACATGACATCCTTTCATAATTTTCATATATTTTTAGAATGGTGTCTTGACTATTATATAAACACATTTTCATCAGAATTTTTCTCTACCTCCAATAATTTTATAATCATTTTTCTCACCCTCTGATCATCAGTGCATCCCATAGTTCTGAAGATCTTCTCATCATCTTTCAACCACTTCTGTGCAGCCTCTGGATTCAGAATCCCACCTTCATACTTAGGCAACTTGTTATTCTGGAATTGATCCAATGCACGAAACTAAGCATCGCCACCAACCTGAACCTCTTGAATGATGTTCTCGACCGTCTGCACCATGGCTTGCATAGCCGTAGCAAGAGCAACATCATTCCTTCCTGCCATACTGATACAACACCAATCTCAGGTTAGGACACACAATAACTCATATTCTAAGGAGTGACTTGACTCTACATTTGGCCGCTTGGACCGGCCTGCTCTGATACCAATTGTAACACCCACTTTTCCCATTTTCAAAATTTGCATAAGTTTTCATAAAAATCAGAGTTTAATAACAAAGTGAGTGGCTACATTTCAAAACTCAGCAAAAGCCCAATTTATTCATTCATAAGCAGCGGAATAAACGGTTTCAACAATCCATGTGCTCAACGACACTAATATTTCAAAAATACATAAAACAATTCCTTTGGTTTATTAAAAGATATGTAACAAACAAATTCTGGAAAATAAAATGAAACAAAGTAATGAAATTCCCATTCTCGTGTTACGTATCAGAGCGCCCTAGGACTCGGACAAGCAACACCAGATCACTTCTCGGATACCTGATTATCTATACTTCCGAAGAATCATAAACACAACAACAAAATCAAAGGGGTGAGAAACAGTTTCATACTATCACGGTGCAAATAACATTACAAAAAGGTAATCACATAAACAAGGCATAACATGCAACATTAATCATTCATCCAAACAAATGCAATGTGACTCAATGACACAATGCAATATGCGGTACCGACTTTCAACAATGGTTCATTAATTCGAACTTGGATGCATCGCTTACGCTCCTACTGAGACACGATCATCCCTGCACATCGATTCAAAATGAATCCGAATAATCACTTACGCTGCATCCGAGACATGATTATTCCAACAACATGTATGCGTATGCAAGACTCGATTACACATATAATATAACAAACACGCATGAATACAATCACGTCCACACGATTCTCAAGATCTTCATTAATTATCCACCATTCCATTATGCAATTGATATCAAACATATAATAAGCCTCTTCACTATCAACACAAGTAATAGTCACTAGTAAAAGCATACAATTCAAAACAGTCATGTAGAACTTTTTACTAATGGTTGGTTGCCAGGTCCTATAGTTGCTACTGAACATCATTTCTAATACCTTATACTAATAGTATGAACCTTAAATTAAGAAAACAGGACGAATTCGACTCAAACATCACAAATTTCTCCAAATACAGGGACCTGACACGGCCCGTGTCGGGTGTCCTTAAATGCGCCCCTAAAAATCCATCTTTTAGTAATGACACGAGGCTGACACGATCGCCCGTGTCGTGTGACACGGCCCGTGTCACACCTCTTGAAACATTCTTCCCCAAAAATCCTTCTAAACCTTCCTCCCGTAGCCTGACACGGTCACCCGTGTCGTGTGATACGGCCCGTGTCAGGAGGCCTGCACCAGAAATTCAATCTTTCACATAAAAATCAATTTCCTTCCCTTTCCACACCATCACAAATTCAGTTCATTTTTATCACACTCTTAGCATCCAAAACAGTCCAATTTACATGTTTATTACCAATTTATACTTCTAACATCAACCCATCACCTAGCCTAATTTTTACGAATCAAAATAGGGAAAATCTAGGTTTTCTTTATCTTCTCCATCTACTCTATTCTTCATAACATTCATAACCCAATTCACATAATACACATACATAGACAATTCAACATCAAAATCACAAACATACACAATCAATTCTCATATTATTCGTAATCATCATGAATTTACCAATTCCAATCAAAATTCATAATTCCTAAGGGAGTAAGGATCTCCCAATTACCCTTTTTCATGTTAATTCACCAATATAAAACCCTTTCTCCCCCCTTACCTCGAAATTGGGATGATTCTTCACAAATTCTTGATCTTGACGATCTACGATGCTTGATCTTCCTCCTCTTCTCCCTTTTCTCTAGAACCCTCTGTTCTTCGTCAAAAGTACGATAATAAGAATTGTATCGTGTTCTCCCTTTTTCACAATATAACCAAATTACCACTTTACCCCTTAGACCCCCCAACTTACTCTTTTATTTTATTTTATTTTATTAAATAATAATATTATAATAATAATAATACACATCATCATATTATCATTATTTAAATAAAATACCTTCTCCCCTATAATTCCAAATATCTCACCATAGTCTTACTATTTATTTTATAAAAATAATTTATAAAATCGGGGCGTTACAGTAGTGACCACCATATGAGGAGACAATGGAATATCTTGCAAGCTATGTCGTTTCATGCAACGTACAAACACAAAGGAGTGTATTACTCCACAATCAAACAATACAAAGCAAGGATGCCCATTAACTAAACACGTTCCACCAATTATGAAATTATCACCTTTAGTTTTCCTAGTATCCAGAGTGTAAACTCTACCGGTACTCTTCCCCTGAACTTGACTATTTCCCTGTGGGAAATATCTAGCCAAGTTCCATTTCTTCTAACACTGATAACATCTCACTCCTTCCGTAGTACTCCTCAAAAAGTGGTTCTTTCCACAAGTGCGACAAGAAGGAGGCGAACTAGATCTAGGATTCTGCACCTGCTTACCCTTGAATGGTTGTGGTTGGGGCCTGAACTGTTGGCTTGATCTTCCACGTTCATTCTGGGTCATTTTATTAGAATTCCCTTCAGACTGAACTCTCATCAAACTACCTTCGGCCATATATTACTTCCTTAGTAACTCAGAATATGTAGCAAACTCTCTTTGTGATATGTTGTGAGAGATATCAGCCCTTAAACCAAAAATAAAAATGGCCCACCTTCTATTTCTCATTTGGAGCATACATAGCCTGCCTAGAGTAAGCAGCCATGTTCTCAAACTTTTCAGCATAACTGGCCACAATCATACTCCCCTGTGTCAACTGTTGGAATTCAAACTCTTTCTGAGTCCTCAAAGAACTTGGAAAGTACTTCTCCATGAAAGTACGCTTAGATTTATCCCACTCTTTAGGGATGTCCTGGATCGTCATTAAAGCTAATGAACTTTCCCACCACCTCATGGTCGTACCCTTTAGCATGTGAAAAGCGAATGCTACCTTGTTCTCCTCACTACAAGGAACAATCATGAAGATACGCTCCATACCAGCTATCCATTCATAAGCCTTAACGGGATCGAAACTACCAAGAAAATCCTGAGGATTCATACAAATGATGTCCCAAAATGTTGCACCCACATTCTCAGCCACAACCACTGAAGTGTTACCACCTTCGTTCAGATTCTGCATCATTAGCTCCATAAATTGATTATGTTGTTGTTGCATCTGTTGCATTAATTAGGGCCATGGAGAATTAGTTTCAGGTTCGGATCTACCACGTCCACCATGATTGCTTCTACGTATGCATGCCATATTCCTAAATGTTATACATATAAGATTAAGTTAATCAGACTCAATACCATAAGTATAACATATAAGACCAAGGGCGACATGACACATATGAAGTGGAAAAATATACTCATATAATTTCACGGCTTGGTCGAGGATACGACCTGCTCTAAAACCAACTATAACACCCATATATAACAACATACATCAAAGTATATACATTATACATGAATCTAGGTTTGGATATTGAAATACAAATAAGTTCTTAGTCGACACATTACATCCATTAAATTCTTGAATATAAAAGTCTAAACTCGGGATAATGTATATAAGATGTTCAAAATAAAAGCTAAGAACTAGATCAACAATGATCTCAAAACAAACTCCGTCAGCAGAAGTCATGCCATGCACAAAATATCAACTAGTAAGGATAAGTCAAACAACCTTATCCTTACCCTTCTCATAACTTGTAGTACCTGAAACAATAATTAATAATGAAGGTGAGATGAAAAATCTCAGTGAGTCCCTGTCTTATGGATTCTCTTGGCTTAATAAGGTTCTAAACCAAATCCTACTCAAGTCCAAAAGAATGAGACTTGGAGTTCACAACACTCACACTCGTATGGAAACATGTCTTGAGTTAAACAACTCGAAAGCATCACTAATCGGACAACCACGAAGGCATCCCCTATTCATGTCCTCTCCTATGTTTAAGAGTCGACATGCATCATAGATCCTTGTATTTACTTGAAATACCATAAATGGATTTGGATTGAAGGGCTATAAACCTTACAATCACACTTCACATGGGCCATAAACCACCACAAGTCTCTACCCGTAGGTTCCATTCGTACTATATGCGAGAATCAAACCTGTCAAGTACTGCATGTGTACATTCCAGAGGAGCCCTTGGCTCATGAAACTGCATTCTCGGGGAAAACGGTTCCGATTAGGTGATTTCACTCAAATGAGAATGTATAAAACAATCTTAAATCTTGTTACCCTTTTCCACATGCAACACACCAATACAGGTTCACACATGTTCCATATAGTGTATTTTCACCACTAGACCTATACAAGACTAGGTATACGTCTTATACTAAAGCTCAGGCATCACCATCTAGTAATAATAACTTAGTCTTACTACTAAGTCTCCATAAGGTAGTATACAAGGTTTCCTCACTCACCCTAGCCTCTATGCCTTTATATTATTTAATTCCATAAAGCACATAATCCGAACAAACCAATTAAATAATTAAATTCATCGACAAAATATAATAATTTTCCACTCCAATAGATAGAATACCATTTCAGCTTCGAATTGATATACAATACGCATCAAATGGATATGCGAAACAAAAGTTAGGGACTTTGAAGAAAGAAAGAAAATTAGAAAAACTACCAGAGGCGCTCGACGGTCCAGGCTTTGCTTGGCGATAGCAGCGGAACAAGTTCAATCATAGAAAATTAAACACATAAAACTTTTTCTCCCATCGCCTCTTAATCCCGCTCGACGCTCATAACTTCACCGCCCGACGCTCACAACTTCACCGCCCAACGATCAAGGCTCTGCCCGGCGGTTCGCACCAGAACTAAAACGTTGTTCTTGGGTTTTAGGGTTTTGAAAATCCCACATAACCTTTATTTTCATCACTAAAAATTACAATTAACAGTAAAATAACTCATAAGGATTTGATACATAAGTTACCCGATTATTCTAACCGACAAACACTGCATTTTTACCATTAGATTCAAGGATTTGTAAGATTTATCCAATTTAACCTAAACTTTAGAACTCAAGAAAAAAATCTAAGAAAAGTCTCTAACTAGACTCACCTCTAGAGATGAATGATGAATGATGAAGCTTGATCATGTAATATTTTCTTTACTTCAAGCTTTTCCCCCTTCTTCCTCTTCTCTAAATTCACTTTTCTTTCTCTCTCTCACAAATTTCTAATGTTGTTGTTAACAAAGAAACTAAAAGTTATACTGATATAACTCTATTTGGTAACTTAACCGGTCTAAAATTGAGGGTATCCAAAAATGTCTCTGAGTCACTTAATTAACAAATCATCTTAGTCAGATAATATTATTTTCAGTGTTAATTAAATTTACGGGGTATTACACATAGAGAAAACCCCAAGAGGAAGGATAAGATGGTCTCGCAACCAATACATGGGTTCATAAGCCGATTATGCAAAGGGAATCTACTAACACCCGTCTAATCCAGTGTACTGGATGTGAATCGTTTGTTTGTCTTACATGTAAGAATGTTTTTTAAGGGTTTATGTTTTCTATGAATGCTTCATAAAAGGGAAAAGGTTTTAAAATTAGTGCATTCTTGGAAGATTGGGAACCTCGTGCCTACATACCCTCATGGTTAAATGAGGAAGTCAGAGGCTCGTAGTGTGCAGAACTAAAGGTTAAGAAGAAAGAATGTTACTCGCCAAGATCTCGCAATCTTGTGCCTAAGTATCCTTATGGTGCAATAAGGAAATCAGATCTCCGTAGATTATGGATATAAGTGTGGAAAAGAAAGAAGGTTGTGAAAAAAGGCAGCTCACAAATATCTCGCAATCTCGTGCCTACGTTTCCTTACGGTGCAATAAGGAAAACAGAGCTTCATAGTTCGTGGAACTAAGTGTGTGTTTGTTGATTTTTGTGGTAGACGTTAACGTTCTCATTTTAGAATTAGGTTTTTCTACTCGTACGTAAGGATACTTATGCTTTAACATGTGTCGCGATATAATGGAAATAACATGACCTTTCATAAAAATGTTGTGATTTGTGCCCTCGAGGAAAGATGTCACATTTGATTGGTGAAGTTGTTTTTTAGGGGAGAGATTAGTCCTCATATAGGAACCCATACGGGTAGTATCCAATTCTTTATCTAAAAAGGTTTGCTTGAAAAGGTGTGTTGCATGTATAGATCACACACTCTAAAGTGAGCCTCCTAAGACTTAGAGAAGAAGAAGTCTTCACTCAATCTTCCATTTTACTACTACAAAATACACCTTCGGTAACGCTAATTCTACTATGATTAGCCTTCCACCGTGATGACATCTTTTACTTAACTCGCGTACATTTTCATTTATTTTCTTATTAAAATTTTGATATGATCACTACGGGAAAACATGACTTAGAGAGCACCTTTTTTTTTACCTTAGAGAGCGCTTTAAAGCGCTGTAAAAGGTTGCGCTATCTTAGGTAAAGACAACACTTTTTTTAAAGGAAAAATCACTTTAAAAGGCCCCAAATAGAGAGCGCTTTTTAAGAAAAAGCGCTTTCTAAAGTAGGCCTTATAAAGCGTTTTTTCCTTTAAAAGCGCTCTCTAAGCTATGCCATTAGACAGCGATTTTAAAGTACTTTCTATTATATACGTTGAAAATTTTAATAATTATTTTTACATTACTTTAGCAAGTGCTTTTATGAAAAAAAACGCTTTCTTTGGTCCCTCATTAGAGAGCATTTTTGAAAAGCGCTTTCTAAAGGCTACCTATAATTTTTATTTTATTTTTTGTATCACTTTAGAGTTCGCTTTTAGGAGAAAGCACTTTCTATTGTGGACCTTAGAGAACACTTTTAAGAGAAAGCGCTCTCTAAAGTGTACCTATAATTTTAATGATTTTTTTCAAAACATCCCATTTTTCCATTTTTATATGCAGAACCTGTAAATGCCTTTATTAGGTAGTATACCAGTATAAAACAATTCTACCAGTATAATTCACATTATTATAAACCATTCCAAACGATTTTTTCAAACCATTTCATCATTTATATAAACCAATTCATTTCTACCCATTTCAAACCAATATAAACAATCTCAATATTATCGGTATTTATCACCGGAAACTATATATATACCTTAAACCAATTCATTTCTATCCATTCCAAACCAATTCATTTACACCACAAGTCATGTACATATATACCACAATATTAACCTATTTATACCTTAAATTATCCATTTTTCTATAATAAATTCACTCAATTCCTCCATAATTTCACCAATTTTTGCGGCCGTATAATGAGGACACGTGAATTCTTCAAAGTACTACATAACAAAACAAAATATGCATTAATTAGTTAATATCCGATAATATGCATAATATACGATATTAAAATAAATCCTAAGTTATAAATCTATGCATACCTGATTAGGAATCTCTAATTGATCCAATTGAATGATTTCTCTCATGAACCTCAAAACGTAGTACCCGCAGTCTATGTCATATTTCTGTCGAGGACACTACACATAGACAAACAAATTTTTGTTATCAAGTAGCATCACTAATAAGTAACATTGTGAAAATTAAATTATTTACCTGCACATGGATTCATGAAATAGTGTTTGCTTTAGCCCGTGCAACTCGATAATCTCTTTGTGCTCGATACACTAGTATAGATCTATAAAAGAAAAACGTAAATTTAGAACAATCTTACAGAAATAATTAAATATACAAATACACACGAATTTTTCGAACAATCTCATTACGTATCAACCACTTCATTCATACTCGGATATGTTGACCAATCATGCTCCATTGAATTCAAATAATAAATCACTTCTCTTGTAGGATTAATGGCAACCAACAACCAGTGTCCACTGTAAAATATAACAAAAGTTAGATGGATAATTTATACGCAAAAGATACAAAGATTATAATGAAATTAGAATGACAATCTTACTTGTGTCCAGTATTATACGGTAAAAAAACAAAGTTTCTATATTGGATGCCATGTATCTGTCAACTAAGTATTGTTTTACTGTATTCGCATTCAAACCAATTTTCGTACAGTTGACACCAAATGAAGCAAGGAAATGGAATCGGTTTAACAATTCTGACCCACGCATGAGTTTGTCATACAAGTACCTTAAATAAAAATAAATAATAGACATTAGACTATTTTCATTGAAATGTTCCAATAAATTGTTCAAGTAAATAAATAATAGATTGATTGGAGTACCAGATGTTGGCAGACATAACACCGGAGCCTAATGTTTAATGCTTGAGAATCTGCTCAATGTCCTCTATTCCGATTATCTTTGAATGAAGAAAACCAAAAACACATTCGTCCAAGTCTATTTGACGAATACAACCTTGCATCACATCTGATACTGACACAAGTGTATCAAGACACGACCGAAAACGAGTTACAACAGTTCTTCTTGCAGGAACCTTTTTCTTGCTCTCGACCTGTTGTGAAGCTTGAGCAGGAGGAACTTTTGAAGCTTGAGTAGGAGGAACTTTTGAAGCTTGAGCAGGAGGAACTTTTGAAGCTTGAGAAGAAGGAACCTAACAATCATATAAGTTAGGTAAAGTAGAAAATCATAAAACTTTTGAATCTAGATCATAGAATAAAACTTTAAATGTACCTCTCTTTTTTGTGATGCAACAGACTCTTTTTCCGGAAAAAGCCTTTTAGATGGGGGTTTTGTAGGAGTCTAAAATTACCATATTGCAAAAAAATGTACGTAAGGTTCAGAATGATTTTCATAATGGTTCAAAATTGACATTTGAATTCTAAGAGATTCATAATGATTTTAACCTTACCTCATCATCTATAATAATGAGGTCTGACGACCATGCAACAAACGAGCCTAAAGCCTTTCCCAATGATGTTATCTCTGTAACTGTGTTAGGTATAGGTAGTGTCGCACCCATATCTATAGCAATATCAACTGACACTTTCAGACATCCATGAGGGAGAGGATTATGGTGAAGTAACTCTCCCGCTCTGTTATACACTTTTACTTTGCCAACCATGTGATAAGTCGGTAACGAGAAATACAATTAACAAGAGGAAATGCCCTGAAGCAATAGTGAAAGCATAATTGTTAATGTGTGTAAAGGTTAATTAAAATAAAAGTGTTAATTTAATTAAGATAAATATGTGCTATAATTACCTCATGAATTTTATTTTCACAATTGATACTAGCTTTGTCACTAGTATCTTTCAACCCGAAACTGCGCTTAGATGCCTCATACATCTCTTTATCCTTTTGCAATGCACTGACTTGCGCCTTAAGTTCCTCCAATGTTTTCATCACTTCTTCATTGCTAAGATTTTTTCTTTTTGGTTGCTTATACAAGGAAGAGGGCGTCACACCAAATCCTTTACCCCTCACCCGACCGAAATACTCAGGAACATTTAGTACTCGACTAAGAATGCTCCTGCAATCCTGATCCTCACTTGTGGTTAAGGATTTAGATAGACTTTCCTGAAATTCATTGACAAATCGAAAATTATTAGTGGGGATTAAAGACATAATGTTAAAGACATAATGTTAAAGACATAATGTTATACTTAATGTTATACTTACACATTTCTCATAAACTTGTTGAACGTCTTCACTAGGAACTCCACTCTTTCCCACAAGAGCATCCTTCCACAAAATATGTTCCGGACGAGATTTTTCTGCACTTTTCTCCTCTTCCAACTACAAATTAAGAAAAATAATAAGATCGTCAATTATAATATATTGAGACAATTAATAATATCATATCATTTATATATATTTACCATTTGTTGTTGTAAGCGTGCATATCCCTTTCGGCCTTTTCTGTATGGATATGCGGGTTTTGAGGCTCTTTTGTGATTAGTGGCACTCAAATCCTGGATAAACAAGTTTAAGGCATATCAGAACAAACTAATGCAAAGATAAACAAGTATATAATACAATTAATAGACATGAAATTAAAAGATAAATAAATTTACATTGAATTTTGTGCTTTTCCGTTTGGCTACAAAAGCTTTCCATTCTTCCGGTGTAATCAAATCCGCATACAATGGTGGAAGTTCTGCTTCAACAAAAAAAATTTGATCATCCCTCAGATATTTGTTTGATAATAAGGCTCGAAATCCCCTATGTCTCTTTCCAGCCAATTTGAGACAATAATTTTTGCGGCTTTCATCAATATTAAAGGACCTCTACAAAAAACACACACACATATAAACATAAAATGTGTTAGTATAATTGTGTTAGTATAAGTCAAAAGAAATCTAATAACACATCAATCATGTTTGGTAATTAAGTACCTTTATCTCACTCCATATATTATCTTTACCAGCTTCCAACATTTAATTCCTCCAATCATCACTAGTAATTGGAATGTGCTGGCGGATAAGTGAACCAATGTATGAAGCCAACATTGAACCGTTAGGCTCAATTAGTTGGTCCTCATCGCTCCAATGTACATCAAATTTCACCCCTTTGTCTCTAGCACGGTGAATTGACCTCATAATTGTCATTCCACGTTTTATTTCACTTTCTACATTCGAATCTTTTTCTTGAATTTCATTTGCATCATGTGTCTCATGTGTCTCGGGTGTCTCGTGTGTCCCGTGTGCGTCTTCCTCATTACTAGCCATTTTACCTGTAAGAAAGAAAAAACAAAAATTAAATGACAAATTATAATGACAAATCTAAAATTCAACATGTCAAATCTAAAATCCATAATCTATAATCCATCGAATGATATAACATGTCAAATTATAATGACAAATCTAAAATCCAAAAATTAAATGACAAATCTAAATTCATAATCATAATCAATTACTAGCCATTAGTACCTTTTTTAGGCACGTCTCTTTCTTTTCTTGGTTGGAATATGTTCTACCCATCTCTTAACAACACGGATGGTTGGATTGATCCAAATACCCTCATTATGATCATTTCTAGTAAATGATTCAATATCACCATCAATATCACCTTGATCGTTTCTAGTCAATGATTTAATATCTACATCAATATCACCTTGATCTCCAATGTTATCCTCAAGTACTTTGTTCGATAAAAGTACTATACTCCACTTTGTACTTGTCGGATCATTAACATAGAACACTTGTTTAGCTTGAGAGGCAAGAATAAAAGGCTCATCTTTGTATCCCACCCTATTAAGATCCACTTGCAAAAATCCCGACTTATCCATTCGTACACCATTATTGTTTTCAACCCACTTACAACGAAATATAGGAATCTGAAACTTCTCATAATTAAACACCCAAATGCGCTTGATAACCCCAAAATATGACAGATTTGCAAATTTGGGGTTTAAGTCTTTCACACTTGAAATGTGCATTGCTTCAGCTACCACAGTGACACCACTATCTTGCATTGTACTTTTATCATCTTGTTCTTTGGTATAAAATGTGTATCCATTAATTGCATATGCGCTATAAGAAAATGCAACCAAACTTGGACCATATGCTAAACATCTCAATCTTTCTGTTATTGAAGCGGGACCTGAATAATACCTTTCGAAAATGTGACTCTTAAACCAAGGTATGAAACTTCGATTGTGCTCTTGTACTATCCAATTCTCATTTCTATTCGTATTTAAACCTCGGAGAACATCTTTGTGCATTTCAACATACGACTCAACTTCATTCTCATTGTGCAGAACATACAAATGCACTTGATCCCGTTTGACCCTTGATATTGTCAGAACTTCATTCCCAATTAGCTTTTTTCCTGCTTTTTTCCCGACAACATTAGATTTGGGGAGTCCAATTGATTGTACATTGGACAAATATTCAATACAAAACTCAGTCGCTTCTTCAACAATGTATCGTTCGGCAATACAACCCTCTGGTCGACTTCGGTTTTTCACATACCCTTTTAATATTTTCATATAACGTTCAGCAAGGTACATCCATCTTATATAAGCCGGTCCACACAATTGTGTCTCTTTCACCAGATGAACAACTAGATGAACCATTATGTCAAAAATGGAGGGAGGAAAATACATTTCAAGATCACACAAAGTAATAACTATTTCATTTTGCAATGTTGGTAAGATCGCAGGATCGATCACCTTACTGCAAATTGACTTGAAGAAAAACACAATTTAGTTATTGCACTTCTTACTTTTTCAGGCAGAATAGAACGTATACCTATTGGTAGAAAATGTTCCATTATAACATGGAAGTCACGCATCTTCAAACTCTTTAACCTGAGGTATTTCAAGGACACAAGTCTTCTAATATCTTAAGAGTATCCTTCTGGAACTTTAACTTCACTTAGAAACTTACACAATATCTTTTTCTCCTTTCTAGATAGAGTATATGCAGCAGGTGGTAGATATTTTCGGTTTCCTTTCTTCACGGGCCCTAATTCAGTTCTTATCCCCATTGCTACCAAGTCCTTTCTTGATTTAAGGCCATCCTTAGACTTTCCAGGTATATTGAGTAACGTACCAATAACACTGTCAAACACATTTTTTTCAATATGCATAACATCGAGAAAATGTCTTACATACAAAGACTTCCAATATGGCAGTTCAAAAAAAATTGACCTCTTCTTCCACCCTTTCTTTACAAGTGTATGTGCAAAAGGCTTGCCAAACTGAGTATTCACATCTTTCACCTTTTCAAAAATTTGATCACCTGTCAATATAGGTGGAGCTCTACTTTGTTTTGTGTCTCCATTGAAGGCTTTTCTCCACCCACGGTAGTGATGTCTCGAATGTAAGAATCTACGATGACCGAGAAAGATATTCTTCTGACCAAACTCCAATCGCGTCTAATCTGTTTTATCTTCACAAATAGGACACGTACATTGACCTTTTATGTTGTACCCTGATAGATTTCCGTATGCTGGAAAATCATTAATTGTGCCAAACAACATCGCCCTCAAGTTGAAAATTTCTTTCCTATACCCATCATAAACCTCCACATCGTTCTCCCACAAAAACTTTAAATCTTCGATTAAGGGTGCCAAGTAAACATCTATGTCATTCCTTGGTTGTCTAGGCCCATAAATTAACATAGATAACATCATGTACTTAAGCTTTATACATAGCCATGGAGGTAGGTTATAAATCATTAAAATCACAGGCCAAGTGCTATGTGAGATACTTTGAAGACCGTGTGGGTTCATTCCATCAGTAAATAATGCCAAATGAAGGTTTCTTGCTTCTTTTCCAAATTCAGGATAATCATCATCAATTTTCATCCACTATGGTGAATCTGCCAGATGTCGAAACTTTCCATCAATAATTCTTTCATCTGCATGCCAAGTCAAGTGTCTTGAATCGGTTTCACTACGAAACATGCGTCTGAATCTCGGAATTATAGGAAAATACCATAAGACTTTTGCTGGAGACAACTTCTTCTTATATCGAGAGACGCCGCATTTAGGACACTCATTTAACGATGCATACTCGTTTCAAAACAAGACGCAATCATTTGGACAAACATGTATCTTATCATAGCTCATGCCAATAGAGCACAACATCTTTTTGGCCTCATATGTTCGATTGGGAAGAACATTATCCTCTGGAAGCATATCTTTCATAAGGGCCAATAACTTTGTGAAACTTTTATCCAACCATCCATTGCCTGCCTTTAAGTTGTACAACTTTAATACCACATACAAACTTGTGAATTTAGAGCAACCATTATACAACGGTTTCTCTGCATCGCTTACCAACCTCTCAAACATTTCAGGACAATCCTTAAGATCATCTTCAAGTGTTTCTGCAATCTCTTCGACTCGGTCATAATTGTATGTATCTGTGCCATTATCGTTTGAAGCATAGGTCGTATTATCCATCGGTTTAACATTCCAGTTACTTTTCTCACCATGCAAATCCCAACATGTATAACTTCGATCAATTCCATGCCTCAGTAAATGCGATAACAACTGACTCGCGTTAACCCGACCCACAAAACAACAATCCAAGCAAGGACATTTCATTCGACTGGGGTCTTCGACGTGCGCAACAACAAACTTAACAAATTCCTTGACCCCATTCTCGTACTCTTTCGTCAATCGATTTGAAAACATCCATTTCTTATCCATAGTTACACTAATTAAGCTAAACAAAAACAAAAATAAAAATAAATAAAAAAGTAAATATACCTGTAGAGATGTAAACAACTTCTAGACCTCACCTCAAAATCTAGATGTAAACAAACCTCACCTCAAAATCTACCTTCAATTTACATAAATAATGAAGATTATAAGAAGTTGATACCGTCTCTTAATATACAAATCAATCATCTAGAACGACAACAACAACAACAACAACAATATCATCAAGAACGATAAGATAGTGGTTCCTAAACTTATCGTTCTAACATGTTTAAAGAACGATAAATCATAATTGTGTTTGTTAGAAGATAAATCATATTTGGTTCCTAAATATTTTGGTTTCATTCTTACAATGCAATCAATTCTATCAATGGTCATTCATACTTTCTAGTAGGTATACTTGGATCATTTTAAAGAATGATAATGGGAGAGTAGAGATGAAACACCAACATATTTTGAACATAGAAAGAGCTTTAATTTTCCAATCTAATACTCCTAAATATTTTTGGTCATATGCAATCAATCATGTTATTTACATCATAAACAAAGTTACTAGCCCTATTTTAAATAATAAATCACCTTACTATCTATTGTTAATGAGGAACCTGACTTGCATGTTTTAAATTTTTTTGGAACTTTAACATATGCATCAACAATTCAATCTCATAAAACAAATCATATTATTTAGTTTATACATCATATTATTCAATTTGGTTGTCTAGTTATTTCTCTATGCCATTTGGTTGTCCAGAACTAATCATATTATTCAGTTTATACATCATCAAGAACGACAACACCTCATCAAACAAAACTATCTAAAATGGGTTACAACAACCACAACATCATCAAGAACGACAACAACAACAACAACAATGTAGAGTATCACAAGAAAAACAACAACAATGTACAACATCATCAAGAACAACAACAAGAACGACGTACCTCCGTCATGAAACGGCGAACGAAGAACAACAACAACGAGCAACTTCAACTTCAGCAAAATAGAACAAACAACAACACAATAAGCAATGATTAACAACGAACAATGAGAACAAAACGATTTCAGAATGAGAAAAGGGTTTAGGAGCGAGAGCGGTTTCTGAAACGAAATCAAATATGAAAATGATTATAAAAGTTTTATATTTTAATAAATGATTGATTTTAGAGAGCGTTTTCCATAAATAAAAAAAAGCGTTTTCTAAGGTCTTTTCACAGTTATACCTTAGAGAATGCTTTTTGTTAAAAGCGCTTTCTAAAGTCTTTTGACAGATTAACCTTAAAGGGCGCTTTTTGTCAAAAGCGTTTTCTAAGGTCTCTGAAATAAAATAATATAAAATATTTTAATAAATAATCTTAGAGGACGCTTTCACTGGAAAGCACTTTCTAAAGTTGAAAATATAAATAAATAAAAGTCAAGGGCAAGAAGGATTCAAACCCAAGACCCATAGCAATCACATAAACTCCTTGACCAGCGGTACTATGCCCTCATCCATTAATTATATTCACATTAAATATATATAACATAAGTTATCATATATAATTTAAATTTTATATTAATATAATTTATATATATTAATTAATATATATTAAATTATATATTAATATAATTTGAATATATTAATTAATATATATTTTAAATTATATATTAATATAATTTGTATATATTAATTAATATATTTTAAATTATATATTAATATAATTTGTATATATTAATTAATATATATTAAATTATATATTAATATAATTTGAATATATAATTTAATATATATTTTAAATTATATATTAATATATTTTGGATATATTAATTAATATATTTTAAATTATATATTAATATAATTTGTATATATTAAATTATATATTAATATAATTTGAATATATTAATTAATATATTTTATTAAATAACCTTAGAGAGCGCTTTCTCAAGAAATCGCTTCCTAAAGTCTTTTGATAGTTTTACCTTAGAGGACGCTTTTTAATAAAAGCGCTTTCTAAGGTAGAAAATATAAAATAAAAAAATTAAAATGAATATGAAGGTAGAAAATATAAAAAAAAATTAAAATGAGTCTGAAGGTAGAAAATATTAAAAAAATTAAAATGAGTCTGAAGGTAGAAAATATAAAAATAATTAAAATGAGTCTGGGGCGAGGGGGATTCAAACCCCAGTACCAAAGAATTAAGATAAACCTCATTGACCAGCGGTACTACGTTCTCATCCGTTTATTAAATTCACATTAAATATATATAATATAAGTTTACATATATATTTAATTAATATAATTTCTAAATATTAATTAGTATATTTTAAATTATATATGTAGATGTTTAGAATTGGCAGAATTTTTGACCAACAAGAAATGTTGAATTCAGTTCAGGATGTCCTATAAGATGTTGGGACATTGTATCAGTTAATGAAATAAGTTCAGTTTACAGGATGTCACATCAGATGTTGTGACATTGTATCAGTAAATGAAGTAAGTTCAGTTTTTCAGGATGTCCCAACAGATGTTGTGACATCTCAAACCTGCTACCAGAATTAATTAATGACTAACAGAACTGAGTAAATTAAGGAAAATTATCTGGAATTAATTATGGATGGATAAAACAGAATAAGGCGCATCTGTAGGGAGTGTTGTTATATGTCTTCAGCATAATCAGAAGAACTGAATCACCTAGAATCTAGGAAGTAACAAACCCTAATTCAAGGTGGAAGCAGCATGCGTTTCAGGATTGGATAAACCTACAGAAAGCCCAAAATCCAAACACCTATTTAAGCAACAGAAACTCTCAGAATAGTGTACGAATTTCAGAATACAAAATAGGGTGTTTTGTGTTTTAATAGAAGGTTGCTTTTATTGTACCACTTTATGAGCTTTTAAGCAAAAGTGTATTTGTGTCTTGATTGAAACTGTGAAGTAAGATCAAGCTGTTTTTGTTTGAAGTATGACTTCAATTTTATTAAACTTGTAAACAAGATCACTGTGTGATTAAGGGGGAGTGAGTTGGTACTCATATCTAAGTTGTGTCTTAGGTAGAAATTGCATTGGGTAGATATTAAGTGAAAGATTAAACTGGGTGGTTTAAGTCTAGAATTAATATTACTTATAGTGGATTTCCTCCTGGCTTGGTAGCCTCCAGATGTAAGTGTGGTTATACACTGAACTGGGTTAACAAATTCCTGTGTTGTTTAATTTTCTTGCACTTTAAGTTTTAGTTAAGTCTTCAAGTGTTTAAACAACTCATTCGACATCTCATACCTGATCACAGAATTTCAATTGGCATCAGAGCAGGCACCCTGCCTGTTTATACTGGGTGAGATCTAGGGACTGCAAATTCTGGAAACATGGACAGAGATGTAGGATCAGTAAATAGACCACCTATACTGGATGGATCTAATTATGACTACTGGAAGCCAAGAATGATTGCATTCTTAAGATCACTTGACAATAGGGCCTGGAAAGCAGTCAACAATGGATGGGAACACCCTGTCCAAGACACCAAAGATGGAGCAAAAGTGTTGAAACCTGAAGAAGAATGGAGTAAGGAGGAAGAAGATTCAGCACTTGGCAACTCCAAGGCCTTAAATGCTTTATTCAATGGCATTGATAGAAACATCTTTAGACTTGTGCATCACTGTGAGCTGGCCAAAGATGTTTGGGACACTCTCAAAACAACTCATGAAGGAACATCAAAGGTGAAGATGTCAAGACTTCAACTTCTCACCACCAAGTTTGAAAACTTGAGAATGAAGGAAGATGAGACAATTCATGAATTCTACATGAACATCTTAGAAATAGCCAATACTTCTGGAGCTTTGGGAGAAAAGATGACTGATGAAAAGCTTGTAAGAAAGATTCTCAGATCTTTACCAAAAAGATTTGATATGAAGGTCACAACAATAGAAGAAGCTCAAGACATATGCACAATGAAAGTTGAAGAGCTCATTGGTTCCCTTCAAACTTTTGAGATGGGAATGAATGACACAATTGTAAAGAAGAACAAAAGCATAGCCTTGATGTCAAATACTGATAAAGAAGAAGAAAATGATGAATCAGAAACTGATGAAAACTTATCAGAAAACATTGCTATGCTTGGAAGACAATTCAAAAAGATTCTCAGAAAGATGGAAGACAAGTCCAGACCAAGTGGAAGATACACAAACTCTTCTGAGAACAAAAGACCTTATGATAGAAGGTCAAATTATGATGAAAAGACCAGTCAAGAAAAAGGGATTAAATGCCATGGATGTGAAGGATATGGACACATCAGGAATGAATGTCCTACCTATTTAAAAAGGCAAAAGAAAGGTCTCTCTGTAACCTGGTCTGATGAAGACTCAGGAGGTGATTCAGAAGAAGAATCAGCTAAGCATATCACTGCTCTAGCTGGATTATGTGAATCTTAAAGTGAATCCAGTGATGGGGAGATTACTTTTGAAGAGCTTGAGCAATCATATAGAGAACTAGTCAAAAGAAGCACTGAAATATGCAAGGAAAGTATAAAGCTAAAGAAGCAGATTGAGGCACTAAAGGATGAAAAAACAAGTGATCTAGAGATCATTGACACCTTGAAAAGTGAAGTAAGTCTTCTCAAATCCAAGTTGGAACATATGTCCAAATCTGTTAGAATGCTGAACAGTAGCTCAAGCACACTGGATGTTATTCTCAACAACAATAAGCATTCAGGGGATAAAAGTGGACTGGGATTTAACAAAGTTCATAAGGTTGAAGCTAGCTCTAGCAAAACTACTTCAAAGTCCATACAGTCAAACAAGATGTCCCAACAGATGCTTCAACATCATGAAAAGAACACAAAGTCAAACATAATGTTCCAACAGATGTCTCAACATCCTGAAAAGAACATAATGAAGAAGAAGTATCAAAGATGGAGATGTCATCATTGTGGAAGATTTGGACATATCAAACCTCATTGTTACAAGTTGCATGGATATCCAAATCAGATGTATCAACAACCTCCTAAGCAGAAGATAGAGGTTACCAAGAAAGTGCTGCATAGACATCAACATCAAAGAGATCAGCAAACCCCTAAGCAGAAGACAGAGGTCATCAAGAAGGTATGGGTACCAAAAGCTAGTCTTCATGCTGATCAAAGCTACATGCCCAAGAACAAGATCAACAAACAACCTTGGAGCTCTACTGATGAACAATGCACAGGGCAGAGGTATCAAAAGAAATCTCAACACAAATGGTCAAAGAAAGGTGTTGCATATATAGCTCATGCATCACTAAGAGTATCAGCTAAAGAAGACTGGTACTTTGACAGTGGATGTTCAAGACACATGACTGGATTGAAGAATCTGCTAGTAGACTTAAAGTCATATTCATCCAGATATGTAACCTTTGAAGATGGAGCTAAAGGAGAAATCAAGGGAGTTGGGACCTTGGACTGTCCAGATGTACCAAGACTAGATGATGTGCTGCTGGTAAAAGGTTTAACTGCTAACCTGATCAGCATAAGTCAATTATGTGATCAAGGGTACAGTGTAAACTTTATCAAAACTAAATGCATAGTGTCTAACAAAGAACAAAAGGTTGTCATGAGAGGTGCCAGATCTAAAGACAACTGCTACATGTGGGAACCTCAAGACTTCAGTCTCACTTGTTCTTTAGCTAAAGAAGAAGAAGTGAAACTATGGCACCAAAGACTAGGTTATCTCCATTTCAGAGGCATAAAGAAAATCATATCTATGGAAGCTGTGAGAGGTATTCCTAAACTGAAGATTGATGATGGCAAGATATGTGGTGAATGTCAAATAGGCAAGCAAACCAAGATGTCCCATCCAAAGCTACAACATCTGACAACTTCCAAAGTTTTGGAATTATTGCATATGGATCTTATGGGACCTATGCAGGTAGAGAGCCTTGGTGGTAAAAGGTATGCCTATGTGGTGGTTGATGATTTTTCAAGGTATACATGGATAAATTTCATCAAAGAAAAGTCTGATGTATTTGATGTATTCAAAGACTTATGCCAAAGAATACAAAGGGAAAAAGCCAGCTGTGTGATCAGAATAAGAAGTGACCATGGAAAGGAGTTTGAAAATCAAAAATTCTTAGATTTCTGTTCTTCAGAAGGAATAAATCATGAATACTCTTCACCAATCACTCCTCAACAGAATGGGATTGTTGAGAGGAAGAATAGAACTATCCAAGAATCAGCAAGAGCTATGATCCATGCTAAAAAGTTACCTTTGTACTTCTGGGCTGAAGCTATGAACACAGCGTGTTACATCCATAACAGAGTCACTCTAAGGAAAGGAACTTTGTCCACAATCTATGAAGTCTGGAAGGGCAGAAAACCCACAGTTAAGTACTTCCATGTGTTTGGAAGTAACTGTTATATTCTGGCTGATAGGGAGCAAAGAAGAAAAACGGATCCTAAAAGTGATGAAGGGATTTTTCTTGGATACTCTATAAACAGCAGAGCATATAGAGTATTAAATCTAGAACCAAGGTTATCATGGAGTCCATAAATGTGATAATTGATGATGCTCCTACAGATGTTACAGAAGATGTTGGAACATCTGCTGACAGCAAAACTGAAGCTGAAGAAAAGAGTGATCATTCTGACTTCACTCAAACTGATGCAAGGACAGAACAATTCAGCAAACCTCCCTCCATCAGAATCCAGAAGGATCATCCCAAAGATCTGATAATTGGGGATCCCAACAGAGGTGTAAGCACTAGATCAAGAGAAGTGATTTCAGGTTCCTGTTTTGTCTCAAAAATAGAACCTAAAAACATCAAGGAAGCTCTTACTGATGAGTACTGGATTTGTGCTATGCAAGATGAATTAGGTCAATTCACAAGGAATGAAGTGTGGGATCTTGTTCCTAGACCTGATGACATAAATGTGATTGGCACTAAATGGGTATATAAGAACAAGTCAAATGAGCAGGGAATTGTTACAAAGAACAAAGCTAGACTTGTAGCTCAAGGATACACACAAATTGAGGGAGTAGACTTTGATGAAACCTTTGCACCAGTAGCAAGGCTTGAATCAATCAGACTACTGTTAGGAATTGCTTGTAACTTGAAGTTCAAGCTATTTCAAATGGATGTGAAAAGTGCCTTTCTAAATGGATATCTTAATGAAGAAGTATATGTAGAACAGCCTAAAGGATTTGTTGATCCAAGCTGTCCAAATCATGTGTACAAACTAAGGAAAGCTCTTTATGGAATGAAGCAAGCCCCAAGAGCATGGTATGAAAGGCTGGCTACTTTTCTTATCAAGCAAGGGTACAGGAAAGGTGGAATAGACAAAACCTTGTTTGTAAAGGATGATGAAGGTAATGTCATGATTGCTCAAATATATGTAGATGACATTGTCTTTGGTGGGATGTCAGACAGGATGGTTAAACATTTTGTCACTCAAATGGAATCTGAATTTGAGATGAGCCTAGTAGGAGAACTAACCTACTTTCTTGGATTGCAAATAAAGCAAATGGAGGATTCCATGTTCATTTCCCAAAGCAAGTATGCTAAGAACATTGCCAAGAAATTTGGGATGGACAATGCTACTCATAAAAGAACTCCTGCCCCCACACATTTAAAGCTGACTAAAGATGACAAGGGTGAGAATGTAGATCAAAGTCTATACAGAAGTATGATTGGAAGCTTATTATATCTGACTGCTAGCAGACCAGACATATCCTTTGCAGTAGGTGTTTGTGCAAGATATCAAGCTGATCCAAAAGTCAGTCATCTAAACCAAGTCAAGAGAATTCTGAAATATGTCAATGGTACTTGTGACTATGGCATAATGTACTTTCATGGATGCAAACCAATTCTCACTGGCTTCTATGATGCTGATTGGGCAGGAAGTGCTGATGACAGAAAAAGTACTTCAGGAGGATGCTTCTTTTTAGGAAACAATTTGATTTCTTGGTTCAGTAAGAAACAAAATTGTGTATCCTTATCTACTGCTGAAGCTGAATATATTGTAGCTGGAAGCAGTTGCTCACAATTGGTTTGGATGAAGCAAATGCTCACTGAGTACAATGTCCCACAAGATGTCATGACATTGTACTGTGACAACTTAAGTGCTATTAACATATCAAAGAATCTTATCCAGCATAGCAGGACCAAGCATATTGATATCAGACATCACTTCATCAGAGATCTTGTGGAAGAGAAAGTGATTTCATTGGAACATGTAGCTACAAATCTGCAGTTGGCTGATATATTTACTAAAGCCTTGGATGCTACCCAATTTGAAAACCTAAGGGGTAAATTGGGAATCTGCTTATGTGAAATTTAGCAGTTATGGAGATGTGCCAACATGTCATATGACATCGTGTGGCATGATCACCAGATGGCAACACCAGTCTGGTCAAGCACCTTGTGTATTCCACTCCTAGAAATTCTCCAAGTAACGGCTCTTATAAGAATATCAGCTCACTTTCAGCTATTCATCTTCTCATCATTCTCTCACAACAACTTGCTTGCTATAGCTAACTTTCAGAGATCATCAAACTCAACCAATCTCAATCTCTTTCTTCACCACATTCTAAAATGGCTCATCACCAAAACCCTAACATATCTGAAGAAATCCTCAACAAGGAAGATGTGGTGCATGCAACCCCCATTTCTGTGGTACCCATGGATTCAACTCCAATGGACGAAATCAGAGGAAGTGTTCCTCTTGCTCAAAAGCCAAGAACCCCTACTGTGAAAAGGGCAAAAGATCCTGTATTCAGCAAGGCCAAAGGCATGCCTTCATCATCAAACACCACTCCAAAAGCTTCTGTATATGTGGATGATTCCATAAAGGAGCTGGTAAACAGGATCTTATCTGAGCAAAGAGTGGTGAGTGGTATATCTATCCCTCTGAACACCATGCTAGCTCCACAAGAAGAACAACAAAATCAGGCTGAAAAGGACACTCCTGCTCAACAGGATGTCCCAATAGATGTTGAAACATCTAAAGACCAGCAAAAGGCCTCATCTGGTACTGCTGATGAAACATCTGAGGACCAGCAAAAGGCCTCCACTGAAAGTGATGAAGAAACATCTGAGGACCAGCACAAGGCCTCCACTGAAGATCAAACCTCTGTTGATCCACCTGCTGAAGAGGAGACTGCTCAACCTCCTCCTGTGGTAAATCTAGAGCATGATTTTGATACATAAATCATTGCTTCTGTAAACCCTAGTATAGCCAAAAGGCTTAGAACTAGGAAGGAAAAGAAAAATGCAGGACATGCAACTCCTGAGAAGAAGCAAGCTACACCAAAGAAGGACAAAGCTAAAGTTGTCTTTGGTCCCACAAAACAATGGAGCAAGGTGCAAACACAGAAGAGGAAAGTTGTCACCCCTCCAGATTCAGATGTTGAAGAGGATGTCCCAACATCCCCACCAAAGAAGAAACCAGCACCTTCAAGGTCATCAACTGCTGTTCCAGAAGCTCCTCTGGACAACATCTCTTTTCATCATGTGTCAAGTGTGAACAGATGGAAGTTTGTTTATCAAAGAAGGGTAGCACTTGAAAGAGAGCTGAGCAGTAATGCACTTGAGTGCACAAAGGTAATTGATCTCATCTCCTCTGCTGGCCTTTTCAAAACTGTCTCCAACTTCTCTCCTTGCTATGAGCTGCTAGTCAAGGAATTCATAGTCAACCTCCAAGAAGATTGTGCTGATGGTAAGTCTGCTGACTTTAGAAAAGTATATGTAAGAGGGAGGTGTGTAGAATTCTCTCCTAGGGTTATCAACCACTACCTTGGAAGAGAATCTGATGGTCCAAATGAGTTAGGGAAGACTGATAACCAGGTCTGCAAGGTTATCACTGCTAATCAGGTCAAGAGTTGGCCAGTCAAGGGGAAGCTATCTGTTAGCATGCTGACAAGGAAGTATGCCATCCTGCATAGGATTGGCACTGCAAACTGGGTCCCTACCAACCATACCTCCTCAATAGCAACTGGATTGGACAGGTTCATATTTGTTGTGGGCACCCAAACAAAGCTGGATTTTGGAGCTTATATCTTTGATCAGACATTGAAGCATTCTGGATCATCTGCAACAAAGCTGCCAATTGCCTTCCCTTCCTTGCTGTGTGGAATAATGATGAGTCAGTATCCTGGTATCCTCACTGAGAAGGACACAATTTGCAAAAGAGAAAGCCCTCTGGCCTTCCACTACAAGCTGTTCTTGAGTCATCATGCAGCTGATGTTGAAGCTCCCTCTGGGACATCTGCTGGTCCTTCAAAGGCAAAGTCTCCAATCTCCAAAGCTGCCTTGATTGCTGAGCTGAAGATCACTTGCAAAGAACTGGATGCAAGGAAGCAGAAGCTTGAGGAGATTATCCAAAGGCTGGAGATTGAAGAAAGTGCTCAAAAAACTGCTGCTACTGATGAGGAGACTGAGGAAGAGGAAGAAACTGATTATGAGGAGTCTGAGTGAAACCTGTATGTGAGGAATATGTAATGACTGCTTCTGCATTGTAATTTTGAATTAGTAACTTTGGCCCCAAATTTATGTCTAACAAGGGGGAGAACTGAACAACAACAACAATGTATGATGCTGATTAATGATTAATGAAAAACTTTTGTTTGCTTCTGAACTAAAATTGTGATTTTAATGAAAAATTTATGTTGCAACAAGTCTGAACAAATGTAGAATTGAGGGGGAGTAAACTCTCACATGACTCAACAGAAAAGAACTTCTGCTGCACTCTGATAACCAGAAAAGTATGTTAGCCAAAAATTAGCCAAATGGGGAGTTTGTAGATGTTTAGAATTGGCAGAATTTTTGACCAACAAGAAATGTTGAATTCAGTTCAGGATGTCCTATAAGATGTTGGGACATTGTATCAGTTAATGAAATAAGTTCAGTTTACAGGATGTCACATCAGATGTTGTGACATTGTATCAGTAAATGAAGTAAGTTCAGTTTTTCAGGATGTCCCAACAGATGTTGTGACATCTCAAACCTGCTACTAGAATTAATTAATGACTAACAGAACTGAGTAAATTAAGGAAAGATATCTGGAATTAATTATGGATGGATAAAACAGAATAAGGCGCATCTGTAGGGAGTGTTGTTATATGTCTTCAGCATAATCAGAAGAACTGAAACACCTAGAATCTAGGAAGTAACAAACCCTAATTCAAGGTGGAAGCAGCATGCGTTTCAGGATTGGATAAACCTACAGAAAGCCCAAAATCCAAACACCTATTTAAGCAACAGAAACTCTCAGAATAGTGTACGAATTTCAGAATACAAAATAGGGTGTTTTGTGTTTTAATAGAAGGTTGCTTTTATTGTACCACTTTATGAGCTTTTAAGCAAAAGTGTATTTGTGTCTTGATTGAAACTGTGAAGTAAGATCAAGCTGTTTTTGTTTGAAGTATGACTTCAATTTTATTAAACTTGTAAACAAGATCACTGTGTGATTAAGGGGGAGTGAGTTGGTACTCATATCTAAGTTGTGTCTTAGGTAGAAATTGCATTGGGTAGATATTAAGTGAAAGATTAAACTGGGTGGTTTAAGTCTAGAATTAATATTACTTATAGTGGATTTCCTCCTGGCTTGGTAGCCTCCAGATGTAAGTGTGGTTATACACTGAACTGGGTTAACAAATTCCTGTGTTGTTTAATTTTCTTGCACTTTAAGTTTTAGTTAAGTCTTCAAGTGTTTAAACATCTCATTCGACATCTCATACCTGATCACAGAATTTCAATATATTAATATAATTTTTATATATCAATTAATATATTTTGAGATATATATTAATATAAATTCTATATATTAACTAATATATTTTAAATTGTATATTAACATAATTTCTATATATTAATTAATATATTTTAAATTATATATTAATATAATTTCTATATATTAATTAATATATTTTAAATTATATATTAATATAATTTCTATATATCAATTGATATATTTTAAATTATATATTAAATATTTAAATATATTATTTGAATATATTAATATATTATTTGAATATATTATTTAAATATATTATTTAAATATATTAAAATAATATTTTGATATATTAATATAATTTTAAATATATTAATTATATTTTGATAAATTAATAAAATTTTATATATTAATTAATATATTTTATATATTTAAATATATTAATGAATACATTATTTTAATATATTATTTTAATATATTAAAAAAAATATTTGTATATATTTGAATATATTATTTAAATACTTTATTTGAATATATTAAAAAAATATTTGAATATATTATTTGAATATATTATTTGAATATAATTTATATATATTTGAATATATTATTTAAATATATTATTTGAATATATTAAAAAAATATTTTGACATATAAATATAATTTTAAATATATGAATTATATTTTGATATATTAATTTAATTTTAAATATATTTTAAATTATATATTAATATAGGTTTAATATATTTAAATATAATTTTAATAAATTAAAATGTTTGTATTTAAAACATATATTTGAATAATTATAAATATAATTTAAAATAAATTAAAATTTAATTTAATATGATTTAAATATATTAAATATAATTTGATATATTAATATAATTTAAAATTCCTTTCCCTACCTAAAGGGCGTGGGTTCGATGCCCCATTTTGACATATTTTGTGATACTTTACATGGTTCAGTATATTTGTACCAAAAACAAAAGACAACACTTTTGTAACAAAGCGCTCTTATAGGTCTTTTGTAAAATAATTTAAAATAAAGTGATTTCTTAATTTACACTTTAGAAAGCGCTTAAGGTGAAAGTGCTCTCTAAAGTGGTCACCTTAGAAAGCGCTTTTAGAAAGCGCTGTCTAATGTGCCCTTTAGAGAGCGCTTTTTTTGAGCGAATTTTCAATTGACATATAGCAGTGCTTTGCATTAAAAGCGTTGTCTTTTGTGCGCTGCGAAATGCCATTTTTGGCATAGTGGATATAATCACGGTGGAAAGATACGACAATGTTTATATAATCAAACTTTAATGGGTTTGAATCTGAGCACCCTAAAATATTTTATTTCTTTATCATTTTGACGAGTCTTTTTATTTTTATTTATTTTTATTTATTTTTAATTTTTAAATAAATAAGACACCATCATGGCTGAGTACCTGATCTATTGTGACATTTTTTCATTTTCTTTTAAATAATTTAAATTGTAATATATTGGTTCTTCTTTATGAAATTTAATTTAGTAAGTGACATATACATCCCCACGGTTTTTGTGTTGGACCGTGGTGGTATCATTTATTCATTTTTATCAAGCTAACTAGCTTGTCTCTTCAGTAACCATTTTTTGTTGAGAAACGATACAATACGAAACAATATATTTAACCCCAACGTTCAGTGCTGAGAAACTAAACACCATATCAACCCTAACATTCATCGTTCATCATCATCCGTTCATCGTTCATTATCATTGATTAATCATCGTCATCATCTTCGGTTCATTGTTTTCAACCCTAACACACAAACGTCAACATTAACATCATCGTCATTGTCAAGGAGGAATACAACAACAACAACACTATTTGTTTCAACCCAAATATTCACCTTTACTTAGTCATTACGTTTACAGTGTATAAAACTTTTTTTTCATGCATCTACAATAAACTTCAATTTTCAATGTTGTTAATACTGTTGTTTTTATTATTTTTTTGGTTTATTATTGACTGTGTCTGATAAAACTTGATTAAACTTTTGTTGTGGTTGTGGTTGTTGTTGTTTATAATAATTAATAAATAATTCATATGTCTTATGTGATGATATTCAATAAAATGTATTGATAAATATTTACATTTGGTCAAAGTTAAATAAATATATTTTAAAGCATAATTTCTAGAATAAGAATAGTTTAAGAAAATATTAACTTTTTCTTAAAAATAGTAAATTTAATTTTTTATTTAGCTAAACTATAGTATTGGTTTGTTTATTTATTTAAATTAAGACATTTTTTATTCTTTATTTTAAATTTAAACAGTCTTAGTTTCCTTCTTATTAAAAAAACGATGAGATGGTTGTTTCGTAAACTATATTTTTTTCTACAAATTTCTACAATAAATTTTTATACGATGACTTGTCATGTTTTATATATAATTTTTTATTTAAAAATTAAAAATTTCGTTAACATTAAGGTGAAAAATATGAGATGAGGCTAAAACTGTTTAAATTAAAAAATAAAAATAAAAAGACAAAAATTATTTAAATTTAAAATGGAATGATCATTTTTGTGAATCAGAACAGGGTATCAAAACTTTAATTAAATTTTTTTTATTTTGTTCATTCAACAATTAATATATCTAAATTATATATGGATTATATACATCACTTGTTGAATGAAATAAAAAAATCAAATTTATTTATTACAGTATAGCAAACATTGAAGAGAGAGTTTATAAATTTTTAATAAAATGACATAACAATTATTTATTGAATAGTTAATTTTTTAAATAAATTTACCATAAATGTAATTAAAAAAAACCAACAATGTATAACATTGAAGAGAAAGTTTATAAAATTTTAATAAAATGACATAACAATTATTTATTGAATAGTTAAAGTTTTTGAATAAATTTACTATAAATGTAATAAAAAAACAAAAATATTTACTATAAATAATGGTCTAACACAAATGTTTTGCTTACTGAGTGTTGTAAGGACTCGTAAGCATCACAAAGGTTTGATTTTTAATTTAGATTGAGAAAGAAAAATTATTGATAAGAGTAATGGCAATGAGTCAAATTAGAAAATGTATTGTGATGATGTTAATAATAATGATGTTTAAAATACAAGTTGAATGCGTTACTCAACCTACTGGTTTTAAGTCATTTTTATGTTGGTGTAAGTGTTACTTTATATGTTCCAATAACATGGAATATTATCCAGATTGCATGAAAGAATGCAAGTATAAATGCAAACATAAAAAGTATTATGATGCTTCACATAAGTAATGGTATGATTTTATTTTTTTACTTTTCATTTCATCATTTATTTATAAATATATTTGTATAAAGTTTTTTTATGTTGCAGGTACTAGTACTTCAAGTGAATAAATGCAGTGCTTAAAGATCGAAGAGTTACGATAATTAATAAATAATTTATATGTTTTATGTGATGTTATATTCAATATAATGTATTGATAAATATTGACATTTTGTCAAAGATAAATAAATATATTTTAAATCAGGATGTCTATTTTTCTTTCTTTTTTTTTTTAATTCAATTTTTGCTTATGTTCTTAACAATTTTGTTTATTTGATTCTTAGATTGGATTCTATCCAAAAACAATTTGTGCGCGGCGGTGCGATTTTAATCAGTTTTAAAACAAAATATTATCCGATTTAAAGATATTCGCGGTTTGGTTTGGTTTTAGATGATAGGTTAAAAAGAATTCTATCTGATCCGATCCAATTTCAGGCGATTGGATTTAAATAGGTTTTCTAAATATCCAAATTATAAATTATATTTTTTATTAATATTATATAAGTAATAATAAATAATAATTATGATAGACCATATAACATATACTAAATTAATAGTTAATATTACAAAATGATAATGATATTTTATGGTTGAAACAAAAGAAATAATATAAATAAATAAATTAAATCAAACTAATAAATAGTATTTAAAAAATAAATTCATCTAATAATAAATTGACGTGACATATCATACTAATAAAAATAAATAAATATAAAAATATATACATGCATTTTGATTTTGTTTGGATCGATTTAAAAAGAAATACAAAATATAATATGAACTGTGCGGTATTTATCAAATAACATACAAACATATTTAATAATTTTCAACTTTTTGTGATTTTTAATTTTTTTTAATGATTGGTTTATTTTTCAATTGCTTTGAATTTGAACACTCCTAAATTAAAAAAAAAAAAAATCATTTGTTGCTAGATGATACAATAAATTTGCACCGACCAAAAAAATGCAACATACTATACTATGAACCTTGTCATCTCATGCTAGATTAAAATACATAAGTTAATTAGTTTTGTGGGAATAATTGAACATTAATTATTTAAATATACATATTAAAGATCAACGATTTAATTAAATATTTATTCAAAGCACGTATTTTAGTCTTGTCCATTTGAACATTTTTTTTATCAGAAATATATTATATAATTTAGTATTATATATTATTTACCTTTGATATCTCTTTTTACTTATATATCTTTTACATTATATAATTGATTTTTTTTTTTCAAATGTGGAATCACATATTTTAGTCAATGTCAATTATTATTTATTTTGTTTGAAATAAATAACTCATATTATTATTGTGTTGTTTTCAAATTTCAATATTATTTTATAACATGATATTGGTTGAAATCTATTATTTTGTTTGAAATAGATAACTCAAATAATTATTATGTTGTTTTTTCAAATTTCAATATTATTTTATAACATGGCATTTGGTGGAAGTCTTTTATTTTCATGTAGTATTCAATTTAATTTTTTTCCGTTAAAGTGACATTAACTATTTAAATATAATATCAAAGTTAACCATTTCAACTAATAGTTAAGTTATGTAGGCTTTTGCAATTGATCCAAAGTGTAAACATTGCAATCACAGACTTATGGATGCATTGTCTTTCATTACCAAAGAAAGTGGTCCAAAAAATAGACGTCATTGTCGCCATGCAAAATATCCAAAGTCGTCATCGAATTTTATTTATCTTTAATGGAAGAGAAAACATAGAGAAAACCCCAAGAGGAAGGATAAGATGGTCTCGCAACCAAGATATGGGTTCATAAGCCGATTATGCAAGGGGAATGTATTAACACCCCTCCAATCCATTGTACTCGATGGGAACAGTTCGTTTGTCTTACATGTAAGGATGTTTTTAAGGGTTTATGCTTTCTATTAATGCTTCATTAAAGGGAAAAAGGTTTTAAAATTAGTGCGTCCTCGAAAGATTGGGACCCTCATGCCTACATACCCTCATATATAGTGCAATGAGTAAGTCAGAGGCTCATAGTTTGTAGAACTAAAGGTGAAAAAGAATGAATGTTGCTCGTCAAGTGTCGCTCCCCGGTTTTCCATCCTGGTACAAACGCGAAAGTGGCGCGGAAAAAGAATAGAGTCGCCAGCCAGACATTTTTATTCCGAAGAAAGGGAATGATAATGCTGCACAAACCAGAAGAAAAGAAGAGGAAGGACACAGGTCCTACGAACCAAAGAGACTGAGTTCGGGAGTCGGTTACGACCTGGGAAGGTATTAGTACCCAGATCGTCCGCCGTACCCGACGGGATCCACGCTTGCAAAGAAAACTGTTTCAAAGGGTGAGGGTATGAAAGTTGCAACAAAGAAATGAAAAGAAACTGGAAAATGACTGAGAAAAGCAATGAATATGAAACAAAGAGGGAAAAATGTAGGGAAAATAAAGATTGTGCTCGAACGGGCCCTACCCCGCTGCCTACGTACCTCATCAGGATAATGAGGATCAGAGACGTCGTAGTTCCCCTAACTAGGGGTACTAAAAGGAAATTGCTTGTGAATTAAAGCTTGAACTGCCTATGCCATTGCTCAGGTGTTGCAGCCTCGGACGATGACTGCGTAACCATCTTGCAAAGTGACAAGTAGGAGCAAGTTCACGTAAGGAGTGAATGAGATGAGAAAAGAATTCCCGAAGGAAAGACGCTTATTGTTTGTTTGGTGTTTTTTAGAAGCTTTTATGAGTGAAAGCTTGCATAGGTAAGTGTACCTAAGTCTTACTCAATGGGATGTGTACATCTCACATCATCCCGAAATGTAATGCGCAAGAGGCACACCTATCTATGGAGGAAATCCCCAAAGCTAGTCCCATAAGTGAAGGCTTAAGCACACTGGCCTATTACCATTATTAAGTATTTTTGTGGTTTTTTGTTAAGAAGTGTTTTTTAGCTTTTCTTTGAGAAGTACTCATGCTAAGACCTATCCACCACGAGTGATAACTCGCACCTCTCCCCGAAACGGAACGTGTGCAAGTATCTCATAGCAAAGTCCCATGTCACATGAAAGTACTCAACCTTTATTAAGTGAATTAGAATTGAATTTGAAGATGAGAAGAGAAAGCAACAAAGGATCTCAAAGGAAAAATTCTAAAGGGGGACTAAAGAAATCCTAAGTGTTAACATGCATGGATGTCCTAAGGGTTAGTGAGGTTTCTATCCTAATGAAGAAGGAAAAAAGAAGAGAAGAAGAAGATGGAAGAAGGGATGAGAAAGGCCTAATCCCAACAACAAAGGGTTAGCACAAGATAAACATAAGAAGAGAAGATGAGAATTGGAGATGTGGAACTCAAATCCCACACCTCACACTTACCATAGCCCCTGCAAGGTTAGTAAGCATATAAGTGAAGCAAGATAAAGAAAATGGCATGCTAATATCAAACAATCATAAGTGAAATGGTATGAACATATGCACAATGAAAATGCAACTCAAAGAAATGAGGAGAAGAAGTATGCAAGCTAAAGATGCAACATGAAACATTTATGAGAACAAATGCATACTTATGAAATATGCAAAGCAAAATGCACAAGATGTGAACACAATGCCCACAACCAGAACCAAAACAAGATGAAGAATGGCTTAAGAAGCCAACAAGATGAAGATAATAAAGGTACAAGACCAAACAATACCAAATGGAAGTGAAAGAAACAATAAGATGAAAAGAAAGCACTTAAGGAAACAAATGACTTAAAGAAGAAGCAAACACAAAAATTCAGAAGCCACAAACCCTATCCTAGGACCAGGAAGGTACCCACACCCCAAAGGAACCCCAAATGAGAAGAATAATTTGGCACAAGTGCCCTTCTAGGCTTATATGAGACCTAAAGGTTCAAAGGAAGCAAAATGGGACAAGGTTAAAAAAAAAAAATTCAAAACAAACCAACCAACCATCTAAAAATTCCACAATTAAAACCAAATGATCCTCAAACATGTTATATCAACTAGCCAAAAGGATTTGAGAATATTCAGAAGCAAACTAGGCTTAATGGAGGCAAGAACACAAGTGAGGGTTATAAACTTACATCAAAAGTTACAAGATCAAGACTCAAGAAATAAGTTTCTAAAAATCCAGAGAAAAATCACATGAAAATGTCAATGTCTTAAGAATCCAAAGCAAAAAGAATGGGATCAAAACTCAAAGTATTGAAGTCTAGGGAAATTATACAAGGCAGTGTGGTCAAAGAAGAACTTAAAAGAAGCTAAGTGAAATGGTGAATTAATTCAGACACGTGGAAAAAGGAAAAAAAATAAAATAAAAATATGATAAAATAATAGAGACTCAAAATATCATTCATGAATATTTTGGGATTTTTTATGTGAATGAAACTATTTTAAATAAATTGAAATGGAAACGGAAAATAAAAGAAAACAAAAGAAAAAAGAAAATTAAAAAGAATTAGGAATGAGGTGTGATAAGTAGGACTTGTACGTTGAACTGAATTGGGCCAAGGTAGGGTGGGGTGTCAATTGCACGCACTAAGGCCCAGAATGCTGCGCTGACCATGGTTCTTTATGTGGAATTTAGGTGAAATTAATTGGAAATAAACTAGAAAAACAAGGAGCGCGTGATGGATCATACGGCTGTGGCTGAAAACCTCATTAATTGAGGTGGCACTTTGGTGTGTCATGAATGGTTGGCTCACGGTAAGTATTGTAGATAGTGTCACACACTGAATTAAAAATGAGAAAAGAAAATAAGCATGAAACGGAGACCAGCTAGGGCTACGTGGCCTCATCTTGAGCGCTGGATGCGAGATCTAAGGGTTATAATTTCATCTTCCTCGCAGCAAACCCTAGCTGAACTTAAAACAAATTCCGATGACCGGAGCTAGGGCTCCGGCACCGAAACCAAACCAGAACCAAAAATCAACTAATAAAAGAAAACAAATAACCCAGATCAACTAATTAGACACCAATGAATCCAAATATGACCTCAAAAACAGCTAAAAATCAAAGGATTGGACGGATCGAAGAAAAACATCATTGACCTTCAAAACTGAAATGCATATATCTTTCACTACAATGCACCGAATTCAAATCTACAAAGTGCAGCATGATCAGCAAACATCAAGGATTGCAAAACACCATATCAATTTCATTTTTAGAACATGAGATTCCATGCCATACCTGAGGTGAAGAGCTTGATTCAGTGAGCTAGAAAACCAACCAATGCGTGCAAATCACTCCTCTTACTCCTTAGATGAAAAATAAATGCATCTAAGGTCTTGAAACAAACTGGATCTGAAGTTTCAAAGCAAGTTGCCTTGAAATTGTAAGCTGGCCAAACTTGAGAATAAGCTTCAATGAGTGTATGCTTAAGGATCCTGAGCTTGTCTAGATCACAGATCCACAATTGGTTTGGAGTTTACTTGCTTGGATCAAGAGAAAAGAGAGAAAATGCAAAGTTGCATGAAAGTTGAGAATGAGAGAATGAGAGGGATCTGAGGTTTGCTAAACCCTAATTGTGCTTGTTGTGACCTCACAAAGCAATGCTGAAAGTGTGAGAAAGAATACACGAATGAGTCATGAGAAAAGTGTCAAGTTGCAAAATTTGCACTTGGTGAGATAAGAATGCTATGCTCATGCTCTCTTGGGCCTCTCAGCACATGTGACTTTCATTTTCCACCCTTGATTCAAATCCAGTCATTCCTGGCCTTTCGATTCAAGTATCACACTTGTTTCATGACTTTTGCCAATTTGCATGTTTTGGAGGGATTTTTCCATAGTGCACGAAAATGACCAATTATTTGGAGAAAAATGGTTCAAATGAGATTAATTTTAAGTTTGAAACATAATTGGGTCAGTACCAAGTCACACAATTAAGATTTGAAGCCTTTTGCACTTGGTGGCAAACTTGAAAAGTGAAATTTGCCCTAAAATGCATGAATTTTCGAATGGCCTATAGAGAGATCTAGGAATCCCATGAAAATGTACTTTTACTTTTTGAAAATGGGAGCCCTTACTCTTCAACTTTCATGTTTGACTTTGGTCCATTTGAAGAATTTTGGATCATGTTAAGGCCATTTGAAAATTAGGGCAAAAGTTGCCAAATTTGGAAATTCCTTAAAACCAACTTTGTACCATTTTTGCAAAATCCTTCAAATCTCCATGATTCTTGAACTTTAGGCATTCCAAACCTCTTATAAAATTGTAAGGACCCCTCTTGGCCAAAAAAATTGGGTTAGACCCCTTGAAATTGCACAGTTGACTTTTTAAGGGCTCTGTTGACTTTTTCCTTCATCTGCAAGCAACTGAGGCATTGACTGACTTCCACATGGAATTTTCTCATGAAATTTGACACATAGGATACTCTTTACATATAGAAGACTTGGCCCAAAAGAAATGGCCAAAGTTGTGAGATCTTGGTGCTTGAATCACAAACCCTAATTTGGGTGCCTTGTATAGGAGCTTTGCCTTGTCCTGAGATCTCTGATGATCATGCAATCTTCTGAGCTTTTGCCAAGGGACTTGAACTTGTAAATGGAATGTAGACCCACCATAGAACTTGTACAAACTCATTGGGACCCTTGTCATGGCTTGAAATGCTTCAAGGACCTCCACAGATGACCATATGCTTGATGCTAGGACATGAGGGATGTTATGCTTCATCTTTCCATGATATGATGCTGAGGAAATGATATGTTCATGATGAATATGATGTGATATGATGCTCAAAATGAAGAGGGAAAATTTGGGGTGTTACAGCTGCCCCTATTCAATCATCAGTTAATCTGAAAAGGACGATAGTACAGGCTATCGACCATTCAAGATAAACTGTGGTTGAATACCAAGAAGACCAGAAATTTGCACTCTGACGAAGAATACAACACTGGGAAATAAACCCAACCAGATGACGCTCTGGGGATAAGAAGGAGAAAAAGCAAACGAGCTTCTTCCAAGTTGAAACTGATATCTGGAATAAGAATACGTTGACAGACGAGTCTTCAAACAATCCTGTGACGCTAGGAGCTGGACATACGAGTCCTCAAATACTGCAAGAACATATTACTTGAGACAGACGAGTCTCCTTCGGATTTACCTGTTACGCCAGGAGCCGGACATACGATTCCTTAAACACTTCAAGAACATATGACTTGAGACAGACGAGTCTCCTTCGGATTTACCTGTTACGCCAGGACCGGTAATGCACTAAAGTCTGTGGGATAGACATGCAATCAAGGTAGACGAACCTTCTTCGTATATTATCCGTGGATATATGGTACAAGACAGACGAGTCTTCTGAGCAAACCTGTGACGCCAGGTGCAGCAACAATGGTAATTGATGCTTGAGACAGACGAGTCTCCTTCGGATTTACCTGTTACGCCATGACTGGTAACAATTTTGGCATTAATTCCCACTGTTAGGGTTTGAAACCTCTTCAATACAGACGAGTATTGGATGATCATCAAGATAACACAGACGAGTGCCATAAGTCAATGATACAGACGAGTATTAGACGATGATCTGAGAAACACAGACGAGCGCTTCAGGCAATGATACAGACGAGTATCAGCCACTAGTATAGACGAATACCAGAAATTCAAATACAGACGAGCATTTGAAGTAGCAACAGAAAAATATCAGGATAAACAGCAAATCCTTACATACAGGTACAGGCTAACACAGACGAGTGTTGGGGATGATACAAACGAGTATCCATACAAAGCAGACGAGCTTCAACAGGTAAACAACATAGCCGAGTGCTGGAAAGTTGCAGACGAGCAACAGCTGAAATTACATATCAAGGCACAGACGAGTGCAGCAAAGGATCCAGTACCAAACACAGACGAGTGTTGGGGTTGCAGACGAACAACAACACATGAGATATCACAACACAGACGGGTGTTGAGAATTGCAGACGAGCAACAACAAATATCATATCAGAACACAGACGAGTGTTAAGGAGTTGCAGAAGAGCAACAACAAATATCATATCAGAACACAGACGAGTGCTGGAACTTGCAGACGAGCAACAACAAAATACTGGATACCAAACACAGACGAGTGTTGGGAATTGCAGACGAGCAATATCAAGGTAATCATGGACCAATGCCGGGGAATGCAAACGAGCAATACCGAAGGGCCAACACAGACGAGTGTTGAAAGATGCAGACGAGCAGCAATAAAGCATGATATATCACTGCTGGGGAGAACTCTGCTTGGGGATAACACAGACGAGTGTTGAGAATCGCAGACGAGCGATAGACAAATGCCTGATTGGCCACAAGAGTTGCAACTCTGCAGGGGAAGACAAGTCAAGAGGTCTGGATACCCAACTCTGACTGAGGTGATGAATACCTGACTGTATCATCAAAATACCCAAAAGTATGGCCACTTTGCTGGGGAATATTTCACTGACGGAAGTGAAAATCAAATATCAACTATGTGGGGACAGGATCATCTTCAGACTCAGCTGGGGAAGCTGCTTGAACAAAAATCTAGCTGGGGAGCTTATTCAAGCTCTGGCTGGGAGAGACTCTTGCTGGGAGAGACTTTGATAATTTCAACTCTGGTGATGTCAGGCTTTCAGATACCTGCTAGGCATACTCCACTAGGGAAGAATGGACTGCTACCTCACTGGGGAAAAAGGAATTGTTTGGGCTGCTGCCAAGGCTTGGCTGGAGAAAATCTCTGCTGGAGATGTCAGGCTTTCAGATACCTGCTGGGGGAAGAAACCTCTGCTTGGGGAGATACTCTACTGGGGAAGAGTAAATTGCTTGGGAGAATGTGACGCCATCCTGCAACCTGCAACACAAGAAAACACAAGTGTGCCCCGGGGACTTGCATGATATGATCTGTTCATCCATCGTCACCTGACACTCAAAGAGGGTTACAGTTTTCCTGCATGTCATTTTTCTTTTCAAAACTATCACCATGTTTAGATGCAATGCTATTTTTGCCGAAAATTCAGGACATTTTGCGAACGAAAATAAACACACACAGCTTTTTGACTGAATATTCTTTTTATTGAATGGCCTCTGAATAGGCAAAGATTTACATCAGGAAGAAACCACCTGGAAAGAGGTAGCCACCATAAAATTGAGAAAAGAAACTATCCTAATGGCAATGAGCACGTCATTCCAAGGAATTCCATTTCTGCTATGACCAGCATGTCTTCGAGACTCTCCATTCTGCTTTGGCTTTCTGAGAGGATAAGGGGACTGTTTCCTATCCTTCTGATATTGTCAAATTGTATGAAACGATGACGTGGTTCAGATAACTCGGATCGCAGTTGTTCGCTTATTCCCTTGTTTTGCGTGGATCGCCCTTTCGGGTTTTCAATCCACCGGGATACCCTTTTTTGCCTGAGCTGTCCAATGTGGCTTTTCAACTCAGCGGGTGTACATTTTTTTTTCATTTATTTCCCTAACTTTTTCCCGAGCTTTTTATTCTGTTTTTAGCTCGCCGGGATGCCCTTTTTTTGCCTGGACTATAATTCTATTTTTCTGTCCAGCGGGTCTCTTTATGCGAAGTATTTTTTAACTGCGTCCGAGTTAACAGGGGATTGGAATTCATCTCCATCCATAGTGGTGAGCATTAGTGCTCCTCCTGAGAAGACTTTCTTCACTATGAATGGTCCTTCGTAGTTTAGGGTCCACTTGCCCCTGTGATCTGAACCTGGAGGAACGATCCTCTTCAACACAAGCTCTCCCACTTGGTACTCTCGAGTATGTACTCGTTGGTCGAATGCTCGCTTCATTCTTCTCTGATAAAGTTGACCATGACAGATAGCCGCTAATCTCTTTTCCTCAATTAGACATAGCTGATTATAACGAGCACGCACCTATTCAGCCTCATCCAACTTAACATCCATCATCACTCGCAATGAAGGAATCTCTACTTCAACGGGCAGGACTGCTTCCATACCATATACCAGAGAGAAGGGAGTTGCCCCTGTTGACGTCCTGACTGACGTTCGGTACCCATGCAACGCAAACAGTAACATCTCATGCCAATCTTTGTAGGTGACAACCATTTTCTGCACAATCTTCTTGATATTCTTGTTTGCTTCCTCTACCGCACCATTCATCTTTGGTCGGTAAGGAGAAGAATTATGATGATGAATCTTGAAGTCCCGACACAAGTCTGCCATCATCTTATTATTGAGATTAGAACCATTGTCAGTAATGATCCTTTCGGGCACTCCGTATCTGCATATGATATCCCTTTTCAGAAATCTTGCCACCACTTGACGAGTGACGTTGGCATAAGATGCTGCTTCAACCCATTTTGTAAAGTAATCAATCGCGACCAAGATGAAGCGATGACCATTCGAAGTAGTAGGCTTTATCTTCCCGATCATGTCAATGCCCCACATAGAAAAGGGCCAAGGAGATGACATGACGTTAAGCGGGCTTGGAGGTACATGCACTTTGTCTGCATATATTTGGCACTTGTGGCACTTACGAGCGAATGAATAACAGTCTGCATCCATTGTCATCTAGTAATACCCTGATCTCAACAATTTCTTTGCCATAACATGCCCTCCTACATGGGTACCGAAAGATCCTACGTGGACTTCCTGCATCAACAGGCTTGCTTCGTGTCTATCCACGCATCTGAGCAAGACCATGTCAAAGTTTCTTTTGTACAAAACCCCGTCTTGGTTCAAGAAGAAGCTAGCAGCAAGTCGCCTCAAGGTCTTCTTGTCATTAGAAGATGCCCCAGTTGGGTATTCTTGCTTTTCCAGGAATAGCTTGATATCAAAATACCACGGTTTCTCGTCAGACACGGCATCTACAAAGAAGGCATGAGCTGGAGCGTCAAGCCTGGATATGTCAATTCTGGGCACATAATTCCAACACAAGACTTTGATTGACGAAGAGAGAGTGGCCAATGCGTCGGCAAACTGATTTTCATCACGTGGTATGTATTGAAGTTTAACTGCCGTGAAGAACGTCAACAGTTTTCTAGCATAATCCCTGTATGGAATTAGATGCTCTTGATGTGTATGCCACTTGCCGGTAACTTGGTTAATGACGAGGGCTGAATCTCTGAATATATCGAGGTTCTTAATCCTAAGATTAATTGCCTCCTCTATTCCCATTATGCATGCCTCGTATTCCGCTTCATTATTGGTGCAGCCAAATGTAATTCTGGTAGCGAAGGGTAAGTGAACACCTTCGGGAGTAATAAGTACGGCACCAACTCCACGTCCATTGATATTGACGGACCCATCAAACATCAGCTTCCATTTGGATTCAGGGTCTGGCCCCTCCTCCGGAAGTGGTTCCTCATAATCGTTTGCTTTGAGGTACATGATGTCCTCATCAGGGAAATCAAACTTCATTGGTTGATAATCATCCTCAAGAGGTTGTTGTGCAAGGTAATCCGATAATACACTTCCCTTGATGGCTTTCTAAGAAGTATACTGGATGTCGTATTCAGTTAAAATCATCTGCCACCTAGCAACCCTTCCGGTCAACGCTGGTTTCTCAAAGATGTACTTGACAGGATCCATTTTGGAAATGAGCAGTGTGGTATGAGTCAACATGTACTGCCTCAGTCGGCGAGCAGCCCATACCAAAGCGCAACAAGTTTTCTCGAGCAATGAGTATCGGGATTCACAGTCGGTAAACTTTTTGCTAAGGTAATAAATAGCGTACTCTTTTCGACCAGACTCGTCATGTTGGCCTAGAACACACCCCATTGACCCTTCTAGCACGGTCAAGTACATGATTAATGGTCTTCCTTCCACTGGAGGCATTAGAATTAGAGGCTCCTGCAAATATTCTTTTATTTTGTCGAAAGCTCTTTGGCAGTCATCATTCCACCTGACCGTTTGCTCTTTTCTTAGCAACTTGAATATTGGTTCACACGTGGCCGTTAGATGAGATATGAACCGAGAAATGTAGTTCAACCTCCCTAAAAACCCGCACACTTCTTTTTCTGTCCTCGGTGCAGGAATATGTTGAATAGCTTTTACTTTAGCAGGATCTACCTCAATTCCTCTTTGACTAACAATGAAACCCAGCAGTTTCCCGGAACGCACTCCGAAAGTGCACTTGTTTGGATTCAACCTCAGCTTGTACTTGATCAGTCTATCAAATAGCTTCTTTAGGTTGACCAGATGCTCCTCTTCGTCTCGGGACTTAGCAATCATATCGTCCACATAACACTCAATCTACTTGTGTATCATGTCGTGGAACAATGTGACCATCGCCCGTTGATAAGTTGCCCCGGTGTTCTTCAAACCAAAGGGCATGACCTTATAGCAGAATGTACCCCATGGGGTAATGAACGTTGTCTTCTCCATGTCTTCCGGTGCCATCTTAATCTGGTTATATCCGGAGAAGCCATCCATGAAGGAAAACACCAAGAATTAAGCAGTATTGTCTACCAACACGTCAATGTGTGGCAACGAAAAGTCATCTTTTGGGCTTGCTCTATTCAAATCCCGGTAGTCAACGCACATCCGGACCTTACCGTCCTTCTTTGGTACAGGTACAATGTTAGCTACCCAAGGTGGGTAACTATTTACAGCAAGGAACCCAGCATCCCATTTCTTCTGAACCTCCTATTTGATCTTCATTGCCATGTCAGGACGAGTTCTTATCAATTTCTGTTTCACAGGAGGACAGTCCTCTCTCAGAGGTAGCTTATGGACAACGATGTCGGTATCCAACCCTGGCATATCTTGATATGACCAAGCAAAGATATCCACATACTCTTTTAGCATACTGATCAACTCTTTCTTGACGTCGGCCTGCAGACTAGCCCCAATTTTGATATCTTTCTTTGCATCTTCACTGACAAGGTTGATGATCTCAATTTCTTCTTGATGAGGCTGAATAACCCGTTCCTCTTGTTTCAACAATCTGACCAATTCTTCAGGGAGGTCACAGTCTTCCTCAACCCCTTCATCAGCTTGGTAGATTGGATTGTCAAAGTCATGCATAGTCATAGCAGGAACGTTATCCGTGGAATCCGGATGATCAACACTGCACAGATGATGTGCTTATTCAGAATCTGCTTATTTTGAAAAAGAGACGCTAACACAAAAACAAAAGGAAAACACATTGCCATTTTTATATTTTTTGTGAAAATTTTTTAAAAACACAGACAAGGAACACAATTTGTCTGAAAATGTGCTTTTATTTCATAGCAAAATAAGATGCAATACAAAACATGGTGGCCCAATACAATGGATCCAAGCATCTTGGGCAGAATGCTGGATTTGACAATGCAGTATGCTAATAAAAGGAAACAAAAATAATTACTCTGAGAGCCATGTGACTTGTATAATGTCTTCTGCAGAACAATTTGTTAGCTCCTTGCCGGGCGCACACGGGTGGATCCAGTTGTCCTAGTCGCCGTCATTATCCCCATCTTGGCTTGCTGTACAGATCTGATTGCGGTCGAGCAACCCAGCACTTGTAAACGTGATGGCCTTACCACTTGGAGTAGATCCACCAGGCTGATATCCTAAGCCAAACTTATCATCTTTCTTTTCCAGCTCCAATAGCTTGCCCCAGCCTTGGGCACTTCCGGACTGAACAACCTCTTTTGCTTCTTTGTAGGAATGGATGGATGTGCCTTCCTTCTCACTGCTCTTCTCCACAGGAGTCAAGATGATGACGTTGACTGCCTCGAAGGCTTGGCATAAAGTCTCATGGATTTCTCCATCCATCTCTACGTACTTGAACGTCGACAAGTGGCTTACGAATATGTCCTCCTCTCCACAAACTGTGATGACCTGGCCGTCAACCACATATTTAAGCTTCTGATGCAGGGTTGAAGTAACAGCTCCAGCAGCATGTATCCACGGGCGTCCCAACAGGCAGCTATACGCAGGCTGGATGTCCATGACGTAGAAAACACTTTTAAAGACTTGAGAGCCTATCTTGACGGGCAACTCAACCTCTCCAAAAACTGATCTTCTTGAACCATCGAAAGCCTTGACAATCAGATCACTTAGTCTCAGGACTATCCCATCAACATTGAGCTTCATCAGTGCCTTCTTCGGAAGCACATTCAGGGAAGAGCCTGTGTCTATAAGAACATGCGACAGCACAGCACCCTTGCACTCCATAGTGATATGTAGTGCTTTGTTGTGGTTTCTTCCCTCCGACGTGAGGTCTCTGTCTGTAAAGCCTAGGCCATGACTTGCATTAACACTTCCTACAACAGCTTCAAGTTGGTTGACAGTGATTTCCTGAGGAACATAGGCCATTTGCAGGACTTTCAATAAGGCCTCTCTGTGTGCGGGAGAACACATCAGCAGCGATAACATGGATATCTTGGAAGGTGTCTGGTTCAGCTGATCGACCACCTTATAGTCACTCTTTTTGATAATCCTCATGAATTCCTCGACCTCTTTTTCAAATGTACCCTGCCCAGCCACAGGAGTAGTTGATTCATCATTCACAGCTTGCTTTCCTTTGGCCTTGGATGAAGCCTCGGCCTCAGGCACCCCTCTCAGCACAGGGGGAGCGAATAAACGACCACTTCTGGTGAAACCCCCAACTCCTCTGACATTCTCTACAGTCGGGTCCACAGCAACAGACTTGCTCTCAATCTTCTGTCCAGCTACATATACATCTGAGCCATAATGCCAAGGAATGGCTTTATCGTCTGTGTACGGAACAGGCCCAGGTACGGTGATAGTCACGGGACTAATCTGAGGAGCATAGATTGTAACGGGCTCTCTTCTGACAGGCAAGTCAGCTTCGTCATAGAAAATGGTAATTGTTGACACATCATCAGCTTCTGCATTACCAAATTTACTGAACTGCAAGGATCCATCATCAATCAAACCCTGCAAACCCATCTTCAGCTTCTCACAGCCATTCTCAGCATTCATACAGTCTTCACAATCAGCACTGCAACCAGGAAACACTTGACCATTCAGTAGTCTCTCTTTCACTACCCTCAAAGGAGTCTTCACTTTTTCAATACTCAGCACAAGACTCAACTTGTCACCACCCTCAACAGCATTGATTCTTGCCCCTCCATGATGCGGAATAGGGTTCGAATTAACATTCGGCGGTGGTACAAAGTTGATTGCTTTAGAGTCTACAAGATCTTGAACCTTGTGATGCAAAGCCCTGCACTTCTCAATCGAGTGCCCGGGTGCTCCAGAGTGGAAAGCGTATCACGCATTGACATCATAACCTACTGGAAGCTCTCCAAGAGGTGGTGGTGCCAAAGTTCTCAGTTGAATCAGGTTCAAATCCAGCAGTCTTGGAAGCAAAGCAGCATAAGTCATAGGGATGGCCTCAATCACCCTATTAGTCGGGCGAGTTTGCCTTGGCTGATACGGTCTCTGCTGATAATTGTTTCTGGGTTGTTGTTGTTGATGATGTTGTTGTTGTGGAGGAGGTTGCATCTGTTGCACTGGAGCTGAAGGAATTGTGACGGCTGCCACATGCTCATAGGGTCTTCTATAACCACGGCCCCGGCCTCGGCCAAATACAGCATTTGTCTCACCCTCTCTTCTCCTAGGAGGTCCACTGAAAGCTTTCCTCGCTCCATTTGAGCTACTAGCACCTGGATCTTGGATCTTCCCCATCTTCAGCAAGGTCTCAACCCTCTCTCCAGCAATAACAATGTCATTGAATTTAGTGGCAGAACTGGACGCCAGTCTTTCAAGAAACACACCCTGCAGAGTCCCCATAAATATGTCAGCCATTTTGTTCTCTAGCAGCGGTGGTTGTACTCTGGCAGCGAGCTGGCGCCACCTCTGAGCATATTCTTTGAAACCTTCCTTAGCCGTCTGAGCCATGTGCTGCAATTGTGTGCGGTTTGGAGCCATGTCCAAATTATATTGATATTGTCTCACAAAGGCTTCTGCTAGATCTTTCCAACTCTTGATATTAACTCTGCTAAGCTTCATGTACCATTCCAGCGAAGCTCCAACCAAGCTTTCTTGAAAATAATACATCCAGAGTTTTTCATCATCCGTGTGAGCAGCAATTCTCCCAACAAATGATTGAAGATGGGTCTTCGGGCATGCAGTGCCATTATACTTCTCAAAGGTTGGTACTTTGAACTTGTATGGGATCCTGACCCCAGGAACCAAGCCTAAATCTGTTATGTCAAATCCCAAAGAGCTCTGGGATTGAATGGCTCTGATTTGCTCAGCCATTTCTTCAAATCTCTTGTTCATCTCAGCTCCTTGACCTTCAGCTTCGTCAAGTAGAGTGAACTTCTCGTCCTGATTATCCATTTGAATATTATTCAACCCATCATTGATTATTCTCACCCCTGGCTGTGTCACAGGACCTTCAACCTGACGTGCGCCCGCACCGGTACGATTATCAGCAGCATCAGCAGTGTTGTTCCTGGGTTGACTGTTCTCTATCATCTCCCGCAGACGCTCTTGGTTCTGAACCATGCCTGCCATCAATGTCATGAAGTTATCCATTCTCAGTCTCAGATCTGCCAAGTCAGTTTGCATCTGGTCCATGACTCGCTCTCTGTTGATCTTTGTTGGATATCTATGCGCTGCTGGCTGTTCCCGAACTTTTCGGGGAGCTATAGTGCCTGTAACACAAAACACGTTAGCAACTGAGACAATACCTGCAAAACAAACAAACAGGTTATATGTATGCAATGCAGTTGTTTATGTTTCCAATCCCAGGTCATTCATGCCCCGGTTCCGGTATTTAGCAAAGAAAACCAGATGGGTACTGATCCTCGACTTTCAGAAACCTTCGCGAAAAACCACATTCAAACCATAATAGCAGGCACACCAAGAAATGGTGAAAAAGTCATAACATAAATCATCCTATTAGGAAAATAAAACAGAAATCCCCGTAGGGTACAAGTTTCTATAAAGAAAAACAAACAGCCAGGACTCCTACAACATGCCTGTAGGTAATCCAGATACAAGGAAAACAAACTAAGAAGCAAAAGCACTGCCTGAGGACCCTGAAGCTCCCTCACTAAACCCCACATCAGACCTAACCTTCTTGACTTCAGCCATCAACTTGAGGTCTTCAATCTCTTTAAGTGCTGCTTCGAGGGCTTGTTGACTATCTGCTAGCTGCTGAGTCTTCTCCCTGCGAATCTTGTGGACTTGCTCCACCTCTTCCTTTTTGTAGGCCATCTGTACTTCAAAGAACTCTTCTTTTTCCTTATATTTCTTCAGCTCATGCTCTCTCTGTCCCTGCAACTAGACAATAGATTGACGAGCATCTTTGAGAGTCTTTGAATTCTTCTTGCGTTCAGCTTCTCTTTTGGCTTCCATCATTCCCAAACTATGGAAGTGAACTTCCCTTCCAGCGAAGTCTTTCTCTTTAGCCTCCAAGGTAGTCTGCATCTTCAACAACTTCTCTTCAGCTTCAATCTTTGCCTTGTTGGCATGATGGTACAGGCTTACCATCTCAGTATTTTCAACTCTAACTGCATGCAACTGGGCTTCCAACTTCTTGAACTCCTCTAAAGACACAGTATCAATGGACTCAGCAACTGGAGGAACTGGTGGTGAGAATGGCAGCAAAACCCTTCTGGCTCTGTCTTTCAACCAAGCTTCATACTCTGGGAATGTATGATTGTTTCACTTTCCAAAGCTAGCTATCCCTTCTCCCTTAATGCACTTCCAAGCTCTAGCAACCTTCCTCACTAAGGGCATATTGTCCTTCACTAGGAAGTAGAAAATAGGGGTCAACTTCAATTCTTCTGGTACCTCTCTCAAGGCATATCCCAATTGTATTCATAACAAGATTGGATTATAATTGATCCCTCCAGTTACTCCCAATAGAGGTACACTAAGATAACTCCCACAGCTAGTGAAGAAACGTGCACCTTGCAGCCTTTGAGTAATCCACCTGACATCCTTGGCAAGCAACTTTTCCAGCTTCTGAGCCCATACCAAGGTGTGGTCACTAAATACTCCAGTACTAGGAAGATGCCTCATGAACCACGTATGAAATAAAGGAGCGCAGCAACGAACTAAACCTCCCCTTTTCTTCTCAGTCTTGTAGTGCACTGAGTAATACAAATCTCCGAGCAAGGTAGGCACAGGATTCTTCAGCAAAAAGAGATGTATGGCATTCATATATATGAACTTCTCCATATCAGCAAATAAGATAATGCCATAGTTAGAAAGAGCCAAGATAGCACATACAGCATCCCATTCTTCCTCAACAGCCAACTCTTCCACCTTCTTTACCAGAGCCTCTAAAGAAAATCCAGGTACACCTCCCTTAATGATGGTCAAAGAATTCACTGCAGAAGTGCTCAAATAAAGAGCCTTAGCAATAGCCTCAGGTGCAGGTCTACTCATCTCAGCATTGAACGGAATTTGGTCTCGAACAGGCACTCCCAAGATCAGAGCATACTCCTCCAGCAAAGGACCTAGCTGAAAATCAGGAAAAGTGAAGCAACGGAGCTGAGGATCATAATAATGAAGCAAGGTATGAATGGCACTCCTCTCAGAAGGATCTAGCTCTACCACCACATCAAGAATACTCCCATAAGCCTTCCTGAATCTCTCCACCTGGTTGGGTGTAATCAGCTTTACCATCTTCTTCAACAGGCCAACCTTGGTGTCAAAGAACTTGAAGTGAATATTCTGCTTGTGAGAATCTTCCATCTCTTAAGAGAATACCGGAACCGGAAGCAAAGATATGAACCTGTGAATGAAAACAAAACATGATTAATGATGAAATGATGCAATGCAGATGCAAATGCAAAGACATATGATCATCTGGGACTGTCTAGAATCTGGATACCAAGGCCACATGATCAGAAACCCCAAATCCTCTGGATATCAGCCCATAAACACTCAGATAAGCTCAGATACTCCCAATCTAAGACCATAGAAACTCAAGAACTCTGGAACCAAAGTAACTGTATCAGAACATGGAACTGTACTGGTAACAAGGGTATGATGAGGTCAAGGGTTCCTGCAAACCTGTAAACCCTTCCCATTCTCACAGGTGTGCTCCGGGTCAAACATCATGGACTCTCAAAGCCGAATAGCAATAATACTTTCACCATTTCCGAGAAATGGCTCATGGCCAAATCAGGGAATCAGTTAGGCATTATGTACTACGCAGGGAGGCCTCAGCTGAGTCCGGGAAAAATAAACATCCCTTATAAGTCCCCAGCTTCGAGCGCTGAAATCGAGAAACAATAGTAAATTCAGCCCGTAGGATACATTACTAATGTCATACGACCAAATGCTTTGATTGAGTTCCTATAAGAGAACCAGGCCATCCTATGCGAGCCCTCAGTGGACCCTCGGGTGCGAATGGGTTTGCCACAAAATGTGGTCTGCCACTACCACCACTGGAGAGGGTTGTTTCCACAAAGGTTCTCAATTATCGGTCCCCAGATGCACATAACTATCAAGGTCCTGTCCCAAAGTGGAGGAAATCCCCACACAAGATATTTCCAAGACGCTCGCAATTTGGGCGTGAAACACATCGTCACTCATCATGTCACATGTGAGTACAATATGACCACTCTAATCCTATAGTGCACTCAAGCCGGGTACTTGGCTTATCTCTCAAAACAGTATCACCCGAGCCCACCAAACAGAAAACCAGTCCAGACAGTCCAGTATGATATACATGATGCGGAAAATAAATACTGAAAACTATAAATAAAGCTGTAAACAAAGCTGTAAATAAACAACAATAAAACAGAGACAAACAAACATCACCCAATAAAACAGAGACAAGAAAGCGCTAGGAGATACTCACAGGGGAACCAGAGATCTCTGGTGTGCAAGTCCCCAGCAGAGTCGCCAGCTGTCGCTCCCCGGATTTCCATCCTGGTACAAACGCGAAAGTGGCGCGGAAAAAGAATAGAGTCACCAACCAGGCATTTTTATTTCGAAGAAAGGGAATGGTAATGCTGCACAAACTAGAAGAAAAGAAGAGGAAGGACACAGGTCCTACGAACCCAAGAGACTGAGTTCAGGAGTCGGTTACGACCTGGGAAGGTATTAGCACCCAGATCGTCCGCCGTACCCGACGGGATCCACGCTTGCAAAGAAAACTGTTTCAAAGGGCGAGGGTATGAAAGCTACAATAAAGAAATGAAAAGAAACTGGAAAATGACTGAGAAAAGCAATGAATATGAAACAAAGAGGGAAAAATGTAGGGAAAATAAAGATTGTGCTCGAACGGGCCCTACCCCGCTGCCTACGTACCTCATCAGGATAATGAGGATCAGAGACGCCGTAGTTCCCCTAACTAGGGGTACTAAAAGGAAATTTCTTGTGAATTAAAGCTTGAACTGCCTATGCCATTGCTCATGTGTTGCAGCCTCGGACGACGAGTGCATAACCGTCTTGCAAAGTGAAAAGTAGGAGCAAGTTCACGTAAGGAGTGAATGAGATGAGAAAAGAATTCCCGAAGGAAAGACGCTTATTGTTTGTTTGGTGTTTTTTAGAAGCTTTTATGAGTGAAAGCTTGCATAGGTAAGTGTACCTAAGTCTTACTCAATAGGATGTGTACATCTCACATCATCCCGAAATGGAATGCGCAAGAGGCACACCTATCTATGGAGGAAATCCCCAAAGCTAGTCCCATAAGTGAAGGCTTAAGCACACTGGCCTATTACCATTATTAAGTATTTTTGTGGTTTTTTGTTAAGAAGTGTTTTTTAGCTTTTCTTAGAGAAGTACTCATGCTAAGACCTATCCACCACGAGTGATAACTCGCACCTCGCCCCGAAACGGAACGCGTGCAAGTATCTCATAGCAAATTCCCATGTCACATGAAAGTACTCAACCTTTATTAAGTGAATTAGAATTTAATTTGAAGATGAGAAGAGAAAGCAACAAAGGATCTCAAAGGAAAAATTCTAAAGGGGGACTAAAGAAATCCTAAGTGTTAACATGCATGGATGTCCTAAGGGTTAGTGAGGTTTCTATCCTAATGAAGAAGGAAAGAAGAAGAGAAGAAGAAGATGGAAGAAGGGATGAGAAAGGCCTAATCCCAACAACAAAGGGTTAGCACAAGATAAACATAAGAAGAGAAGATGAGAATTGGAGATGTGGAACTCAAATCCCACACCTCACACTTACCATAACCCCTACAAGGTTAGTAAGCATATAAGTGAAGAAAGATAAAGCAAATGTCATGCTAATATCAAACAATCAGAAGTGAAATGGTATGAACATATGCACAATGCAAATGCAACTCAAAGAAATGAGGAGAAGAAGTATGCAAGCTAAAGATGCAACATGAAACATTTATGAGAACAAATGCATACTTATGAAACATGCAAAGCAAAATGCACAAGATATGAACACAATTCCCACAACCAGAACCAAAACAAGATGAATAATGGCTTAAGAAGCCAACAAGATGAAGAGAAGAAAGGTACAAGACCAAACAATACCAAATGGAAGTGAAAGAAACAATAAGATGAAAAGAAAGCACTTAAGGAAACAAATGACTTAAAGAAGAAGCAAACACAAAAATTCAGAAGACACAAACCCTATCCTAGGACCAGGAAGGTGCCCAAACCCCAAAGGAAGCCCAAATTAGAAGAAGAATTTGGCACAAGTGCCCTTCTAGGCTTATATGAGACCTAAAGGTTCAAAGGAAGCAAAATGGGACAAGGTTCAAACAAAAATTCAAACAAAATCAACCAACCATCTAAAAATTCCACAATTGAAACCAAATGATCCTCAAACATGTTATATCAACTAGCCAAAAGGATTTGAGAATATTCAGAAGCAAACTAGGCTTAATGGAGGCAAGAACACAAGTGAGGGTTACAAACTTACATCACAAGTTACAAGATCATGGCTCAAGATATAAGTTTCTAAAAATCCAGATAAAAATCACATGAAAAGGTCAATGTCTTATGAATCCAAAGCAAAAATAATGGGATCAAAACTCAAAGTATTGAAGTCTATGGAAATTATACAAGGCAGTATGGTCAAAGAAGAACTTAAAAGAAGCTAAGTGAAATGGTGAATTAATTCAGACACGTGGAAAAACGAAAAAAAATAAAATAAAAAAATGATAAAATAATAGAGACTCAAAATATCATTAATGATTTTTTTAGGATTTTTTATGTGAATGAAACTATTTTAAATAAATTGAAATGGAAACTGAAAATAAAAGAAAACAAAAGAAAAAAAGAAAATTAAAAAGAATTAGGAAGGGGGTGTGATAAGTAGGACTTGTACGTTGAACTGAATTGGGCCAAGGTAGGGTGGGGTGTCAATAGCACGCACTAAGGCCCAGAATGTTGCGCTGACCATGGTTCTTTAATCGGAATTTAGGTGAAATTAATTGGAAATAAACTGGAAAAACAAGGAGCGCGTGATGGATCATACGGCTGTGGCTGAAAACCTCATTAATTGAGGTGGCACTTTGGTGTGTCATGAATGGTTGGCTCACGGTAAGTATTATAGATAGTGTCACACGCTGAATTAAAAATGAGAAAAGAAAATAAGCATGAAACGGAGACCAGCTAGGGCTACGTGGCTTCATCTTGAGCGCTGGATGCGAGATCTAAGGGTTATAACTTCATCTTCCTCGCAACAAACCCTAGCTGAACTTAAAACAAATTCCGATGACCGGAGCTAGGGCTCCGGCACCGGAAACCAAACCAGAACCAAAAATCAACCAATAAAAGAAAACAAATAACCCAGATCAACTAATTATACACCATTGAATCCAAATATGACCTCAAAAACAACTAAAAATCAAAGGATTGGACGGATCGAAGAAAAACATCATTGACCTTCAAAACTGAAATGCATATATCTTTCACTACAATGCACCGAATTCAAATCTACAAAGTGAAGCATGATCAGCAAACATCAAGGATTACAAAACACCATATCAATTTCATTTTTAGAACATGAGATTCCATGCCATACCTGAGGTGAAGTGCTTGATTCAGTGAGCTAGAAAACCAACCAATGCGTGCAAATCACTCCTCTTACTCCTTAGATGCAAAATAAATGCATCTAAGGTCTTGAAACAAACTGGATCTGAAGTTTCAAAGCAAGTTGCCTTGAAATGGTAAGCTGGCCAAACTTGAGAATAAGCTTCAATGAGTGTATGCTTAAGGATCCTGAGCTTGTCTAGATCACAGATCCACAATTGGTTTAGAGTTTACTTGCTTGGATCAAGAGAAAAGAGAGAAAATGAAAAGTTTCATGAAAGTTGAGAATGAGAGAATGAGAGGGATCTGAGGTTTGCTAAACCCTAATTGTGCTTGTTGTGACCTCACAAAGCAATGCTGAAAGTGTGAGAAAGAATGCACGAACGAGTCATGAAAAAAGTGTCAAGTTGCATAATTTGCACTTGGTGAGATAAGCATGCTATGCTCATGCTCTCTTGGGCTTCTCAGCACATGTGACTTTCATTTTCCACCCTTGATTCAAATCCAGTCATTCCTGGCCTTTAGATTCAAGTATCACACTTGTTTCATGACTTTTGCCAATTTGCATGTTTTGGAGGGATTTTTCCATAGTGCACGAAAATGACCAATTATTTGGAGCAAAATGGTTCAAATGATATTCATTTTAAGTTTGAAACATAATTGGGCCAGTACCAAGTCACACAATTAAGATTTGAAGCCTTTTGCACTTGGTGGCAAACTTGAAAAGTGAAATTTGCCCTAAAATGCATGAATTTTCGAATGGCCTATAGAGAGATCTAGGAATCCCATGAAAATGTACTTGTACTTTTTGAAAATGGGAGCCCTTACTCTTCAACTTTCATGTTTGACTTTGGTCCATTTGAAGAATTTTGGATCATGTTAAGGCCATTTGAAAATTAGGGCAAAAGTTGCCAAATTTGGAAATTCCTTAAAACCAACTTTGTACCATTTTTGCAAAACCCTTCAAATCTCCATGATTCTTGAACTTTAGGCATTTCAAACCTCTTATAACATTGTAAGGACCCCTCTTGGCCAAAAAAATTGGGTTAGACCCCTTGAAATTGCACAGTTGACTTTTTAAGGGCTCTGTTGACGTTTTCCTTCATCTGCAAGCAATTGAGGCATTGACTGACTTCCACATGGAATTTTCTCATTAAATTTGACACATAGGATCCTCTTAACATATATAAGACTTGGCCCAAAAGAAATGTCCAAAGTTGTGAGATCTTGGTGCTTGAATCACAAACCCTAATTTGGGTGCCTTGTATAGGAGCTTTGCCTTGTCCTGAGATCTCTGATGATCATGCAATCTTATGAGCTTTTTCCAAGGGACTTGAACTTGTAAATGGAATTTATACCCACAATAGAACTTGTACAAACTCATTTGGACCCTTTTCATGGCTTGAAATGCTTCAAGGACCTCCACAAATGACCATATGCTTGATGCCAGGACATGAGGGATGTTATGCTTCATCTTTCCATGATATGATGCTGAGGAAATGATATGTTCATGATGAATATGATGTTATATGATGCTCAAAATGAAGAGGTCAAATTTGGGGTGTTACACCAAGATCTCGCAATCATGTGCCGAAGTATCCTTATGGTGCAATAAGGAAATCAGATCTCCGTAACTTTGAGCCCACTTGTTTCTATTGTGGTATAAAAGTACATACTCCAAATGCATGTTATGTTCGAAATTTTAGTGTTGCTCAAATTCATTATGTATGGGTTAATAAAGGGACTAACTTTGAAGGACCCAAGGAAATTTGGGTACCTAATAAAACATATTTTTTTTGTCGGTATGCTGGAAGACCTCTCAAATAAATTGTATCTTGATAGTGGGTGTTCTGGGAATATGACAGGTGACTTAAGCAAATTTTCACATCTAACACTTAAGACCAAAGGATTTGTGACTTATGGTGACAACAACAATGGAAGAATCCTTTGTGTTGGCATCGTTGGTTCACTGCCTTCAACAACCATATTAGATGTCCTCTATGTAGAAGGTCTAAAGCATAAATTCCTTAGCATTAGTCAATTGTGTAATTGAGGTTTCAAAATAAACTTCACCAAAAATGAATGCTTGATAGAAAATGAAGTCACTCATGAAGTAATGCTCAAAGGTAAAAGAGTTAACAACATTTTTATGATTTCCTTTGATAACTTGTCTTTGAATGTTAGGTGTCTTTTGAAAAGCAATAATGAATCATGGTTATGGCATAAGAGGTTTGCTCACATTCATATGGAACATTTGAATAAATTGATCAAACATGACTTAGTCATTGGATTGCCGAAGACTAAATTCATCAAAGATAGGCTATGTGGCACTTGCCAAAAAGGAAAACAAACTAAATCAACTTTCACATCCAAGAATATGGAGTCCACAACTAGGCCACTATAATTATTGCACATGGATCTTTTTGGTCCATCAAGAACAAAAAGCTTCAGAGGTAATGTTTATGCATTATTAATTCTAGTTGATTTTTCTAGATACACTTGGACTTTCTTCTTAATGCAGAAAAGTGAAGCTCTCAAGGCATTAAAGAAGTATTAAAAAAAAATTCAAAATGATAAGTCTCTTACAATTTCCTCCGTTATAAGCAACCACGGTGGAGAGTTCCAAAATGCTTTATTTGGAGAATTTTGTGAAGAACATAGAATCTCACATAACTTCTCGGCACCAAGAACTCCATAACAAAATGGTGTCGTAGAAAGGAAGAATATGTATTTGGAGGAACTTGTAAGGATAATTCTAAGTGATTCAAATCCTCCAAGTACTTTTGGGAGGATTCGGTGAGCACAGCTTGTTTTGTAAGTAATCGTGTTAACATTAGGCCTATTCTCAAGAAAATCCCTTATGAACTTTTCAGAGGGAGGAAACCAAACATCTCTTTCTTTCATATCTTTGGATGCAAATGCTTTGTTTTGAACAAATACAAAGATAACCTTGGTAAGTTTTATGAGAAATCCAATGAAGGTATTTTTCTTGGCTACTCTCTTTCAAGTAAGGATTTTAGAGTTTATAATAAAAGAACTTTAACTATAGAAGAATATATGCATGTCAAGTTTGATGAAACTAACCCCTCGAAAGATATTATTGTTGTTTGTGATGATGATGATTTTGTAGAAATACCTAAAGAAAATACTTCTAAAGATATCATTGAGAATCAAGTAAAACATTAAGATAGAATGATTTAACAAGATTCCAATGTCAACGACATGCCAAAGGAATGGAGAACTCATAGAGATCACCATATTGACAAAGTTATCGGAGACATAAGTTAAGGTGTTACTACAAGATTGAATCTCAAGGATGCATGCTTGAACATGGCGTTCGTTTCTCAAATAGAACCTTCCAAAATTGATGACGCTCTTGTAGATGATCAATGGATTATTGCTATGCAAGAAGACTTATACCAATTCGAGATAAATCAAGTTTGGGAACATGTTTCTAGGTCAAGTGATAAACATATCATCAGAACAAGATGGGTGTTTAAGAACATACTTGATGAGAATGGAATAATTGTTTGAAACAAAGCAAGATTGGTGGCTCAAGGGTACATTAAAGAGAAAGGAATTGACTTTGATGAAACTTTCGATCTGATTGTAAGGTTAGAAGCTATTCGTTTATTACTTGCTTATGTGTGTTCAATGAATTTTCAGCTATTTCAAAGGGACGTCAAAAGCACCTTCTTGAACAGATATATCAATGAAGAAGTCTATGTCAAACAACCCCCGGGCTTTGAAGACTTCAAGCATCCTTCACATGTGTACAAATTTAAGAAAGCTCTCTATGGATTAAAACAAGCACTAGGGGCATGGTATGATCGTCTAAGTAAGTTTTTATGCGAAAAAGGTTTTGAAAAAGGAACGGTAGACAAGAATTTATTCATAAAAAAGATAAAGGGTAATACCTTACTAGTTCAAGTCTACATGGACGACATAATCTTCGGTTCAACAAATAAGAAACTATGTGAAGAATTTTCGGTGTTGATGCAAGACGAATTTGAAATATCTATGATGGGTAAAATGAATTACTTCCTTGGATTGCAAATCAAGCAACTAAAAGACAGAATCTTTATCAACCAATCAAAGTATTACAAAGAGTTGTTAAAGAGATTTAAAATGGATGGTTGTAAGGCTATGTCAGCACCTATGGGATCCGGAACCTAAGTTGATCAAGACGAATCTGGAATATCGGTTGATATTACGAATTATCGAGGTATGATTGGTTATTTATTATATTTGATGGCAAGTCGTCCTGACATAATCTTTAGTGTGTGTTTATGTGCTCGCTTCCAAGAAAATCCAAAGGAGTCACATCTCACAGCGGTCAAAAGAATCATGAAGTATCTAAAGGGAATGATGAACGTTGGCTTATGATATCTTAAAGGTAGTGATTGTAATTTAATAGGTTATTCTGACGCAGATTATGCAGGTTGTAAAACAGATAAAAAAGTATTAATGGAACTTCTCACATCCTTGAAAATTCACTAGTTTCGTGGTCATGTAAGAAACAAGCATGTGTTACTCTTTGCACGACCGAAGCAGAATACATATCAGTAGGTAGTTGTTGTGCATAAAATCTTTGGCCAAAGCAACAATTAAGTGAATATGGAATTGATCTTGGATGCATTCCTCTCCGGTGCGACAACACAAATGCAATAAACATTACAAAAAATCTGGTCATGCACTCAAGGACCAAACACATAGACATTCGACATCATTTTCTTTGTGATCATGTGCTTAAAGGAGATGTTGAAGTCACCTTTGTAGATATGCATAACTAACTTGCAAATATCTTCACAAAACCACTCGCAAAAGAACCGTTTTTCAAGATTCGGCGAGAACTCGGAATTCTCGATGAAGGTGACATCTAACTCTTCTAAAATTATTCATTATATTGTCAAGGTACATGGAATTTAATTCGTTTTATTTTAACAATGTGTTATGCCATATTAAAATGCATGGTGTTTGTGAACTTTTATGGTTTTTCTCATTTCGCACACCTTTAATTCATCGGTTGTTAAATCATTTTTGATCAAAAGTTGCCTCATTGTATGTGTTAACATGTTTGAAACATTTTATATTGAGACACTTCACCATTTTTTCCTTGCAAAGCTGCTATTTTTTTTTCAAATTTTGGAAGAAGTAATTTGTTACCACATAGGTAGTAACCGATTACCTGTTTATTTTTTGCCATTTTTGCGTAATTTTTGAACACGTAACCGGTTACCCCAGAGGTAGTAACTGGTTACGACTGACACAATCTGCATTTCTTTTTACGTTTTAAAATACAGAACATGTGTTATATGTTTTTAATATAATTGTGTTTAGTTTATTTTTTATTGGTAAAAAGCACTTTTGGGAACTTAAGTCTTGATCAAAATAACTTCTTGGAACTCATTCAACTTCACTCCTCTCATCTTCCCAATCTTCTCTCATTAAAACCCTTGGCTCCATTTACTCAAAAATCAAAACCCACTCATATTTAACTCCATATAATCCCTAACACACTCAAACTTCATCTCCACCTCTCATAAAACCCTAATCTGAAAATCTCCTCAAAACCATAACCTTCAAATTTCTCAAATGGCTTCTTCAAGAATTAGAGGTAAACAACCTGTCAGTGAAAGCTCTGAAGCAGCTTATGAACAACGCATGAAGCCTCGAAAGCAAATAAGGCTGGACATTGACATTCATACAAGGAAATTCATGAGTATTAAGTATGTAAACTTTGAAGATTTTCCAACTCACAGCTTCACCTTTGGAGCTCTACTTGAAGCTACTAGTGTAAAGGATCTGATCTCCGAAGTCGGTATAATCTATCCTGATATGGTAAGGCAGTTTTATCATACTATTTATTTTGGTCACGATGAATCTAGGGATGAACAGTTTACTGCCACCATAAATAAAAAGAGTATTGTTGTGACTGTTGAAGATCTAGGAAAGTGTTTAGGAGTTCCTTCTGAGGGAGATAAATTTATGGTTGGTTTTATGCCTGACTCAGATTTATAGAAAAAGTTTGATTCGTTAGAGTATTTCATTCACCCCTCTAGAGGCACTCGTAATGGCTTAATTGGTAGATAAATGCAATCTTCAATAGTGATTAAGTATGCAAAGTCTTTGTCAGTAAGTGACCAAGTGTTGCATTATATTCTGGCTTACATTTTGGTTCCGAAGAATTCAAATTTTGTTCAAGTTAGTGAACTCGAGATGAACATGTTTCGAGCAATGAAGGAATCCTGGCCAATTGATTGGGTTTTTGTTATTTTCCATCATATGAAGCATCAACTTAACCTTGGTAGCAGTATTCCTTATGTTCGGTTTGTTTTAAAAAATTGGAATACTATGGGATTGCTAATTCAAGGGAACCTCAATTTGAGATGACGGAAAAACAGAATGAAATTAATACTCTTATGTCTACAAAGAATACTGGTATCATCATTGGTCTGAATGGTATATTCAGGTACAAAGAAGATGTCGTCGCTCTAGCTCCTCCCGAATGCGGTTACAAAAATGAACTCTTATACAATGAGATTATGAGCATGAGACACACGATGAATCACAATCATCAAAAGACCACTAGAGGTATCAACAAAGTGATGAAGCTATTTCGGAAAATTCACTCCAAGTCAACCTTCCAATGCGGGAAATTCAGAGGATGACGGGGAAGATATGGATGAGGATGATGCTTCCGGAGATGAAAAGACTAAGTAGCTGTTTTTAAGCTCTTTATTTCATTTTTAGAATTAATTTGTATGTTTCTTATGTTTTTTTCGTACAATATTCATTGTTCATACTGTGTTTGGTATTTGTGTTTTGTATTGTGGTTATGTTTCGTTTTATGATCGTACTATTTCAAGTTTAAGTATGTGTTTTGTGTTCATCTTGTGTATGTTATTTGTTTATGTTTATGTTTATTATTTTTCAAGACCTTTTCCCGTCCTTTTTTTAATGATAAAGAGGGAGAAACAAATTGTTGTGCTTTCTTGTTTCTCTATCATTGCAGAATTTTTAAGAAGCTCCCAAGTTTCACATTAAAGGGGAGCATTATCAAAGGGGGAGTCTTAGAGAAACAAAGGATCATTCACATTTATGGTTGTCATCATAAAAAAGGGGGAGATTATGAAAGCATGACTTCTCAAAGTACATTTTGATGACAACAACTATATATCAACTTAATTCATGCAAGCACAAAAAGGATTGCTCAAAGTCTTGAAGTATAAACAAGAATGAATTTCGTAAAGACTCGAGTAAATTGATCGAAAGGTATAATATTTATTTTTCATGAAGCAAAAATATTTATAAGAGTTCAAATATAGGGTACAATCATGTTTTAACATATGAACAAAATTATGGCATTGTCTCCTACTTTTAACATACTGGTTTTTAAGATTTTTCAAACATTTCTTAATGTAACAGGTTACCAAGTAGGTAGTAACCGATTACTTCAACTTAGTTTTGAATTTTTCTAAATGTTACAGCAAGTAACCGGTTACCCCTAAGGTAGTAACCGGTTACCACTGTTCAGAAACGAAAAATTGCATTTTTTCATGGAAAATATGTCTTTCTCTTTGGTTTTAAAACATGGCATCCTTTCATAATTTTCATATATTTTTAGAAGGGTGTCTTGACTATTATATAAACACATTTTCATCAGAATTTTTTCTGTACCTCCAATAATTTTATAATCATTTTTCTCACTCACTTATTGCTCATATTTCCATAAAAGTTTTTGAGTACACTTATTCAAAATTTCAAAAGTGAAACTTTGCATAAAATTTGTATATCTCATCTAAAGTTTCATTACACATCAGTGAACACTTGTTTATTTTTTTGAGTGGAAAATACTTATCAAGGAGAAGATAATTATTTATATTGATAAAGTTTCAAGACTTCATCTTCCTTCATCTATTCAAGAACAACTTAATATTTATATCTTTGTTAGTAAGGTTACCTTGCTTTCAGAATTGTTGAAAGTAAGTGTGTGCATTAAAGATGATTGTTCTTCTTGCACTTATTTTACCTATAGGTTAGATAGTAAGCATCACCAATTATATGAATAGGTTGTACAATTATTCTAACTATAATAAAATCTCTTTTAATTGAAAGGGGACTAGATGTAATCTCAGGTTGTGAGGGGAACCATGATAAACCATCGTGTCTCTTTACTTTCCGCATTTTACTTTTCAGTTCTTAACAAGTTATAAGAAAAGGAAAAATCATGAATCGGTAGAAAACTTCGAAGAATTTTTTGATAACGTAATTCACCCCCTTTTAGGCGCTCTTACTAGTTACATTCCCAGACGAAGACATCGTGTATCTTAAGATGAAAGATTGTGACGAACCACTGCCAAGTGAAGGGCCAGAATCAACATCCCTTTGGGGACTCATCTTCGATGGAGTAGTTAATTCTTATGGAAATGTTATTGGGGGAATCATTGTCACTCCAAATGGAACCCACATTCAATTCATTTCCATATTAACATTCAAATGTACAAACAACGAGGTCGAGTATGAAACTTGCATTATGGGTCTCGAGGAATAGATTGATCTAAGGATCAAGAATTTACACGTGTATGGAGATTCTGCCTTAGTGATCAATTAGATCAAAGGAGAATAGGAAACACAACAATAGAGACTGATACCTTACCGAGATTACACAAGGAGATTGGTTCCATTTTTCAACAGAGTTTAATTCCATCACATCCCTCATGAGGAAAATCACATGGCTGACGCACTTCCTACATTCTCCTCCATGATCACAGTTGATCGATAAAATGACATCCCAAGAATTGACATTATGCGCCTATATAGGCCATCATACATCTTTGCAACAGAAATTGCTACTGATGGCAAACCTTTGTATCATGACATTCAACAACTCCTACAAAAAAGGGAATACTCATTTGGATCGACAGGAAGACCCTCCAAAGACTGGAAGGCAACTTCTTCCTCAACCAATGTAAACACCCCAAATTTGCCCTCACTTTTTCTCACACCATGGCTTATGATCTCATTTTGCATAAACATCTCATTTGCATCTCACATTGCATAAACAACTTCATCAAATCATTGCATGACTGCACATTAGGGTTTTGTGATCAGATGAATCTTAAAAGTGATCTGAGCAATTTATGAGGCCTTAAAGCATTCCAATAGGGTCCATGAGGGGTCTATGGTCTTATTATATCTCTAAGAATGATTGGAAGTCACAAAATGTCAAAGGATTGCACAGAAGTCTAGGCAGAGCTAGGGTTTTCCTCCACAGATGACCAAAATTAAGGTTTTGGGTTTGAGGCCCTTAACCTCAAATTTTTTGGTCACTCTTGATTCTTAAGCAAATCTAACTCCTACGACGGAATACGGTTGAGGATACCACGAGAAACTTGTGCATTACCTTTGTCTTAACAGGTTGCAGGTACTCAAGGCAGACAATCTTTCACAGGATGGGGCATATCAGACATTTCCCCCAGCCAAGCCAGCAATCACATCATCAGCAGGACTCCTTGACAGAAGTATTTCCTCGCGAAGTTTTTATCCCCCTAGAGGATCCCTTGAGAAATTCATCAATCCCCAGCGTATCGCTTGGACGAAGGAGTTATAGCAGATTACTTCCCAGAAGTACTCTCCTCCCCAAGCAGGAACTCCCGAGCAATTCCCAAACTTCTTTTCCTCCGTAGAGTTGCTGGGATTACTCTCTCCTCATCTAGTCACCAAGACTTTCTCATCCTCATCTGAGTTGCCAGGGTATGCCATTCCCCAGCAAGTTGCCAAAGTCCTCCTTGTCCTCAACCAGTCTCCAGGACTATTTGTTCCCCCATCAGAGTTGCCAGGACTTCCCTTTTCCCCGGCTGAGTTGCCTGAACTGCTCTCCCCAGCAAGTTGCCAGAGCTTCCCTTTTCTTCAGCTAGTCACCAAGGTTTTCTCCCATCCCCAGTATGTCGCCAGCAAGACTATCTCCAGTAGAGTTGCCCGAGATCAATCCTCCCCAGCATGAGGTTTCCCTAAGCAGAAGCTTCCCCAGCAGGGATCCCCACAGGGTTCAATAGAAAGGTCATTTAGTGATCCTTTCTCCCTGCAGATCAGCCAATGATCTCTTTCCCCAGCGGAGTTCTACCTCCAGATAGATCGCCCAGAGATCTTTCTCCTTGCGGGATCCGGATCTCACACTGGTTTTCTCATTTGCATAATCATAGCATTCACATCATTTTCCCCAAACTAAGTGTTGCATTCTGTCTAATACGGAGCATTACGACAAAAATCAAACATTTGCATAATCATAAGCCAGGTTCGAGCCAGTCACCTGCAAATATCAAAATCACTTCACCAACAATATATAAAACTCATATCCCCTGCAGATAAAAACCAAAACATCCCCTTTGCACTCTCAAATACAGATGCCTGTTCATATTTATACATGCTCTTTTTGACACTCGTCTGTGTCATCTTTCCCCAGTGAAGTCGCCATAATCCTTTTGATATTCGTCCGTATCTTACTTATACTGAATTCTCAAACACTTGTTCATACTTGTACATACTCTATTTAATACTCGTCTGTCAAACACCCGTCAGTGTCCTTTGCTCCCGGGATTTTCATCCTAGTACAAACACGAAAGTGGTGCGGAAAAGGTAGAGTCGCCAGTCAGACATTTTTATCCCGAATGAATGGGAAAGGTAATGTTGCACAAACCTAAGGAAGAAGGAAAGGACGAGGTCCTGCGAACCAAAAATCTAGATTCGGGAGTCGGTTACGACCTGTGAAGGTATTAGCACCCCAGATCGTCCGTCGTACCCGACGGGATCCACGCTTGTTTGATTTGTTTCAAAGGGTGAGAAAATATAACTGCTGCTGAAAAAATGAACTGCTAACTGGAACTGGAAATGAGGAAGGAACTGGAAAAGAAAATGGAAGGAAGATTGGGGAAATGTAGGGAAAATAAAGAATGTGCTCGAACGGGCCCTACCCCGCTGCCTACGTACCTCATCGGGAAAATGAGGATCAGAGTCGACGTAGTTCGCCTAACTAAGGCAGGAACTATTTGTTTGTGTTTTTATAGCTGGAACTGCGTATCTCTATGCTCAGGTGTTGCAGGCTCGTCTGGTACGAGTGCGTTTACCGTCTTGCATGCGAGACAAGTCGTCGCGAGTTCGCGTTATGAGTGAATGAGATGAGAAAAGAAGTTCCCGCAGGATAGTCGCTTATTATTTGTTTTTGTCTTTTATGAGAAACGTTTTTGTAGATGTTTAGAATTGGCAGAATTTTTGACCAACAAGAAATATTGAATTCAGTTCAGAATGTCCTATCAGATGTTGGGACATTATCTAACAGAGTATAAGAACTTAATTCAGGATGTCACACCAGATGTTGGGACATTGTGTAAATGATTTAAGTTCAGTTTTTCAGGATGTCCCAACAGATGTTGTGACATCTCAAACCTGCTACCAGAATTAATTAATGACTAACTGATCTGAGAAATTTAAGGAGAGTTATCTGGAATTAATTATGGATGGACAAAAACAGAATAAGGCGCATCTGTAGGGAGTGTTGTTATGAGACTTCAGCATAATAAGAACTAAATCACCTAGAATCTAGGAAGTAACAAACCCTAATTCAAGGTGGAAGCTGCATGCGTTTTAGGACTGGATTAACCTACAGAAAGCCCAAAATACAATCACCTATTTAAGCAACAGAATATCTCAGAATTGAGTACGAATTTCATAAGACAAAATAGGGTGTTGTGTGTTTTAATAGCAGGTTGTTTTTATTGTACCACTTTATGAGCTTTTAAGCAAAAGTGTATTTGTGACTTGATTGAAACTGTGAAGTAAGATCAAGCTGTTTTGTTTGAAGTATGACTTCAATTTTATTAAACTTGTAAACAAGATCACTGTGTGATTGAGGGGGAGTGAGTTAGTACTCATATCTAAGTAGTGTCTTAGGTAGAAATTGCATTGGGTAGATATTAAGTGAAAGATTAAACTGGGTGGTTTAAGTCTAGAATTAATATTACTTATAGTGGATTTCCTCCTGGCTTGGTAGCCTCCAGATGTAAGTGTGGTTATACACTGAACTGGGTTAACAAACTACTGTGTTGTTTAATTTTCTTGCACTTTAAGTTTTGGTTAAATCTGTCAAGTGTTGGAACATCTCATAGGACATCTCATACCTGATCACAGAATTTCAATTGGCATCAGAGCAGGCACCCTGCCTGTTTATACTGGGTGAGATCTAGGGAATGCAAATTCTGGAAACATGGACAGAGATATAGGATCAGTTAATAGACCACCTATACTGGATGGATCTAATTATGACTACTGGAAACCAAGAATGATTGCATTCTTAAGATCACTTGACAACAGGGCCTGGAGAGCAGTCAACATTGGATGGGAACATCCTGTCCAAGACACCAAAGATGGATCAAAAGTGTTGAAACCTGAAGAAGAATGGAGTAAGGAGGAAGAAGATTCAGCACTAGGCAACTCCAAGGCCTTAAATGCTTTATTCAATGGCATTGATAGGAACATCTTTAGACTTGTGCATCACTGTGAGCTGGCCAAAGATGTTTGGGACACTCTCAAAACAACTCATGAAGGAACATCAAAGGTAAAGATGTCAAGACTTCAACTTCTCACCACCAAGTTTGAAAACTTGAGAATGAAGGAAGATGAGACAATTCATGAATTCTACATGAACATCTTAGAAATAGCCAATACTTCTGGAGCCTTGGGAGAAAAGATGACTGATGAAAAGCTTGTAAGAAAGATTCTCAGATCTTTGCCAAAAAGATTTGACATGAAAGTCACATCAATAGAAGAAGCTCAAGACATATGCACAATGAAAGTTGAAGAGCTCATTGGTTCCCTTCAAACATTTGAGATGGGAATGAATGACACAAATGTAAAGAAGAACAAAAGCATAGCCTTGGTGACAAATACTGATGAAGAAGAAGAAAATGATGAAGCAGAAACTGGTGAAAGCTTATCAGACAACATTGCTATGCTTGGAAGACAATTCAAACAGATTCTCAGAAAGATGGAAGACAAATCCAAACCCAGTGGAAGATACACAAAATTTTCTGAGAACAAAAGACCTTATGATGCTAATAGAAGGTCAAATTATGATGAAAAGACCAGTCAAGAAAAAGGAATTAAATGCCATGGATGTGAAGGATATGGACACATCAGGAATGAATGTCCTACCTACTTAAAAAGGCAAAAGAAAGGACTCTCTGTAACCTGGTCTGATGAAGACTCAGGAGGTGATTCAGAAGAAGAATCAGCTAAGCATATCACTACTCTAGTTGGATTATGTGAATCTGAAAGTGAATCCAGTGATGGGGAGCTTACTTTTGAAGAACTTGAGCAAGCATACAAAGAATTATTCAAAAGAAGCACTGAAATATGCAGTGAGATTATAAAGCTAAAGAAGCAGAATGAGGCACTAAAGAATGAAAAAGCAAGTGATCAAGAGATCATTGACACCTTGAAAAGTGAAGTAAGTCTTCTCAACTCCAAGTTGGAACACATGTCCAAATCTGTTAGAATGCTGAACAGTAGCTCAAGTACACTGGATGTTATTCTCAACAACAATAAGCATTCAGGGGATAAAAGTGGACTGGGATTTAACAGAGTTCATAAGGATGAAGCTAGCTCTAGCAAAACTACTTCAAAGTCCATACAGTCAAACAAGATGTCCCAACAGATGCTTCAACATCATGAAAAGAACACAAAGTCAAACATAATGTTCCAACAGATGTCTCAACATTCTGAAAAGAACATAATGAAGAAGAAATATCAAAGATGGAGATGTCATCATTGTGGAAGATTTGGACATATCAAACCTCATTGCTATAAGTTGCATGGATATCCAAATCAGATGTATCAGCAACCTCCTAAGCAGAAGATAGAAGTTACCAAGAAAGTGTTGCACAGACATCAAAGAGATCAGCAACCTCCTAAGCAGAAGACAGAGGTCATCAAGAAGGTATGGAGACCAAAAGCTAGTCTTCATGCTGATCAAAGCTACATACCCAAGAACAAGATCAACAAACAACCTTGGAGCTCTACTGATGAACAATACACAGGGCAGAGGTATCAAAAGAAATCTCAACTCAAATGGTCAAAGAAAGGTGTTGCATATATAGCACATACATCACTAAGAGTATCAGCCAAAGAAGACTGGTACTTTGACAGTGGATGTTCAAGACACATGACTGGATTGAAGAATCTGCTAGTAGACTTAAAGTCACATTCATCCATATATGTAACCTTTGGAGATGGAGCTAAAGGAGAAATCAAGGGAGTTGGGACCTTGGACTGTCAAGATGTACCAAGACTAAATGATGTGCTGTTGGTTAAAGGTTTAACTGCTAACCTGATCAGCATAAGTCAATTATGTGATCAAGGGTACAGTGTAAACTTTACCAAAACTGAATGCATAGTGTCTAACAAAGAACAAGAGATTGTCATGAGAGGAGCCAGATCTAAAGACAACTGTTACATGTGGGAACCTCAAGACTTCAGTCTCACTTCAACTTGCTCTTTAGCTAAAGAAGAAGAAGTGAAACTATGGCACCAAAGACTAGGTCATCTTCATTTCAGAGGCATAAAGAAGATCATATCTATGGATGCTGTAAGAGGTATTCCTAAACTGAAGATTGATGATGGCAAAATATGTGGTGAATGTCAAATAGGCAAGCAAACCAAGATGTCCCATCCAAAGCTCCAACATCTGACAACTTCCAAAGTTTTGGAACTATTGCATATGGATCTTATGGGACCTATGCAGGTTGAGAGCCTTGGTGGTAAGAGGTATGCCTATGTGGTGGTTGATGACTTTTCAAGGTATACATGGATAAATTTCATTAAAGAAAAGTCTGATGTATTTGATGTATTCAAAGACTTATGCCAAAGAATACAAAGGGAAAAAGCCAACTGTGTGATCAGAATAAGAAGTGATCATGGAAAAGAATTTGAGAACCAAAAATTCTTAGATTTCTGTTCTTCAGAAGGAATCAATCATGAATATTCTTCACCAATCACTCCTCAACAGAATGGGATTGTTGAGAGGAAGAATAGAACTATTCAAGAATCAGCAAGAGCTATGATCCATGCTAAAAAGTTACCTTTGTACTTCTGGGCTGAAGCTATGAACACAACTTGTTACATCCATAACAGAGTTACTCTAAGGAAAGGAACTTTGTCCACAATCTATGAAGTCTGGAAGGGCAGAAAACCCACAGTTAAGTACTTCCATGTGTTTGGAAGTAATTGTTATATTCTGGCAGATAGGGAGCAAAGAAGAAAAATGGATCCTAAAAGTGATGAAGGGATTTTTCTTGGATACTCTATAAACAGCAGAGCATATAGAGTATTTAATTCTAGAACCAAGGTTATCATGGAGTCCATAAATGTGATAATTGATGATGCTCCTACAGATGTCCCAGAAGATGTTGGAACATCTGCTGATATCAAGACTGAAGCTGAAGAAAAGAGTGATCATTATGACTTCACTCAAACTGATGCAAGGACAGAACAATCCAGCAAACCTCCCTCCATCAGAATCCAGAAGGGTCATCCCAAAGATTTGATAATTGGTGATCCCAACAGAGGTGTAAGCACTAGATCAAGAGAAGTGATTTCAGGGTCCTGTTTTGTTTCTAAAATAGAACCTAAAAACATCAAGGAAGCTCTTACTGATGAATACTGGATTTGTGCTATGCAAGAGGAATTAGGTCAATTCACAAGGAATGAAGTGTGGAACCTTGTTCCTAGACCTGATGACATAAATGTGATTGGAACTAAATGGGTGTATAAGAACAAGTCAAATGAGCAAGGAGTTGTTACAAAGAACAAAGCTAGACTTGTAGCTCAAGGATACACACAAATTGAAGGAGTAGACTTTGATGAAACCTTTGCACCAGTAGCAAGGCTTGAATCAATCAGACTACTTTTGGGAATTGCTTGTATCTTAAAGTTCAAGCTATTTCAAATGGATGTGAAAAGTGCCTTTTTAAATGGTTATCTTAATGAAGAGGTATATGTAGAACAGCCTAAAGGATTTGTTGATCCAAGCTGTCCAAATCATGTATACAAACTAAAGAAGGCTCTTTATGGTCTGAAGCAAGCTCCAAGAGCATGGTATGAAAGGCTGACTACTTTTCTTATCAAGCAAGGGTACAGGAAAGGTGGAATTGACAAAACCTTGTTTATTAAAGATGAAGAAGGAAATGTCATGATTGCTCAAATATATGTAGATGACATTGTCTTTGGTGGGATGTCAGACAGGATGGTCAAACATTTTGTCAACCAGATGGAATCTGAATTTGAAATGAGCCTAGTAGGAGAATTAACCTACTTTCTTGGACTGCAAATAAAGCAAATGGAGGACTCCATGTTCATTTCCCAAAGCAAGTATGCTAAGAACATAGTCAAGAAATTTGGAATGGACAGTGCTACTCATAAGAGAACTCCTGCCCCCACACATTTAAAGCTAACTAAAGATGACAAGGGTGAGAATGTAGATCAAAGCCTATACATAAGTATGATTGGAAGCTTGTTATATCTGACTGCTAGCAGACCAGACATAGCATTTGCAGTAGGTGTATGTGCAAGATATCAAGCTGAACCAAAAGTTAGTCATCTTAACCAAGTCAAGAGAATTCTGAAATATGTTAATGGTACTTGTGACTATGGCATAATGTACTTTCATGGATGCAAACCAATTCTCACTGGCTTCTGTGATGCTGATTGGGCTGGAAGTGCTGATGACAGAAAAAGCACTTCAGGAGGATGCTTCTTTCTAGGAAACAATTTGATTTCTTGGTTCAGTAAGAAACAAAATTGTGTATCCTTATCTACAGCTGAAGCTGAATATATAGCAGCTGGAAGCAGTTGTTCACAGTTGGTTTGGATGAAGCAAATGCTCACTGAGTACAATGTCCCACAAGATGTCATGACATTGTACTGTGACAACTTAAGTGCAATTAACATATCAAAGAATCCTATCCAACATAGCAGGACCAAGCATATTGATATCAGACATCATTTCATCAGAGATCTTGTAGAAGAAAAAGTGATTTCATTGGAACATGTAGCTACAAATCTGCAGTTGGCTGATATATTTACCAAAGCCTTGGATGCTACTCAATTTGAAAACTTAAGGGGTAAATTGGGAATCTGCTTATGTGAAATTTAGCAGTTATGGAGATGTGCCAACATGTCATATGACATTGTGTGGCATAAGCACCAGATGGCAACACCAGTCTGGTCAAGCACCTTGGGTATTCCTTTCCTAAAAAGTCTCAAAGTAACGGCTACTTATACAATATCAGCTTGTGTTCAGCTATCCATCTTCTCATCATTCTCTCAAAAACGAATTGCATTCTCTAACTGTTTTTCAGAACTCATCAACCCTAAAACTCTTCATCCACCTCCTTCGAAAATGTCTCAAAACCCTAACACTTCTGAAGAAATCCTCAACAAGGAAGATGTGGTGCATGCAACCCCCATTTCTGTGGTACCCATGGATTCAACTCCAATGGACAAAATCAGAGGAAGTGTTCCTCTTGCTAAAAAGCCAAGAACTCCAAAAAGAACAAAAGATCAAGTTTTCAGCAAGACCAAAGGCATACCTTCACCATTATACAACACTCCAAAAGCTTCTGAATACGTGTATGATTACATAAAGGAGTTAGTAACCAAGATCCTATCTGAGCAAAGAGTGGTAAGTGGCATATCTATCCCTCTGAACACCATGCCAGCTCCACAAGAAGATCAACAAACTCAGGCTGAAAAGGACACTCCTGCTCAACAGGATGTCCCAATAGATGTTGAAGCATCTGAAGACCAGCAAAAGGTCTCATCTGATACTGCTGATGATATATCTGAGGACCAGAAAAAGGCCTCCACAGATAGTGATGAAGAAGCATCTGAGGACCAGCACAAGGCCTCCACTGAAGAGCACATCTCTGTTGATCAACCAGCTGAAGAGGAGACTGCTCAACCTCCTCCTGTTGTGAACCTAGAGCATGATTCTGATACAGAAATCATTGCTTCTGTAAAACCTAGCATAGCCAAAAGGCTTAGGACTAGGAAAGAAAAGATGCATGCAGGACATGCAATTCCTGAGAAGAAACAAGCTACACCAAAGAAGGACAAAGCTAAAGTTGTCTTTGGTCCTACAAAACAATGGAGCAAGGTGCAAACACAAAAGAGGAAAGTTGTCACTCCTCCAGATTCAGATGTTGAAGAAGATGTCCCAACATCTCCTCCAAAGAAGAAATCAGCACCATCAAGGTCATCAACTGCTGTTCCAGAAGCTCCCTTGGACAAAATCTCCTTTCATCATGTTTCAAGTGTGAATAGATGGAAGTTTGTTTATCAAAGAAGGGTAGCACTTGAAAGAGAGCTGAGCAGTAATGCACTTGAGTGCACAGAGTTAATTGATCTCATCTCTTCTGCTGGTCTCTTCAAAACTGTCTCCAACTTCTCTCCCTGCTATGAGCTGCTTGTCAAGGAATTCATAGTCAACCTCCAAGAAGATTGTGCCAATGGTAAGTCTGCTGACTTTAAAAAAGTATTTGTAAGAGGCAGGTGTGTAGAATTCTCTCCTCAGGTCATCAACCAATACCTTGGAAGAGAATCTGATGGTCCAAATGAGTTAGGGAAGACTGATAACCAGGTCTGCAAGGTTATCACTGCTAACCAGGTCAAGGCTTGGCCAGTTAAAGGGAAGCTCTCAGTTAGCATGCTGACAAGGAAATATGCCATGCTGAATAGGATTGGTACATCAAACTGGGTACCTACCAATCATACATCCTCAATATCAACTGGATTGGGCAGGTTCATTTATGCTGTGGGCACTCAAACTAAGCTGGATTATGGAACCTACATCTTTGATCAGACATTGAAGAATGCTGGCTCATCTGCAACAAAGCTGCCAATTGCCTTCCCTTCCTTGCTATGTGGAATAGTGCTGAGTCAGTACCCTGGGATCCTCACTGAAAAGGACACAATTTGCAAAAGAGAAAGCCATCTGGCCTTCCACTACAAGCTGTTCCTGAGTCATCATGCAGCTGATGTTGAAGCACCCTCTGGGACATCTGCTGGTCCTTCAAATGCAAAGTCACCAATCTCCAAAGCTGCATTGATTGCTGAACTGAAGAGCACTTGCAAAGAACTGGATGCAAGGAAGCAGAAGCTTGAGGAGATTATCCAAAGGCTGGAGATTGAAAGTGCTCAGAAAGCTGCCACTTCTGATGAGGAGACTGAGGAAGATGAAGAAACTGACTATGAGGAGTCTGAGTGAAAAAAAATTGTATGTGAGGAAAAATGTAATGACTGCTGCATTGTAATTTTGAATCAGTAACTTTGGCCCCAATTTTATGTCTAACAAGGGGGAGAACAACAACAACAATGTATGATGCTGTTTAACTATTAATGAAAAACTTCTGTTTGCTTCTGAACTGAATCAGTGTGTTTTAATAAAAATTTCTATTGCAACAAATCTGAATACATGTATGTTTGAGGGGGAGTAAACTCACACATGACTTAACAGAAAAGGAAAGCTATACTCTGATAAAAGAACTTCTGCTGCACTCTGATAACCAGAAAATATGTTAGCCAAAAATTAGCCAAAGGGGGAGTTTGTAGATGTTTAGAATTGGCAGAATTTTTGACCAACAAGAAATATTGAATTCAGTTCAGAATGTCCTATCAGATGTTGGGACATTATCAAACAGAGTATAAGAACTTAATTCAGGATGTCACACCAGATGTTGGGACATTGTGTAAATGATTTAAGTTCAGTTTTTTAGGATGTCCCAACAGATGTTGTGACATCTCAAACCTGCTACCAGAATTAATTAATGACTAACTGATCTGAGAAATTTAAGGAGAGTTATCTGGAATTAATTATGGATGGACAAAAACAGAATAAGGCGCATATGTAGGGAGTGTTGTTATGAGACTTCAGCATAATCAGAAGAACTAAATCACCTAGAATCTAGGAAGTAACAAACCCTAATTCAAGGTGGAAGCTGCATGCGTTTTAGGACTAGATTAACCTACAGAAAGCCCAAAATACAATCACCTATTTAAGCAACAGAATATCTCAGAATTGAGTACGAATTTCATAAGACAAAATAGGGTGTTGTGTGTTTTAATAGCAGGTTGTTTTTATTGTACCACTTTATGAGCTTTTAAGCAAAAGTGTATTTGTGACTTGATTGAAACTGTGAAGTAAGATCAAGCTGTTTTATTTGAAGTATGACTTCAATTTTATTAAACTTGTAAACAAGATCACTGTGTGATTGAGGGGGAGTGAGTTGGTACTCATATCTAAGTAGTGTCTTAGGTAGAAATTGCATTGGGTAGATATTAAGTGAAAGATTAAACTGGGTGGTTTAAGTCTAGAATTAATATTACTTATAGTGGATTTCCTCCTAGGTTGGTAGCCTCCAGATGTAAGTGTGGTTATACACTGAACTGGGTTAACAAACTACTGTGTTGTTTAATTTTCTTGCACTTTAAGTTTTGGTTAAATCTGTCAAGTGTTGGAACATCTCATAGGACATCTCATACCTGATCACAGAATTTCAGTTTTGAATTTGTTTGTGAACATTCTCATACTAAGACCTATCCATCGCGGTGAGTATTTATACCTCGCCCCGAAACAGGACACTTATAAACACTCCGCAACAAAGTCTCGTGTCGTACAAGAACGTTCGGTTTTTCTTAAGTGTTTTATTGCTTTTATTTATGAGATGAGAAAGAATGACTCAAGTTGCAAAAGGAAAAATCTAAGGGACTAAGACTCAATCCTAATTTTGTTTATTTATTTGCAAGTGGTCCTAATGGTTTATGTGGTTTCCTAAACCTAATGAAGAAAGGAACTAGAAACTACTAGAATTCAACTTACTTCCTAAGGAAGTTAAGTTGATTCTAAAACAATAGGGAAGCCTATACAAGTGAAAACTCAAATAATAAGGCAAGGCATTAACAATTGAATAAGGAATAAAATTCAACAAAATGCATTTTAAGGCATAAAACCAAAAACAAGCCTAAACTTCACTTAAATCTAATTATTAGAAATTCTAAGCCTAAGTCCTAAAACTAAGGGAACTATCTAATATTATCATTCTAAAATCAGTAATTAAACTATGCTAAGTCATTGTTAAATCCTAAGATTAAACCTAATTAAACAAGTTCTTAATGGATCCTAATATTCTAAACTAAACTAGATGAATTTTACATGTATAACTAGCCTAAAGATTAATACCCTAAAAATATTAAAAGTCCTGGAAAAAATATGAAATTAATCCTATAAGGTCCTAAAACTGATTATTACATTGTGCCAAAAAAATATCCTAAAAATTCAGAAGTTAACTATGTCTAAAAATCACTTAAATCTACTTAAGGATTAACTATAATTTTCTATGGATTAGGCTACTAAAACAGGGGATAAAATAGCCTAAAAACTCTACCAAAATTATTCTAGGTCCTATTATTAGTCCTCTAAACATGGCAAAAAGAATGGGCCAAAAATCCTACAGGAGGAGGGAGGAATAAAATGTGCAAAATAAAGTGCAGAGGAAAGAATTCAATATAACAACAATTAAATTGAAAATCGAAATTAAATCGAAAAAAGATAAAATTCAGAAAATAAAAACATGGAAAAATTCTAAATTGAATTAAGATCCTACTAGAATTTTATGATGAATTTTATGATGAATTTTCCTATTTTTGTTGAATTTATATCTAACCTATACTAAACAAAAAAATTAAAAAGAAGAGGGGTGCATTAAAGTGGCGAATCGAGATTACTTACTTGGGCTAAGTGTCGATTCTTCACACAAAAGAAATCCAAAAAACTTCAAGCAATGTCTTGTGATATCCATAAGCAAAATAAATGCTTATCATCCGTAATCGTTTTGTGAAGCTTTGCCATAATCAGAATCGATCTTCACCGATCGAAAAAAAAAACTCATGAATCCTTTAATCCAAGCTTAATTCAAAACAAATAATTAAAGTCCACAAAAATCAACAATTAAGGATATCCAAAATTTAATCAAGATGCTAATCAACTCTAAAAAAACAATTAACAATTATGGGACTTCCTAATCAACAATTTTCATAATAAAATCAAAATCTTAAAGCAAATAAAGACAGAGGGTGTATTCTGAAATGCAATATGTGATCAGCCAATCCTGGGCCCAAGCCAAGAATTCTCATGCGCAGGTGTTGCACCCCAAAATTTGCTCTCACAAAACAGGACTTTGTGTACTATGAGGTTCACAAGACATCTTATGAGGTTCACAAGGTTCACAAGACCTCTCATGAGGTTCACAAGGTTCACAAGACACCTTATGAGGTTCACAAGGTTCACAAGACCTCTCATGAGGTTCACAAGGTTCACAAGACATCTTATGAGGTTCACAAGGTTCACAAGACCTATCATGAGGTTCACAAGGTTCACAAGATACCTTATGAGGTTCACAAGGTTCACAAGACCTCTCATGAGGTTCACAAGGTTCACAAGACACCTTATGAGGTTCACAAGGTTCACAAAGTTCACAATTAGTCAGAAGATTTGACAATTCCCTCAGACAATGCATCCTCCTAAGCAGTGCATCCAAAACTAGGGTTTTGACTTTAATCAGGCTAAATGGACTTCCAAGACTTCAAGTGAGCTTCATAACATCTTATATGTGTTTAAGAACCCCCATGACAAGTTTCAAGACTTTCCCAAAAGATTTGCTCAGTCAAATGATCAGATAGGTTAAAATCAGTCAAAGCAGTTAAAAGTCAAACTGAGGTCAAACTGAGGTCAACTGTGGTCAAAACAAAGTCAAACTTCATGCTTTTTTGCCAACATCAATTATATGAATTAAAATTCATCATTTGATCAAGGGTTGATCATTATTCATCAAGGATATTTCAGATCATCAAGAATCAGAGGTTTCTAAATTAAGGTTTCCTTAAGAAAAGTCAACTGAACTTTGACCAGCCATAAATTTCACATACTTCATCAAATTTTTCCCATCCAAAGCTCATTTTGAAGGAAATTGAATTCTCTACAACTTTGTGTCTCACAAGCCAAGCCCAAAAATGCTTCATTTGGAAGGTATGAGCTAAGACATTATAGGTCCTTTTAAAAGTCAACAAAAAGTCAACAACTTCAAAAGGGCATAACTTGAGAATGGTAAATGATATGGACATGAAACCAATGGGGTTGGTTATAGGATTCTTTAAGATTTCCAAAATGTCCAAGAACACCCTCATAGCATTAAAATTGAAGGATGTGTGCCCTTGCAAAGTTGGGAAATTTTTGGGTGGTTTATGAAGAAAATAGGGTCTTAAAACCAAATTCTTCCAAATGGGCTGAACTTTTTGTGACCCAAGGTGTTCCATGACATCATGCACGAAATTTATTTAATATTTTCATAATTTTATTTTATTTATTTTATTTATTATGATTTTTTATATTAAAAATCATTTTAAATTCAAATAAAATATAAAATATGAAGATTTAAAATATATTTTGGTTCTAGAAAGTCATAAACCTTGATTGAATTAGATTGATATGAAAATTATGGTGATTGTCTTAAAATAGCAATGTTCTATCAAAAAATATTTGAATTTTAAGACATTATCTTTTTCAATCTTCAAAAATCAAAAAGTCCAAACAATGATCCAATTTTTTGACCTAGCTTCATTCTACTATAAGTATACAAACCTAACACAATGCCAAGGGACGAATCTTCTGCCTCAAGAGTAAGTTTTCACTTTCAAAAAATCACCAAAAACTTGAATTCGGATTCTTGGTTAGAGAATCTTTCAAGGCATTCTAAAGGTCTCAACATGTTCCTTGATGATCACTGAACGCATTGCATTGCTTATCATCATTCAAAACCTCATAAATCACATAAACCGAATCCATGTTTATCTTAAATTTGAAATTTTCGATTTTATTCATACAAGCATTCTAACATAATTTTGATTATTGATTCTTGTTTGTAATTGTATGTGGATCGTTTCTGGCATATTTGATTTCATTTTTGGTGCAGGAACAAGGAATTGCCATTGTTAGGGTTTCGGCCAAGCTTTTAGGGTTCCATGATAGACCTAAAATAAATAAATTTTAAAGACATAGAATGGTTGTATGAACTCTGGAGATCGTAATGCCTTGATTAATTTGAAACAATTTCACTGTTTTGATGGTGTTTGAGTTTCGCAGGTCCTGTATGTGTTTGAATTCGCAGGAAAGTTCATAGGAAATCTTAAAAAATAATTGTTTATTAAAAATTGAACTTTTAATTAATTATTCATTATTATGCTAATTTCTTTATTTTATTCTTATTTATTATTATTACTAACCCCATTTATTTGTATATTATTTTTATTATTGTTACTAACCCAATTATTTATTATTTGCTTATTTAATTTATTTTAATTATTATTATTATGTAATTGTATCCCTTATGTAATATTTGTAGTAGTAATTTTTTATTATTTATTTTAAATGCTATGGTTAGTAAAATAGGGAGTGTGAAACATATTTGTACTTAAAATTGAATTTAGATCATTAATGTAAAGATAAATATTTAAACTTGTACACTCACACACGTAAGTCGATCTTTGATCGCTATCTCACTTCCTAAGGTTGCCTCTCAAGTTGCCTAAACAAAAGGTCAAGTAGGGTGTAAAGCAAAGTCCCTTCTCTCATATCATCTAGTCCCTTAAAAGATAAAAAGATCAAGTCCCTTCATGGTTGCCTTCGTAAATGATCTTGTCCCTTTCGAATAAAGATGATAAGTCCTTTCGAATTGCTAAATACACCTTACAGTTGCCTAATCACAGATGTCCCTTCACTTGTCCCTCATACATCCAAGGTAATGACTACCTATTCCTTAATAATAGGGATAGTCTTACCATTTAAAGGATATTTAAGAACAGAAAAGACTTAACTTAGGGTAGGTTCCTCTTATGTACTTGCTCACCTTTTCAAACATTTCAAAAACACTTCACATTTTTCAAGCAATTTTCCAAACAAAGGCTTTACATATATCCGTACATGGATCATTATAAAGTACTTAAGAAAATTTCTAAACACACACTACACTTCTCAAAAACATTTTAAAGTGAGCTAAGTAACTAAGAGCCCATGGATAACCATGGATGTAAAGGGTGCTAACACCTTCCCTTTACATAACCTACCCCCCGAACCCAAAAATCTTTTAAGGTCTTTCTTGTTCTTTTATGCCCTTTCCTTTGGATAAAATAAAAGTCGGTGGCGACTCTTGCTATCCGCAACATTTAACTAAAGTCAGTTCTCCCACCGTGTTACAGCAGGAAAGGTCCCTTTAGGAAAATGGAGGGTGTGAGTAGCGATCTGATGGCCCAAAGCTTGAATTCACATGCCATGGGGTATGATAGTAATACAGAGGTGTAGATAGAAGATCCATGGTGTTTAACCTAAGCCCAATCCAATTCTGTGTAAATAACCCTAATTTATCAGAGGAAAAAAACAACTAAAGCTTCTCTTCTTCTTCAAATCAAACTGCCGATCATCCCCTTCTCATTTTCGGCTTCTGTCCCTTCTTTCCTTTATAAAACCACCGCCAAAAACAAGCAACACCGTCGTCCTCCATGTTTCTCATCATCTCCTTCTTCCTCTTAGAGGCTTCAAACATCGTCGTCGGCACCATGACAGCCGCCGACTCGCTCACATTCATCATGCAAACTTCCGACCACAACGACGATGCCTCGCCGCGCCATGGCCTTCGTCCGATGACGGTGGAGTCCCATACACCTCGACGATTATGTTCCATCAAGCAAAAACAGATCAAGTCAAATACCTCTAACGGTTTTTACGACGGAGATGAAACGAGATTGAAGAAGAAATTTAGGTACACATGTTCGTCACGTTCGCGTGGTTCTCTATACTCTTTCCTTGCGCTCTTGATCAATGTTGTTGTTCCCCTACGTTTCCATTGAAGCTATGATTCTTGTATGAGTTGTTGAATCTGGATATTTCGGTTCTTGTGCGATTTAAATTGCTTGCGTGTTCTTGATATCTGCAGGTTATCGATGAAGGTCCAAGCTCAACGTTGATAATGATGAATATTCTCGAAGGTGTAAGAGGATGGAGATTGATGAGGATGCAGAGATTGACCAAGAATTCAGTGAATCGATTATCGTCTCATGCTTCTGTGATTCTTCTTTGAGAGGCGCCGTAAACCACCCTTTGCTCTCTCTGTCGTACTTCTCTTCTTCTCCATTCAAACGCGCGGCCGAACCTCATTCATCTTCTAAGCCCTCTGTGAATCAAAACCCAGGAACAAACAAGAATCATCTCACCGAAATCCGTTTCTGACCGCGGTGGAAATATGGTCGAGAATCGCCGCTCCGATGTTGTTTCAGGCTTGACGACGGCGGAAGAGACTTCACAGCTCAGGTATGAATTCAAATCCCTCTTCTTCTATTTTTCTTGTTGTTGCCGCGATTCCTATGCAGAAGATTGAGGAGGTTTGAGTTATTCTATGTAGAGGTTGAAAGTTGTGAAGGAAGCTTGAAGAGTTTTACAGGGAGGTTGTTGAAGATTTACTGATGGATCTTTGTGGTTGATGATGTTGCAGATGAATAGAGATGAAGGTTGGAAGGCAATGGTGATGGTGATTGATGAAGATCTTGCTGCATAAGGAGCAGGATGAAGATGAAGATGTGGAGTATTGAGATGGCGAATCTGGATGCAGATGATGACGCGGTTTGTGGTTGTTGATGCGTTTCGCGAATCTTCGGCAATGCGTTTAACACTCAGCGATGGATCTGATCCTGGTATGCACACCATTACAATTCTGTTTTGAGTTTCTTTTTCCTCTTCTCCCTTAGATTTTCTGCATTCTTGTTGCGGTAACTCGTTGTATTCGTTGTGATGCTCTGTTGTTGATATATGCAGGTTCTGGTGATGAAGGTTTTTTATGCAAAGTTGAGAAAGATCAATAATGAAAGGGATGAAGATGGTGAAGCAGAAGGAGAGTGATAAGATGTTGATGTGATTGGTGGAGATTGAGAGGATGAAGTCGCATCAAAGTCGCCTTTTTCGTTGGTGTTGAGTTGTTGCTGAGTCTTTCTTTTACTAGCAGATTTTCTTGAGGTGAAAACCCTGTTATGAAGATGATGATACGATTCTGAATCGATGCGTATAATGATGGAGATGCGAGGAATTCGTAGAGGATGATGATTGCAAATGGAGATTTTTGTTGTAGCCTCTTGAAGATTTTCGTAACTGATTTTCTGTTGCAGTTTTCTCTCCTTTTCTATGAATTATGTTATTGTTCTCTTATATCTATTCGTTAAAACTGGTCTTCTATTAATTTCCTCCTCCTTTCTTTTTGAGAAATTTTCTATAATTCTTTTATATTTTTTGTAACTGAGAAAAAAATTTGGAAGAAAAGTTGGTTAGAATAGTTAGAAGTTGGTTATGCCCATTTTTCCTTCAGTTCACTTACCGTTATTGATCATCCTTTTTGTGTATCAGTTTATCATAGCCCCCTTTTTTGTGTAATTTGTCAGATATCATTTTTTTGTTTTGAGCAAACTCTAAGTTTGTCTCTTTTAGCAATGGCCTTTCAAGACCCTTTTTTAGATGGTATGATAAAAGAGACACGACTTTAATAATTTTGTAATGAGGATAAAAGCAAAAAGGAAAAAAAGTATGAGATGGATTTGAAATAGGATTAGAAAATAAAATAAAATGTGCATGGTTTAATGAATTGAAAAGGTCATTATGACTAAATGAATCTAGGTTTATGAGTGAATACAAAAAATGGATTAAATGTGGAATTTGGTAAATTGTCTTGAAATATATACAAGGATGTGGGTTAGGCTTTGGACATTGATGAAAAAAAAGAATTGAAATTGAATGTTGGCCCAACCTTGGATAAAGACCATGGTATTAATGAAACTCTAAATGAATGAATATTGGTTTAATAGAAAAATGGGCATAAAGGTCAGATTTAGTGAATATGACATGAAAATTTGATAAATGGGAATTGGTCAAAGAAGGATTTATATAGTCTATTAACAATGAAATGGATAAGTCGAAGGTGGTTTATGATAACTTTTCCTTTCGAACAAAATTGAATGAGATACGGACCTCATTAATTCACATGACTAATTTTAACACATTCCATCCAAACTATCCCTCCACTCCAAATCGAACTTGTGCCCGCATTAATCCTTTAATTTCAATAGCTTCAAAGTCAAATCCCACTAACTTGTCATTCGTCCGTTCAAGCCATTAGGTTCTCATTAATGAAGAGAATTAACTTAAGACAGTGAGAAGGAAAGGTCACCCTCGTAACTTGACAAAGGAGAAGTCCTCAATATCCTTGAATCAGACCCTAATTCAAAATACATTTGAAATGAAAACCTGGTGATAGGCCATATGCACGAGTGAATAATCTTTGCAAGTGAACCCTCGAAGATTACTTAATTAGAGAAATAAATCCTAGCCCAATAGCCAGAGCCTAAGAAGATGATTCCCATGATGGGAGCGTAGCCAAACTTTGAATTCTCCTGATAATCCGCAATAGGATGTGAAACCCTAATTCTTCAGAAAAATATCGATCACATGTCTTAGGAGCCAATGCACTACATGATAGGATGTTATAACCTAATGGAAGATGCAGATGAATGCGAGCGTAAGCTAGTTGAGGTAATAAATAATGAGGGCAAATTTTGATGTATTACAGCTGCCCCTATTCAATCATCTACGAGCCTGAACGAATAATTGCAACAGCTTTTGGACGTTCAAGGCATGAAGTGATTGAATACTCGAATAAAACCTGAAAATTTGCACACTGTGGGTAATAAAATATGCTGGGAAGAATGCCATCCTCGAATGACAACTCACAAAAGATCCTCAGATCAAACACTAAAACCATTCCTGAGTGGAGACGCACTGATACACCGGCCTCAGGCGATAACCAGAAACACAAAGAATGACCTCAGACGGACTTTGCAAAAGAGACAAACTGACCTCAATCAATAAGCTCAAAGATGGTCTATCATCCTCAAATGATAGCCACAACAACGAGACCAACCTCAGAAGGACTTGAAGAAAAGAATGCCATCCTCGAATGACAATTCTCAAAAGATCCTCGGATCTAAAACGAAACCGTCCTCGAATGGAGACGCACTGGTAAACCGGCATCAGGCAATAACCATAAAACAAAAAGAAGTGATTGAGTACTCGAACAAAATCTAGGGATTTGAACTCGGCGGATGAGGAAAATGTCATCTGCCTTTATTTATTTTTCTTTTGATTTGACCTTTGAATAGGTAGCGGGAAAAGAACAAGGTGGAATGGGGTCGATGCCAAAAACTTGCACTGTGAATGCTGAGCGAAACTAGCCACAATGAGGGTGTGTTTTGGCGAAACAGGACTTAACGAGACCGTTAGCGAAACAAAACTCGACAATGTGACTGCTGGGCAGGACCAAGCCATAAAGAAAACACGTGACTGCTGGACAGGACCAAGCCACGGAAGGTGCCTGTTGGCGAAACAGGGCTTAACGAGACCGTTAACGAAACAGAACTCGACAATGTGACTGCTGGACAGGATCAAGCCACAAAGAAAACACGCGACTATTGGGCAGGACCAAGCCACGGAAGGTGCCTGTTGGCGAAACAGGGCTTAACGAGATCGTTAGCGAAACAGAAGTCGGCAATGTAACTACTGGGCAGGACCAAGCCATAAAGAAAAATACGCGACTGCTGGGCAGGACCAAGCCATAAAGAAAAATACGCGACTGCTGGGCAGGACCAAGCCACGGAAGGTGCCTGTTGGCGAAACAGGGCTTAACGAGACCATTAGCGGAATGGAACTCAACAATATGACTGCTGGGCAAGACCAAGCCATAAAGAAAAATACGCGACTGCTGGGCAGGACCAAGCCACGAAAGGTGCCGGTTGGCGAAACAGGGCTTAACGAGACCATTAGCGGAATGGAACTCAACAATATGACTACTGGGCAGGACCAAGCCATAAAGAAAAACACGCGAATGTTGGGCAGGACCAAGCCACGAAAGGTGCCTGTTGGCGAAACAGGGCTTAAAGAGACCATTAGCGGAATGGAACTCAACAATATAACTGCTGGGCAGGACCAAGCCATAAAGAAAAACACGCGACTGCTGGGCAGGACCAAGCCATAAAGAAAAACACGCGACTGCTGTGCAGGACCAAGCCACGGAAGGTGCCTATTGGCGAAACAGGGCTTAACGAGACCATTAGCGAAATGGAACTCAAAAATATGACTGTTGGGCAGGACCAAGCCATAAAGAAAATCACGCGACTGCTGGGCAGGACCAAGCCACGGAAGGTGCCTGTTGGCGAAACAGGGCTTAACGAGACCATTAGCGGAATGGAACTCAATAATATGACTGCTGGGCAGGACCAAGTCATAAAGAAAAATAACATCGACTTGGAATGACCAAGATGTCTGGCAAATGATATAAGTATCTTCTACGGGGAATACTTCAGGTTGAAAAGATGTTATAGGTTGTATGTAACACCTTAAAACTGGCCCATGCTGGCATGCATATGTTTGGATTTATGGCGTAATGCTCCATGAAGATGGAAATGCTACGCTTTGGAGGATGTAAATGTAATGATGACTATGTGTATGCAAATGCAAAGAGATCTCCTGATAAGGAGACTGCAAGCATCCCAAATGGCTTACTAGGGAGAACTGATGATCACTGCATTGATCTGGTCCATCCTGGTGAGGAGGAAACAACTCTGCGGGGAATATTGTTAATGATACACCGGCTCTTGAACTGCCGTCATTGCCAAAAATAAATTGGACTTTGAGATTAGAAAGGCAAGACCCTGCTGGAGATGAACTTTTCTCGAACTCTGATGGGGAAGTGAAAACTTCCTGATTTGGCTAGGGAGCCAGATGTATGGCACTGCTGAGGTAGCAAATTTCTGGGGAGGACAAACACTCCTTGGACTGCTGGGAATTTCCCCTATATTGAAGGGAAGTCTCTGCTTGGGGAGGACACCTGCCTTCTGTCATTACTGCTGAGGGAGATTTCAACTTCCAACTCTATTGGGGATGATGGAAGATGTCAATGATAAAGCTTCCTGCTAAAGATAAAAGTTTAAGTTGCCCCTTGCTGGTGGTAAAAGATATGAAGCGTCTTATGCTGGGGATGAGAGATGTAAGGCGTCCCGTGCTGGGGATAAGAGACGATGATACCATTCTGCTCAAGAAGTAACTTTCCCTTTGCTACACTACTGAAGAAGGGATTGTCTAATGAGACTTGCTAAGGAATTCTTATCAATGAAGTATGCTGATGAAACAACTCTTGAAGTACTGTGCTGACAATGGCTTTGCCCCTAGACTCTGGGATGATAGATCGCCAACTAACCATGATTGAATAATGGTTCTCTGAAATTTTCAAATCGCCTCAGATTAAGGTCCATCGGAAGAAAATGTCTCAAGAGGATTTTACAGAAAACATGACATACGAAATGCCTCAGTGTCTTCAAACTCTTGGAGAGATTCATCGGATCTCGAAATAACTGCCCCAGACTGCATGGTCTGTGCAAGAATTTACCTCGCGAGGATTCATGAAAAACCTCTTATCACTGTGAGATAGTGTGTCCTAGTATTTTGAACCTTGGGTAGGTGCTTCTGATTAACCATCTTCGAGATAAAGTAACTTCTAGTGCTCTTGGGGTGGCCTGCCCTAGAATGAGCCTTGAAGTGATCACCTATGACTGACTGTGTTTTGAAGAAAACACCCATACCACTTGTTCTTTGAGAGATTGGATCTCGAAGTAATTTCCCCAGTTTAGCTGAAATTTGAATGCGTGCCTCATACTAATGGCTCTTTGAGAGATTTAAATCTCGAAGTGATTGCCCCAGCTTGGCTGAATTTTGAATGCATGCCTCAGACTAATGGCTCTTTGAGAGATTTTAATCTCGAAGTAATTGCCCCAGATTAGTTGGCTCTTACCACGACTGTTGGGAAAGTCCCCGCTCAATGGAGTTTCTTGGAAAAATGCATCTTCATATGCTGGTCCTTCGGAAGTTTCAGACTTCTCAACTTGACAAGATTAAGCTTCTGGACTGAAGTTCCATATGTGATGCCAAACAAATGTATGCAAGCATAAAATGTTTATTCTGAGAATGAAAATTCCAATGCAACACACATGTTTATTTTGAAGTTTTACTGTAAAAAGATGTCTCCAACCTTTGTGAGTGAATCACTAGTTAAGATACGACATTGATTTTTGATGAACGAAAGCATGCACATGCAACACCAACAAAGAACTTTTAGCACAACTCATAGGAGTCAGGAACGCGATCTTGTGGTAGTACGCTCTCGAAATAACCCTATTTCAGTTAGGACTTTTGAGGGTTGTATCGTGGTCTAGTTCACGGTTATAGAAACAAAGGATATAGGATCAAAATTTTTTGTGCCACCCCTCTTCGTGATGTTCTCCATTCCTATGTTCAGCTAGCTTTCACAAGCGCTCATCTCTCAAAAAAGGTTTTATGATGGTTAAGGAATCAATTACACTAACGGTTTAAGCATCAATCAGGTTGTCATTTAGAGTCAGTCACCCCTTTGTCTTTCGTGTCTGTATCACACGACTTTGTTCTTGCTTAAGAATCTTTATTGTGTAACCCTCTTCGCATATTCATTTTTACATTCTTTTGCTTATCCCTAACTTTTTCCTGGACTGATTCTTGTGAATCTTCGATTGCGAAGTCCAGCGGGATGCCCTAATTTTTGCCTAAGTCGCTTGTTTTCAAGTTTCGACTTAGCAGGCTTTCTCATCAATTTTTTTCATTCTCTCTTTTGAATAAATCGCGTGACACTGGTTGTCTTGATTGCTTTGAGAGGGTCGTGACTGTCTCACTTCTTGGTTGACGAGGGATAACCCTTGTGGTTTCCGGTCTTTGGACCTCTTGATTGGGGTAACCATTGTGGTTTCTGGTCTTTGGACCTCTTGATTAGCATACTGGAATGTAATGGATCCTCAAATACACTCCTTTACGAAAGCCTGGACGCTTGGTCCGACTAGCTGACCTCTACCCTACCCCTGGGTTAAATGTAAGGGTTTTTCATGCGAAAAGAAACTCATACTTCAAGGCTCAAATGGGTTGGAGAGGGTCTATCTCCCTTATATCTCCGGTGTTTAGAATTTGAAACAATGCATGTACATCATCAATAGGGTCTTTCTCAAAAGCACGCAATTAGAGATTTTTGCGTTTTCATTTCGTCATCCTCCCTCATAGAGTTTAAACACAACAGTTGGTATTGCAATGCACATACACAAAATCATGAGTGAATACAGATGGATTACTTCAAGAAAAACATGTGCATTTTATTATGGTTATCATTCAAAAACAAATAAGTTTCATGCATGCATACAAATGTTTAAATAAACAATATAAACTACAAATGAAAATGCAGTAAAAAAGTCGAACATTGCCGTCATTGAGGAGACTTGACTCCGTCTGGACCTATTGCTTCTGAAGATGCCCTTGCAAACTAGGATGCCAATTTGATGAGGAGATTTCAATATATGGCAGACTTCCTGGAATGATGACCTTTGAGTCGATCAAAATTTGAACCTTGTGCCTGAACACATCACAGTTGTCAAATGGTATGCCTAAATTCCCCTGAGTGGTACTTGCATCTAGCATTCCCACAGTGGTTGCCATTATTGAGGAGGCCTGACTCCATATGGATTTATTGCTCTCGGAGACTTTCAGCAGTCAACAGTCTGGATATTCATTCTATTACAGTTTGGTGCCATATTCTCACCTTTTCTTGGCGTGAACACAATAGTCTTGGAGTCAATCAAATTTGCGACCTTGTACTTACCTTTGTCTCTGAAAGACTTGCAATCTTCAATTAAATGGCCAGGTGCCCCAGAATGATAATCATACTTGGCATTGAAACCCCAAAGGAAGCTTTATCGGAGATGATCCTGATGCGACTAACTCAATCAATTTGAATATAAGCAAATAAAGAAACACGTTGCACGTACGAAATCGAAATATGATCAACTTCTTTTCAAGCTGCTATGACCTTTACCAATATGCTCTGCCCGTAGGACTCTCTTGGGAAGCTGAAATTGGATGCCGACAAATGACGTCTGGAGGGAAGAGGTTGATAAATGAAGTTGATAAATAAGGTTGCTCGCAAAGATCTTGCACGATCTCCTGCCTACGTATCTCCATTGACCAATGGAGAATCAGAGCAGCGTAGTTCCCCTCACTAGGGATGAAAATAGCTTCATTTCCTTGACACCACATTCAGGATTTCCATAAACGGCTTATCTGAGTCTTCATCTGGTTGACTTCCTCTTTCAACAGTTTCTGATTCTAAAATAAAGTTTATACCTCTTCCCTGAATGGCCTCAGCTGGGTCTTCCTTCGATTACCTCCGCCCGGAGTTGCTTCAAATATATACCTTGATGAATGTGATTCAAGTTGACCATTTGAAGAGAAACCAAATCAGGATAATAATTTTTCTCTGAACACCTGTAAAGAATGCAAGGATGTATGCAAATGCCATGTTCAGTTATTTCTAAGGAATCTATCTGAGATTCAAGTTTTGACACAAAACAAATCCAACAGCATGATTCATATATGTTATCCTCGGAAATAACTGAACATGTGTGCAAAAATGCTATGATGTCATGTATGCAAGAGGCATGCGATCAATGGTCAGATGCTGGTGTTGAACAGTTAACCAACTGTCTGTATAGAACCACAATAGCGGCACCATCTCTGTATAGAACCCCATAACTGATAACCCAATAACTGTAGAACTGGATCACATAACTGAACAGTCACTGATGGTGTTGAAGTTGAACAACGAGCCAAGTGTCTGTGGAGAGTCATAATAATAGTCACAATATCAAGGTCGTAATGGTAATCACAATAACAATGTCTCTGAATAGGAATCCCGGATCTCAGAATCAAAGAACCATAGAACAATGAACATTACTAGCAAAGTGGGTATGTTGAAGTTTAGGGTTCCTGCAAACCTGTAAACCCCTCCCAATCTCACGGGTGTGCTACTCGGGTCAAACATCACGGACTCTCAAAGCCGAATAGCAATAATACGTTCACCATTTCCGAGAAATGGCTCATGACCAAATCAGGGAATCGGTTTGGCATTATGTACTACTCAGGGAGGCCTCAGCTGAGTCCGAAAAAACAAGCATCCCTCATAAGTCCCCAGCTTCAAGCACTGAATCGAGAAACAATAGTACATTCATCCTGAAGGGTACAATACTATCGTCATACGAACAGTTTGCTTTAACTGGATTCCTATGAGAGAACCAGGCCATCCTATGCGAGTTCCCAATGGGCCCTCTAGTGCGAGTGGGTTTGCCAACAAATGTGGTCTGCCACTGTCATCACTGGAGAGGGTTGTTTCCATTAAGGTCCTCGAAGATTGGTCACCAGATGCACATAACTATCAAGGTCGTACCCTGAAGTGGAGAAGAACCCCCACATAGAATAGTCCCAGGACGGTCGCAATCTGGGTGTGGAACACATCGCCACTCATCATGTAACCATGCGAGTACAACATGTCCACGCTAATCCTATGGTGCACTCAAGCCGGGTATTTGGCTTATCTCACAGTAACTCCCATCCCGCAGAAAAAATGAAAACCATCACAACCAGACAGTCCAGTATAATATGATGCATGGAAAAAATAAATACTGAAAGCAGTAAATAAATGCGGTAAAGTAAAGTTGTAAAGTAAAACTGTAAATGAAAACAGTAAAGCTAAACTAAAGCCCACAGCAACAAACAGATAAACACCCAAAGAAACAAAACCAAACAGGCGCTAGGATTGAATCTACAAGGGAAACCATAGATTCTGGGTTCGTTCCCCAGCAGAGTCGCCAGCTGTCGCTCCCGGGATTTTCATCCTAGTACAAACGCGAAAGTGGCGCGGAAAAGGTAGAGTCGCCAGCCAGACATTTTTATCCCGGATGAATGGGAAAGGTAATGTTGCACAAACCTAAGGAAGAAGGAAAGGACGAGGTCCTGCAAACCAAAGATCTGTGTTCGGGAGTCGGTTACGACCAGGGAAGGTATTAGCACCCCAGATCGTCCGTCGTACCCGACGAGATCCACGCTTGTTTGATTTGTTTCAATGGGTGAGAAAATATAACTGCTGCTGAAAAAATGAACTGCTAACTGGAACTGGAAATGAGGAAGGAACTGGAAAAGAAAATGGAAAGGAAGAATGGGGAAATGTAGGGAAAATAAAGAATGTGCTTGAACGGGCCCTACCCCGCTGCCTACGTACCTCATCGGGAAAATGAGGATCAGAGTCGACGTAGTTCGCCTAACTAAGGTGGGAACTATTTGTTTGTATTTTTTATAGCTGGAACTGCGTATGTCTATGCTCAAGTGTTGCAGACTCGTCTGGTACGAGTGTGTTTACCGTCTTGCATGCTAGACAAGTCGTCGCGAGTTCGCGTTATGAGTAAATGAGATGAGAAAAGAAGTTCCCGCAGGATAGTCGCTTATTATTTGTTTTTGTCTTTTATGAGAAACGTTTTGAATTTGTTTGTGAACATTCTCATACTAAGACATATCCATCGCGGTGAGTATTTATACCTCGCCCCGAAACAGGATGCGTATAAACACTCTGCAACAAAGTCTCGGGTCGTACAAGAACGTTCGGTTTTTTTAAGTGTTTTATTGCTTTTCTTTATGAGATGAGAAAGAATGACTCAAGTTGCAAAAGGAAAAATCTAAGGGACTAAGACTCAATCCTAATTTTGTTTATTTATTTGCAAGTGGTCCTAATGGTTTGTGTGGTTTCCTAAACCTAATGAAGAAAGGAACTAGAAACTACTAGAATTCAACTTACTTCCTAAGGAAGTTAAGTTGATTCTAAAACAATAGGGAAGCCTATACAAGTGAAAACTCAAATAATAAGGTAAGGCATTAAAAATTGAATAAGGAATAAAATTCAACAAAATGCACTTTAAGGAATAAAACCAAAAACAAGCCTAAACTTCACTTAAATCTAATTATTAGAAATTCTAAGCCTAAGTCCTAAAACTAAGGGAACTATCTAATATTATCATTCTAAAATCAGTAATTAAACTATGCTAAATCATTGTTAAATCCTAAGATTAAACCTAATTAAACTAGTTCTTAATGGATCCTAATATTCTAAACTAAACTAGATGAATTTTACATGTATAACTAGCCTAAAGATTAATACCCTAAAAATATTAAAAGTCCTGGAAAAAATATGAAATTAATCCTATAAGGTCCTAAAACTGATTATTACATTGTGCCAAAAAATATCCTAAAATTCAGAAGTTAACTATGTCTAAAAATCACTTAAATCTACTTAAGGATTAACTATAATTTTCTATGGATTAGGCTACTAAAACAGGGGATAAAATGGCCTAAAATTTCTACCAAAATTATTTTAGGCCCAATTTTTATTCCTCTAAACATGGCGAAAAGAATGGGCCAAAAATCCTACAGGAGGAGGGAGGAATAAAATGTAAAAAACAAAGTACATAGGAAAGAATTCAATATAACAACAATTAAATTGAAAATCGAAATTAAATCGAAAAAAGATAAAATTCAGAAAATAAAAACATGGAAAAATTCTAAATTGAATTAAGATCCTACTAGAATTTTATGATGAATTTTCCTATTTTTGTTGAATTTATTTCTAACCTATACTAAACAAAAAAATTAAAAAGAAGAGGGGTGCATTAAAGTGGCGAATCGAGATTACTTACTTGGGCTAAGTGCCGATTATTCACACAGAAGAAATCCAAAAAACTTCAAGCAATGTCTTGTGATATCCATAAGCAAAATAAATGCTTATCATCCGTAATCGTTTTGTGAAGCTTTGCCATAATCGGAATTGATCTTCACCGATCGAAAAAAAAAACTCATGAATCCTTTAATCCAAGCTTAATTCAAAACAAATAATTAAAGTCCACAAAAATCAACAATTAAGGATATCCAAAATTTAATCAAGATGCTAATCAACTCTAAAAAACCAATTAACAATTATGGGACATCCTAATCAACAATTTTCATAATAAAATCAAAATCTTAAAGCAAATAAAGACATAGGGTGTATTCTGAAATGCAGTATGTGATCAGCCAATTCCTGGGCCTAACCCAAGAATTCTCATGCGCAGGAAAGGTCCCTTTAGGAAAATGGAGGGTGTGAGTAGCGATCTGATGGCCCAAAGCTTGAATTCACATGCCAGGGGGTATGATAGTAATACAGAGGTGTAGATAGAAGATCCATGGTGTTTAACCTAAGCCCAATCCAATTATGTGTAAGTAACCCTAATTTATCAGAGGAAAAAAACAACTAAAGCTTCTCTTCTTCTTCAAATCAAACCGCCGATCATCCCCTTCTCATTTTTGGCTTCCGTCCCTTCTTTCCTTTATAAAACCACCGCCGAAAACAAGCAATGTCGTCGTCCTCCATGTTTCTCATCATCTCCTTCTTCCTCTTCGAGGCTTCAAACATCGTCGCCAGCACCATGACAGCCGCCGATTCGCTCACATTCATCATACAAACTTCCGATCGCGACGACGATGCCTCGCCGCGCCATGGCCTTCGTCCGATGACAGTGGAGTCCCCTACACCTCGACGATTATGTTCCATCAAGCAAAAACAGATCAAGTCAACTACCTCTAACAGTTTTTATGACGGAGATGAAACAAGCTTGAAGAAGAAATTTAGGTACACATGTTCGACACGTTCGTGTGGTTCTCTATACTCTTTCCTTGCGCTCTTGATCAATGTTGTTGTTCACCTGCATTTCCATTGAAGCTATGATTCTTGTATGAGTTGTTGAATCTGGATATTTCGGTTCTTGTGCGATTTGAATTGCTTGCGTGTTCTTGATATCTGCAGGTTATCGAGGAAGGTCCAAGCTCAGCGTTGATAATGATGAATATTCTCGAAGGTGTAAGAGGATGGAGATTGATGAGGATGCAGAGATTGACCAAGAATTCAGTGAATCGATTATCGTCTCATGCTTCTGTGATTCTTCTTTGAGAGGCGTCGTAAACCACCCTTTGCTCTCTCCTCCGTACTTCTCTTCTTCTCCATTCAAACGCGCGGCCGAACCTCATTCATCTTCTAAGCCCTCTGTGAATCAAAACCCAGGAACAAACAAGAATCATCTCACCGAAATCTGTTTCTGACCACGGTGGAAATATGGCCGAGAATCGCCGCTCCGATGTTGTTTCAGGCTTGACGACGGCGGAAGAGACTTCGCAGCTCAGGTATGAATTCAAATCCCTCTTCTTCTATTTTTCTTTTTGTTTCCGCGATTCCTATGCTGAAGATTGAGGAGGTTTGAGTTATTTTATGCAGAGGTTTAAAGTTGTGAAGGAAGCTTGAAGAGTTTTACAGGGAGGTTGTTGAAGATTTACTGATGGATCTTTGCGGTTGATGATGTTGCAGATGAATAGAGATGAATGTTGGAAGGAATTAGTGATGGTGATTGATGAAGATCTTGCTGCAGAAGGAGCAGGATGAAGATGAAGATATGGAGTATTAAGATGGCGAATCTGAATGCAGATGATGACGCGGTTTGCGGTTGTTGATGCGTTTCGTGAATCTTCGGCAATGCGTTTAACACTCAGCGATGGATCTGATCCTGGTATACACGCCATTACAATTCTGTTTTGAGTTTCTTTTTCCTCTTCTCCCTCGGATTTTCTGCATTCTTGTTGCGGTAACTCGTTGTATTCATTGTGATGCTCTACTGTTGATATTTGCAGGTTCTGGTGATGAAGGTTTTTTATGCAAAGTTGAGAAAGATCAATAATGAAAGGGATGAAGATGGTGAAGCATAAGGAGAGTGATAAGAGGCTGCTGTGATTGGTGGAGATTGAGAGGATGAAGTCGCATAAAAGTCGCTTTTTTCGTTGGTGTTGAGCTGTTGCTAAGTCTTTCTTTTACTAGCAGATTTCTTGAGGTGAAAACCTTGTTATGAAGATGATGATACGATTCTGAATCGATGCGGATAATGATGGAGATGCGAGGAATTCGTAGAGGATGAAGATTGCAGATGGAGATTTTTGTTGTAGCCTCTTGAAGATTTTCGTAACTGATTTTTTATTGCAGTTTTCTCTCCTTTTCTATGAATTATGTTATTGTTCTCTTATATCCATTCGTGAAAACTGGTCTTCTGTTAATTTCCTCCTCCTTTCTTTTTGAGAATTTTTCTTTAATTTTGTTATATTTTTTGTAACTGAGAAAAAAAAATTGGAAGAAAAGTTGGTTAGAATAGTTAGAAGTTGGTTATGCCGATTTTTCCTTCAATTCACTTACCGTTATTGATCATCCTTTTTGTGTATCAGTTTATCATAGCCCCTTTTTTTGTGTAATTTGTCAGATATCATTTTTTTTTGTTTTGAGCAAACTCTAAGTTTGTCTCTTTTAGTAATGGCCTTTCAAGACCCTTTTTTAGATGGTATGATAAAAGAGACACGACTTTAATAAATTTGAAATGAGGATAAAAGCAAAAAGGAAAAAAAAGTATGAGATGGATTTGAAATAGGATTAGAAAATAAAATAAAATGTGCATGGTTTAATGAATTGAAAATGTCATTGTGACTAAATGAATCTAGGTTTTTGAGTGAATACAAAAAATGGATTAAATGTGGAATTTGGTAAATTGTCTTGAAATATATATATAAGGATGTGGGTTGGGCTTTGGACATTGATGAAAAAAAAGAATTGAAATTGAATGTTGGCCCAACCTTGGATAAAGACCATGGTATTAATGACACTCTAAATGAATGAATATTGGTTTAATAGAAAAATGGGCATAAAGGTCGGATTTAGTGAATGGGACATGCAAATTTGATAAATGGGAATTGGTCAAAGAAGGATTTATATAGTCTATTAACAATGAAATGGATAAGTCGAAGGTGGTTTATGATAACTTTTCCTTTCGAACAAAATTGAATGAGATACGGACCTCATTAATTCACATGACTAATTTTAACACATTCCATCCAAACTATCCCTCCACTCCAAATCGAACTTGTGCCCGCATTAATCCTTCAATTCCAATAGCTTCAAAGTCAAATCCCACTAACTTGTCATTCGTCCGTTCAAGCCATTAGGTGCTCATTAATGAAGAGAATTAACTTAAGACAGTGAGAAGAAAAGGTCACCCTCGTAACTTGACAAAGGAGAAGTCCTAAATATCCATGAATCAGACACTAATTCAAAAATACATTTGAAATGAAAACCTGGTGATAGGCAATATGCATGGGTGAATAATCTTTGCAAGTGAACCCTTGAAGATTACTTAATTAGAGAAATAAATCCTAGCCCAATAGCCAGAGCCTAAGAAGATGATTCCCATGATAGGAGCGTAGCCAAACTTTGAATTCTCCTGATAATCCACAATAGGATGTGAAACCCTAATTCTTCAGAAAAATATCGATCAATGGTCTTAGGAGCCAATGCACTACATGATAGGATGTTATGACCTAATGGAAGATGCAGATGAATGCGAGCGTAAGCTAGTTGAGGTAATAAATAATGAGGGCAAATTTTGAGGTATTACACCTAGCAGATCGATACTTGTACTCGTTCGTATCTTGTATATATCACTCCTCAGCAGATTACACTCGTCCGTGTTCCATTGCTTAACCGATTATACTCGTTTGTATCATCATCCTTAAACATGTGTCAGCGTTTGTTTCTACCGATACTTGTCCGTATCATGGTTATAAGGATGCTCGTCTACATCTTTGGTCTATGCCCACTGTCAAACACTTATACCTTTTATTTTAAAGCGTAAGCACTCGTCCGTGTTTACATCCCCACAGAAACAAAATAACTTTTTTCTATCTGGCATCCGTCCTATGTCGTGATACTTTCGGCAGCCGTTCCCTGCCAGGTGATCTTCCTTCACCTTTGGATGACCGTCCCACATCCTTTCCCCAGTGGAGTCCCCATTGTTGGAACCTTCTATCCGACATTCGTCCTATGTCGCGATATTTTTGGCAGTCGTCCCCTGCCAGGTGATCGTCCTTCACCTTTTGATGACCGTCCCTCATCATTTTATCCGATGGTCGTCCCCATCGTTGATCTTTGTTATCCGGTATTCTTCCTATGTCGAGATAATCCCCTAATAGCAGTCGTCCCCTGCTAGGTGAGCGTCCTTCACCTCTTGATGATCGTCCTTCATCATGTTTGTCTGATGGCCGTCCCCATCGTTGATCTTTTCTATCCGGCATTCATCCTATGTCATGATAAAGAGCAGGACGTCCCCTGCTAGGTGATTGTCTTTCACCTTTGATGACCGTTCCTCGTCAAATATTTCATTTATTGTTTAACCCGATGGACGTCCCCGTCGTGGTCCCTTTTCCTTTTCCTGATGATCGTCCTTCATCAGTATAGCCCGATGGCCGTCCCCATCGTTGTTTACTTTACTTTCCAGCCTGATGTGTAAACACCCCAAATTTGCATTTGCCCTCACTCGTGATAAAGAGCAGACGTACCATGCTAGATGATCGTCCTTCACCTCTTAATGATCGTCCTTCATCAAGCTTATCCGATGGCCGTCCCCATCGTTGAGCGTTTTCTATCCGACATTCGTCCTATGTCGTGATATTTTCAGCAGCCGTCCCCTGCTAGGTGATCGTCCTTCACCTTTGATGATCGTCCCTCGTCATTATTCCATTTATTATTTTAACCGATGGCTGTCCCCATCGTTGTTTACTTTAATTTCCAAAGCCTGGTGGCCGCCCCCATCATTGCTTTTCTCATTACTCTAACCCCCAGAGAATCTTACCCGATGGTCGTCCCCATCATGATCTATTTATTCCCCCAGCTTGTCGGTCGTCCCCGTCATTGCTTTACTTACCACTTTATCCCCAACAGTCATCCTCTGCTCGATAGTCGTCCTCCATCGCGTTCATTTGATAATCATGCTTACTACCTATTACAATTTATAACCCTTTTCTTCTTCTATCCAGCGAGTGCAAATTTTGGGCTGTCTTTGGTATTCAACCACAAGTTATCTTGTTTGTTTTATAAGCCAGACGCTTACATCCTGCATAGCTAACTCATGCTTGAATAGGGGCAGCTGTAAACACCCCAAATTTTCCCTCACTCTTTATCACACTATGGCTTGTGATCTTTTATTTTTGTATAAGCATACCACCTCATATTGCATATTTGTTTCATCTGCATAGTTCAAGTTCATCTGCATCTAGGATTTGTGATCTGAGCAATCCAAGAATCCATCTGAGCCATCCCAAAGGCCTCAAAGCTTTCCAAGAGGGTCCATGTGTGTTCTATCATCATATTATGCTCCTCAAAGTTCATAAAAGTCAAGGGATCACAAGAACTGGCAAAGGCATGGAAGCAGAGTTAGGGTTTTCACTACACAGATGACCAAAATTAGGGTTTTGGTTTCAGAGGCCTTAACTCCAAATTTTTGGGTCATTCTTGTTTCTAATGTTCTTAATATGTCATAAGGATCATGTATACCAAGTTTGATGAAGAAACTCATTGTGGAAGTCATTTGTTCATTGGGTAACTTCCTGAGCAAGTTAAGTCAAAATCAGGGCATCTGAGGCCCCCAACAATGGAACCAAAGGGGTATTTTCATCAAATTGAAGTTATATGATCTTTATTTGATCTTAGAAGTGGTTGGAAGTTCACAAGTTTGAAGAATTTTGAGCCAATTGCAAATTTGCCATTTTTGGAGATGACTTGAAATGCAAACTTTCCATTTTGGGAAAGTTTTTCAACCTCCTCTTTCATGACCAAAAATGCTTCAAATGAAACATTCTTGGTCATGAAAGTTGTAGATTGGGTCTTTCCCTTTTCAAAAAGTACAAGAACATGTCTTGATTCATCATATAACTCAAGATATGGCCTTTCAAAGTTGGCAAAAATCCTATAATTTCAAGTTTCATGTCAAAGAGGGATTTTGCATTTTAGCATGTTCAAGCATTCTAATGACTTCTAATGTGCACAAACACTTCACAACATGTCAAATGAACTTCAAAAGATCAGAATTATAAATTGAACCTAGGGTTTTCATGACTTATGATCCAAGAAACTTCAAAGAGGGAAATTTGCAAAACATGTGATAACTCTTCATCCAAGCCTTCCAGCACATCAAAACCAATCCCATGGCCATCCTTGAACCCAGCTGAGGCCAGACACCCCATGAAATCTCCTCTGACTCGTGCCCATACCTCATAGTACACAATCTTGACTTTTTGCAAAAACTCCCATACCAATCAGCCTGTGCCACCACCCACTTTCTGAGCAATCCCATTGGCTTAAACAAACATCATGGATCACATTTCATAACACACAAGAGCCTGAACACTCTCATACACTCAGATTCACAAAAATCCATCAAAAACTTCCCTCCTTCAAATTTCATAGCTCAGCCACTAAAACTCCAAACTTCCTTTACCAATCAACTCAAAAACACCTCAGGATCATTTCCCACCCATCACAATAGCCTTAAACACCCTCAAGACAAAATACGATTTCTGCAAAACCAGAACCAAACACATCAAAATAGCCATCACAAGCTTGCTCTAAGCTCCTCATCATCATCAGGGAGTTCATTGGGGGTGGATTTGAACCAAGAGGGGGGCCAGAAAGCTCAGGAACTGAAAGCTCCAACTCAGGTATACCTCAAGGACATTTTTTCCAGAACTTGCTATTTAAGTTAAAATATCAATCTTCATGCTCCCCTAATCACACTGATATGTTTAGTTTTGAAAATGATTGAGAAATGACCATGTATGAAGCTTCTGAAATTTTTGACCTAGAACTTGATTGCTTCGATTCAGCCTTGTTATGCATGATAAATGATTTTTGTTTGTGGATTCATGATGTATGATGTTTGGAGGTCATTTATGGGCAAGAAATTTGAGGTTTAGTGGCTTGTAGGAGATTCTGGAAATTTGGATGGCCGGAGAAATAAGCTCCGGTCACCTGAAAATAATTAGGGCTAAACCCTGATTAAATCCCCAGATTGGTTCGTAGCCCTTAGATCTTGATTAGGGTTAGGCAATGAGTGGTCCAGATGCGCCATTAGTTTATAATTCTGATTAATTAATATAAAATCAAATTAATTAGCTAGTTTGAATTCTGACCATAGGATTGCGCGCCAGTCAACTCCCTCCAATTTTGTTTGAATTTGGGCTCTTGGATGCGCTGACTTCTCATTTAAATCATTTTTATTTCATTTAAATTTCATTTCTTTTGCATAATTTATTTAAAATATCAAAAAGCATTCAAAAAATATTTTCTTTTGCATTCTGACTTTAAATATTTTTCTTCATCCAAAAATAATTTTTATTTTATTTTTTGCATTAAAAAAGTATTTTTAAAATATTTAAATGTTATTTTTAATTAATTAAAAATACATTTAGGTTTCTAAAAATCACCAAAAAAATCATGAATCATTTCAATGCATTTAGAAACATTTTCAAACTCTTCACACAAATTTCTTTTTAGGTTTGATCAAAGTTTGCCAATTTTCTTTGAATTAAGGGTCATAAAAATCATATTTTTTAACCCTAACTTTAAAAAATCATTTCTGCCTAACAAAGAAGAGTTTGAAGTTGATTCTTTTTGCATTGTGTTACATATTGCATGTAGTTTATAGGTATTTTTCCTCATGAATTTATCTTGCATTTTCAAATTGATTTGCATTTTTCCCTTTGAACTACCCAAAAACCCTAGAAAACTTAGGAAAATCATAACTTTTGATAGGTTAGGCTTCTGACCTTCTCCTTTGGGGTGTGACTTAATATGGGATTAGGTTTTGTTTGAGCTTGATTGCAAATTTTTATCATGTCATATGCTTCTGTTTTATTCATTTGCACCTCACATGTCCATGTAACCCTAATTTCTCATGTTCATTTGCATTCACATTGCATATGCATCATTACATGAACTTGCCATGACATTTCATGCATTCATATGTCATCCTAGACATCTTAGGACATGTTAGAACCTTGATTGATCATTTCTTCATTCATTTGCCATGATTAGCATTCATTTCATTTCATAAACTTTCATGTGTTTTCAAACTTCAAAGCATGCCTCCTTTGCATCTCATCTTTGTATGATCACACATATGCATCTTGTATGACTTTGCATCATCTTACATGACATTTGCATTGCACAAGAAGTTCTTACTTTGGTCATTTCATCTCATTTCATCTCATTTCACTTCATTTCTTTATGCTTTACACTTTATGCATTCATGCTAACACTTTCAAGTACTTTTGGTAAGTTATCTTGAGAGGTGAATTTGCCTTCACCTCTCACTTCTTATTATCTCTTTAATTTGCATTCTAACTTGTCTTTGAAGTGAATTTGATTCACTTATGTTCCATCTGTCTCACTTTCTTTCTTTAAGTTACTTATCTTCTTCAATGAAGTAAGTAACTTATTCTCTTGCTTCCTCCTCCTTTCATCTTTTTCTTCATTTGGTGGCTTCCTTGAAGATCTTTCTCAAGCCTTACAAACCATAGGAACATCCAAGCATGATAATATTAGGGTAGTGTTTAGTCCCCCTTAGACTTTTTACCCTTGAGTCTTCTTGAGTCTCTCTTCTCATCTCAATAATCAGAGACTAAACTCTTAAAGTTTTAGGACTTTGGAATTAGGATTATGCCTGCATCCTTCTCTTAGGATGGAGTGTATAACTTTAATCCTAAGTGTTAAACCTTTAATTTGTTTAAACCTTTAATTTGTTTAAACCTCTTAATCAAAACACATTAATAATCACCAACGACTACTTTATTCAAGCAACTATATAAAGGATTTAAGCTAGAGATTTGAAGCTCTGGTTCTTACGTTATATCTTCACACTCTTTCATATAGCTCTAAATATATTGTAACAAATCACATTGTGATTAAAGCTTATTAGAAGAAATATAGTTACTTCATTTATGTATATCTTCACACTCTTTCAATTTCCTTAAGTAACTAGTTTAAGTCAGTAGACTCAAGAAGACATTGACAGTAGGTCTTTGTGTGTATTCAAATTTGAATAGTGGATTAAGACCTTACTGATAAAGGCAAAATCACCTTGGCGGGTGGATTGGATGTAGTTTGAGTTCAAATGAACCAGGATAAATTAAAGTGTTTCTATAAGTCATTTTTATTAGTTATTGAAAACCCAATTCCAACCCCCTTCCTTGTGTTTTACGTCCCTTTAATTGGCATTAGAGCTCTAGGTTCTGAGATTTACACTTGATCTTGTCAGTAAAAGATCCAGAAGTTAAAACACAATGGCAGATGCTGGCAACAACAACAATGACTACTAAAATGACTAGATCAATGGAAAACCTTCAGTGTTCAATGGTGACAACTTTGATTACTAGAAGGATGTTCTGGAAAGTTTCTTTCTGGATCTGGATGGAGATCTTTGGGATACGTTGACAAATGGATACATTCATCCTGTTGGAGCAGATGGTCAGAAGATTGAAAGAAAGAACATGACAGCTCAACAGAAGAAGGAATTCAAAAACCATCACAAGGCTAGAACCATACTTCTGAGTGCTATTTCATATACAGAATATGAGAAGATCACAAACATAGAATCAACCAAACATATGTTTGACTCCCTGAGGATGACACATGAAGGCAACACTCAAGTCAATGAGACAAAAGCTCTAGCTCTTATCCAGAAGTATGAAGCATTTAAGATGGAAAAAGATGAAACAATTGAGAAGATGTTCTCAAGGTTTCAAATTCTGGTTGTTGGACTGAAAGTTCTGGACAAAGTCTACTCAACAGCAGATCATGTGAAAAAGATTATCAGAAGCTTGGTAAAGGCTTGGAGACCCATGGTCACTACTTTGAAGCTATCAAAAAATCTGAACGAAATATCTCTAGAAGAACTAATCAGCTCTTTGAGAAGTCATGAGATAGAACTAGAAGAAGATGAATCCCAGAAGAAAGGTAAGTTTGTTGCTCTTAAATCTAACAAATCTGATACTAAAGCTTTGTAGGCAGAAGAAGAAGAAAGTTCTGGCTCATCAGAAGAAGATGAACTATCTCTTCTATCCAAAAGAGTTCAATAACTCTAGAAGCATCGTCAAAAGAAGTTCAGAAATCCCAGAAGATCAAACAATCATTCTGAAGCATCCTCTGGTCACAGGAAATCCAGAAGCAAAGAAGTAGTATGCTACGAATGTAAAGAACCTGGACACTACAAGAGTGACTGTCCAAAACTCCAGAAAGAGAAACCCATAAAGATATTCAACAGAGAAAAGAAAAAGAGTCTCAAGGAAACATGGGATGATTCAGAATCAGCTGAAGCTGATTCAGACTCAGAAGATGAACATGCAAACATTACATTAATGGAAAAAATACCAGAAGATGTTCAAGCATCAGAATCAGAGTCAGATTCTGACACATAAGAGGTATTCTCTAAATTTTCTAGATCTCAATTAGAAGATAGCCTCTTAGAAATTCTTGAAAAATATCAGAAGCTTCAATTCCAATACAAAGACATGAAACAAAGTCTAGTATCTGAATTAGAAGAATTTAGAAAACTTAAGTCAGAAAACTCTGAGCTAAAAGAAAATATTTTTGAATGTAAAAATTCTTTTGAAAAACTTAAAGCTCAGAAGGAATCTGAATCAGAAGTTCTACTTAGTTCTGATAGTATCATAAAGCAATATGATTATAGTTTTCAAAAATTTCTAGCTAAAAACATAGACAGAAGCAAAATTTCCTCTATGATCTATGGAGTTAGCAGAAATGGTAGAAGAGGTATAGGCTATGTGAAAACTAAAGGAAATGAAACTCTGAAGTTTAAAAAGATTGATGACATGGTCATAAAATTTAATACTCCTTTAAGTTCTCATTTTACCTATGGTCATACATGATCTAAAATATACTAGTGAGTCATCTGGTTCTACAAGTTCTGATATGAAATTTAAGATCAATCAGAAGTTTGTAAAAACTAACAAACAAGGACCCAAAAAGATATGGGTACCCAAAGATAAAATTGTGTATGTTGCAGATGTCTTTAACAGCCAAACTGAAACACCAATCTTGGTACCTGGACTCTGGATGCTCACGACACATGACGGGAAGAAAGCATATGTTCCAAAGTCTTGAGCTAAAATTTGGAGGCTATGTAGGTTTTGGAGGCAACCAAAAAGGAAAGATTATTGGCTCTAGAAATATTGGTAATGGAACCCTTCCCTCTATCTCCAATGTTCTGTTAGTAGAAGGATTAATTCATAATCTATTATACATAAGTCAATTAAGTGATAATGGTTATGACATAATCTTCAATCAAAAGTTTTGTAAAGTTGTTAGTCAGAAAGATGGAACAGTCCTCTTTAGTGGAAATATAAAATAAAACTTTCTGAACTGAAAAGTCAGAATGTAAAATGTCTAATGTATGTGGAAACTGAGCAATGGGTCTGGCACAGAAGATTGGGACATGTTAATATGAGAAGATTATCTCAAATTAACAAACTCAATCTGGTCAGAGGACTTCCAAATTTGAAGTTCAACTCAGAAGCTCTGTGTGAAGCATGTCAGAAAGGAATATTTTCAAAACCTTCTTTTAAATCTAAATTTTTTGTATCTTCCTCTAGACCATTAGAACTTCTGCACATTGATTTGTTTGGGACCAGTGAAAACTACTTCAGTCAGTGGCAAGAAGTATGGATTAGTGATCGTAGATGACTATAGCAGATGGACATGGGTAAAGTTCCTTAGACATAAGGATGAGTCAATTGATGTATTTTCTAACTTCTGCAAACAAGTTCAAAATGAAAAAGAGTTTAGAATTGTTAAAGTCAGAAGTGATCATGGTGGAGAATTTGAAAACAAAAAATTGGAATCATTTTTTAATGAAAATGGCATCTCTCACAATTTCTCTTGTCCTAGAACTCCACAACAAAATGGAGTTGTAGAACGTAAGAACAGAACATTGCAAGAGATGGCCAGAACCATGATCAATGAGACTAATATGGCTAAACATTTTTGGGCAGAAGCAGTAAATACAACATGCTCATTCAGAATAAAATCTCTATAAGATCTATTCTGGAGAAGACTCCTTATGAATTGTGGAAGAACAGAAAGCCCAACATTTCATATTTTCATCCTTTTGGATGTACTTGTTTTATTCTGAATACTAATGACCCTCTGAATAAGTTTGATTCTAAGGCACAAAAGTGTTATATGCTAGGATACTCTGAGCGCTCAAAAGGATTTAGAGTATACAATACAAAAACACGAATTGTGATAGATCAATCATCTACGAAACATTTTAAGATCAATCATCTACAGAACAAGACAAGACAACCACTCTAACAAGTTCTGAAGAACCCACTCAGAAGAAACAATCAAGAAGCACGTTGAACCATCCAGAAGATAAGATCTTGGGAAAGAAGGATGATCCAATCAGAACAAGGTCATCATTTAGAAAATCTGAAGAATCTCTAATGGGACTAGTCTCTCTGATTGAACCAACTTCTGTAGAAGAAGCACTCTCAGAAAATGATTGGATACTTGCAATGCAAGATGAACTCAATCAATTCACCAGAAATGACATGTGGGACTTAGTGCCTAGACCTAAAGGATTCAACATTATTGGCACCAAGTGGGTATTCAGAAACAAGCTAAATGAACAAGGAGAAGTTGTCAGAAACAAGGCACGACTGGTTGCACAAGGTTATAGTCAACAAGAAGGAATAGATTATATAGAAACCTATGCACCAGTCGCCAGGTTAGAATCAATTAGACTTTTAATTTCATTTGTTGTTAATCATGATATCATTTTATATCAAATGGATGTCAAAAGTGCATTTTTAAATGGTTATATTGATGAAGAAGTGTATGTACACCAACCCCCTGGTTTTGAAAATACAAAATTTCCAGAACATGTTTTTAAACTTAAAAAATTTGTATATGGTTTGAAACAAACTCCCAGAGCTTGGTATGAAAGACTAAGTAATTTTCTTCTAGAAAATAATTTCATCAGAGGGAAAGTGGATACAACTCTCTTTAGTAAAAACATTAAAAATGATATTTTGATATGCCAAATCTATGTAGATGATATTATATTTGGTTCTACTAAAAGTGCTTTGGGAAAGGAATTTGTTGAGTCTATGCAGGCAGAATTTGAGATGAGCATGATGGGAGAGCTAAAGTTTTTTCTGGGAATCCAAATCAATCAAACATCAGAAGGAACATATATAAATCAAAGTAAATATGTCACATAACTTCATAAGAAATTTGACCTATCAGAAAGTAAGATCTCTAAGACCCCTATGCATCCCACGTGTATTCTAGAGAAGGAAGAGGTAAGTAATAAAGTAGATTAGAAGATCTACAAAGGTATGATTGGCTATTTCCTCTATTTAACTGCATCTAAACCAGATATTCTATACAGTGTATGTTTATGTGCCAGATTCCAATCAGATCCTAGAGAAACTCACTTAACAGCAGTTAAGAGAATCTTTATATATCTGAAAGGTACTACAAATTTTGGTCTATGCTACAGAAGATCCAAAGATTACAAGCTAGTAGGATATTGTGACGTTGATTTTGCTGGAGACAGAACAGAAAGAAAAAGTACTTCTGGAAGTTGTCAATTTCTGGGAGACAATCTAATATCTTGGTCTAGCAAAAGGCAGTCTACCATAACATTATCAATTGCAGAAGCTGAATACATTGCAGCAGCTGGATGCAGTACTCAGATTCTCTAGATGAAAAATCAGCTTGAGGACTTCAATATTTATGAGAGTAACATTCCCATCCTCTGTGATAATACTTCTGCTATTTGTCTATCTAAAAATCCAATTTGACACTCTAGAGCTAAACACATTGAAATTAAACATCATTTCATTAGGGACTATACTCAGAAGGGAATCTTATTTTTAAAATTCATAGATACAAATCACCAATGGGCTGATATTTTTACAAAACCCCTTGTTGAAGGTAGATTTAATTTCATTCTAACCAATATTAGTATGGAATTATGTCCAGAATGAAAATGTTTATTTATATGTTTTTACCTCTCAAAAGTTCTGAACTTTGAATTACTTGCTTTATTCATTCAGAATTTATTTTAATGATCTGACTGTTTATCTCTGAGAACTTCTGTTTCAAAAGAATAACATGCAGATCTTGACATCAACATGTGTCAGTCAACCTCTAAGGATCCCTAGAAGAATCAAAATACGTGTTCAAACTCTGAAGCAGGACAGAACATGCAATCAGACAACTGTCATCTACAGAAGGACACGCGTTCAAGTTCTGGGAAACTGAAATGGTTGAATAAACACAATAGAGGCGCAAATCTTTTTGGTAACTGTTCCAAGATCTTTACGCCTTCCCTTTTGTCATCTCTTATTTATTACTTTCTAATCATGATGTTTTGAGCATTTATTAATTCCACTAATTGTGTTTTTTATTAAATGCATTATTTTCTATATAAACTCACTTTCACTTTCACTTTTCACTTTTACTTTTCACTCTCATGATTTTTACTCCAAAATCTCTCTCCTTTTCACCTTCACTTTCACTCCCTTTCTCTGCAATTTTTTAAGAAAAAACCCTAAACCCTTCATCTTAGTAACTATGGCTTCATCTTCTCAACCACCAAAGGATCCTTCATCAGAAGTGCTACACATATCTCCAGTTAGAACTCTTCTCACATCTGCAGATAAGCTTGAAGTCTTTTGTGAACTGTTCGTAGATTTTGATAGTTTGAAAGAAAATGGGTTTGATCTTCTTCCTGCTGTTCAAGCTCAAGGTTGGGAGAAGTATTTTAATCGCCTAATGGGACTAGTCTTCCCCAAACTTGTTAAATAATTTTGGGTATTCGCTAGTGCTTCAAACTCACATGTAACCTCTTACATTCTGGGGAAGAGGATCATCATATCAGAAGATTGAATTGCAAGGCTGATTCAATCTGATGGAAATGGAATTAAGTGCAGCGAAATGGATAAGCTCTCAGACACAAAATTGGTGGCTAGAGAAATTTTCACCCATGGACAACCTTCAAACAAAATCAAAGATATGAAGGATCATCTAAGGATCTGGGCTAAGATCATTCCGGGAAGCATATGCCATAGGAAAGCAACAAACTCTCCTGATTACATAAAGATGGATCAAAAGTTCCTTCTGTATTTCATCTCCAAGAAGAAGAAAGTTAACCTAGCACATTCTCTGTTTAATCATCTGAAAAATAGTGTAAAGGAAAATAGAGAAGAAGAAAAGACTAAGAGGGTTTGGATACCTCTGGGAAGATTGATTTCTGATATCTTGACTGAAAACAAGCTGGTGGATCATCTGGCTGAGGCACAGTAGATTGATATGCTGGAGACAGATGCTGGAAAACCTCTGAATGAAAAGAACTTCAAGAAGATGAAGTTCATTGATTCTATCAAAAAGGACCCAACTCTTCATTCCAGAGAAGTCATCACAACAAGGAAGATCCCTCTACAGGACTTTCCTTTGTTTTCTTCTGACACACCTCCATAGGTTCTAGTCAGATATTTGGAATCATGCAAGCTGGATGGTGTGGACCCAATGCTCAACCCAGAAGAACTTAGAAGGCTAACACTAGAAGTTGTCCTGAAGAAGAACAAGAAGAGGAAAGTTGTGAAGGAACTTCTCATAAGGCTGCTAAAACAATAAAAAAGAAAGGCAATTCTTCATCCTCCCAGTCTGATTTTATTTCTGTTGTAGAAGCAGTAGAAGTGGTCACGTCTGAAATCCAACCTGAAAACACACCTTCTGAACCCATTCATGCTTCTGAACCAACTTCTTTTGTCATACCCACAACTGCTGATGCACCTTCTATCATACCCCCACTCAATCAACAAGAAAATGAAGCCAATCAACCACAAACTCTAGATGATTTTGACATACCCATAGATCCAACACCACCCTCTGATCTAAACATACCTCACTTTGTTGAAACCCACTCAGAACTTCAAAATGTTCTATCTAACATTGATGCCTTTCAACCCATTGAATCCCAACAAAATAATCTTGTTCAAACTTATGAAACATAACAACCCAGCGCATTTCGTCCTCTGAACACTGACTTCCGTACACTTATTTTGACCTATCCCCAATTAGAGAAAATTCTTTATCCTCCTATGAATCCACTCCACCAAACACCCCCACATACATAACAATTCCAGACACTCCTCCTGCACACACTAAACCAGAAGACCAACTGAGAACATATATTGACATAGATGCTCTAAACAAACTATCTTCTGTCACAAAAAAACTGCCATCCCTGTTACAAAACCCAAACCCAAAAAATCAGACATTGACTCACTACTGCTAGCTTTTGAAGCAGAAATGAAAATCAGGTTAGAGAATCTGAAGGTTGCTTACTCAGAGCTTCCTGATCCTGCAACTTCTGATTTCCTATGGGCATCATTCAGAAAATGGTTCAACATTGAGACCAAAAAGCTGAAAGATATCTGCTATGATATCGCTCATCAGAACTTCTGCGAGCATCTCAAAGAAATGGTCTTAAACATTGAAAAGAAAAAGACTCTACTTCTGGATGATAAGCCCTGGATTGAACCAGAACCTAAGGAATCTTACTCTAATCTTCAAATGGTTTTAGTTCCTTCTGAGGAAGTTAAGGATAGTAATTTTTTTCAAGTACCTTCTGCTGAGGGATCTTCTGAAGAACAAGCTGCTGCAACTACTGAAGAAACTCTACCAACTTCACTTGTGCTGAAGACCCTAGAAGAACTGAAGAAGAAAAATGAAATGGTCAAGCAGAGGTTGGATAAGTAGGATGAAACTAATGCTAAATTGAAGACTATGATTGGCAAACAAGTGGAACCATCTTCTAAAATCAAGTCTCTCCTAGAAGCATTAGTTACTAAGATGAATCCCCAACCCTGATTTTGTTCTATGTTTCTTAGTTTCTTTGTCTGTTTGTTTATTTCTTTGTTATATGTTTGTTTTTGGCTTTGCCTCTGATTAATGAAAAATAGTTATGTTTTGACTCTTTTAAATACATGATTTACTTCTGCATTTTTTTACTTTTTGAGTAATGACAAAAAGGGGGAGAAACGTAGCAGATTTTGATCTATAACAGTTTATCAAGATTAGCATCTAACATATTAATGTTCTGATTAACCTGTTTGAGTTGTGATTTTAAAAAAAGAAACAGGTTAAGTAATCAACTCAGGGGGAGCTAAAGCAAAGAACTTCTGATGGAAGAATTAAATTGCTAAAAGAACTTCTAAAGGAAAACTCTGAAAGAATAACTCTCATTAACTAAAGGGAGTATTTCTAACTCTTAAGCTCTATTCTTAAATCAAAATAAATGTTAGAACAATTTATTTCTCATTAACTAAATGTTAGAACAATTTTGATTCTAATCCTCTTAAATCAAAAGAATAATTCTCATTAACTAAATGTTAGAACAATTTTGATTCTAATCCTCTAATAGTTTTGATGATAACAATTATTCTTCTATAAGAATAGAAGTTCTAATATGTGTTGAAATTAACTTCTTTAAATGTGCATTGTAAAAGTTCTTAAAAATGAAGTTCTTAAAAAGAAAGCATGTTGGAGTAGAAGTCGTCTTGCGCTCATATATAGAAGATATATTTGTTAAAGAGAATCTATCATTTAAGACATCATTAAAGTTGCATACCCAATTTATAACTGTCGCTCCCCCGAAAAGACACCTGGTCAGATAGGGTGCAGACGCGAACGGTCGGCGAAAGGAGAGAATGAAATGAAGGTGAATAGAGTCGCCAGCTAGGCATTTTTATCCCGAAGGAAAGGTAATGCTGCGTAAACCTAGGAAAATATGGATAAGACGGTCGCGAACCAGAGAAACTGAGAAAGGGGGTTGGTTACAACCTGGGAAGGTATTAGCACCCAGATTGTCTGTCGTACTCGACGGGATCCACGCTTAAAAGATTGTGTTAAAAGGGGTAGTGTATGTGTTATCTGTGTGCAAAAGCTGGAAGGGAATATACAAGTGTCAGTGCAAAAAGAAGTGAAATGCTCAGGATCTGAGGCTTTTAAAAGAATGCTGAAAGAGGGGGAAGACAAAGAGACTTTTGTTCGATAACAGTTAAGTTATGCCTACGTATCCTCTCGTGCAATGAGGAAGTCAGAACACCGTAGTTCGACTCAAAGAGACTGAAAGATGAATTGATTGTGAAATTCTTGCTTGTCTATGCTCAAGTGTAAGACTCGTTTGGCTCGAGTGCTAACTGTCTTGCATTAGACGGAAGAAGCGAATTCACGTTTGTGAATGAGTGTGATGAGAAAAGAATCCCGAAGGAGACGATTATTGTTTGTTTTTGTGTTTTCAGTTTTGTTATTGTTTTTGGTGTTTTTGCATAACTTGATGAGCTTAAGCCTAAATCAAGGGCTTGGAAACTCATTATATCCTCCCTGTGATTGGGATAATGAGAATACTTAAGTATGAGATAAGCATCTCAACTTAATTGCCATGATGATGTAGGATTAAGATCATTAACCTACTTGTGATTAGTTAGGTGTTTTTGGTTTTTTTTAGTGTTAAGTAATGAGTTTAATCGCTAATCACACACTAGTCGGCTCATTACACCATCCTAATAGAAGGATAATAGATGAGAACACTTAAGCTGAGGAAGATACCTCAACTTAATCCATGGTTAGGGATTAAATTCATTATATAACAAAGCCTTTATTAACTTGATTTTAATTAAGGATGAGGTTAAGAAATGAGTTTTATGGTTTGTAAGACAACTTGAGGGGGACTTGTCCATTAAACACTAGGGTTAGTCCTTCTTAACTATAAAGGAAGAATTAGAACTCTAATGTAAGGCCCGAGTTACAAGATGAAGTCTTAGTGATTATTAAGGTGATTTGATTAAGAGGTTAAAACAAATTAAAGGCTTAACACTTAGGATTAAAGTTATACACTCCATCATAATAGAAGGATATAGGCATAACCCTAATTCCAAAGTCCTAAAACTTTAAGAGTTTAGCCTCTGATTATGAATAGAGACTCAAGGAGACTCAAAGGTAAAAAGCTAGGGGGACTAGTCACAACCCTAATTATTACCATGCTTGGATGTTCTTATGGTTTGTAAGGCTTGAGAAAGATCTTCAAGGAAGCCACCAATGGAAGAAGCAAATGAAAAGAGAAGAAAGGAGGATTAGGTTACTTACTTCATTTAAGAAGATAAGTAAACCTAAGAGAAAGAAAAGAAAGGAAGAGGCACAAGTGAATGAAATTCACTTCAAACACAAGTATAATGTACAAGAATAAGAGAGAAAGAGAAGTTAGATGTGGATGCACATCCACATCTTAAACAACTTACCATAAGCCCCTGAAATGTTAGTTGAACATGTAAAAAAAGAAATGAAATGCAAATGCATTAAACAAAGGTGTTATGATCAAAGTCAGAAGTGAATATGCAAGGAAAATGAGTCATGAGATGCTGCAAAGTCACACATGATGCATATGTATGCTTATATGAGAGATGGGATGCAAAGGAAGCAAGTTAGAAGCATGGAGGCACATGGATGTTCATGAGATGTTATGAATGCAAAGCATACCAAATGAATGAATAAATGATCAAGCAATGTTCTAACATGTCCTAGGATGTCTAAGATGACATACAAATTCTTGATATGTCATGGTAAGTTCATGTATTGATGTTTATGCAAAGATGAAGGCATATGAACATGATAAATTAGGGTTTTATGAATGTATGAGATGAATATGACCAAAACAGATGCAATGTACAAGATAAAAAATTGAAAATGCACTCAAAGGAACCCTAAACCTATACTAGGCTACCATCCAAAGGGGGAGGTCATAAGCTAAACCTAGAAGGAGTTATGGATTTTCTAAGTTTGCTAGGGTTTTGGGGTGATCTTCAATGTAAAATGCCAAACAATTTGAAAATGCAAGGTAAAAATGAAACAAAAATGTTTTTGGATGCTAGAAGACATGCATAGAACAATGCAAAAAGAACCATTCACAAACTCAACTTAGGTTTAGGGTTATGCATTTTTGAAGCTAGGGTTAGAAAAATGAACTTTTTAAGAACCCTAATTCATTGAAAAATCTCAAAGTATGATCAAAACCAAAAAGAAATTTGTAAGGTGAGTTTGTAAATGCTTCTAAATGTCTAAGAATGCTCTCTGATTTTTTTGGTGATTTTTAAATACTTAAATGTATTTTTAATTAATTAAGATCAATTAATTAATTAAATAAAACATTCAAATGATTTAAAAATATGTTTTTAATGCAAAAAATAAAAATAAAAATATTTTTGGTTTCTGAAAATTAATAAAAGTCTTGATAAAAAATTTTAGAATTTTTAAATGGATTTTGCTATTTTAAATAAATTATGATAGAAAAATACAAAGAAAATGAAATAAAAATAAAATAAAGGGGAAGTAATCACATCTGAGGGTCCAGATTCAAACTGGGGGAAATGGGGTTGACCAGCGCGTAATCCAAGGGCCGAGATCTTTTCCTGGCTAATTAATTTTGATTAACTTATTTAAACAGAAATTAGGGCTAATGACATGATCTGGGACATTGAAACGCGCGCGGGAACTCAAATCTAAGGGTCAGAATTCAAAGTTCACTAATTACACAGATTAAGCCTAACAACTTTCAGATGACCGGAACAGTGTTCCGGTCATCTTCTCCGGCGAACCAAAATTCTATCTCTCTACTCAAGCTTCTAAAACCTAATTGTTCTGCCCATAAATGATCCCCATACATCACTGAACCTAAATCCCCAAACATAATTCATTTATCATGCATCAAAAGGGCAAATCGAAGCAAAACATTTCTAGGGTTAAAACTTTCAAAGACTTCATACATGCTCAATATTCAACCATTTTGAAAAATAAATACATCAGGATCATCAGCACATCATAAGGATTCATTTAAGAACTTAAAAATGCATTTCTGGAAAAAATGTTCTTGAGGTATACCTGAGATGAAGCTTTGTTATCTGGAGCTTTCTGGCCACTTCCTTGGTGCTTTTCCACTCCAATGAACCCTTTGGTGCTTCTAGTAAGCTTAAAACAAGTTTATGTTGGCTGTTTTTGAGGTTTCAGTTCAGAGGAAGCTGAAATCGTGTTTTTGTTTTGGTGTGTTTCAGGCCAATATGAGGGGTGGGAAATGATCCTGGGGTTATGTGGAGATGATTGGTGAAAGCATTTTGGATTTTTGTTGGTTGAGTTGAGAGATTCGAAGAGATGAAGCTTGAGAGGGATTTTGTGAAATCTGAGCTATGGAGAGTTTCAGGCTTGTGTGTTATGTGAAATGTGATCCATAAGGCTAGTGTAAGCAAGTGTGATTGGTCAGAGGAGTTGGTGTGAAATAGTTTGATTGGTATGGGGTGATTTGCAAAAAAGTCAAAAATGTGTACTTGAGGTATGGGCATGGTGCAGGCCTGAGTTTTTGGGGTGTCTGGCCTCAGCATGGATCAAGGAAGGCCATAGGATTGAAATTGATGAGCTGGAACACTTGCAGCTAGGGTTTCTATGTGTTTTGCAAATTTTCCCTCATTGGTGTTTCTTGTGATTCAAGGCATGAAATGATCCAATTCTTGGGCCAATTCTGATGCTTTGATGTTGTTTGATAATGTTATGGCATATTCGTACACATTTGAAGTCATTTGAGGCCTTGGCAAGTGGTTTTGCAAAAATCCCTCTTTGGTGCATTCTTGAAAATTATAGGATTTTTGCCATCTTTGAAGGATCATAACTTGAGTCCTATAATGAATCAATACATGTTCTTGTACTTTTTGAAAAGGGAAAGACCTAATCTACAACTTTCATGACCAAGAATTTTTCATTTGAAGCATTTTTGGTTGAGAAAGAGGAGGTTGAAAAACTTTCCCAAAATGGAAAGTTTCCATTACAAGTCATTTCCATTTTTGGCAACTTTTGGTTTAGCTCAAATTTCTTCAATTTTGTGAACTTCCAAAAACTACAATGATCAAATAAAGATCATATAACTTCAATTTGATGAAAATACCCCTTTGGTTCCATTGTTGGGGGCCTCAGATGCCCTGATTTTGACTTAACTTGCTCAAGAAGTTACCCAGTGAACAGATGACTTCCATAATGAATTTCTTCATAAAACTTGGTACATATGATCCTTATAACATCTTAAGAACATTAGAAACAAGAATGACCAAAAAAATTGGAGTTGAGGCCTCTGAAACCAAAACCCTAATTTTGGTCATTTGTGTAGTGAAAACCCTAGCTCTGCTTCCATGCCTTGCCAGTTCTTGTGATTTCTTGACTTCTATGAACTTTGAGGGACATAAAATGATGATAGAACACACATGGACCCTCTTGGAAAGCTTTTAGGCCTTTGGGATGGCTCAGATGGAATCTTGGATTGCTCAGATCACAAACCCTAGATGCAGATGAACTTGAACTTATGCAGTGGAACAAAAATGCAATATGAGATGGTATGCTTATGCTAATGCAACCATGAAAGATCACAAGCCATGGTGTGAAATTAGTGAGGGCAAATTTGGGGTGTTTACAGCTGCCCCTATTCAAACATGAGTTAGTTGTGCAGGATGTAAGCGCCTGGCTTAACAGATAAACAAGATAACTTGTGGTTGAATACCAAAGACAGTCCAAAATTTGCACTCGCTGAATTGAAGAAGAAAAGGGATATAAATTGTAAAAGGTATTATAGCATGATTATCAAATGCGGGCGATGGAGGACGATCATCGAGCAGAGGACGACTGCTAAGGGTAAAACGATAAGCAAAGCAATGACGGGGACGGCCGACAAGCTGGGGAAATAACGGGATCACGATGGGGACAACCATCAGGTATGGAAACAAGATTCTCTGGGGGTTAAGGATAAAGGCAATGATGGGGACGACCACCAGGTTTGCAAAGTAAAGTAAACAACGATGGGGACGGCCATCGGTTTTAAGAATAAATGAAATATTGATGAGGGACGGTCATCAAAGGTGAAGGACGATCACCTAGCAGGGGACGACTGCTCTTTATCACGACATATGACGAATGTCTGATAGAAAAGGTCGACGATGGGGACGACCATCGGACAAAATGATGAAGGACGATCATCAAGAGGTGAAGGACGATCACCTAGCAGGGTTCGGCTGCTCTCGGGGTTTATCACGACATAGGACGAATGTCGGATAACAAGATCAATGATGGGGACGGTCATCGGATAAAATGATGAAGGACGATCATCAAGAGGTGAAGGACGATCACCTAGCAGGGGACGGCTGCTCTTTATCACGACATAGGATGAATGTCAGATAGAAAAGGGTTCCAATAATGGAGACTCCGCTGGGGAAAGGATGAGGGATGGTCGTCCAAAGGTGAAGGACGATCACCTGGCAGGGGATAGCTGCCGAAAGTACCACGACATAGGACGAATGTCGGATTGAAGAAAAGTTATTCTATTGATGACTTACTAGGGAACGGTAAACACGGACGAGTGTTCACGCTCAATAAATAAAAGGTATAAGTGTTTGACGTTGTGTATAGATTAAAGATGTGGACAAGCATCCTTAAGACCATGATACGGACGAGTCTCAGTAGAAACAAACGCTGACGCGTGTTCAGAGATGATGATACGGACGAGTACCAACTGGTTAACAAAGAACACGGACGAGTGTCGAATCTGTTAGGGAGTGATATATACACAAAGATACGGATAAGTATCAAAGACTTCTGCATAAGTATGAGTGAGTATTGGTTTATTGGTGAAGTATGAGCAAGACACGGACGAGCGTTCAACTTGCTGGGGAATGTATGCCACAGACAAGTGTCAAAAGAGACTATATATAAGTTATGAACAAATATTTGTATGTGAGAGTGTAAAAGGTGTTCTGGCGACCTGTGGGGATAGGATGACACGGACGGGTGTCAAAAAGGGGGTATTATAAACAAGCATTTGGTTAGAAACAAGTGTTTTGGCAATCATACTGGGGGTGTACGAAACGGACGAATGTCAGAAGAGCATGTATAGGTATCTGTATTTGAGAGTGAAAAGGGGACGCTTTGGCTTATATCTGCGGGGAATAATACGACACAGACGAGTGTCGAAAAGGGTATGTATGAATAGGCATTTGTGCTAGAGAGTGCAAAGGGAGCGCTTTGGCTTTTATTTGCAGGGGATGTGAGTTTTTATATGGCTGATGAAATACTGATGGTAATTGCAGGTGATATGCTCGAACCTGGCTTGAGATCATGCAAATGTTTGATTTTTGTCGTAATGCTCCGTATTAGACGGAATGCTACGCTTATTTCGGTGAATATGATGCAAATTCTATGATTATGCAAAAGAGAAACCGATCCGGGATTCGAATCCCGCTGAAGAAAAGATCTCTGGCTGATCTGCTTGGAGGGATATCCCAGCTGGGGAAGAGATCATTGGTAGATCTGTTAGGAGATATAGCTCTACTTGGGGAAATAGATCGTTGATAGACCTATCCGTAAGGAGAACTCAGCTGGGTAGAAGGAAACTTTTGCCACTTTATTGTGTAAGGGTTTCAGGCATTGCTCTTTTTGGGGAGAGGCTGGAAACTCTGTGGGGGAATCGGCTGGGGATGCTCCTGTTGAGTGGACATGTGCTAGGGATGAGGAGGTTTTGACAACCCTGCTGGGGAAAAGCATTCTAGATATTGCTTGGGGAGGAGGTATGCTGGGGAAATGTGCTTGGCATGCCCCATGTTGCGTATTGAATACCTGCAACCTGTTAAGACAAAGAAACACACAAGTATCCCGAGGTATCCCTTACCATATTCCGTCATAGGACTTAGATATTCCTGAAAGTAAATATATTTCCCACAAGCATTTATTAAAAATGGCTCATTGGTTTTATGCAAGTATCGTATCATGAATATTGGACATTTTGCAAACGAAACAAAAACGTACAAAAAGAGATGTGACTGAGAATTCTGATTTTATTAATCTGGGTGCCCTGAATTGGCAAATATAGTCAAAGAAACAAATCCCTGGAATGAGGACATTGCTATAAATTGATAAAAGTAAAAGTGTTGTCAATGTTGACGACGCTCCAGTGAGCTTCCTTTGCTATGACCTGTATGACCTTGACGTTCTTCTCATCTTGCTTTCTGAAGAAGGTTGATTCTGACTGATGCTTTATCCTTCTTAAGTTTGTCGTGTTGTGAGTGATACAGACGAATTCAGAGTGCAATTGTTCGCTTATTCCCTGATTTTGCATGGATCGCCCTTTCGAGTTTTCAATCCACCGGGATACCCATTTTTTGCCTGAGCTGTCCAATGCGGCTTTTCAACTCAGGAGGTGTACATTTTTTTCAATTTTTCCCTTATTTTTGCCCGAGTCTTTTATTCTGTTTTTGACTTGCCGGGATGCCCTATTTTTTCCTGGACATACATTCTGTTTTTATGTCCAGTGGGTCATTTTATGCGAAGTATTTTTTAACTGCATCTGAATTCACAGGGGATAAGAAATCTTCACCATCCATAGTAGTGAGCATCAGTGCTCCACCAGAGAAAACTTTCTTTACTATGAATGGACCATTGTAATTTGGAGTCCACTTGCCCCTGTGGTCTGTATGAGGAGGAAGAAGTCTTTTCAGCACGAGATCTCCTAGTTGGTATTCCCGAAGCCTGTCTTTCTGATCGAAGGCTTTCTTCATCCTTTTCTGATATAACTGCCCATGACAGATAACAGCTAATCTCTTTTCTTCGATCAGATTCAGTTGATTGTACCGAGACCGGACCCACTCTGCTTCGTCCAGCTTTACATCCATCAGTACCCGCAAGGAGGGTAGCTCAACTTCAACAGGCAGGACTGCCTCCATACCATACACAAGCTGATAAGGTGTTACCCCGGTAGACATTCTGATTGAGGTTCGATACCCATGCAAGGCAAATGGTAGAATCTCATGCCAGTCTTTGTAAGTAACCACCATTTTCTGCATAATCTTCTTGATGTTTTTGTTAGCTGCCTCAACAGCGCCATTCATCTTTGGCCTCTAAGGAGAAGAGTTGTGATGTTGAATTTTGAAGTCCCGACACAGTTCTGCCATCATTTTGTTGTTCAAATTGGAACCATTATCAGTAATGATTCGCTCGGGTACTCCATATCGACAGGAATCTAGATACCACTAGTCTGGTGACGTTTGCATACGAAGCGGCTTCAACCCATTTGGTGAAGTAATCAATGGCTACCAGGATGAATTTGTGGCCATTTGAAGCAGTCGGTTCGATTTTCCCAATCATGTCAATGCCCCACATGGCAAAGGGCCAAGGTGAAGACATCTCGTTCAAAGTATTTGGATGCATATGCACTTTATCTGCATAGATCTGGCATTTATGGCACTTTCTGGCATAGGCACAACAGTTTGCATCCATTGTGATCCAGTAGTAAAAGCGTCTGCAATTTGATTCGCTGCCCTTGGAACATGATGGAAAGTGACTTCATCAAAGTATTTGATTAATTCCACAATGTGGGCACAGTAAGGGATCAACTTCTCATCACGGGTTTCCCATTCACCTTTGACTTGGTAGATTACCAAAGCTGAGTCTCCATATACTTCAAGGACCTTGATTCTGGTATCAATTGCAGCTTCAATACCCAAAACACATGCTTCATACTCAACGGTGTTGTTTGTACATTCAAAACATAATCTAGCTGTGAAAGGAGTATATCCACCATCAAGATTCATCAAAACAGCTCCCACACCATGCCCCATGTAATTAGAGGAACCATCAAACATCATCTTCCATCGAGAACCTGGCTCGGGACCTTCATCTGGCTCTGGAACTTCACAGTCCTTTATCAACATAATGTCCTCGTCTGGGAAATCAAATTTCAAAGATTCATAGTCTTCAACAGGGTGATCAGCAAGGTAGTCAGACAAAACACTGCCTTTGATAGACTTCTGGGTTACATACTGGATGTCATATTCGGATAACAACATGTGCCAACGGGAAAGCCTTCCTATCAAGGCAGGTTTCTCAAAAATGTACTTTATTGGATCCATTTTCGAGATCAACAAAGTAGTGTGACATATCATATATTGCCTGAGGCATCTGGCGGCCCATGCCAAAGCACAACAAGTCTTCTCTAAAAGTGAATATCTGCTTTCACAATCTGTAAACTTCTTGCTTAAGTAATAAATGGCATGCTCCTTATGACCGGTTTCGTCCTGTTGGCCTAATACGCAACCCATAGATCTTTCAAGTACAGTCAGGTACATGAAGAGAGGCTTCCCTGGACTAGGTGGGATTAAGATAGGAGGTTCCTGCAGGTAAACCTTAATCTTCTAAAAAGCTAGTTGGCAATCAGGACTCCACTCAATTGCTTGATTCTTTCAAAGCAACTTGAATAAAGGCTCGCATGTAGAAGTCGTGTTAGAGATGAATCTGGAGATGTAGTTCAATCTTCCAAGGAAGCCTCTGACTTGCTTTTCTATTTTTGGAACTGGCATCTCTTGAATTGCTCTGACCTTATCCGGATCTACTTCAATTCCTTGCTGACTAACAATAAAACCCAGTAACTTTCCTGATCGGACACCAAAGGTACACTTAGTTGGATTCAGACGCAATTGGAACTTTCTGAGACGCTCAAATAACTTCATGAGATGATTCAGATGATCCTCCTCACTTTGTGATTTGGCAATCATATCATCCACATAAACTTCTATTTCTTTATGCATCATATCATTGAAAAGGGTGACCATTGCCCTTTGATAGGTGGCTCCTGCATTTCTAAGACCGAATGGCATAACTTTGTAACAATACGTGCCCCATGGTGTGATGAAAGTGGTATTTTCCATATCATCAGGATCCATCTTGATCTGGTTATATCCTGAAAATCCATCCATGAAGGAGAAAACAGTGAACTTAGCAGTGTTGTCGACCAAAGTATCAATGTGCGAAAGAGGGAAATCGTCTTTTGGGCTGGCTTTGTTCAAATCCCGATAGTCCACGCACATTCTAACCTTGCCATCCTTCTTGGGGACTGGCACGATGTTAGCTACCTATTCAGGGTACTTTTCAACTGCGAGGAATCCAGCATCAAACTTCCTTTTGACCTCTTCTCGAATCTTCAGAGCCATGTCTGGTCTTCTTCTTCGGAGCTTTTGCTTTACTGGCGGGCAATTTGGTCGAAGCGGCAACTTATGAACAACTATGTATGTGTCCAAACCAGGCATATCCTGATACGACCACGCAAACACATCCACATACTCTCTGAGAAGCTTGACCAATCTTTCTCTGACGCCTGCCCCAAGTGTTGTACCAATCTTGACTTCCTTCTTGTCTTCATCAGTGCCAAGATTAATGGTCTCTACTTGCTCCTTATGTGGTTGAAGATCTGTGTGCTCATACTCAACTAATCTTGCCAGTTCTTCGGGAATGTCACAATCTTCCTCACTTTCATCTTCCGCTTGGTAGATGGGAAAATCGAAGTTAGGAGAGAATATAGAGTCAATGGATTTAACAGGGTTTTCATTTGTTCTGCATATGGGAATGATTTGCTTTTATTAAAAGTGAAAATAGAAGGATGCAAGAAAATCTTTTTATTAGCTTTGAAAGATTTCCATTTTCTTTTAAAAGTGAAAAGAGAAAAACAGTAAATAAAAACAAAGTAAGAATTTAACAAAATGCCTCCATTGATTGAATAACTTGAAAATGAGAAGGGGCCCTACAAAATGATCCCATAGCCTTGGGCAGAGCTAGGGAACTTTGAAAACACTTAAAGAAAACAATAAATTACTTTGACAATGGAAAAAATTCTGGGATCTCAACTGCCTCCCAATTGCCCAAAGCTGCTTCACACTGATAAACCATATGATCCACATCTTCATCTTCAGCATCCCCATTAACTGCATTGATCTGATAGTCGGCACTGGAAAACACCTCTCGAATGGTCTTTGGACGTCCTTTGATGGAGTTTGACGCTCCTTCTTTTACATGAGTTGGTTTGTAACCCAGCCCGTAGCGATCTAGCTTCTAATTGACTTCAATGACATCACCCCAACCTTCATGGCTTCCTTCTTCAATAGTGAAAATGGTACTCTTCAGCGATGCAAAAGATGGAATACCTTTCCCCTTTGGTTCCTCTACTTCCATAAGGATAACATTGGCTATTTCTAGAGCTTGGAAAGCAGTTTCCAAAGCATCTTCATCAGCCTCAATATAACTAAAGGAAGAAAGGTTGTTGACCATGAGATCTTCTTCGCCAGACACAGTTACCAACTTATTATCGACCACAAACTTCATCTTCTGGTGTAAGGTAGAAGTGACTGCCCCAGCGGCATGGATCCAAGGTCTTCCTAACAAACAACTGTAATTAGGATTAATGTCCATAACCTGTAAAGTGATCTTGAACACCTGTGGCCCAATCAAGATTGGCAGGTCTACCTCTCCAATAACAGTCCTCTTTGACCCATCAAAAGCTTTCACAATCAGTGCACTGGGCCTCATCACTGCCCCTTGTAACACCCCAAATTTTCCCTCTTCATTTTAAGCATCATATCACATCATATTCATCATGAACATATCATATTCTTAGCATCCTAGCATGGAAAGATGAGGCATAACATTTCTCATGACCTAGCATTAGGCATATGATCATTTGTGGAAGTTCTTGAAGCATCACAAGCCATGACAAGGGGCCCAATGGATTTGTACAAGTCCTATGAGGGGTCTACATTGCATTCACAAGTTCAAGTTCATTTACAAAATCTCAGAGGGTTGGAAGATCATCAGGGAATCCAGGCTAGGGCAAAGCTCCTACACAATGGTCCCAAACTAGGGTTTGAGATTCAGGCATAAAAACCTCAAGACTTTGGCCATTTCATTTGGGCAAAGTCTTTCACATGTTAAGAGGATCCTAGGGACCAAATTTGGTGAGAAAATTCCTTGTGGAAGTCAAGTATTTCTTCAGTTGCTTGTAGATGAAGAAACTGGTCAACTGTGCCTTAAAAAAGTCAACTGTGAGATTTCAAGGGGTCCAACCCCATTTTTCTAGCCAAGGTATGTTCTTATAATGTTAGAAGAGTTTTGGCAAGTTCAAAGATCAAGAATCATGAGGTTTTGAGGTGTTTTGCAAAATTGGTGTGAAGTTGGTTATGGAAAATACCATTTTTGGCAAGTTTTTGCCCTAAAATTCAAGTGAGCATAACTTAATGAAAAATTCTTCAAAAGGACCAAAGTCAAACATGAAAGTTGGATATTAAGACCTACCATTTTCAAAAAGTACAAGAACTTTTTCATAGCCTTCATGGTTAAATAGATATGGCCCTCGAAAATTTGGTGAAAACTAGGGCAAAAGTTGGTTTTTCATTTATGCACCAAAGCAAAAAGTCATGAATCTCATTTTTGGGTGTTGGTATGAATCAAATAATTTTAAAATGTTAAAATGCAATGCAAATGGCTCACTTTTCTCCAAGAAATACCTCAAATTCGTGCACAATGAGAATTTCCTTCCTTAAGTGTAATTTTTGCATGAACATGAAAAGAGTGTGACACTCTCATCCAATGGCCAAGATCTGTTGGATTGAAATCAAGGGTGGGATGGTGAGTGCACATGGGAAAGAGGCAATGCAAGGCATGAGGTTTTCATGAGATCACACCAAACTTACCAAATTTGCAAAATCACTCACACTCTCTCTTAACACGTGCAAATCCTCCCATTCTTTCAGCACTAATTCATGACCTCATATAAAAGAGAATTAGGGTTTGAGAGGATCCAGTTCTCTCTGATTTTATCACCCTCAAGTTTTGGCTCACTTTGCATTTTCATTTGAATCTCTTCACACACTTTCTTTCTTCACAAACAAACCACAGATCCTTCATCCTTGAGAGCTCATGATCACAAATCTCTCCATTGTGCAAGCTATTTCTCAAGATCAAGTACCTTTCCATTTTAGGGCAGTTGGTTGCAAATTCTCAGATCCAACAAGATTCAAGACTCTAGTTGCATTTATTTTGCAACTAGAGTGCATTTGGAGTGGATTGGCTTCATTATCTTGGCTTCTAACAAGCTTTTTCAAGAACTGCAAGTTCAGGTGAGTTCAAAATCCTCAGATCTGGAAATGAAAATAGTTGTGTGCATTGTAATCCTCTTGTCATGCTGATCATTCTGCTGTTTTTAGATTCAAGTTTAATGCATTATTGATCTTGTTATGTGGATTTGAAATTTCATGGTCCAAATTGTTTGTGTTCGATCTGGAAGTTTCTTTGATCCAATGAGATTTTCAGTGCTATTTTTGAATTCAGGATGGTCCAATTACTTGATCTGGAGCTGCTTGTTCATTTTTATTGTTGTTTGTTCATGTTTTGCTTTTTTCCGGTGCCGGAGCCCTAGCTCCGGTCACCGGATTCTGGGTTGAAGTGTTAGGGTTTCTGGAGGTTGAAGATAACTCATCCACCATCAGATCTTCCATCTCAACGCTCAGGAGTGTGCCACCTCATTTAATGAGGCCTCCTCCCAATCACGTGCCATTTCCCTTTCTATTTCATTCTGAAAATGCTTTGTGTTACGCGTCCCATGCTATCTCACATGCTCCTCAGCTCTGGGCCAACCATACTGCCACGTCAATTAATGAGAGGACTCACAGGATGCGTCCATCTAATCCTCTGGCCAGTGTTTTTTCCACATTTTCCTTGAATTTCCACCCTTATTTTGTGAACCAGCGCAGACCCAGTGGGCTTATCCCCTGCTATCCACACCCCCTGTCTTCTGGGCCCAATTGTTTTGAGCTAGCTTCTCTTTCTTTTCGCACCCCTCTTGGCCTCATTTCATTTTATTTCTTTTCTTTTTATTTCTTTTATTTCGTTTTGCTTTTCATTTTTTAAAAATACTTCTAAGTGTCCAAAAATTCTGATTTAATTCATGGTTGTTCATTTGAGTTTTCTTTAATTTTTCATATTTTTCTTTTCCATTTATTTTTAATATCCACGTGTAAATAAATTCCCTCATGTAATTAATTCATTTTAATTCCTTTTTGTGCATGTTGCCTTGTCCAATTTCCTTAGTGGTCATCACGTTGAATTTCTTGTTGGTTCTTTTTGCTCTGGATTCATAAGAGGATTTAGTTCATGTGTGATTTTTGCCCTGATTTTTAGAAACTTTTTTAATTGGTTTTGGCCCTTGACTTGTCATTGAAGTTTCTTAACCCTAGTTGTTGATTAAGCCCTCTTTTGACTTCCATAGCTTCTGAATTTCTTCCTATCCTTTTGGCCCATTGTTATATCATGTTTAAAGGCCTCTTGTTCAAAGTTATGGAATTTTTGGGTGCATTTTTGATTTGATTTGAATTTTGGTTCTTAACTTGTCCCATTTTGCTTCTTTTTGATCATAAGCTCTCTCTTTTGCTTAGAAGGGCACTTGTGCCAACTTCTTCATCTCATTTGGGGTCTCTTTAGGGTATGGATACCTTTCTGATCTTGGGTTAGGGTTTGTGTCTTGGAAATTTTGTGATTTGCTTACCTTTTAAGTTCTTTCTTTCTTATGTGTATCCACCTCACTTATTTGCTCCTTTCCATCTCGTAATGTGATTGTTTGGTATTGTGCTTCTATTCTCTTCATCTTTCTTGCTTCTTAAGCACTTCTTTAACTTGATTTGGTTCTGGTCTTGTGCCTTGGGTTCATGTTTTGTGCATTTTTGCTTTGCATCTTCTTAAGTTTGCTTTGCTTTGCCATTTGGTTCATGTTGCCTCATATTGACTTGTATGCTCCTTTCCTCATTCTTATGGCTTGCATTTGCATTGGGCTTTTGTATGTTTGACTTCACTTCTGTTTGTATGATGTTGGCATGCCATTAAGTTCATTTTGTTTTGCTTGTATGCTTGTGTTGCTAACCTTTTCAGGGGCTATGGTAAGTGAGAGGTGTGGAAGTGATTCCCACATCTCCAAATCTCATCTTCTTCTCTTCTTATTCTTACTTGTGCTAACCCTTTAATTGTTGGGCTTAAGCCTTACTTCTCTCCTCTCCTATTCTTCTTTCTTCTTCTTCTCTTCTTATTTCTTTCTTCTTTAGGATAGTAAACCACACTAACCTAGGATATCCATGCATGACAACAATTAGGATTCTTTAGTCCCCCATTAGAATTTTGCCTTTTGTGATCCTTTGGTTTCTCTTCTCTTCTCATCTCAAAACTCTAAAGAAGACACTCAATAAAGTTTGAAGTGATACCTTGAACAATAGCCTTATCCCATGAGATACTTGTAGTCTTCCCATCTTGGGATAGTACAATCTTATCTTGTGATGCACAAGTCTGATCAAGATATCATCTTCACCAAGAAAATCATAAAAAACACTTCTTCATTGTAAATACCAAAAGAAGAACTTAATAAGTTAATGAGTTAGTGAGCTTAGGCCCTAATCTCTGGATTCAAATTTTGGGGATTTGCTCCTTACTTGAGTGCGCTTGTTCTATTATTCCATCTTGGAATGTAGTGACAAGTGCACATTCCATGGAAAAGAGCTTGAGTTCACTTCCTTGTGACACACTCATAAAAGCTTCTAAAAAAACACAAACAAACAATAAGCGTCTTTCCTTCGGGAATTCTTTTCTCATCTCCTTCGCTCCGTACACGAACTTGCTCTTACTTGTCATTTTGCAAGACGGTTACACACTTGTCGTCCGAGTCTGCAACACCTGAGCATTGGCATAGGCAGTTCAAGCCTTAATTCACAAGAAATTTCTTTTCTACCCCTAGTTAGGGGAACTACGTCGTCTCTGATCCTCATTGTTCTGATGAGGTACGTAGGCAGTGGGGTAGGACCCGTTCGAGCACAATCTTTATTTTCCCTACATTTTTTCTCTTTGTTTTCCCATTCATTTCCTTTCTCAGTTTTCTTTTCCAGTTCCAGTTTATTTTCTGTTGCAGCAGCTTTCATACCCTCACCTTTTGAAACAATTTCTTTGCAAGCGTGGATCTCGTCGGGTACGGCGGACGATCTGGGGTGCTAATACCTTCCCAGGTCGTAACCGATTCCCGAACTCAGTCTCTTTGGTTCGCAGGACCCGTGTGTCGCTCCCACCAAATGACACCTGGTCAGAAGGGGTACAGACGCGAACGGTCGGTGAAAGGAGAAGGAAATGAATAGAGTCGCCAGCTAGGCATTTTTATCCCGAAGGAAAGGTAATGCTGCATAAACCTAGGAAAAGATGGATAAGACGGTTGCGAACCAGAGAAACTGAGAAAGGGGGTTGGTTACAACCTGGGAAGGTATTAGCACCCAGATTGTCCGCCGTACTCGACGGGATCCACGCTTAAAAGATTTGTGTTTAAAGGGGTAGTGTCAGTGCAATCCGTGTATCAAAGCTGGAAAGAATGCAAGTGTCAGTGTAAAATAACTGTGAAGTGTATAAGAGAAGTGTCAGTGTAAGAACAGGAGTAAAATGCTCAAGACTATGAGGCTTAAAGAATAATGCTGGAAAGAGGGGGAATATACAGAGACTTTTGTTCGATAATTGTTAAGTTATGCCTACGTATCCTCTCGTGCAATGAAGAAGTCAGAACACCGTAGTTCGACCCAAAGAGACTGAAAGATAAATTGACTTGTGAACTACTTACTTGTCTATGCTCAAGTGTATGACCTATCTGGCTCAGGTGCAAACTGTCTTGCATTAGACGGAAGAAGCGAGTTCTCGTTTGTGAGTGAAGATGATGAGAAAAGAATCCCGAAGGAGACGATTATTGTTTGTTTTTGGTGTTTTCAATCTTTTATTGCTTTTTGTGTTTGTCATAAGTTAGTGAGCTTAAGCCTAAACCAATGGGTTAGTAAACTCATCACATCCTCCCTCTGATTAGGGGTAATGAGAATACCTTAAGTGTGAAGTAAGTACCTCACACTTAATCACCATGATGTAGGATTAAGATCATTAACCTACTTGTGATTTATTTAGATGTTTTTGTAGTTTTTTTTGTTTAGTGTTGAGTAATGAGTTTAAGCCATAATCAGGGATTTAATGGACTCATTACACCATCCTAATAGAAGGATAATAGATGAGAACATTTAAGCTGAGAAAGACTCCTCAACTTAATCCATGATTAGGTATTAACCTCATGACAAAACAAAGACTTTATTAAAGTGGATTTTAGTTAATGGTAAGATTAAGAAATGGATTTTAAGGTTTGTAAGACAACTTGAGGGGAACTTGTCCATTAACACTAGGGTTAGTCCTTCTTAACCAATTAAGGAAGAATTAGAACCCTAATGCAAGGCCCAAGTTACAAGCTTGATGTCTTGATGGTTATTAAGTGGATTGATTAAAGGATTTAAACACATTAAGGGTTTAACACTTAGGATTAAAGTTATACACTCCATCCTAATAGAAGGATGCAGGCATAAGCTTAATCACAAAGCCTTAAAGCCTTTAGGGTTTAGTCCCTGATTATGAAGTGAGAAGAGAAGACTCAAAGATGACACAAAGGTAAAAGCTAAATGGGGGACTAATCAAACCCTAATTGTTATCATACTTGGAGATCCTAGGGTTTATGAGGCTTAAGAGAGAAAGAAACTTCAAGGAAGCCACCAAGGAGAAGCAGATGAAAGGAGGAAGAAGCAGAGAGAAACAAGACAACTTGCTTCATTTAAGAAGACAAGTTGCCTGAAGGAAGAAAGTAAGAGATGAACATGAATGAGCAAGCTCACTCCAAGACAATATAAAATGCAGCAATGATGTAAGAGAGGGACGAGAAGAGATTGTGAGAAGTGAAGGCAAATTCACTTCTCAAAACAACTTACCACCTGAAAAGTTAGCAAAAGAAATGAAATGAAATACAAATGAGATGAAATGTCATGATGCAAGACAAAACCAGAAGCATATTCATGATGTTCATGATGCTAAGAGATGATACATACACATGGCAAGAGATGAGGAGGATTATACAAGCATAAGAATGCAAATGAGGCATGCTTTGAACTATAGAAGTTCATGAAAGTTTATGAAATGGAATGGACATATAACATGGCAAATGAAAGATGAAATGATCAAACATGATTCTAAAATGTCCTAATATGTATATGAATCATGTGGATGCACAAAATGTCATGGCAAGTCATGGTATGCAAGCAAATGGAAGATGGATGCAAAGGAAGGCACAAATTAGGGTTACATGCATCATGCAAAGCAAAAATCCAAAATCAGAAGCAAATGACATGATAAAAAATTGAAAATGCAATCAAAGATACCCTAAACCTATACAAGCTCACTGCCCAAAGGAGAGGATTCAACTCTTAACCTAGTGTAAGTTATGAATTTCCTAAGATTGTTAGGGTTTTGGGGTACCTCATTAAGAAAAATGCCAAACAAATTGAAAATGCAAGATCAAATCAAACCAATTTTATCCTATGAACTACATGCTATGAAGAATGCAATGCAAGAAGAATCATCATCCAACTCTCAATGGTTAGGCAGAATGAAATTTTTGAAGATTGAACCAAAATATTGCCTTAAAATGAGATTAATTCCAATGAAACGGATCAAAAAGCATCAAGAACAAAAAAGAAATTTGGTTTGAGAGTTGGAAAATGTTTCTAAATGTTTCTAAGTGCAATGTGAATTTTTTTTGTAATTTTTAAATACCTAAATGCATTTTTAATTAATTAATTTTCATTAACATTAAAAATAAGCATTTAAATGATTTAAAAATAATTTTCATTGCAAAAAATAAAAATAAAAATATTTTTGAGTTTTAAAAATTAATGAAGTCTTTGACAAAAAGTTTCATAATTTTTAAAGGTATTTTTCTATTTTAAATAATTCGTGCAAAATAAATATGAAATAAATAAAATTAAAATGAATTAAAATGGAAAAAAGAGAAAGTCAGCTAATCTGATGGCTGAGATTCAAATTCAGGGACGCGGGAGTTGACTGCGCGCGCGAACGAACGGACCAAATTCAAACTTGCTTAATTATGATTAAGCCCTAATCAGAAACCCTAATGACTTTCAGATGACCGGAACAGTGTTCCGGTCATCTTCTCCGACCAGTCAATTTCTCAATCTCACTCAAAACGCATCAAAACCTCACAAAACTCTCCAGAATCAACCTATGAACATCACTAAACATAAACCCTACAACAAACAACATTTATTTTTCGTGAATCAAGAGAAACAAGCAAAAACATTTTCACGGGCAAACTTTCAGACAGCCAATACATGCTTGTTTCTTGACCATTTTCAAAACCAAACACATCCAGATGATCAGTGCAACTCATAGAATCATTTTATAACAAGAAATTAAAGTTCTGGAAAAAAAGTTCTTGAGCTCACCTGAACTGGAGCTTTCGAAATAGGGACTTTCTGGCTGCTTCTTAGGTTCAAATAGGCTCCAATGATCCTCCCCAGAAGTTTGTGACACTTAGCTGGAGTTTATATGGCCTCCAGAGAGAGTTTGCAGAAGCTCAGGTCAATGGGGTGTTGAAATCGTGTTTTTTATTATGGAGGTTTCAGGCCAAAACAATGGTTGGAAAATGATCAGAGGATCATGGTGAGTGATTTGGTGAAGTTTGTTTTGATGTTTGAAGGCTGTGTTGTAAGATTCGAAGCAAAATGCATAAAGGGAGGTTTTTAAGAATGCTGGCTTGGGAGATGTTTCAGGCTTGTGTGTGTGTTGTGTTGAGTCTCTTTTGGTCCACTTATCACACTTGGATGGGTCAGAGAAGTTGGTGTGACACTGTGGGATTGGTATGGGTGTTTTTGCATAAAGTCCAAGTTAGGTGTACTTGAGGTATGGGCAAGTGTGAGGTTGTGATAGGAGCATGGTTTGGCTCAGCTAAGATCATGGAGTTCTTGTGGACCATATTTTGTGAGCTGTAACAAGTAGAGGCATGGCTTCATGAGTTTTTGCAAGTTGGTACATCTTTGGCCCCTTTGGAAATTCATGAAGTTCAAGGCACCAAAATGTATAATTCTTGGGCCAATTCTGATTTTAAGAAGTCATATGAGCATGTTGTGATGAGTTTGTGCACATTTGAAGTCTTTAGAATGCTTGATCATACCATTTTGCAAAATGCCTCTTTGGTACAAAACTTGAAATTATGTGATTTTTCTTAACTTTGACAAGCCATAACTTTTGATCCAAAATGAATTAGAATGAGTTCTTGTACTCTTTGAAAAGGGAATGATCCATTCTACAACTTTCATGACCAAAGTTTTCTCATTTGAAGCATTTTTTAATCAAAAAGAAAGGGTTGAAAAACTTTCCCAAAATGGCAAGTTTTCATTACAAGTCACTTTCCCAAAAAGGCAACTTTGCAAATGGCTTGAAATTATTCAATTTTGTGAACTTATAACATCTTCTATGATCAAATAAAGATCATACACAATCAAAATGATGAAGAACACCCTTTGGTTGGGTCATTGGGGGCCTCAGATGCCCTGATTTTACACTGACTTGCTCAAGAAGTCAACCCTTGATCAGATGCCTTCCCCATGGAATCCATTCATGAAAATTGATATGCATGATCCCTATACCATATAGAGACCAATAGAAACAATAATGACCAAAAAAATTGGAGTTGTGGCCTTTGAAACCAAAACCCTAATTCTAGGTCATCTGTGCAGTTAAACCTGGCTCTACTTCCATGCCTTTCTCATTTCTTGTGATTTTTTGACTTCCTTGACTTTGTGGGGATATAAGATGATACTTGGACATACATGGACCCCTTTGAAGTGATTGATGACCTTTGGAGTGGCTCAAATAGCTCTAGGAGGGCTCAGATCACAAACCCTAGATGCAGATGACTTTGAATCAATGCAGTGAACCAAAAATGTGGTATGAGATGCTATGATTGAATTTATGCATATGAAGAGATCACAAGCCATGGTGTGAAATGGTGAGGGCAAATTTGGAGTGTTTACACCGTGTCCTTCCTCTTCTTTCTTCTGGTTTGTGCAGCATTACCATTCTCGTTCCTTCGGGATAAAAATGCCTGGCTGGCGACTCTATTCTTTTCCGCGCCACTTTCGCGTTTGTACCAGGATGGAAATCTGGGGAGCGACATCTGGTGACTCTGCTGGGGACCTCCTAACCAGAATATCTCTGGTTCCCCTGTGAGTCTCTCCTAGCGCTTGTTTGTTCCTGTTTCTTTGGGTGTTGATTGCTTGCTGTTGTGTGTTGTATTTTACTGTTGTTTATTTACAGTCTCATTTACAGCTTCATTTACAGTTTTTAGTATTTATTTTCTGCATCATATATTGTACTGGACTGTCTGGACTGGATTTTCTGTTTGGTGGGTATTGGTGATACTGTTTCTGAGAGATGAGCTCATTACCACGGCTCGAGTGCACCTTAGGACTTAGAGTGGTTCCAATTTGGCCTCATGAGATCTTGTCATGGGGGTAGTAGTGAGTTCCACACCCAGATTTGCGACCGTCTTGGAAATGTTTTGATTTGGGGATCTTCCTCTCTCATTTCATAACCTTGACAGTTATGTGCAGCTGGGGACCGATCATTGAGAACCTTGAGGAAACATCCCTCTTTAGTGACTATAGTGGCAGACCACATTTTGTGGCAAACCCATTCGCATCCGAGGGCCCACCTGGGACTTGCATAGGATGACCTTGTTTTCCTGGACTCAGCTGAGACCTCCATGCGTAGTATATAATGCCAAACTGATTCCCTGATCTGGTCATGAGCCATTTCTCAGAGATGGTGAAAGTATTATTGCTATTCGGCTTTGAGAGTCCGTGATGTCTGACCCGGAGCATATCAGTGAGATAGGGAGGGGTTTACAGGTTTGCAGGAACCCTTGGCCTCTACATACCCTCATTATTCGTGGTCCTTATTATGATCTTTGGTCCTATGGTTCCGGTGTTCTGGTTTTCTTGGTACTATGGTTCTGAGATTTTCTATCAGAGGGTTGTGACTCAGAGGATTATGGTTTGCAGTTGATCAGAGGGTCCTTGTGTTCAGTGTCCAGTATCCAGATGGTCCCAGATTGATCATATGCCTGCATTGCATTTGCATTCGCATCATTCTTGCATTAACTGTTTATGTTTCCATTTTTCAGGTCATTGTTCATAGTCATCTCCCAGTTCTGGTAAATCTTATCTCCAGATGGCCGAAGTCAGAAAAATTACAAGGAAAAAGAATGTTCACTATACTTTTCTTCAACCTGAAGTCAGAAGTGTTCAGAAATTAGCAGGTCTGATGAATGACCAAGTCTTGGGGAATTTCAGGAAAAGATATGGCCAGATATTGAAGTATGTGGACAAGCCCACTGCAGACCAGAAGGACAGTTTGCATACCTTGCTTCAGTTTTATGACCCCCTACTGCGTTGCTTTGTGTTTCCAGATTACATCTTGGCTCCTGCCTTGGAGGAGATTGCCAGCATTCTGAATGTGCCAGTCAGAGAGACCTTGCTTTTCTATGGGTCTGAGGTGGTGCTTAAGGAAGAGGACATAGCCAAAGTTTGTCGTTTACCAGCTGCTACAGTCAAGAAGGCTCTGAAGGATAGTGAAGGCAAAGGACTCCCTTGGAGTGTGCTCATACCAGAGGCTGAGATATTTGCTAAAGAGGGTAGTTGGGGTGACTTTGGTGCTTTGCTGGCTTTGATGGTGTATGGGTCTAGCTTGTTCCCAGGAGAGAAGGAATTTGTAAGCTTGGAAGTGATATCTATCTTTGCTAAAGGCAATCTTGTGCCAACTCTGTTGGGTGCCTTCTACTACAGTGTTCATTACAGGAGTGAGAAAGGTAGAGGAGGACCAATAGGCTGCTGTGCTTCTCTGTTTGCTGAGTGGTTTGCCAGACAACTGCCAAAGTCAGGTGCTTTCAAGGAAATGAAGGATGAGTGGAGATGGTCTAGAAGGTTGATGGGGTTAACTGCTGAAGATATTGCCTGGGGATATGACAGAGATCTTCTAGGAAAAGAGTTGTTGGTCAGTTGCGGAAGATTTGCTGGAGTTCCTTTGCTAGGAAGGAAGGGTGTGATCAGTTATCATCCAACATTAGCCAGGAAGCAATTTGGTTACCCTTTGAGAGATCCACCACAGATGGAAGAGTTTGCTGAGTCGTTGTACTTTCCTGTGGAAGGAAACAAGGAGTTAGTTCTACAGGAAGCTCAAGCTTTGGCTCATAGAGTGAGGAAGGGTAAGAAAGACTTTGGAAGAGTAGATCCCAGGACGTATCCTCCATTTGCTGCGTGGTTGCAAAAACATGTAGAAGAAGTTCTCATGCCTTTCTCAGTAGAAGCTCCCCTTTATCCTAAAGAGGTGCCAAGCCAGAGTACTGTCTCCCTTGAAGAGTATAAGAAATTGGAAGCTCAGCTGCATGAAGTTCGAGTGGAGAATGCTGAAATGGTCAACCTATACCATCTTGCCAACAGGGCCAAAAATGAAGCAGAGGGAAAGCTGCAGAAGATCCAAGCCTCCTTGGAAGCTAAAGAGAAAAACTTTGCTGGAAGGGAAGCCCACTTTCACAGGATGGGTCTGATGGAGGCAAAAAGAGAAGCGGAACGCAAAAAGACTTTGAAGACTCTCAAGGAAGCTCGCCAATCCTGTGACTATCACTATTCCTGGGCATGTTCCTTATACAGATGATAAAGCCATCCCATGGCATTACGGCTCAGATGTGTACGTGGAAGGACAGAAAGTCGAGAGTAAATTTGTTACTATTGACCCGACTGTAGTGAACGTCGGAGGGGTTGGAGGTTTCACGAGAAGTGGTCGTCTATTTGCTCCCCCAGTTCTGAGAGGAGATCCTGAGGATGAGGCTTTAGCAAAGGCTAAAGGAAAGAAAACAGTGACTGAAGAAGAAACAACAACTCCTGCTGCTGGACAGGGAACCTTTGAGAAGGAAGTGGAGGAATTTATGCGCATAATTAAAAAGAGTGATTATAAGGTGGTCGAGCAGTTGAACCAGACACCCTCCAAAATATCCATTTTGTCTTTGCTGATGTGTTCTCATGCACATAGAGAAGCCTTGTTGAAAGTGTTGCAGCTGGCCTATGTTCCTCAAGAAATAACTGTTAATCAACTGGAAGTTGTAGTGGGCAGTGTGAATGCAAGCCATGGGCTGGGATTTACAGACAGAGACCTTACGTCAGAGGGCCGTAACCATAACAAAGCACTACATATTACTATGGAGTGCAAGGGTGTTGTGTTGTCGCATGTCCTTGTTGATATAGGCTCTTCTCTTAATGTACTTCCGAAGAAAGCATTAATGAAGCTCATTGTTGATGGTATCATCCTGAGACCCAGTGATTTGATTGTCAAAGCTTTTGATGGGTCCAGAAGATCAGTGTTTGGAGAAGTTGAGTTACCCGTGAAAATAGGTTCTCAAGAATTCAAAAGCATCTTCTACGTCATGGACATTCAGCCCGCGTATAGCTGCTTATTGGGACGCCCATGGATTCATGTTGTTGGAGCTGTAACTTCCACTCTGCATCAAAAGCTCAAATATGTGGTTGATGGCCAAGTAATCACAGTATGCGGAGAGGAAGACATCTTTGTAAGCCACTTATCAACTTTCAAATATGTAGATATGGATGGAGAGATCCATGAGACTCTGTGTCAGGCCTTCGAAGCAGTTAATGTCAGCATTTTGACTCCTATAGAGAGAAGCAGTGAGAAAGAAGGTACCTCCATTCATTCCTACAAGCAGGCAAAGGAGGTGGTTCAATCGGGAAGCACCCAAGGTTGGGGCAAATTGCTGGAATTGGAAAAGAAAGACGACAAGTTTGGTTTGGGTTATCAGCCTAGTGGATCTGATTGGTCTCCAAGTGGTAAAGCCATTACTTTTACAAGCGCTGGGATGCTCGAGCGCAACCAAATTTGTGCAACTAATGAAGATGGAGACAGTGATGGTGACTGGGACAACTGGATTCATTTGTGTGCGCCCGGAGAGGAGCTGAAGAACTGGTCTGCTGAAGACATCGTCCAAGTTACCTGGCACTCAGAGTAATTTATTTGTTTCCTTTTCTTATCATACTGCATTTTCAAATCCAGCATTCTGCCCAAGATGCTAGGATCCATTGTATGGGCCGCCATGTTTGTTATGCATTTATTTTACCATGAAATAAAGGACATTTTCAGACAAATTGTGTTCTCTTTCTTTTGTTTTAAATTTTTCACAAAAATATAAAAAAAATGGCAATGTGTTTTTTCCTTTTTGTTGTGTGTTTGTGTCGCTTTTGCAAAATAAATAGATTCTGAAATAAGCACATCATCTGTGCAGTGTTGATCATCCAGATTCCATTGATAACGTTCCTGCTGTGATCACGCATGACTTTGACAATCCTATCTACCAAGCTGATGAAGGGGTTGAGGAAGACTGTAAACTCCCTGAAGAATTGGTCAGATTGTTGAAATAAGAGGAACGAGTTATTCAGCCTCATCAGGAAGAAATTGATATCATCAACATTGGCACTGAAGACGTGAAGAAAGAGATCAAGATTGGGGCCAGTCTGCAGGCCGAAATAAAGAAAGAGCTGATTGATATGCTACGAGAGTATGTGGATATCTTTGCCTGGTCGTATCAAGATATGCCAGGGTTGGATACCGACATCGTTGTGCATAAGCTACCTTTGAGAGAAGACTGTCCTCCTGTGAAGCAGAAGTTAAGAAGAACGCGTCCTGACATGGTGATGAAGATCAAAGAGGAGGTTCAGAAGCAATGGGATGCCGGATTCCTTGCCGTAACTAGTTACCCACCTTGGGTAGCTAACATTGTACCTGTACCAAAGAAGGATGGCAAGGTCCGGATGTGCATTGATTACCGGGATTTGAATAGAGCGAGCCCAAAAGATGACTTTCCATTACCTCACATTGACGTGTTGGTAGATAATACTGCTCAATTCTCGGTATTTTCCTTCATTGATGGCTTCTCCGGGTATAATCAGATTAAGATGGTGCCGGAAGACATGGAGAAAACAATGTTCATTACCCCGTGGGGTACATTCTGCTACAAGGTCATGCCCTTTGGTTTGAAGAACGCCGGGGAAACTTATCAGCGGGCTATGGTCACATTGTTCCATGACATGATACACAAGGAGATTGAGTGTTATGTGGACGATATGATTGCTAAGTCCCGAAACGAAGAAGAGCATCTGGTCAACCTTAAGAAGTTGTTTGATAGGCTGATAAAATACAAGCTGAGGTTGAATCCAAACAAGTGCACTTTCGGAGTGCGTTCCGGGAAACTGCTGGGTTTCATTGTTATTCAGAAAGGAATTGAGGTAGATCCTGCAAAAGTAAAAGCAATTCAAGATATGCCTGCACCGAGAACAAAAAAATAAGTGCGCGGGTTTTTAGGGAGGTTGAACTACATTTCACGGTTCATATCTCATCTAACTGCCACGTGCGAACCAATATTCAAATTGTTAAGAAAAGAGCAAACGGTCAGGTGGAATGAAGACTGCCAAAGAGCTTTTGACAAAATAAAAGAATATTTGTAGGAGCATCCAATTCTAATGCCTCCAGTTGAGGGAATACCTTTAATCATGTACTTGACCGTGCTAGAAGGGTCAATGGGGTGTGTTCTAGGCCAACATGACAAGTCTGGTCGAAAAGAGTACGCTATTTATTACCTTAGCAAAAAGTTTACCGACTGTGAATCCCGTTACTCACTGCTCGAGAAAACTTGTTGCGCTTTGGTATGGGCTGCTCACCGACTGAGACAGTACATGCTGACTCATACCACACTGCTAATTTCCAAAATGGATCCTGTCAAGTACATCTTTGAGAAACCAGCGTTAACCGGAAGAGTTGCTAGGTGGAAAATGATTTTAACAGAATATGACATCCAGTATACTTCGGAGAAAGCCATCAAGGGAAGTGTATTTTCAGATTACCTTGCACAGCAACCTCTTGAAGATGATTATCAGCCAATGAAGTTTGATTTCCCTGATGAGGACATCATGTACCTCAAAGCAAACGATTGCGAGGAACCACTTCCGGAGGAGGGGCCAGACCCTGAATCCAAATGGAAGTTGATGTTTGATGGGGCAATCAATATCAATGGACGTGGAGTTGGTGTTGTTCTTATCACTCCCTAAGGTGTTCACTTTCCCTTCGCTGCCAGAATTACTTTTAGTTGCACCAACAATGAAGCGGAATACGAGGCATGCATAATGGGAATAGAGGAGGCTATTAATCTTCAGATTCAGAACCTCGATATATTCGGAGATTCAGCCCTCGTTATTAACCAGGTTACAGGCAAGTGGTATACGCATCAAGAGCATCTAATTCCATACAGGGATTATGCCAGAAAATTGTTGACGTTCTTCACGACAGTTAAGCTTCAGTACATACCACGTGATGAAAATCAATTTGCCGATGCATTGGCCACTCTTTCTTCGTCTATTAAAGTCTTGTGTTGGAACTATGTGCCCAGAATTGATATTTCTAGGCTTGACGCTCCAGCTCATGCCTTCTCTGTAGATGCAGTGTCTGACGAGAAACCTTGGTACTTTGATATCAAGATATTCCTGCAAAAGCAAGAATACCCAGCTGGGGCATCTTCCAATGACAAGAAGGCCTTAAGGCGACTTGCTGCTAGCTTCTTCTTTAATACAGACGAGGTTTTATACAAGAGAAATTTCGACATGGTCTTGCTCAGATGCGTGGATAGACACGATGCAAGCCTGTTAATGCAGGAAGTCCACGAGGGATCTTTCGGTACCCATGCAGGAGGGCATGCTATGGCTAAGAAATTGCTGAGGTCGGGGTATTACTGGATGACAATGGATGCAGACTGTTGTTTATACGCCCGCAAATGCCACAAGTGCTAGATTTATGCAGACAAAGTGCATGTCCCTCCAAGCCCGCTCAATGTCATGTCATCTCCTTGGCCCTTTTCTATGTGGGGCATTGACATGATCGGGAAGATAGAGCCTACTGCTTCAAATGGGCATCGCTTCATCTTGGTCGCGATTGATTACTTCACTAAGTGGGTTGAAGCAGCATCTTATGCCAATGTCACTCGTCAAGTGGTTGCCAGATTTTTGAAAAGAGACATTATCTGCAGATACGGAGTGCCCGAAAGGATCATCACTGACAATGGTTCTAATCTCAACAACAAGATGATGGCAGAGTTGTGTCGGGACTTCAAGATTCAGCATCACAATTCTTCTCCTTACTGACCAAAGATGAATGGTGCGGTAGAGGCAGCAAACAAGAATATCAAGAAGATTGTGTAAAAAAGGGTTGTCACTTACAAAGATTGGCATGAGATGTTACCATTTCCGTTGCATGGGTACCGAACGTCAGTCAGGATGTCAACTGGGGAAACTCCATTCTCACTGGTATATGGTATGGAGGCAGTCTTGCCTGTTGAAGTAGAGATTCCTTCACTGCGTGTGATGATGGATGTAAAGCTTGATGAGGCTGAATGGGTGCGTGCTTGTTATAATCAGCTATGTCTAATGGAGGAAAAGAGATTAGCGGCTATCTGTCATGGTCAGCTTTATCACAGGAGAATGAAGCGAGCATTCGACCAACGAGTACGTACTCGGGAGTATCAAGTGGGAGAGCTTGTGTTGAAGAGGATCGTTCCTCCAGGGTCAGATCACAGGGGCAAGTGGACCCCAAACTACGAAGGACCATTCATAGTAAATAAGGTTTTCTCGGGAGGAGCACTGATGCTCACCACTATTGATGGAGAAGATTTCCAATCCCCTGTTAACTCGGACGCAGTTAAAAAATACTTCGCATAAACAGACCCGCTGGACACAAAAACAGAATTAAAGTCCATGCAAAAAAAGGGCATCCCGGCGAGCTAAAAACAGAATAAAAAGCTCGGGCAAAAGTTAGGGAAATAAAAAAAATGTACACCCGCTGAGTTGAAAAGCCACATTGGACAGCTCAGGCAAAAAAGGGTATCCCGGTGGATTGAAAACCCGAAAGGGCGATCCACGCAAAACAAGGGAATAAGCGAACAACTGCGATCCGAGTAATCGGAACTAGGGGTGTTCAAAACCAAACCAACCCAATAGAAAACCGCAAACCAAACCAAACCAAACCGAAACCGCAAAAAAACCACACTTGGTTCGGATGTATTTGGACCATTATTTAACAAAACCGCGCGGTTCGGTTCGGTTTGTGGTTTGTATTTTGCAAACCAAACTAAACCGCATTATGTTACAACACAACCTTCGCTTATCCCACATCCAACCCAAAACTTAAATCTATTATGCCTTAACCATACAAATATTCTCTTAGTCACACTTAGGGTTTTAGTTTCAACATTCTCAAATCTCTTCGAGTAGTATCGTACATTCTTTTCATCATATTTGCTATGTACATCTCATCTCTTCTACTCTAATCTCTCTTATCTTATGTTCTTTCTTTTTCATATTCATCTTCTCCTTTTTTATATTAGTGTTTTCTCATCCAATTACGTTTTTATCGCACCTTTCTTCTATAATATCGCATATCTTATGATCTTTCTTTTCATCTTCTCTAATCTTTCCTATCCTCCATTTTTTCTTTTTATTGTAATATTTTTTATATTGATTTATACTACTATTTATGTTTTTTATTCCACTCTGATCTAATCTTATTTTTGTATATTGAATGAGAATTTATTGTCTAAATATGATGAGTTTTGTTGCTATTTGATTATGTATGAATGACTAAATACAAAATTATGTTGTTCTCTATAGGTGTATGTATGACTCAATAAAAATATTATAAAAAACCGAACCAACCGAACCAACCGAACCAATCAAAACCGCATTAGTTTGGTTTGGTTTTGTTCGGTTTTATTTCTTAAAGTAAACCGAACCAAACCAAACCGCATGCTTTTTTCTCTTGCGGTTCGGATGATTTTTTGCGTAAAAACCGCCCAAACCGCACCGCGAACACCCCTAATCTGAACCAAATCACCATTTAGTACAACCTGGCAATATCAGAAGGATAGGAATCAGTCCCCTCATCCTCTCAGAAAGCAAAGGCAAGAATGGAGAGTTTTGAAGACATGCTGGTCATAGCAGAAATGGAACTCATTGGGATGCCATGCCCATTGCCATTAGGATAGTTTATTTTCTCAATTTTATGGTGGCTACCTCTTTCCAGGTGGTTGCTTCCTGATGTAAATCTTTGCCTATTCAGAGGCCTTTCAATAAAAAGAATATTCAGTCAAAACGTTGTGTTGTGTTTATTTTTGTTTGCAAAATGTCCTGAATTTTTGGCAAAAATAGCATTGCATTTAAACATGGTGATAATTTGAAAGAAAATGACATTGTAGGGAAACATTTGAAACCCTCTTTGAGTGTCGGGTGACGATGGATGAACAGATCATACCATGCAAGTCCCCGGGGCACACTTGTGTTTTCTGTTGTTGCAGGTTGCAGGATGGCGTCACATTCTCCCAAGCAGAATTTTTCCCCAACTAAGTCTTGGCAGATAGCCCAAGCAGTTTATCTTCCCCAGTGAAGTATACACAGCAAGCAGTGGGAGGCCCATTCCCCACAGAGTTTATCTGTCAGAACTCTTATCACCAACAGTGGATATTTGAGGAATTCCCAGCCATCAGGGAAACATTCTCCAACACTCGTTTGTGTTCATACTTCATTGCCCGTCTGCATCTCTCAACACTCGTCTGTGTTATCACTTTGGTATTGCTCATTTGCTTTCCCCAGCAGTGGTCTATGATTACTTTGTTGTTGCTCGTCTGCACTTCCCAACACTCGTCTGTGTTTGATATGCAATATTTGTGGTTGCTCGTCTGCAATTTCCAACACTCGTCTGTGTTTGGTATTTATTGCTCGTCTGCACTCCCCAACACTAGTCTGTGTTTTGAGATGTCACTTTGTTGTGATCGTCTGCATCTCCCAAAACTCGTCTGTGTGTGATATTTGTTGTTTCTCGTCTGCATCTCTCAACACTCATCTGGGTTATCACTTTGGTATTGCTCGTCTGCATTCCCCGGCACTTGTCTGTGTTTATTATCTGCTTGAAGCTCGTCTGCTTTGTTTGGATACTCGTCTGTATCATATCTAACACGTGTCTGTGTTAGCTTATATCTGTTGTTGATTTGTTAATTACCCTGGTACTTGTCTGTATGACTACTCCAAATGCTCGTCTGTGTTTGAATTGCTGGTATTCTTCTGTACCAGTGGCTTATACTCGTCTGTATCATTGCCCGGAGCGCTTGTCTGTGTTTCTTAGATCATCGTCTGATACTCGTCTGTATCATTGACTTTTGGCACTCGTCTGTGTTATCTTGATGATCATTCAATACTCGTCTGTATTGAAGAGGTTTAAAACCCTGACTTTGGGAATAAATGTCAAAATGGTTACCGGCCCTGGCATAACAGGTATATCCTAAGGAGGCTCGTCTGTCTCAGGCCCCATTTATTAATGTTGCACCTGGCGTAACAGGTTTGCTCGAAGAAGACTCGTCTGTCTTATACCATATATCCACGGATAATATATGAAGAGGGTTCGTCTACCTTGATTATGCATGTCTATCCCACAGACTTAAGTGCATCCCCGGTCCTGGCGTAACAGGTATATTCGAAGGAGATTCGTCTGTCTCAAGTCACATGTTCTTGAAGTATATGAGGACTCGTATGTCCAACTCCTGGCGTAACAAGATTGTTCGAAGAAGACTCGTCTGTCAAAGTATTCTAATTCCAAATAACAGTTTCAACTTAGAGGGAGCTCGTCTGCTTTCTCTTCACTGCAGTTGCCAAAGCGTCATTTGGTTGGGTTTATTTCCCAGTTTTGGCATTCTTCGTCAAAGTGCAAATTTCAGGTCTTCTTGGTATTCAACCACGGTTTATCTTGAACGGTCGATAGCTCGTGCGACCGTCCTTTTCAGATTAATAGTTGTTTGAATAGGGGCAGCTGTAACACCCCAAATTTTCCCTCTTCATTTTAAGCATCATATTCATCATGAACATATCATATTCTTAGCATCCTAGCATGGAAAGATGAGGCATAACATTTCTCATGACCTAGCATTAGGCATATGATCATCTGTGGAAGTTCTTGAAGCATCACAAGCCATGACAAGGAGATAATGGATTTGTACAAGTCCTATGAGGGGTCTACATTTCATTCACAAGTTCAAGTTCATTTACAAAAGCTCAGAGGGTTGGAAGATCATCAGGGAATCCAGGCTAGGGCAAAGCTCCTACACAATGGTCCCAAACTAGGGTTTAGGATTCAAGCATGAAAACCTCAAGACTTTGGCCATTTCATTTTGGCAAAGTCTTTAACATGTTAAGAGGATCCTAGGGACCAAATTTGGTGAGAAAATTCCTTGTGGAAGTCAAGTATTTCTTCAGTTGCTTGCAGATGAAGAAACTGGTCAACTGTGCCTTAAAAAAGTCAACTGTGAGATTACAAGGGGTCCAACCCCATTTTTCTAGCCAAGGGATGTTCTTATAATGTTATAAGAGTTTTGGCAAGTTCAAAGATCAAGAATCATGAGGTTTTGAGGTGTTTTGCAAAATTGGTGTGAAGTTGGTTATGGAAAATACCATTTTTGGCAAGTTTTTGCCCTAAAATTCAAGTGAGCATAACTTAATGAAAAATTCTTCAAAAAGACCAAAGTCAAACATGAAATTTGGAGATTAAGACCTCCCATTTTCAAAAAGTACAAGTACTTTTTCATAGCCTTCATGGTTAAAAAGATATGGCCCTCGAAAATTTGGTGAAAACTAGGGCAAAAGTTGGTTTTTCATTTATGCACCAAAGCAAAAACTCATGAATCTCATTTTTGGGTGTTGGTATGTATCAAATAATTTTCCAATGTTAAAATTCAATTCAAATGGCTCACTTTTCTCCAATAAATACCTCAAATTCGTGCACAATGAGAATTTCCTTCCTTAAGTGTAATTTTTGCATGAACATGAAAAGAGTGTGACACTCTCATCCAATGGCCAAGATCTATTGGATTGAAATCAAGGGTTGGATGGTGAGTGCACATGGGCAAGAGGCAAGGCAAGGCATGAGGTTTTCATGAGATCACACCAAACTTGCCAAATTTGCAAAATCACTCACACTCTCTCTTCACACGTGCAAATCCTCCCATTCTTTCAGCACTAATTCATGACCTCATATAAAAGAGAATTAGGGTTTGAGAGGATCCAGTTCTCTCTGATTTCATCACCCTCAAGTTTTGGCTCATTTTGCATTTTCATTCGAATCTCTTCACACACTTGCTTTCTTCACAAACAAACCACAGATCCTTCATCCTTGAGAGCTCGGGATCACAAATCTCTCCATTGTGCAAGCTATTTCTCAAGATCAAGTACCTTGCCATTTCAGGGCAGTTGGTTGCAAATTCTCAGATCCAGCAAGATTCAAGACTCTAGTTGCATTTATTTTGCAACTAGAGTGCATTTAGAGTGGATTGGCTTCATTATCTTGGCTTCTAACAAGCTTTTTCAAGAACTGCAAGTTCAGGTGAGTTCAAAATCTTCAGATCTGGAAATGAAAATAGTTGTGTGCATTGTAATCCTCTTGTCAAGCTGATCATTCTGCTGTTTTTAGATTCAAGTTTAATGCATTATTGAGCTTGTTATGTGGATTTGAAATTTCATGGACCAAACTGTTTGTGTTCGATCTGGAAGTTTCTTTGATCCAATGAGATTTTCAGTGCTATTTTTGAATTCAGGATGGTCCAATTACTTGATCTGGAGCTGCTTGTTCATTTTTATTGTTGTTTGTTCATGTTTTGCTTTTTTCCGGTGCCGGAGCCCTAGCTTCGGTCACCGGATTCTGGGTTGCAGTGTTAGGGTTTCTGGAGGTTGAAGATAACTCCTCCACCATCAGATCTTCCATCTCAACGCTCAGGAGTGTGCCACTTCATTTAATGAGGTCTCCTCCCAATCACGTGCCATTTCCCTTTCTATTTCATTCTGAAAATGCTTTGTGTTACGTGTCCCATGCTATCTCACATGCTCCTCAGCTCTGGACCAACCATACTACCACGTCAATTAATGAGAGGACTCACAGGATGCGTCCATCTAATCCTCTGGCCAGTGTTTTTTCCACATTTTCCTTGAATTTCCACCCTTATTTTGTGAACCTGCGCAGACCCAGTGGGCTTATCCCCTGCTATCCACACCCCCTTTCTTCTGGGCCCAATTGTTTTGAACTAGCTTCTCTTTCTTTTCGCACCCCTCTTGGCCTCATTTCATTTTATTTATTTCTTTTCTTTTTATTTCTTTTATTTCATTTTGCTTTTCATTTTTTAAAAATACTTCTAAGTGTCCAAAATTCTGAATTAATTCATGGTTGTTCATTTGAGTTTTCTTTAATTTTTCATATTTTTCTTTTCCATTTATTTTTAATATCCACGTGTAAATAAATTCCCTCATGTAATTAATTCATTTTAATTCCTTTTTGTGCATGCTGCCTTGTCCAATTTCCTTAGTGGTCATCACTTTGAATTTCTTGTTGGTTCTTTTTGCTCTGGATTCATAAGAGGATGTAGTTCATGTGTGATTTTTGCCCTGATTTTTAGAAACTTGTTTAATTTGTTTTGGTCCTTGACTTGTCATTGAAGTTTCTTAACCCTAGTTGTTGATTAAGCCCTCTTTTGACTTCCATAGCTTCTGAATTTCTTCCTATCCTTTTGGCCCATTGTTATATCATGTTTAAAGGCCTCTTGTTCAAAGTTGTGGAATTTTTGGGTGCATTGTTGATTTGATTTGAATTTTGGTTCTTAACTTGTCCCATTTTGCTTCTTTTTTATCATAAGCTCTCTCTTTGGCTTAGAAAGGAACTTGTGCCAACTTCTTCATCTCATTTGGGGTCTCTTTAGGGTATGGATACCTTTCTGATCTTGGGTTAGGGTTTGTGTCTTGGAAATTTTGTGATTTTCTTACCTTTTAAGTTCTTTCTTTCTTATGTGTATCCACCTCACTTCTTTGCTCCTTTCAATCTCATAATGTGATTGTTTGGTCTTGTGCTTCTCTTATCTTCATCTTTCTTGCTTCTTAAGCACTTCTTTAACTTGATTTGGTTCTGGTCTTGTGCCTTGGGTTCATGTTTTGTGCATTTTTGCTTTGCATCTTCTTAAGTTTGCTTTGCTTTGCCATTTGGTTCATGTTGCCTCATATTGACTTGTATGCTCCTTTCCTCATTCTTATGGCTTGCATTTGCATTGGGATTTTGTATGTTTGACTTCACTTCTGTTTGTATGATGTTGGCATGCCATTAAGTTCATTTTGTTTTGCTTGTATGCTTGTGTTGCTAACCTTTTCAGGGGCTATGGTAAGTGAGAGGTGTGGAAGTGATTCCCACATCTCCAAATCTCATCTTCTTCTCTTCTTATTCTTACTTGTGTTAACCCTTTGATTTTTGGGCTTAGGCCTTACTTCTCTCCTCTCCTATTCTTATTTCTTTTTCTTCTCTTCTTATTTCTTTCTTCTTTAGGATAGTAAACCACACTAACCTAGGATATCCATGCATGACAACAATTAGGATTCTTTAGTCCCCCATTAGACTTTTGCCTTTTGTGATCCTTTGGTTTCTCTTCTCTTCTCATCTCAAAACTCTAAAGAATACACTCAATAAAGTTTGAAGTGATACCTTGAACAATAGCCTTATCCCATGAGATACTTGTAGTCTTCCCATCTTGGGATAGTACAAGCTTATCTTGTGATGCACAAGTCTGATCAAGATATCATCTTCACCAAGAAAATCATAAAAAACACTTCTTCATTGTAAATACCAAAAAAAGCACTTAATAAGTTAATGAGTTAGTGAGCTTAGGCCCTAATCTCTGGATTCAAGTTTTGGGGATTTTCTCCTTACTTGAGTGCGCTTGTTCTATTATTCCATCTTGGAATGTAGTGACAAGTGCACATTCCATGGAAAAGAGCTTGAGTTCACTTCCTTGTGACACACTCATAAAAGCTTCTAAAAAAACACAAACAAACAATAAGCGTCTTTCCTTCGGGAAATCTTTTCTCATCTCCTTCGCTTCATACGTGAACTTGCTCCTACTTGTCATTTTGCAAGACGGTTACGCACTCGTCGTCCGAGTCTGCAACACCTGAGCATTGGCATAGGCAGTTCAAGCCTTAATTCATAAGCAATTTCTTTTCTACCCCTAGTTAGGGGAACTACGGCGTCTCTGATCCTCATTTTCCTGATGAGGTACGTAGGCAGCGGGGTAGGGCCCGTTCGAGCACAATCTTTATTTTCCCTACATTTTTTCTCTTTGTTTTCCCATTCATTTCCTTTCTCGGTTTTCTTTTCCAGTTCTAGTTTATTTTCTGTTGCAGCAGCTTTCATACCCTCACCTTTTGAAACAATTGCTTTGCAAGCGTGGATCCCATCGAGTACGACGGACGATCTGGGGTGCTAATACCTTCCCAGGTCGTAACCGATTCCCGAACTCAGTCTCTTTGGTTCGTAGGACCCGTGTCCTTCCTCTTCTTTCTTCTGGTTTGTGCAGCATTACCATTCCCGTTCCTTCGGGATAAAAATGCCTGGCTGGCGAATCTATTCATTTCCGAGCCACTTTCGTGTTTGTACCAGGATGGAAATCCGGGGAGCAACACCCCTTGATAAGATAACTTGGCAAACGTTCTTTTCGGGAAAACATTCAATGAAGATCCTGTATCCACAAGAACTCTTGCTAAAGTATCCTCCTGACATTTTACAGATATGTGGAGAGCACGGTTATGGTACAAGCCATCCTTTGGAAGATCCTCCATATTGAAGCTGAGATTGTTACATGCAGTGATATTGGCAATGACTCCATCAAACTGATTCACAGTTATATCACGCGTAACATGAGCTTGGGCTAGTAATTTCTGGAGAGCACCTCGATGGGCCAGCGAGTGCATTAGAAGTGATAAGATAGATATTTTGGAAGGCGTTTGATGTAGCTGATCAATAACCTTGTAATCACTCTTCTTAATGATTCTGAGAAATTTTGCATCCTCTTCTTCCAAGACCAACTCTTTATCCTTGTTGGTAACAGCGGTAATGACTTCTTTAGGTGGAACCAGTAGAGTGGTATTGACTTGCTGAGTGTAAACACGACCACTGCGAGTTAATCGACTGGCACCTGCTATGTCGGCACTTTCCACTTTTGAACTTTCCTTCTGACCAACCTGTCCAAACTTTTGATGAACCCCACCTGTATCACACTTCCATGGAACTACTTTGGTTTCTTTATAAAGGAAAGGGTTACTCCTTTGCTTAATCCTCGGTTCGGGCATATTGAAAATGGGCACCACAGGTTCTGGCATATTAAAGATGGATTGAACTCTTGGGGACTCAGGCAGGTTGAACATTGGCACCAAGGTAGAATCAGATTCAGGAAAGTTGAAAATGGGTTCAATCATTGCCACTTTATTCCTCTTCACACGACCGCTTACTTGTAAAACACCCAGATTAATCAAACTTTGAACATCTCTCAAAACCAGTTCACATCCCTTTGGATTATTCGCACAAGCTTCACAATTCTTATGACAGTTCTTCAACATACCCACCTCTACTAACTTCGCATGGAAGTCTCTAAGTAGGGTTTTGATCTCTGTGGCGTTGAAAATCAAATCTTCGTCAAACTCGTCAACAATGGCATTTATGGACCCATGCTTAGGTAAAGGATTATTTTTAACATTCGGACCAGTATCTCCAAATGACAAAAATTTTTTATCCATTAGATCCTTCACAACATACCTCAAAGCAATACAATTTTCCAAATCGTGCCCCGGAGCACCTTCGTGGAACAAACAGTGGGCACTTGAGTTGTAACCTGGTGGAAGCGGATCTGGTGGAGGACCCAAAGGCCTTGGAGTAACCAAGCCTTTCTTCAGTAGTGAGGGATACAATTCAGTATAGGTCATAGGGATCCGAGGATGGGGAGGCCTTCCTCCTGGTCTTCTATTCTGAAAGTTGGAATTTGGATGAGGAGCTGAAGCTCTCTACCGGTAAGCTGAAGCATTGGGCGCTTGTTGATAGCCTGGATTGTTGAGCATTGGTTGATAAGATGGGACTATTGGAGCCGCTGGTTGATACATCAGTACTGCTTGAGTTGGCCGATATATTGGAACTTGTGGATTATATGACGGTTGAACTGCCGCCACATAAGGATGTTGAACATGCTGTGGTGGATAGACATACTGGTGTTGAGCCACAAGTGGAGGCCTCTGCCAAAGCTGATTTCTCCTTTGACTAGTTATTACTGCATTTGTCTCACCCTCCTTCTTTTTGTGGAAATTACTGGTAAACTTCTTAACATTGTTTCCACTACCATTGCTTGAACTGCTGGATGCACCACTCATCTTTCCATTCTTCAGACCGAGTTCAACCTTGATTCCCACAACCACAATATCATAGAAGCTAGCAGTTATGCTTCCCACCATTATCTCAAAGAATTCTGGTCGCACCGTTTCAACAAACCAATCAGCCAACTCTTTTTCAGTCAACGGGGGATCTACCTAGGAAGCGGTCCCTCTCCACCTTTGAGCATATTCTTTAAACGATTCGGAATCTTTTTGGGACATACTCAACAATTGTCTCCTATCGGGAGCAAGGTCCATATTGTACTTGTATTGCTGGATGAAAGCATCTGTCAGGTCTTGAAAACTGCGAATCTTTGACTGATCTAGCGTTAAATACCACTTGGAGGAAATTCCCTTCAGGCTATCTTGGAAGCAATGGATCATTAATTTGTCATTGTCCACCTGCGCAGCCATTCTTCGATAGTACATTAAGAGATGGTTCTTAGGACACGTTGTGCCCTCGTACATATCAAAAGTGGGTATCTTGAACTTTGGAGGTATTACCAGTCCAGACACCAGACACATCTCTCTAGCAGCAGCCCCAAAGATCTAGTCACCTTCAATTGCTCTCAACCTTTTTTCAAGGGTATCAAAATTCTCTTGCATCTTCTCATGTTTCTCATTTCCATTCTCCGACATATCTGGCACATCATACACCTGAGGGTCGTTAAAGTATGGTTGGTCACGGGTGTGCATAATGTCTGGTGTAAAATTAGTAACCACATGGTTCTCTTCGGAAGTCAAAGGAATAATCTGTTGAGCGGTAAATCCTTGAGGGGGAGGCACAAAACCTTGGGAAGTAAATGCAACACCCTGAGAAGGAGGTGCGAAACTTTGAGAAGCGAAACCTTGGGAAGGAGGGAAGAAACCCTTAGCAGCAAGTCCTTGGGAAGGAGGAATAAAACTTTGAGAAGCAAGTCCTTGGGAAGGAGGAATAAAACTTTGAGAAGTAAAACCCTGAGGAGGAGGTACAAATCCGTGAGGAAGCCCAAAAGGAGGCCAGGTCACAGGGGTAGTGACTGATGGCGTAGGCTCGGTCGTTGCAGTGATAATCTATGACACTACAGTCTGTTGGGTATCTAATTTTGCTCGAATGACTTGCAGCATTTCCATCATCTGACCCATATTTCCACGAAGATCAGAAAGCTCTTCATTAACTTTGTCCATTTCAGGGTCCCTGTCAGCCATCTTCTTCTTGGTCTGAGCTCAGGTGGAATACTTGCGTGAGATCCTCAGTGTGACAGCTGGAAAGGAGTTGACGAGAATGAGTTTTTGACAAATGCAAATGCGGACATGCACTCATGAGTAAAAAAAATGCAAATGCTTCAAGGGACTTAAGAAGTTATTGCAAAACATCAAAATGGGTAAAGTTTTCTTATATTTTTCCAAAAACTAAAAAGCTGAAGTCCATTCATGGTAAAATATATGAGGTTTGCAACAAAAATCTCTTTGTTCCTTGAAGCTCTTTACTAGAATGATGCATATGATGCTGAGATGCAAAGATGCAGGGATGTAAGGATGCAAGGTGCCACAAGTAAATTCGGAGCCTTCTTAATAGGTGGGCTGTAAGAGATTGGTTCTACGTTTTACTACCCATAAGTCCCACTCACAGGAGGGTTTCTACGGTGATAGTTTAAGGAAACTCAAGGTCACAGACGTTTATCGTATTAACCCCCCGCCGCAGGCTAGCTGCATTGTGATGATAATAACGATAAGGTCTACCTTGAGTGGAGTTCTCATGCTAGGCTGATAAAGGGGCGAGCCCTCGGAGCCTAACATTACACAACTACCAAAATTGAAACATGTCCTAGGGGTCCCAAAATCACAGCCCTTTCATGAATCAGGTCACGCGATAGGCTAGCTGCGTTGCGACAAGATCTACGAAAAGTCTAACTATCTGGGGGAGCTTTCATGCTAGGCGTGCAAGGAGAGAGTCCTTGGAGACTAACACTAATAACATCCAATTCTAAACTTAGGTGTTCCCTCTTCTTTTTCCATAACTCAAATTCTACTTGCAAAGTGACCCCAATATCCCACAGACAAGTAATATAATGAGCAAATAAAGGGAAAGCGGTAAAAGAATAAACAAACATAAATAACAAACATAGAGTAGACAAGAAGAGATAAGATCAAACAAATAAACACACAAAGCTAAATTAGGCTCGACCCTCTCTAGCATGGAGCTATGTCCCCAGCAGAGTTGCCAACTGCCGTACCTCGAAAAATACGATCCTAAAACAAACAAAAGAGTCGCCACCTAATTCTATTTATTCTAATTAAAGAAAAGGGAGATATAGATACAACATAATAAAGGATAAGAAATGGTTTATGAAACCAAATTCTAAGTTCGGGAGTCGGTTACGCAAGGGGAAGGTATTAACACCCCTCATGTTCGTTGTACTCAACGGGAACCTCTTAGCTAAACTATGTGATTAAGTGTTTGATCTTGTTAAGGTATTTTAAACAAAAAGGGTTAATGAAACACGTTGCGTGGGGCTAGCCCAGGAGTGATTGCATTTCGGAACGTGCGGAGTGCTAGACTCCGGAGTTCCGTCTTTCGCTGATTAATTATGAAAATGATTTAAAGTGGTTGGTGAGTGTAAACACCCCAAATTTGCCCTCACCCATTCACACCATGTCTTGTGATATTTTCATATGCATAAACACAATCATAACACCTCATATCACATTTTTAATTCACTGCATAGGTTCTAAGTCATCTGCATCTAGGGTTTGTGATCTGAGCAATCCAAGAGCTTCTTGAGCCACTCCAAAGGTCATCAATCACTTCAAAGGGGTCCATGTATGTTCAAGCATCATATTATATCTCCTCAAAGTCAAGAATTTCAAAGAATCACAAGAACTGAAAATGGCATGGATGCAGAGCCAGGTTTGACTGCACAGATGACCTAAAATTAGGGTTTTGGTTTCAGAGGCCATGACTCCAAATTTTTTGGACATTCTTGTTTCTATTGGTCTCTATATGGTATAGGGAGTATGCATATCAATTTTCATGAAGAAATTCCATGGGGAAGTCATCTGATCAAGAGTTGACTTTTCAAGCAAGTCAGTGTAGAATCAGGGCATCTGAGGCCCCCAATGACCCAACCAAAGGGCATTATTCATCATTTTGATTGTATATGATCTTTATTTGATCATGGAAGATGTTGTAAGTTCACAAAATTCAAGAATTTCAAGTTTTTGCAAAGTTGACTTTTTGGGCAAGTTTGACTTTTAATGAAATTGCCATTTTAGGCAACTTTTTCAACCCTTACTTTTTGATTCAAAAAAGCTTCAAATGGAAAAACTTTGGTCATGAAAGTTGTAGAATGGATCATTCCCTTTTCAAAAAGTACAAGAACATGACCTAATTCATTTTGGATCAAAAGTTATGGCTTGTCAAAGTTGGCAAAAATCACTAAATTTCAAGTTATGCACCAAAGAGGCAAAGTTGCAAATTCACTTCTCAAGGCCAATTAAGTCATCAAATGGACTTCTAAACTTCACAACATGATCATACAACTTCTAAAAATCATAATGGGCCAAAGAACTTTGCATTTTCATGCCTTGGATTTCATGAATTCACAAAGGGGCCAAACCTTGTACAACTTGCAAAACTAATCATGAGACACAACCCACTTGCTGGCTGACTTGTTGAACCATCCTAGGGTTCCCCCCACATCATGCTGCGCAGGACATGCCTTTTGTCCTTGGCTAGAAAGTAGCCCATGCCCTTCTTACACAAACATTGACATTTTGGCAAAAGGACCCATACCTATCACAAAAGCACACATCACATCTTCTGACCAATGGCAATTGTTTATACAAATCAAATGCAAGCCAAACATAACAAGAAGCAAGCCTGAAACACACCACAACACAGCATTCTCATTTTCCACCCCTTGTGCAAGAGCTTTCGAAACTCATCACACAAGTCACAAACACACAAACTAACTTCACAGATCAACTCAACACACCTTCCTGGTCACAAAGCACCCATCACCATTGCCTTAAACTCCCAGAATCACAAATACGATTCTCACCCCACCTTGAGCAGAACCCCTGCCATCTCTCAAACCAGCCATTGCAAACTTCAAACAAACATTGCAAGCTTCTCAGGAGGATCATTGGAGTGCATTTGAGCCAAAGAAACAGCCAGAAAGCTCTTGAATCGAAAGCTTCAGTTCAGGTAGTCAACTCAAAACTTTTTCCAGAAACATGTTTTTAAGTTCTTAATAGCTTCTATGCACTCTCCTGATCATGAATATGTGCTTACTTTTGAAAATGGTTGAGAAACCAGGATGTATGCACTGTCTGAAACTTTTGCCCTAAAAAATGTTTGATTCGATTCTCTCTGTTTTTGAATGATAAATGTTGTTTGATTGAGGGGTTTGATTCGTTTTTGAGTGGGGAAGAGTTCTGGGCAGTTAGATTTCATTTTCATTGCGTGTAGAGTGAGTTAGCGTTTTGGGCTTGCCGGAGAAGATGACCGGAACCACTGTTCCGGTCATCTGAAAGTAATTAGGGCTGGATTAGGGCTTAATCATTAATTAGCGAATTTTGAATATAGGTCGTCTAGATGCGCGCCAGGTCCACTCCCGCGCGTGTGAATTTAAATCTGGACCCTTAGATGTGCATACTTTTCTTTTTTTCAGATTAAATTCAATTTTATTTTACATTTTATTTCATTTGTTTTCTCATTTTATTAAAAATAGCAAAACAATTTTAAAAATTCTGAAAAATTTTATACACACTTTTATTAATTTTCAGAAACCAAAAACATTTTTATTTTTATTTTTTGCATTAAAAAATATTTTTAAATCATTTAAAAGTTTATTTTTAATTAATTAATGGGAATTAATTAATTAAAAATACTTTTAGGTATTTAAAAATCACCAAAAAATTCATGAAACTTTCATAATCATTTAGAAACATTGTCCAACCCTCAAACCCAATTTATTTTTTGATCTTAATGTCTTTTGAGAATTTTTCATGGAATTAAAATCATTTCAAGGTATTATTTTGATCCAAACTTCAAAAAATCATTTCTGCCTAATCATTGAGAGTTGGACTTTGATTCTTTTTGCATTGCATTTTGTTTAGCATGAAGTTTGTGAGATTAAATTGGCATGATTTGATCTTTCATTTCCATTTTGTTTGACATTTTTCTTGTTAAGGTACCCTAAAACCCTAGAAAATTTAGGAAATTCATAACCCTAATTAGATTAAGAGTTGGAACCTCTCCTTTAGGCAGTGAGTTAGTATAGGTTTAGGGTTGCTTTGAATGCATTTTCAATTTTTTATCTTGATGTTTGCTTCTGATTTTGGTTTTTGTTTGATGCATTGATCATAAACCCTAATTTGGGCTTCCTTTTGCATTCATCTTGCATTTGCTTGCATACCATGACTTGCCATTGCATTTTATGCATCCATTTGATTCATTAGACATCTTAAGACATATGAGAAGCATGTTTGATCATTGCATCATGTATTTGCCATGTTGTATGTCATTTGCATCTCATAACTTTTCATGTATGTTCATGGTTCTAAACTTGCTCCATTTGCATCCATTTGTTCATGTGATCATCCCCATGTCTTGATTCATGTTTGCATCATCTCATAGCATCATTATCATCTCATATATGCTTCTGGTTTTGGTTTGCATCATGCCATTTCACCTCATTTTGCATTGCATTGCATTCCTTTCACTAACTTTTCAGGTGGTAAGTCACTGTGAGAAGTGAATTTGCCTTCACTTCTCATAACTTCTTTTTATCTCCTCTTATGCATCCTTGCTGCATTTTGTTTTATGTTTGAGATTGAGCTTGCTCTTTCTTCTTCTTCTTACTTTCTTTCTTCAAGTGACTTGTCTTCTTAAATGAAGCAAGTTACTTTGCTTCTCCTGATCCTTTCATCTGCTTCCTGTTGATTCCATTGAAGATTCCTCTTGTTAACCTCACAAACCTTAGGAACAACCAAGCATGACAATGATTAGGGTTTTGTTTAGTCTCCCCACTTAGTTTTACCTTTGTGTCTCTTTTGAGTCTTCTCTTCTCACCTCATAATCAGGGACTAAACCCTAAAGGCTTTAAGGCTTTGTGATTAAACTTATGCCTGCATCCTTCTATTAGGATGGAGTGTATAACTTTAATCCTAAGTGTTAAACCCTTAATGTGTTTAACTCCTTTAATCAATTCACTTAATAATCATCAAGACACCAAGCTTGTAACTTGGGCCTTGCATTAGGGTTCTAATTCTTCCTTAATTGGTTAAGAAGGACTAACCCTAGTGTTAATGGACAAGTCCCCCTCAAGTTGTCTTACAAACCCTAAAAAACACTTCATCATCATATCATTAAATAAAATCCACTTAATAAAGGCTTTGTTTTGTCATGAGTTTAATCCCTAATCATGGATTAAGTTGAGGAGCTTTCCTCAGCTTAAACACTCTCATCTATTATCCTTCTATTAGGATGGTGTAATGAGCCTGTTTAATCCCTGATTATGGCTTAGCCTCATTACTTAACACTAAACAAAAACAACAAAAACATCTAAATAATCACAAGTAGGTTAATGATCTTAATCCTACATCATGGTGATTAAGTGTGAGGTGCTTACTTCATACTTAAGGTATTCTCATTACCCCTAATCAGAGGGAGGATGTGATGAGTCTACTAACCCTTGGTTTAGGCTTAAGCTCATTATCTTATGACAAACACAAAAAGCAATAAAAGACTGAAAACATCAAAAAACCAACAATAATTGTCTCCTTCGGGATTCTTTTCTCATCATCTTCACTCATAAACGAGAACTTGCTTCTTTCGTCTAATGCAAGACAGTTTGCACCTGGGCCAGACAGGTCATACACTTGAGCATAGACAAGTAAGTAGTTCACAAGTCAATTCATCTTTCAGTCTCTTTGGGTCGAACTACGGTGTTCTGACTTCCTCATTGCACGAGAGGATACGTAGGCATAACTTAACAGTTATCGAACAAAAGTCTCTGTATATTCCCCCTCCTTCTAGCATTATTCTTATAGCCTCATGATCTTGAGCATCTTATTCATTTTCTTGCACTGACACTGGATATATCACACTTTACACTTCTCTTACACTGACACCTGTACATCCTTTTCCAGCTCTTTATACACAGATTGCACTGACACTACCCCTTTAAAACACAAATCTTTTAAGCGTGGATCCCGTCGAGTACGGCGGACAATCTGGGTGCTAATACCTTCCCAGGTTGTAACCAACCCCCTTTCTCAGTCTCTCTGGTTCGCAACCGTCTTATCCATATCTTTCTAGGTCTATGCAGCATTGCCTTTCCTCCGGGATAAAAATGCCTAGCTGGCGACTCTTTTCATTCCCTGTGAGTTCACTCCTGTGTGTTCTCGCATCTCCTTTCGCCGACCGTTCGCGTCTGTACCCTATTTGACCCGGCTTCATTTAGTGGGAGCGACAGCTTGGCGACTCTGCTGGGGAGCTTATACTGTAACCAGGGCTTCTGGTTCTTTTTGTGGGTTCCTCCTAGCGCTTGGTTGATTTGTGTTTACTGGGGTGTTATGTGCTAATTGTGTTTGTATATTTGTTTTTATTTTTGCTTTATGTACAGTTTGTTTACTGCTTTCTTTATAGCTTTACATATATCATACTGTCATACTGTGCTGGCTGGATCTGTTTTGTTGCTTTGGTGGGTGGGTGTTCTATTGAGAGTTGAGGTCCTATACCTGGGACCTGAGTGACACCTAGGCTAGAGTGGTTCATGTTCTTTCCCATTCCATTTCGGTCTGGTGCGGGAATATGAAACACGGTTCAGATATGGGTTTCTTCTTGAGAACTCTGTGCTACAGATTTCCTGTAGTGCTAGGGCTATCTGGGAAGCCTGCTAAGTCTGGATGACCTTTACTATGACCTTCAGAAACTGAGGTGAATTAGAGGAGGATCTTTTATGGTTATTGTAAACACTGTACCTCCGGGTTAGAAGTGTTTACACTTCTCATAACTGATCCAAGCCTGAGGATCCTTGTTTTAGAACATCACCTGTGAGGGGGTTGGGCTGTTTACAGGTTTGCAGGAACCGTTGGCCTCAGCATACCCTGTTACTTTGTCTTGATTAAGAGTACTCCATGTTGGAACAGTTCTTGTGATTTTTAACCCTGGATATGTGGCTCTTTATTTGAGTCCCCCACCTTGGTTACTGGACTTATGAACCTCCATCTAGATTTCTTGAACATACATGGACTTATATCAGAGCACTTGATCAGATCCAGCTCAGTCACAAACCCTTGCATATCATTTGCATACATCATCATTGCATCATTTTAACATTTGCTTATTTGTTTTTCAGGGTATCCATACTTTATTTTGGCTTGGTTTTGACCCCATCATCAGCATAGACCTGTCCTCATCAGTATCTACTTCAGCTATCAGCTACCTGCTTCAGTCACCTGCACCAGCCTGTCAGTGGCCCATTTTCAGTGTTATTCTCAGCATCTGTCTCAGCTCTTCTTCAGCAACATGGCACCCAAGAAGAGTAACATCTCATATCATTTCTTTCAGCCTGAGCTAGCTGACATCAGGAAGATTCAGACCCTGATTACTCCAGACCATATACCACTATTCAGAGAACACTATGGAGGCATACTTGATGTGGTTATGGATTTGGACCCTTCACAGAGGAGCCTGATTCATACTTGCCTGCAGTTCTATGATCCCCCTCTGAGGTGTTTCACTTTTCAAGATTTTCAGTTGGGACCTTTATTAGAGGAGTATTCATCATTGGTTGGTGTGCCTATCAGGGGTGGAGTCTCCTTCAACCCTGAGATGGCTTTTCCAAGTAATGAAGAAGTGGCAAAGGCATTGTATCTGGAACCTTGTCTAATTAGGCAAAATATGACTACTAAGGCTGGAATCTCTGGTCTACATCTGGATTTCTTGGTCTCTCAAGCTACCCTGAAGGCTTCTTTGGGAGAGTGGAAGGCAGTCTGCGCTTTGTTGGCCCTAAGCATATATGGGATCATATTATTTGCAGATGAGCCTAAGTTTGTTAGCAAGAATGCAATCCATCTTTTTATCCTGAGGAACCCAGTACCCACCTTACTGGGAGATTTCTACTACTCTGTCCACCAAAGGAATGAAAAGCAGAGAGGAAGATTGGTGAGGTGCTGTGCTCCCCTTTTCCATACCTGGCTGCTCAAGCATTTGCCCAAGACAGATGCATTCTTGAATCCTCACCAGCAGAGGAACTGGGCTAGAAGACTCACTGCTTTAACTTTAGCTGACATCAGGTGGTGCACTCAAAGCACAAAAGGCAGGGACATCATTACCAGTTGTGGGAAGTTTCCCAACGTACCTCTGATAGGAGTAAAGGGTTGCATCAACTACAACCCTCTGCTATTCAAAAGACAACTGGGCTATGCATTGGTCCACCCTCCTAAAGCACAAGACTTGGCTGAGACTTTTTACTGTGAGATTAAGCCTAATCTGGCTATTGTCAGGCAAGTATCCTGGGCTTGGGACAATGTCCAGACTAAAGGAGTAACCATTCTGGGAAGATGCAACAATGTAGCCTCAGCACAGTACTATGAGTGGTCCCATGCCAGGGCTCAAATTTCTGGGATGCCCTTCACCATTGAGGATGCACCAGGGCCATCCACAGCACCTCCTGCCACTGTCAGCTTAGAGGAGTTTGAGAATTTGAAAGAGAGAAATGAGAAGTTGACTCAGGCTCTACAGAAGACCCTCTGGGAGAGGAGTGATGGTCGGCTGGACATTGAGAGGTTAGAAAAGTTAAGGGTGGAGCATCTGGCCAGGATTGAAAAGTCAGAGGATTACATCAAGAAGTCTAGGGCTGGAGAACAAATTTTGAAGAATGCCTGCAAGGAAGCTCAGTTCCAGAAGGCCAGGACTGATTTGTATCTGAAGGAGAGTCAAGCTAGGTGGGTCAGGATTACCGAAGCTCGTACTCTGGAAGATAAGAGGACTCAGGACAAGATCGAGCAGTTGGAATCTAGTGCAAAGGAGCAACAGGAAGCCCTACTAGCAGCCCAGAGGGAGATCTCAGAGCTGAAGATTAAAGCTGGTGTGAAGAGGTCAAAGGACCAGAGTCAACACAAGAAGCTAACTGCAGCTGTTACTACCAGGAATCTCCTTATCAGGAATCTCACAGAGCGTCCAGCTGATCCTGTGACTGAAGCACTTCTCAAGGAAGTTCAGGAGGATGAGTTTGGTCTTAGTGTCTAACTTTTGCTTGTTGTTGCTTTCATTTCATTGTACATTTCCTTCTTTGTGTTGTATTTTGACCCCTCAGAGGGCATGTATTGTAAAAAACAAACTGTGTATCATTTACTTTTTGTAATATATTGTGTTGGTTTGTTTTTATCAGAGTTCTTCAAGCAACATCAAAAGCATCTCCTTCAAGGGTCTGGAAAGGTCAAAACCAAGTGCCAAGCCGGATACCTTGGAAACAAATAAGCATACTGCATTGCATACTAACCTTTGTGTTTATTTTGTAGGTTTGCTTTGTTTTTGTTACTAACGTTGTTGTGATCTCAGGAACTATTGCTCGACGTCGGGTGTTCCCACTCAACCGTCCACACAGATATCCCACCCGCAACAACCTTCCGGGTATACAGATGGACCAGGTACAACAGGACCTTACAGAGGTCAGGAACCAAATGGCCAACGAGAGGTTGGAAATGAGGAATCAGATGACACAATTTATGGAGGTGATGAATGGATTGTCACAGAGCCAAGAGAGATTAAGAGCCTTGGTAGAGAGGCAGACTCAGGAAGACCCCCATCTAGGGACTGGTGGGACAAGCAACAATGAGAGGGTTCAGCCTCATATCAACCCACCTGTATTTGGACCCCACCTTCATCCAGAGATCAACATCCCCGCTAATGTGCAAGGGAATGCTACTACAGGTAGGGTACTGCAAGAAGACCCCCAGGAAGATCAGTTCACAGTGATGGGAGCTGGGGAGGAGGCCTATGACAGAAGGCTAGATGAAATTGCTGAAAAATTAAGGTCCTTGGAGTCTCAAAACTCCTTGGGTTTTGATGTTATGGACATGGGCTTAGTGGACGGGGTCAGGATTCCCCACAAATTTAAACCATCGTGCTTTGAGAAGTACAACGGAACCTCTTGTCCACGGACCCACTTACAATCCTTTCTGGGGAGGCTGAAGGCATATACCATGGATGAAAAGCTATGGATGTTTTATTTTGAGGATAGCTTAACAGGAGCTTCAAGGGAATGGTACTCTCATTTGACCAGAGCAACCATCAGGTGTTGGAAGGACTTGGCTGAGGCCTTTATCAGACAATACCAGTATAACTTGGATATGGCACCCAACAGGACCCTCCTGATGGGAATGTCACAGTCATCCAGGGAAAGCTTCCGGGAGTACGCCCAGAGGTGGAGACAGCTAGCTGCTGCTGTCCAGCCACCCATGTTAGAAAGGGAGATGGATGATATGTTTATGAACACCCTCCAAGGGACATACATTGATAGGCAAGCTGCCTTTTCTTCTACCAGCTTTGCAGATGTCGTTATAGCTGGAGAAAGAATTGAGAGCCTATTAAAGATGGGCAAAATTTCTGACAACGGTGCCAGCTCATCCAGCAACACAAGGAAGCCTTTTGTGGGCCCAAGAAGAACTGGTGAGACCAATGCTATCCATGCTAACAGAGGCAGACCCCAATATGTTCATAGGTCTGTGGCAGCAGTCACCATTCCCGCTCCAATTCATCCACAACCAGCTTATCAACCACAGCAACAAAATTATCAGCAACACACTCAGTATCCTCCTCAGAGAAACTACAACAACACCAACAACAACAATCAGCAAAGACCATTTCAACAGAGACTGTCTCAGGCCAATAGGGTGATCGATCCGATCCCTATGCCTTATGCCACATTATTGCCACAACTCCTAAAACTCAACCTGGTTGAGCTAAGGACATTGGCACCTCCGGATCCTGCCAGTCTACCCAGAAATTATGACGCCAGCGCCAGATGTGCTTTTCATTCGAATGCACCTGGCCATATGTTGCACCCCAAAATTTGCCCTCACAATACAAGACTTTGTGTTCTAAGAAGGTTCACAAGGTTCACAAGTTTCTCAACACTTACATAACCTTTCATGAAGTTCATGAAGTCTACAAGTTACTTTATGAAGGTTCACAAGGTTCACAAGCTTCTCAACATTTACAAGACCTTCCATGAAGTTCATGAAGTTTACAAGTCACTTCTTGAAGGTTCACAAGGTTCACAAGATTCACAATGAATATAAAGCTTTCCTGAGGTTCATGAGGTCTACAAAGCCACTTCATGAGGTTAACAAGGTTCACAAGCTTCACAATACCTCCCATGAGTATCACAAGACACTTTATGAAGATTCACAAGGTTCACAAAGTTCACAATTGGTCAAAGGAGTTGACAATTCCCTCAGACAATGCACCTCCTAGGCAGTGCATCCAAAACTAGGGTTTTGACTTTAATCAGGCTAAATGAACTTCCAAGACTTAAAGTGAGCTTCATAACATCTTATATGTGTGTAAGAACCCCCATGACAAGTTTCAAGACTTTTCTCAAAAGTTTGCTCAGTCAGATGATCAGATAAGTCAAAATCAGTCAATACAGTTAAAAAGTCAAACTGAGGTCAACTGTGGTCAAACCAAGGTCAAACTTCATGATTTTTTGCCAACATCAAGTATATGAAGTAAAATTCATCATTTGATCAAGGGTTGATCATGATTCATCAAGGAGATTCCAGATCATCAATAATCAGGAGTTTCTAAATTAGGGTTTCCTCAGTAAAAGTCAACTAAACTTTGACCAGCCATAACTTTCACATGCTTCATCACCAAGTCTCCACTCAAAGCTCATTTTGAAGGAAATTGAATTCTCTACAACTTTGTGTCTCACAAGCCAAGCCCAGAAATGCTTCATTTGGAAGGTATGAGCTAAGACATTATAGGTTCTTTTGAAAGTCAACAAAAAGTCAACAACTTCAAAAGGGCATAACTTGAGATTGGTAAATGGTATGGACCTGAAACCAGTGGGGTTGTTTAGAGGACTCTTCAAGCTTTCCAAAAAGTCCAAGAACACCCTCATAGCATTAAAATTGAAGGATATGTGCCCTTGCAAAGTTGGGAAATTTTGAGTTGGTTTATGATGAAAAAGGAGGTCTAAAACCAATTTCTTCCAAATGGGCCTGCCAAATGATGACCCAACCCATACACCAACTTCATGCACGACCCAAACCATTAAAAATCTGAATTTTTATTATTTTATTTTTATTTATTTTGATTTAATTCATTAAAAATCATTTTAAATAAAAATAAAATATGAAAATGTAATATTTGATGGAGATTGAGTTTCTAGAAGATCTTAAATGTTGATTTGAATTGAAGAGGAAAGAAATCATGAGATTTGGCCAAAGATAGCAAGCATTCATACATGAATATTTGGATTTTAAAGCATGATCATTGTGAATCTTTTTGAATCAAATTCTTCATACAACCATTCAATTTTATTGATCTAATTTACTCTCCTATAAGTACTAAACTTAACTCTATTGAAGAGGGAGGATTTTTTCTGCACTAAGAGTAAGTTCATAAAATCAAAAATCTCTTCCAAAACTCATATTCGGATCCATTCATACAAGGTGTTTTAAGGTAAAATAAGAACATAGCAATGTTCCTTGGACCTCCTTGAAGCAAAACCATCACTCATACGCATCAAAATCACTCCATAATGCATAATCCGAGTTCTATTTGTTCTTGAATATATTTTTTTTCGGTTTCACTAATTTAATGTATTTCAACGAATTTTGTTTGGTTTATGATGTTTGTATTAAGCTTGTGAAGGTTTCTGGACAAAGAGATTGGAGTTTCGTAACCAAAATAGCAATCCGCCATGATTTGGGTTAAAGCTTCAAAATTAGGGATTCATAGAATACTTAATATAAATTGATAATGGACTCATATTTGGACTGTAATTATTGTGTAGATCATGTTTGCAGGTTCAATTTGAAGAAATTTCACTTGTATGACGCTGTATGTGATTCGCAGGTTTGAATGGCATGAAAATCCATAGGAGTTTTCCCAGAAAAATTCGCAGGAAACCCTACGAATTTAAGGTTGAAGATGAAGACGTTCTGGCGCGAATGTTATATTTAAAATGTTGATTTAAAATATTATGTATTCATCTTGGTTATTTGTCACACAGAAGCATGTGTCCCAGTGGAAAGAGGCGTTTGTGTTTGGTTACGAAACCTGTGTTCAAATCCTGCCTTGTACCATTATTTTTTCTATTTTTTCAGGTTAACTATGAAGTATAATATATTATGTTCAATTGTCATTCAAATATCAGATGGGCTCTCCCAGCCGGATGGCTATGCGCGCGTTTGAGTGTTCAAAGGTCCTGGGTTCAATCAATACCCAGGCCTTTTTGCTTTCTTTTATTTTCTGGATTTTTCATGACAAGGAACAAAAGCAATTCTACTCCCTTATTTGCTGCATGCGCGTGTGATGGCCAAGTGGTGAGTGTGGTTGCTGGTGAACAAAGCCTCCTGGGTTCAAATCCCAGCCAGGTTTGTTTTCTTTTATTTTATTTTGTTCAATTAATTTAGGTTTTATTAATAATTATATATAATAAAATAATTCAATAAAATGTCACTCAATGTTTATAATATTAAAAAAAAATCATATTTTCTTCAAAAATTATTTCTTTTATGTAATTGAATCATAATATATGTATATATAATTTTGTATATTATTATAAACTTTTAAAGTATTTTTCTAATAAACCCTAAAACCCTGATTTTGTAAAACCTAATTTATTTTCTAGATAATAAAAATTAATTTTATTTTATGATTTAAATTTCTAATCTTGTTGTATATATAATATTTAATATAAAATCTTGTAAATATAATTATCATGATCATGTTTATTTAATACAATTAATTTCAGTAAATATAATTATAATCAAATTTGTTCTATATGATATGTAAATATATTTTTTTTTTATACTTTGTTTATAATCTAAATTATATATAAATAATTTGTAATTAAACCTATGATAATCTAATTATAATGTGTTTAAAAATAATTTAATAATTTGTACATAAAATCTAAAAATTAAAATGTTTAATTTATTTTTTAATATGTAAATATTCTATAATTGTTTATAATCTAATTATGCATGTAAATATTTTTTAATAATTAAAACTTGTTAATTTAATATAATTTATTTTCATAATATGTTTATAATTAACTTAATTTTTATAGCATTTAAAACTTTATGATAATTAATTGTTTATATCTTCTTCATAATCTTAAATAATAATTGTCCATAAAAATTTGATCTTGTAATTATTATGCTAATATTCTTATTTATTTTATCATTAATGCTATTTATTTTCATATCTATTTTGTTATTACTAACCCCATTTAGATATATTGTGATTTATTATTATCATTATTACTAACCCCATTGTGATTTATTATTATTATTATTGTTTCACTAACCCAATTATAATTGCTTATTTATTTTATTTATCTATTTATTTTGCTATTTATTTAATTTGCTTTATTATTATTATTGTAATTGCTCCTGGATGTAATATTTTGTAATATTTAAATTATTTATTTTTTATGTCATGGTTAGTAAAAATAGGGAGTGTAAACATGTATGTTATTTAAAATTAATTTAGATCATTTAAATTTAAAGATAAATATTAAATTGAACACTCACACACGTAAGTCGATTTTTAATCGCCATCACACATTTCTAAGGCTATCCCTCAAGTTGCCTAACTCATAAGGTCAAGTGGGGTGTATAAAGCAAGTCCCTTAAAAGAAAAAATCATCAAGTCCCTAATGGTTGCCTTTAAAGATCGAGTCCCTTTTCGAATAATGATGATAGTCCCTCCTATATGCTTAATACACCCCACAGTTGCCTTCATAAAAACAGATGTCCCTCATATGTCCCTTACATCCAAGGTAATGACTACCTACTCCTTAATAGTAGGGATAGTCTTACCAATTAAAGGATAAAGAACAAGAAAGACTTAAAACTTTAGGGTAGGTTCCTCTTATGTACTTGCTCACTTCAAAAACTTTTCACACTTAACAAATTTCAAACAAATTTTCAAAAACAAGTTTTTACACATCCGTTCATGGATTATTATTAACTACTCTGAAAATTTTTCTATTCACACACTACACTTTCAAAAACAATTTAAAGTGAGCTAAGTAACTAAGAGCCCATGGATAACCATGGATGTAAAGGGTGCTAACACCTTCCCTTTACATAACCTACCCCCCGGACCCAAAAATATCTCTTAAGGTCTTTCCTGTTCTTTTATAACCTTTCCTTTTGGATAAAATAAAAGTCGGTGGCGACTCTTGCTATCCGCAACATAACTTAAAGTCAGTTCTCCCACCGTGTTACAGAACTGGCGACTCTGCTGGGGATAATAATTTAAGAGGGGTACCCTTAGGAATTAAGATCACTTTAAATTGTTTGCTTTGTTTGCTTTATATTACTTGTTGGGGTTGTTCTTATGTGTGAAAGATCCTAACCCGGATCTAGTGTACCTTAGGTAAATGGCAATAGACCAAGGAAACTGTACGACGTATATCGATACGGTTGATCTGGTGGCCATAGTTAGTGCGACTTCTTGGTTGGTGCTTATGTTCCTTAAGTCAAGTTGAGGATAATATGAGGCTGCCATATGTTGTCAATGCACTAACTAACTTTTAGAACCCTAGTTAACTCATCTTGGCCTTTAGAAAGTAGTGAGGTAACCGGCTTTGGTGCAGACTGAAGTTGGTTGACACTCGATACTACGCTCATTGAGATCTTAAACTTGGAGGGTTTTGGTTGGCAAGTAAGTTGCCTTCTGATCAACCACCCTTGTGAAGGATCAATGATATTGAGATCCCTTAGAACATGGTTACTTTTGTAGGACAGGATGAACCATCTAACTTCAGGGGAGGGTACTCACCTTTGAACCTCATGCAAGCCTTTAAACTTAGGGCTATGGTGTGACTTGTTTGTGTGTGCCACATGTTTGTGATTGAACATAACATCATGACATCATCATGCATCATAAGCATATCATTTTCCCTAACCATTTCAAGGACCAAAGGATTTATATTTGTTCTTTGTTGCAGGTCATGGCTTCAGTTCGTAGAAACACCATCAGGATCAACTTTGTGGGGATACCTCCCAAACTTAAAGAGTTGGTTTCTCAGGTGTCTGATCATTCCCGGTTCATCAAGAGACATGGTCACCTATTGGATCTAGTCACTTCAGGGTTCAATGAAGACATGATGAGTGTTCTGTTTCAGTTCTTTGACCCTAAGCACCATTGCTTTACATTCCCTGACTATCAGCTGGTTCCAACCATGGAAGAGTTCTCTAAACTTTTGGGTATACCTGTTCTTGATCAAAGACCTTTCACTGGCTTGGAGAAGGAACTTAAACCAGAGGTTATTGCTGCAGCTCTACATCTGAAGAAGTCTGACATTGTTCTAGAAACGAGAAGTGGAGTCAAGGGTATTCTTGCCAAGGTACTAATGGATAAAGCTCAAATGTTCTTGAAGGCCACGAGCTATGATGCTTTTGAGGAGATCTTAGCCTTGCTGATTTATGGCTTAGTATTGTTCCCCAATCCAGATCAGTTCATAAATGTTCATGCCATCAACATTTTCCTGAGTCACAATCCAGTGCCTACATTGCTTGGAGACATCCTACATTCTCTTCACACCCGTACTACAAGGGCAAGAGGAACTTTGATGTGCTGCATACCTTTACTTTCTAGGTGGTTTATTTCTCACCTTCCTCGCTCAGTAATGAAGAATGAGCAAGGGTTCAGATGGTCTAAGAGGATCATGTCACTTTCTCACTCAGATATCCATTGGTGCTCCAGATCTATGGAGAATGTCACCATCATTGACCGTTGTGGGGAGTTTCCTAATGTGCCACTTCTAGGCATAAGAGGAGGCATCACCTACAACCCCTCTCTAGCTTTGCGACAATTTGGTTACGCCCGGAGTGATGGTCCACATGACATGTTGATTCAGGGCATTGTATTTGACTACGACAACGATCTTCAGGGTTACCGTCAGAGATTCATACGAGCCTGGGGAAAAGTAAACAGGGTTGACAGCAAGACACTGGAGCCTAAGTACACTATTCCTATGGAAGCTTATCTCAGATGGGTACAATCTCGTGCTCAGACTCTCATGATGCCATATCCTGCTATCCTGCCAGTTACCATGGAACCTGTTGCTGAATGAGACACTGCTTATACTATCCTTCACCCAGACATGCCTACTGACATGGAAGACTTGCAAAGATCTTGGATCCAGTTGAAGGAGCAAAGGGATACTTTCGAGGCTCATTACAAAGCAAGCCAAGAAAGAATCCTAGAACTAACAAAGCAACTTCACGAGGAACGGAATCTCAACTCATACCTCAACACAAAGAGGAAACGTCCATGGGAGACTTAAAACCCCATGCCTTGTAAGCCCAAGGGGCAAACAAATTTATCACTAATAAAAGTTTACTTTTTGGTTGTTTAAACAGATTTAAATCCTGCGGTCCTTGAAAACATTGCATACGCATTCCATATCATTGCATCACAGGTTTATTGTGCACAGGTTTCTCATCTTCTCGCTGTTTATTTCAGCAATGGCTCTTGAACAAACAGTTAAGGATCTCCAGGCACAAAATGCACAGTTCCAAGAGCTGATCCTGAACCTGACCAAGGGGCAGTATGAATTGAAGACACTGCTGGCTAAGAAGAAGAATCCCGAGGACAACAAGGATGATCAGCTGAAACAACTACAAGCTGAGATGACAGGAATGAGGATCCAGATGAATGGCCAGGTGGCTCTTATTCAAAGATTAGCTCAGGGGCAAGAAGAGCTAAGAACCTTTGTCTACAAACCTCAAAGTAATAGAGTCCGGGATCTAATTGTCAGTGAACCTCCATTAAAACAAGCTGATTTGGTTGAAAGGAGGATGAGGATAAAAGAGGGTAAGAGACAGGTTGCCATTGATTATTCTTCAATTGAAGAAGAAAGACCTGATAAGGTTAATCCACCTCAACGCCAGAAATGTAGAAGGCAGTTTATCAAGTTCAGCACTCCAATGTCACAAGTTTTGCAATGCCTGTTGGAGATGAAACTAATTTCCTTGAAAAATCCTCCTCAAAATCCTAAAATTTCCTCTCCTCGCTATAATCCCAAGGCAAGGTGTATGTACCACTCCAATTGTCCTAGACATGACACTAATAACTGTTGGGCATTGAAGAATAAGATTCAAGACCTAATTGACGAAGGAATACTCGAGGTTACGCCAGAAGGCCAGGTTGAGTTCTTCTATCATCCATCAAGCATCAAAGTTTCCAGATAACTGGAGTGACAAGTTTAGAGGAAGAGACTTTGAGAACATTTGAATTTTCATTTGTAATTTCTTTTATTTGTTTGAACACTTATTATTATGTTAAACTTTTGTTTTCATTAATGCATTGCATATGTTTGTCTTGAATTAATCCATTCGTTCCACTATGTTTTGAACTATACTTCTTATTTCTATCTTGTGATATTTAACTCCTGATAAAGCTATGAGCCTGTAGAGGGAGGATGACAAAAACAATACCATAATATTAGGCAGTATGCTTTTGAACAGACTATGCTGACGATGTACAGGCATTGTTTCAATTCCTAAACAGTGGAGATATAAGGAAGTTAATCCCTAGTCAACCCTTTTGAGCCTATGAAGTAGGAGTTTTTATTCTCGCACAAATTAAAACCCTTATTCATAACCTGGGGCAGGGTAGTTACTCGGTTAACTCAAATATGTCAATTATCTGTGTTATACACAACTAATGATGGTTCCCTGTAATCATTAAACCTGACAGTCAATATCCAGCAAAAGAAAAATTCACTAAGTCAAAACCTATGAAGGAGACTTAGTAAAGACAAATTAAGACATCCCGCTGACTGTAACCTTGAAATAAACAGTTCAGGCAAAAGGAAGGGATAATAAAATTGAAAAAAAAGGGATCAGTATGAATCCTCAACAAAGAAAGATGACTGAATATTCAAATAAATTTTGGGTTGCTGAACCATCACAAATATCAGTGTTACGATACCAAACTACTTGGGAACCTCAATATATAAGTTAACTGAGTATAGGACTGAAGAACATCATGGAGATTGGGTTGGGTACAAATATAATTTGAGCCTTTATCCTTTGTTTCTTAAACCATGAACCAGGCCACGTTATAACCCTTTAAAAGTCCTAACTGAAGCATGGTTAGTTCGAGAGCGTACTGCTACAAAAAGGTATCCTGACTCCTTTAGGGCTTGTTATAAAACTTGAGTTAATATCACAGTTTTTTTTATAAAAAAAAAAAAAAAACAGTTTTTCTAAAAATAACTTGTTTCAAAACTTCAAGACAGACATAAGCATTGCATTTTTGAATATATTTGTTTGCATATACCTGAGTGTTTGAGAAATGGAGAAGCTTACAGGGTGAATGTTCAATGAACTAAAGTCCTTCTGATAAACAAAGTTGCTTCCTGGATCAAAGTCCCTGTATACAAAGGGGCATAGTCATTATCTCCCAATCAAGGGGGCAGACCATGATACTGCCTAACTCATTTGGGGAAATCAGGACAAGATTCAACTATGTTTAAGCAGCCAGAGGCAGATCTCCCCATCTACCCGAAGTGCCAAGGGTAACATTACAGAATTCATAATGCCAGGGGCATAGTCACTGTTTCCCAGTCAAGAGGCATACCAAGTTACTGTTCAATTCAGTTGGGGCAATTAGGTCCAGACTCAGCTGTGCTTAATAGCCAGGGGCATTTTTTTCTCTCATACAAGTGAATTACCAAAGGTGACATGACAGAGTTCACAATGCCAGGGGCATATGCTTATGGGACATTCTGCTTGTTTCTCTTGAGGTAGCTCATTACATACTTCCATTATGGTATAATTCGTCCTCAGCCAAGGGGCAATGCTTTCTCTTCAAAATACCCGGAGCGTATATGGTCCATCACAATTTGAAGACACATTCCTCTCATTACATTACCTTGATATTGGATTCTCAGCAGAAGCCATTATGGAAGTTAATTGTCTATGCTAGTAGTATCAGATGGTGTCAGTATCATGTCTTCAGATCCAACCATGAAGATTTCTGGGAAGGTATTCAGGAAAGTTAAGGATTTCAGGAGCTCTAAATCCATTTGGTTATACGCTCTCGAAAGTTGAAACGATTCTGTTTTCAAGTTCAGCTTTACTTTTCTCTCTGAATCCAGATTTACTTTTACCCTAAGCGAAACGTCCATTGGTTGTGTTTGAATGTATGTGTGCTTTTGAATATGATTGATGTTTACCAGAAACGCATGAAAATGCAGTAATAGTATTTACTAAGGACGAACAAGGGAAGGATTTCAACGAAGCTTCGCCGGTTCACCTTTACAAGACAGTTACAAACCCTCAGTAGGGCAAACCCATCTTCATAAAATCTCATCTCCCCTGGAATTTATATCCATCTCTTTTATCCTCATACGGATATTCGGGAAATTACTTTCCAATAAGAGTACGACGAACAAAGACGGGATGTTATACTTATCCTACTATCAAACGAAGACGAAGGTTATATATACCCTACTATCCCCAGCAGACGGGAGGTTATATATACCTTACCATCCCCAGCAGACGGGAGGTTATATATACTTTATTATCCCCAGCAACGGGAGGTTATATCTATCCTTACTATTCCCAGCATACGGGAGGTTATATATACCTTGCCATCCCCATCATACGGAAGGTTATGTATAACACATTATCAAACAAGGTGGGAACGAGTTTCTCATATTCTTCAACAACGAATCGGGATTTATTTTCCCTGGCCAGCAGTTGTTATACGAAGATATCCAGACATTTCCAGCAGTGTCATATCATACATACATCATTTACATCATACCATAGCATACATACCCATGAATACATAATACATTACTTAGGTGCATCATGTTATACATACATACATAATACATTACTTAGGTGCATCATGTTATACATACATACATAATACATGAACTAATACTATTTATACAGAATGCTACCTTGTTTTCAGGTTGATTATCCAGCAAACAAACTTATGATCATCAGGACTGCTCTATCCTCCTGAAAGCACATCAATACATCAGGATTGCTTCATCCTCCTGAAAGCTTCTTATTACTTCAGGACTGCTTTATCGTCACCTCAGGGTTACTTTATCCTCCTGATAAGCTTCTTATTACTTCAGGACTGCTTTATCGTCACCTCAGGGTTACTTTATCCTCCTGACAGCTTCTTATTACTTCAGGACTGCTTTATCGTCACCTCAGGGTTACTTTATCCTCCTAACAGCTTCTTATTACTTCGGGACTGCTTTATCGTTACCTCAGGGTTACTTTATCCTCCTGATAACTTCTCATTACTTCAAGACTGCTTTAGAGTTATCATTATTGATGGCTCTATCCTCCTGAAATCATTACTTCAAGACTGCTTTAGAGTTATCATTATTGATTGCTCTATCCTCCTGAAATCATATTATTATTTCAAGACTGCTTTAGAGTTATCATTATTGATGGCTCTATCCTCCTGAAATCATTACTTCAAGACTGCTTTAGAGTTATCATTATTGATGGCTCTATCCTCCTGAAATAATTACTTCAAGACTGCTTTAGAGTTATCATTGCTCTATCCTCCTGAAATCATATTATTATTTCAAGACTGCTTTAGAGTTATCATTATTGATGGCTCTATCCTCCTGAAATCATTACTTCAAGACTGCTTTAGAGTTATCATTATTGATGGCTCTATCCTCCTGAAATCATTACTTCAAGTCTGCTTTAGAGTTATCATTGCTCTATCCTCCTGAAATCATATTATTACTTCAAGACTGCTTTAGGGTTATCATTATTGATTGCTCTATCCTCATGAAGACATGCTGTTACATCAGTATTACTCCAGTATCCTGAAAGCATATCATCAATACCTCAGGACTGCTCCAGACTCTTGACAGCTTTCATTATACCTCCATATTTTGGACTGCTTTATCTTCCAAGAAATATATCTGAAGAACTTTCCCCTAGTGGCATCTTTAAGCCCACTCAATCATATTCAACTAGCCATCTGTACCACTCTAATGCACTGGTGAGTGCAAATTTTTGGGCTTTTGTGTTCAATCCCCTTCAACCTTCCAGGTCACGACTGGCAAATACACCAATCTAACCCCTCAGGTTTCAGAAAATTGAACAGGGGCAGCTGTTGCACCCCAAAATTTGCCCTCACAATACAAGACTTTGTGTTCTAAGAAGGTTCACAAGGTTCACAAGTTTCTCAACACTTACATAACCTTTCATGAAGTCTACAAGTTACTTTATGAAGGTTCACAAGGTTCACAAGCTTCTCAACATTTACAAGACCTTCCATGAAGTTCATGAAGTTTACAAGTCACTTCTTGAAGGTTCACAAGGTTCACAAGATTCACAATGAATATAAAGCTTTCCTGAGGTTCATGAGGTCTACAAAGCCACTTCATGAGGTTAACAAGGTTCACAAGCTTCACAATACCTCCCATGAGTATCACAAGACACTTTATGAAGATTCACAAGGTTCACAAAGTTCACAATTGGTCAAAGGAGTTGACAATTCCCTCAGACAATGCACCTCCTAGGCAGTGCATCCAAAACTAGGGTTTTGACTTTAATCAGGCTAAATGAACTTCCAAGACTTAAAGTGAGCTTCATAACATCTTATATGTGTGTAAGAACCCCCATGACAAGTTTCAAGACTTTTCTCAAAAGTTTGCTCAGTCAGATGATCAGATAAGTCAAAATCAGTCAATACAGTTAAAAAGTCAAACTGAGGTCAACTGTGGTCAAACCAAGGTCAAACTTCATGATTTTTTGCCAACATCAAGTATATGAAGTAAAATTCATCATTTGATCAAGGGTTGATCATGATTCATCAAGGAGATTCCAGATCATCAATAATCAGGAGTTTCTAAATTAGGGTTTCCTCAGTAAAAGTCAACTAAACTTTGACCAGCCATAACTTTCACATGCTTCATCACCAAGTCTCCACTCAAAGCTCATTTTGAAGGAAATTGAATTCTCTACAACTTTGTGTCTCACAAGCCAAGCCCAGAAATGCTTCATTTGGAAGGTATGAGCTAAGACATTATAGGTTCTTTTGAAAGTCAACAAAAAGTCAACAACTTCAAAAGGGCATAACTTGAGATTGGTAAATGGTATGGACCTGAAACCAGTGGGGTTGTTTAGAGGACTCTTCAAGCTTTCCAAAAAGTCCAAGAACACCCTCATAGCATTAAAATTGAAGGATATGTGCCCTTGCAAAGTTGGGAAATTTTGAGTTGGTTTATGATGAAAAAGGAGGTCTAAAACCAATTTCTTCCAAATGGGCCTGCCAAATGATGACCCAACCCATACACCAACTTCATGCACGACCCAAACCATTAAAAATCTGAATTTTTATTATTTTATTTTTATTTATTTTGATTTAATTCATTAAAAATCATTTTAAATAAAAATAAAATATGAAAATGTAATATTTGATGGAGATTGAGTTTCTAGAAGATCTTAAATGTTGATTTGAATTGAAGAGGAAAGAAATCATGAGATTTGGCCAAAGATAGCAAGCATTCATACATGAATATTTGGATTTTAAAGCATGATCATTGTGAATCTTTTTGAATCAAATTCTTCATACAACCATTCAATTTTATTGATCTAATTTACTCTCCTATAAGTACTAAACTTAACTCTATTGAAGAGGGAGGATTTTTTCTGCACTAAGAGTAAGTTCATAAAATCAAAAATCTCTTCCAAAACTCATATTCGGATCCATTCATACAAGGTGTTTTAAGGTAAAATAAGAACATAGCAATGTTCCTTGGACCTCCTTGAAGCAAAACCATCACTCATACGCATCAAAATCACTCCATAATGCATAATCCGAGTTCTATTTGTTCTTGAATATATTTTTTTTCGGTTTCACTAATTTAATGTATTTCAACGAATTTTGTTTGGTTTATGATGTTTGTATTAAGCTTGTGAAGGTTTCTGGACAAAGAGATTGGAGTTTCGTAACCAAAATAGCAATCCGCCATGATTTGGGTTAAAGCTTCAAAATTAGGGATTCATAGAATACTTAATATAAATTGATAATGGACTCATATTTGGACTGTAATTATTGTGTAGATCATGTTTGCAGGTTCAATTTGAAGAAATTTCACTTGTATGACGCTGTATGTGATTCGCAGGTTTGAATGGCATGAAAATCCATAGGAGTTTTCCCAGAAAAATTCGCAGGAAACCCTACGAATTTAAGGTTGAAGATGAAGACGTTCTGGCGCGAATGTTATATTTAAAATGTTGATTTAAAATATTATGTATTCATCTTGGTTATTTGTCACACAGAAGCATGTGTCCCAGTGGAAAGAGGCGTTTGTGTTTGGTTACGAAACCTGTGTTCGAATCCTGCCTTGTACCATTATTTTTTCTATTTTTTCAGGTTAACTATGAAGTATAATATATTATGTTCAATTGTCATTCAAATATCAAATGGGCTCTCCCAGCCGGATGGCTATGCGCGCGTTTGAGTGTTCAAAGGTCCTGGGTTCAATCAATACCCAGGCCTTTTTGCTTTCTTTTATTTTCTGGATTTTTCATGACAAGGAACAAAAGCAATTCTACTCCCTTATTTGCTGCATGCGCGTGTGATGGCCAAGTGGTGAGTGTGGTTGCTGGTGAACAAAGCCTCCTGGGTTCAAATCCCAGCCAGGTTTGTTTTCTTTTATTTTATTTTGTTCAATTAATTTAGGTTTTATTAATAATTATATATAATAAAATAATTCAATAAAATGTCACTCAATGTTTATAATATTAAAAAAAAATCATATTTTCTTCAAAAATTATTTCTTTTATGTAATTGAATCATAATATATGTATATATAATTTTGTATATTATTATAAACTTTTAAAGTATTTTTCTAATAAACCCTAAAACCCTGATTTTGTAAAACCTAATTTATTTTCTAGATAATAAAAATTAATTTTATTTTATGATTTAAATTTCTAATCTTGTTGTATATATAATATTTAATATAAAATCTTGTAAATATAATTATCATGATCATGTTTATTTAATACAATTAATTTCAGTAAATATAATTATAATCAAATTTGTTCTATATGATATGTAAATATATTTATTTTTTTTATACTTTGTTTATAATCTAAATTATATATAAATAATTTGTAATTATACCTATGATAATCTAATTATAATGTGTTTAAAAATAATTTAATAATTTGTACATAAAATCTAAAAATTAAAATGTTTAATTTATTTTTTAATATGTAAATATTCTATAATTGTTTATAATCTAATTATGCATGTAAATATTTTTTAATAATTAAAACTTGTTAATTTAATATAATTTATTTTCATAATATGTTTATAATTAACTTAATTTTTATAGCATTTAAAACTTTATGATAATTAATTGTTTATATCTTCTTCATAATCTTAAATAATAATTGTCCATAAAAATTTGATCTTGTAATTATTATGCTAATATTCTTATTTATTTTATCATTAATGCTATTTATTTTCATATCTATTTTGTTATTACTAACCCCATTTAGATATATTGTGATTTATTATTATCATTATTACTAACCCCATTGTGATTTATTATTATTATTATTGTTTCACTAACCCAATTATAATTGCTTATTTATTTTATTTATCTATTTATTTTGCTATTTATTTAATTTGCTTTATTATTATTATTGTAATTGCTCCTGGATGTAATATTTTGTAATATTTAAATTATTTATTTTTTATGTCATGGTTAGTAAAAATAGGGAGTGTAAACATGTATGTTATTTAAAATTAATTTAGATCATTTAAATTTAAAGATAAATATTAAATTGAACACTCACACACGTAAGTCGATTTTTAATCGCCATCACACATTTCTAAGGCTATCCCTCAAGTTGCCTAACTCATAAGGTCAAGTGGGGTGTATAAAGCAAGTCCCTTAAAAGAAAAAATCATCAAGTCCCTAATGGTTGCCTTTAAAGATCGAGTCCCTTTTCGAATAATGATGATAGTCCCTCCTATATGCTTAATACACCCCACAGTTGCCTTCATAAAAACAGATGTCCCTCATATGTCCCTTACATCCAAGGTAATGACTACCTACTCCTTAATAGTAGGGATAGTCTTACCAATTAAAGGATAAAGAACAAGAAAGACTTAAAACTTTAGGGTAGGTTCCTCTTATGTACTTGCTCACTTCAAAAACTTTTCACACTTAACAAATTTCAAACAAATTTTCAAAAACAAGTTTTTACACATCCGTTCATGGATTATTATTAACTACTCTGAAAATTTTTCTATTCACACACTACACTTTCAAAAACAATTTAAAGTGAGCTAAGTAACTAAGAGCCCATGGATAACCATGGATGTAAAGGGTGCTAACACCTTCCCTTTACATAACCTACCCCCCGGACCCAAAAATATCTCTTAAGGTCTTTCCTGTTCTTTTATAACCTTTCCTTTTGGATAAAATAAAAGTCGGTGGCGACTCTTGCTATCCGCAACATAACTTAAAGTCAGTTCTCCCACCGTGTTACACCATAGTACAGAGAAGTGCAGAGCTTTGCACATGAAGGTACAGGACTTGGTAGATTCTAAGGCTCTAAACTTTGCACCACCACCAAATGTTAACAAGAACCCTATGCCAAACCATGGTGGCCCCAGAATCAATGCTATTGAAGAAGAAAAGTCGTCTTACTTGATAACCAGTGTGGGTCAGATTCGGACACCCTTGGTAGAGATCAAAGCTCAACTCCTGGAATGTCAAATGTTCCCTGGATGCGAGCTAGGGTGTGCTTATTGCAACATTTCAGTGAATGGATGTGATAACTTGAGAGATGGCATAGATGGTCTCATCCAGAGTGGCCTGCTTAAAATCACAACATCAATACCTACCAATCCAGCAATCTCCTTAACAACAGTTCCCGAGTCTCCTACAACTGCAACAACCATTGTTCCAAACAACTCTTCAATCTCATCAACAAATGCTTCATCTGTCACTTCAACTGACCAGATATCAACAAACATCCCTTCTACAACTTCAGCACCACTTCATTCAGAATCTCCTACAACATCAACACCCATCCATTCAACAATGTCTCCTACAACTTCAACAGCTAGTGTCTCAACAGTTACAATTTATTATGATCCTGAAAATGATTCTGCCTACAACTCACAAAATGCCACTCCTATCAGAGCACCAGTCACAATATACTATGATCCACAGACTATCACGATCCCTTCTGCAGCTGCCATCAGTCCAGTCACTATCACAGTGCCTGGGCCAGTACCTTACGAAAACAGTAATGCCATCCCTTGGCATTACGGCTCTGATCTATACTGCGAAGGACAAAAAATCACTTTGGAATCATCAACTTCTTCACCACAAATAGACAATGTGGGAGGAGGCGGAGGCTTCACTCGAAGCGGACGTCTCTTTGCCCCACAAATTCAAAGACCCACTGCTGAAGCAGAAGCTGCTGCCAAGGCAAAAGGGAAGAGCATGGTGCAAGAAGAGCAAGCTGCTAAGGAAGCTTTGAGAACACCTTTTGATCAAGAAGTTGATGAATTCATGAGAATCATCAAGAAAAGTGATTACAAAATAGTGGACCAGCTTCACCAGACGCCTTCTAAGATCTCCATTCTATCACTGCTAATGTGCTCCGAGGCCCATCGGAACGCACTACTAAAAGTCTTGCACGCAGCTTATGTGCCAGAAGAGATCACAGTCAATCAGTTGGAAGCTGTAATTGGAAATGTTAATGCTAGTAATGGACTAGGATTTACCAACACTGATTTGACTACGGAAGGCCGCAATCATAACAAGGCTTTGCACATTACCATGGAGTGTAAGGGTGCAGTTCTTTCCCATGTACTGGTAGACACCGGGTCATCCCTCAATGTCTTACCTAAAAAAGCCCTTGTGAAGCTGGAGTATGAAGGATTGGCATTACGCCCCAGTAACTTTGTAGTGAGAGCCTTTGACGGTTCTAAGAGATCAGTTCTGGGAGAAATTGAGTTGCCTATAACGATTGGCCCACAAACTTTCAAAACGACCTTCTACGTGATGGACATTCAGCCTGCCTACAGCTGTTTGTTGGGTAGACCATGGATTTATGCCGCTGGCGCAGTTACGTCTACCCTTCACCAGAAGTTAAAATTCGAGTGGGAGGGCCAAGTCGTTACTATTTGTGGGGAGGAAGATATCTTTGTTAGCCATCTGGCTACTTACAAATACATTGAGATGGATGGGGAGATCCACGAAACTATGAGTCAAGGGTTTGAGGCCTTGAACATAAATGAAACATCTGCTGTACCTGGAACCTCAATGACATCTTATCAACAAGCCCGGAAGGTTGTTGAAGAAGGGACTGCCCAAGGCTGGGGCAAGTTGTTACCTGTGGAGAAGAAAGAGGATAGATTTGGGTTGGGTTACAAACCAACTCAACAAGATCAAGCAGAGGCTGCTAAGGAGCCCAACTTTGTTAGTGGGGGGATGCTCACCCCTGATGCTGTCAACAATTTGGAAGACGAGGATGAAAGCGACCGCAACCTGGAGAGTTGGATCCGTCCAAAGATCCCGGGGAGCAGTATCTCAAACTGGTCTTCCCAGGAAATTATAAGAGTTACTCCTGCAGAGTAATTATTATTTCCTGTATATTTTAAGCATGCATCAAGTCTTGCATCTTGCCCAAGATGACAAGACTCATTTTGTAATCGGGCCATCTGTAATTTTTGTGCAACAAGATTAATCAATGAAATATCAGACATCTTTTGCAAATGAGTCTCTTTTTCTTTTCCGCTCACTGTTTTTCCATTTTTCTTTTTGTACAAAAAATAAATGGCAGTGTTTTCAAAATGTTAACTTTATTTCACTTTTCTAAACAAGATTAAAATCAATCACTAAAATGAACAAACTGAACCCTTGCAGAGAGTGCCTTCCAGACTGCACCGACAACAGCACGGCTATGACTTCGTATGACTTTGACAATCCAATCAATCAAGCTGATGAAGGGGTTGAAGAAGATTATGAGCTTCCTGAAGAGCTAGCCAGATTGTTGAGACAAGAGGAGAAGGTTATCACTCCTCATCAGGAGGAGGTCGAAACGATTAATCTTGGTACAGATGAAGACGTGAAAGAAGTTAAAATCGGGGCCTGCTTACAAGACTCAGTGAAGAGACAACTGATTGACCTGCTTCAAGAGTATGTGGACGTATTTGCTTGGTCTTATCAGGATATTCCAGGGTTGGACACCGACATTGTCGTGCATAAGCTGCCTTTAAGAGAAGAATGCCCACCGGTTAAACAGAAACTACGCCGTACTCGCCCAGACATGGCAATGAAAATCAAAGAAGAGGTACAAAAGCAATGGGACGCCGGGTTCCTTGCTGTGACTAGCTATCCACCGTGGGTTGCTAATATTGTGCCTGTGCCTAAGAAGGACGGCAAAGTAAGAATGTGTGTTGACTACCGGGATCTGAACAGAGCTAGCCCGAAAGATGACTTCCCACTACCTCACATTGATGTATTGGTTGACAACACGGCTCAGTTCTCAGTATTCTCCTTCATGGATGGATTTTCAGGATACAATCAGATCAAAATGTCACCTGAAGACATGGAGAAGACAACCTTCATCACACCCTGGGGCACGTTCTGTTACAAAGTGATGCCTTTCGGACTGAAGAATGCAGGTGCAAGATATCAACGGGCTATGGTGACATTATTCCACGATATGATACATAAAGAAATCGAATGTTATGTGGATGATATGATTGCCAAGTCCCTCACTGAAGAAGACCACCTGGTAAATCTGCTGAAACTATTCAAGCGTCTGAGGAAGTACCAACTGAAGTTGAACCCCAACAAGTGCACATTCGGGGTGCGATCGGGTAAGCTGCTGGGTTTTATTGTGAGCGAGAAAGGGATTGAGGTTGACCCTGATAAAGTCAAAGCCATTCAAGAAATGCCTGCACCAAAATCTGAAAAAGAAGTTCGAGGGTTTCTAGGTAGATTGAACTACATCTCAAGGTTCATATCTCACCTTACAGCAACCTGTGAACCTTTGTTCAAACTGTTGAGAAAAGAACAGACGGTCAGGTGGAACGAAGACTGCTAGAAGGCTTTTGACAAGATCAAAGAATACTTGCAAGAACCTCCAATCCTTATGCCGCCAGTTGAAGGAAGACCTCTAATCATGTATTTGACAGTTTTAGAAGAGTCGATGGGGTGTGTGTTGGGCCAGCATGACGAGTCTGGTCGAAAAGAGTATGCAATATACTACCTAAGCAAAAATTTTACCGACTGTGAACAGCGTTATTCACTGCTCGAGAAAACTTGCTGTGCTTTAGCGTGGGCTGCTCGCCGACTGAGACAGTATATGTTGACCCACACTACTTTATTGGTCTCCAAAATGGACCCAGTTAAGTACATATTCGAGAAGCCAGCGCTTACCGGACGGGTTGCAAGATGGAAAATGATCCTCACAGAATATGACATCCAGTACACTTCTCAGAAAGCCATCAAGGGCAGTGTATTGTCTGAATATCTTGCTGAGCAACCCATTGATGATTACCAGCCTATGAGATTTGACTTCCCTGATGAAGACATCATGTTCATAAAAGCAAAAGATCACGAAGAGCCTGTTCACACTGAAGGGCCTGACCCAGAAGAAGAATGGACTATGATGTTTGATGGGGCTGTTAATATGAATGGTCGTGGTGTTGGTGCAGTACTCATTACGCCTAAGGGAGTTCACATGCCTTTCTCGGCAAAACTCACCTTTAACTGCACTAACAACGAAGCTGAATACGAAGCTTGTATTATGGGTCTTGAGGAAGCCATTGACCTCAGGATCAAGACATTGACTATATTCAGAGATTTAACTCTGGTAATCAATCAAACCAACGGCAAATGGTACACCCACCAAGATCATCTGATACCTTACAGGGATTATACAAGGAGGTTATTGACTTTCTTTACAACGGTCAAGCTTGAGTATATCCCTCGGGACGAGAATCAGTTTGCAGATGCTCTAGCTACCATTTCATCCATGATCAAAGTTCAAGCTGCCAACTTTGTACCTCAGATTTCAGTGTCTAGACTTGACAGACCAGCATATGTATTCGCAGCAGACATTGTCAAAGATGATAAGCCTTGGTTCCATGACATTAAGTGCTTCTTGGAGGATCAGACATACCCACTTGGGGCATCTTCCAATGATAAGAAGACATTGAGAAGGCTTGCTGGTAGTTTCTTCCTGAACACTGATGGTTCCCTATATAAGAGAAACTTTGATATGGTACTCCTCAGATGCGTCGACAGGACAGAAGCAGACTTGCTAATGCATGAAGTGCACGAAGGACCCTTCGGTACCCATGCTGGAGGGCATGCCATGGCTAAAAAGTTGCTAAGATCGGGTTATTACTGGATCACAATGGATGCAGATTGTTGTGCCTACGCCAGAAAATGCCATAAATGCCAGATTTATGCGGATAAAGTGCATGTGCCTCCGAATCCTCTGAATGTGATGTCTTCACCTTGGCCCTTTGCTATGTGGGGCATCGACATGATTGGCAAGATTGAGCCAACTGCTTCGAATGGCCACAGGTTCATCCTGGTTGCCATTGACTATTTCACCAAGTGGGTTGAAGCAGCTTCATATGCAAACGTTACCAGGCAAGTGGTAGCCAGATTTCTGAAGAGAGATATCATCTGTCGGTACGGAGTTCCCGAGCGAATCATTACTGATAATGGTTCCAACTTGAACAACAAAATGATGGCAGAGCTATGCCGGGACTTCAAGATCCAACACCACAATTCTTCTCCTTACAGGCCAAAGATGAATGGCGCTGTTGAGGCAGCTAATAAGAATATCAAGAAGATTGTGCAGAAGATGGTAGTCACTTACAAAGACTGGCATGAGATGCTACCATTTTCCTTGCATGGGTACCGCACGTCAATCAGAACATCCACCGGGGCAACACCGTATCAGCTTGTGTATGGTATGGAGGCAGTCCTACCTGTTGAAGTTGAATTACCCTCTCTACGGGTACTAATGGATGTTAAGCTGACCGAAGCAGAATGGGTCCGGTCCCGATACGAACAACTGAGTCTGATTGAAGAGAAGAGATTGGCTGCAATCTGTCATGGGCAGTTGTATCAGAAAAGAATGAAGAAATCCTTCGATCAGAAAGTCAAGCACCGAGAGTACCAAGTAGGAGATCTTGTGCTGAAAAGAATCCTTCCTCCTCATACAGACCACAGGGGCAAGTGGACTCCGAATTATGAAGGACCATTTGTAGTAAAGAAAGTTTTCTCAGGTGGAGCACTGATGCTCAGCACTATGGATGGTGAAGATTTCCCGTCCACTGTGAATTCAGATGCAGTTAAAAAATACTTCGCGTAAAAGACCCGCTGGACACAAAAACAGAATGTAAGTCCAGGCAAAAATAGGGCATCCCGGCGAGTCAAAAACAGAATAAAAGACTCGGGCAAAAATAAGGGAAAATAAACAAAAATGTACACCCGCTGAGTTGAAAAGCCGCATTGGACAACTCAGGCAAAAATGGGTATCCCGATGGATTGAAAACCCGAAAGGGCGATCCATGCAAAATAAGGGAATAGGAGAACAACTGCATTCTGAATTCGTCTGTATCGTTTACAACTCGGTAAACTTCGAAAGGATCAAGCTTCTGTCAGAATTAGCCTTCTTCAGAAAGCAAGATGAGAAGAGCGTCAAATGTCATACGAGTCATAGCAGAAGGGAAGCTCCTTGAAGCGTCGACAACATTGCCAATATTTTGTTTCTCAATTTGTAACAATCTCCTCATTTCAGGGGATATGTTTCTTTGACTGTATCTTGCCAATTCAGGGCACGTGAATTAATAAAATCAGATTTTCAGTCATGTTTCGTCTTGTACATTTTTATTTGCAAAAAATGTCTGATGTCTTTAAAATACTGATTGCATAAATACAGATGCTTTTCTTCTAAAAAAAAAATACGTGCTTGCAGGAAATATACTTACTCTCAGAAGTGTCTAACTCCTATGACGGAATCCGGTAAAGGATACCTCGGGATCACTTGTGCGTTCCTCTACCTTTGCAGGATTGCAGGTACTCAAAAACGCAACTTGGGGCATGAAAGCTTCACCCCAGCAAGCTGACAAATCAACACTCAGTCCTAGCACCCAAAGTGTTTTCTCTTCAGTTGAGTTTCCACTTGCTATTTCTCCCCAGCTGAGGTGCCAACCATTCTTCCTCCTCAGCTAAGTACAGAAGTCAGGGAACCATCTCCCCACAGAGCTTCAGCCTCTATCCAGAAGAGCAGCGTGCGAAGGGATCACAACAGAGTGAAGAAAGCTTCTCCAAACCCCAGCTGGGTCCCTCATTATCAGGATGGGTCTATCAGTGACCTATCCCCCCAAGCAGATATCATCTCATCAAATTTACCAGTGATCTCATCCCCGGCTGGGATGTCCATTTCAAACAGATCGACCAGAGATCTCCGCAGCAACGGGATCCGAATCCCGGATTGGTATCTTTGCATAATCATAGCATTCGCATCATATTCACCCCACAAGGCGTAGCATTCCGTCTAATACGGAGCATTACGGAAAAAATCCAACATATTGCATAATCATAAGCCATGTTCTGAATCAAACACTTGTGAATATTGACAATCCGTCAACAATATACAGAATACCCCCCAGATTCCCCAGCAAACACGGTTGCCTTACACTCCCAAACACCAGTATATACTCCTTGTGGCACCCGTCCGTGTCATATCCCCAGCAGAAAGCCAAAGACATCCTCTTTGCACTCACCACATATTTATATAATTTCCTTGACATCCGTCCGTGTCACTTTCCCCAGTACAGTAACATAAACACTTTGTACATCAGATACTTGTTTATACTATACTCCTCTCCTTTTGACACTCGTCCGTGTCACCCTCACCAGCAGATTGACCACTCATCTATACATCACTCATGCTTACTACTCATGTCATACTCATACAGATACTCGTCCGTATCTTGTATATATCACTTATATCCCCGCAGATTCGGCACTAGTCCATGTTCTTTGTTAACCAGTTGGTACTCGTCCGTACCACTATTTCAGAACATGTGTCAAGCGTTTGTTTCTACCTGATACTCGTCCGTATCATAGTCTTAAGGATGCTCGTCCGCATCTTTAATCCATACACTGTGTCAAACACTCTTGTGTCTTCCTGAATATAGATACTCGCCTGTGTCTACTATCCCCAAAAGGGTCCCTTCAGATTCAACACTCGTCCGTGTTCTCTGTTAACCAGTTGGTACTCGTCCGTATCATCATCTCTGAACACGTGTTAGTATTTGTTTCTACCCGATACTCGTCTGTATCGTAGTCTTGGGGATGCTCGTCCGCATCTTTAATCTATACACAAACATCTAAACACTTATACCTTTTGTTTCTTGGATGTAAACACTCGTCCGTATTTACTATTCCCCAGTAAATCGCCTGCAAAGCAAATTTTCTTTTTATCTGACATTCGTCCTATGTCATGATAAACCTTGAGAGCAGCCGTCCCCTGCTAGGTGGTCGTCCTCCACCTCTTGATGATCGTCCTTCATCATGCTCATCCGATGGCCGTCCCCATCGTCGACCTTCTTTATCCGGCATTCGTCCTATGTCGTGATATTTGGCAGCCGTCCCCTGCTAGGTGGTCGTCCTCCACCTTTTGATGATCGTCCTTCATCATTTTATCCAATGGCCGTCCCCATTGTTGATTTCGGTTATCTGGCATTCGTCCTATGTCATGATAAGCCTTGAGAGCAGCCGTCCCCTGCTAGGTGGTCGTCCTCCACCTCTTGATGATCGTCCTTCATCATGCTCGTCCGATGGCTGTCCCCATCGTTGAACTTTTATCCGGCATTCATCCTATGTCGCGATATTTTCGGCAGCCGTACCCTGCCAGGTGGTCGTCCTCCACCTTAGATGACCGTCCCTCATCTTATACCCAACAGAGCAGCCGTCCCCTTCTAGGTGATCGTCCTTCACCCTTGATGATCGTACCTCATCATCTGTTTATTTCATTTATTATTTAACCCGATGGCCGTTCCCGTCGTGGTCCCTTTTCCTTCTTCGATAGTACATTAAGAGATGGTTCTTAGGACACGTTGCGCCCTCGTACATATCAAAAGTGGGTATCTTGAACTTTGGAGGTATTACCAGTCCAGACACCAGACACATCTCTCTAGCAGCATCCCCAGAGATCTAGTCACCTTCAATTGCTCTCAACCTTTTTTCAAGGGTATCAAAATTCTCTTGCATCTTCTCATGTTTCTCATTTCCATTCTCCGACATATCTGGCACATCATACACCTGAGGGTCGTTAAAGTATGGTTGGTCACGGGTGTGCATAATGTCTAGTGTAAAATTAGTAACCACATGGTTCTCTTCGGAAGTCAAAGGAATAATCTGTTGAGCGGTAAATCCTTGAGGGGGAGGCACAAAACCTTGGGAAGTAAATGCAACACCCTGAGAAGGAGGTGCGAAACTTTGAGAAGCGAAACCTTGGGAAGGAGGGAAGAAACCCTTAGCAGCAAGTCCTTGGGAAGGAGGAATAAAACTTTGAGAAGCAAGTCCTTGGGAAGGAGGAATAAAACTTTGAGAAGTAAAACCCTGAGGAGGAGGTACAAATCCGTGAGGAAGCCCAAAAGGAGGCCAGGTCACAGGGGTAGTGACTGATGGCGTAGGCTCGGTCGTTGCAGTGATAATCTATGACACTACAGTCTGTTGGGTATCTAATTTTGCTCGAATGACTTGCAGCATTTCCATCATCTGACCCATATTTCCACGAAGATCAGAAAGCTCTTCATTAACTTTGTCCATTTCAGGGTCCCTGTCAGCCATCTTCTTCTTGGTCTGAGCTCAGGTGGAATACTTGCGTGAGATCCTCAGTGTGACAGCTGGAAAGGAGTTGACGAGAATGAGTTTTTGACAAATGCAAATGCGGACATGCACTCATGAGTAAAAAAAATGCAAATGCTTCAAGGGACTTAAGAAGTTATTGCAAAACATCAAAATGGGTAAAGTTTTCTTATATTTTTCCAAAAACTAAAAAGCTGAAGTCCATTCATGGTAAAATATATGAGGTTTGCAACAAAAATCTCTTTGTTCCTTGAAGCTCTTTACTAGAATGATGCATATGATGCTGAGATGCAAAGATGCAGGGATGTAAGGATGCAAGGTGCCACAAGTAAATTCGGAGCCTTCTTAATAGGTGGGCTGTAAGAGATTGGTTCTACGTTTTACTACCCATAAGTCCCACTCACAGGAGGGTTTCTACGGTGATAGTTTAAGGAAACTCAAGGTCACAGACGTTTATCGTATTAACCCCCCGCCGCAGGCTAGCTGCATTGTGATGATAATAACGATAAGGTCTACCTTGAGTGGAGTTCTCATGCTAGGCTGATAAAGGGGCGAGCCCTCGGAGCCTAACATTACACAACTACCAAAATTGAAACATGTCCTAGGGGTCCCAAAATCACAGCCCTTTCATGAATCAGGTCACGCGATAGGCTAGCTGCGTTGCGACAAGATCTACGAAAAGTCTAACTATCTGGGGGAGCTTTCATGCTAGGCGTGCAAGGAGAGAGTCCTTGGAGACTAACACTAATAACATCCAATTCTAAACTTAGGTGTTCCCTCTTCTTTTTCCATAACTCAAATTCTACTTGCAAAGTGACCCCAATATCCCACAGACAAGTAATATAATGAGCAAATAAAGGGAAAGCGGTAAAAGAATAAACAAACATAAATAACAAACATAGAGTAGACAAGAAGAGATAAGATCAAACAAATAAACACACAAAGCTAAATTAGGCTCGACCCTCTCTAGCATGGAGCTATGTCCCCAGCAGAGTTGCCAACTGCCGTACCTCGAAAAATACGATCCTAAAACAAACAAAAGAGTCGCCACCTAATTCTATTTATTCTAATTAAAGAAAAGGGAGATATAGATACAACATAATAAAGGATAAGAAATGGTTTATGAAACCAAATTCTAAGTTCGGGAGTCGGTTACGCAAGGGGAAGGTATTAACACCCCTCATGTTCGTTGTACTCAACGGGAACCTCTTAGCTAAACTATGTGATTAAGTGTTTGATCTTGTTAAGGTATTTTAAACAAAAAGGGTTAATGAAACACGTTGCGTGGGGCTAGCCCAGGAGTGATTGCATTTCGGAACGTGCGGAGTGCTAGACTCCGGAGTTCCGTCTTTCGCTGATTAATTATGAAAATGATTTAAAGTGGTTGGTGAGTGTAAACACCCCAAATTTGCCCTCACCCATTCACACCATGGCTTGTGATCTTTTCATATGCATAAACACAATCATAACACCTCATATCACATTTTTAATTCACTGCATAGGTTTTAAGTCATCTGTATCTAGGGTTTGTGATCTGAGCAATCCAAGAGCTTCTTGAGCCACTCCAAAGGTCATCAATCACTTCAAAAGGGTCCATGTATGTTCAAGCATCATATTATATCTCCTCAAAGTCAAGAATGTCAAAGAATCACAAGAACTGAAAATGGCATGGATGCAGAGCCAGGTTTGACTGCACAGATGACCTAAAATTAGGGTTTTGGTTTCAGAGGCCATGACTCCAAATTTTTTGGACATTATTGTTTCTATTGGTCTCTATATGGTATAGGGAGTATGCATATCAATTTTCATGAAGAAATTCCATGGGGAAGTCATCTGATCAAGAGTTAACTTTTCAAGCAAGTCAGTGTAGAATCAGGGCATCTGAGGCCCCCAATGACCCAACCAAAGGGCATTCTTCATCATTTTGATTGTATATGATCTTTATTTGATCATGGAAGATGTTGGAAGTTCACAAAATTCAAGAATTTCAAGTTTTTGCAAAGTTGACTTTTTGGGCAAGTTTGACTTTTAATGAAATTGCCATTTTAGGCAACTTTTTCAACCCTTACTTTTTGATTCAAAAAAGCTTCAAATGGAAAAACTTTGGTCATGAAAGTTGTAGAATAGATCATTCCCTTTTCAAAAAGTACAAGAACATGACCTAATTCATTTTGGATCAAAAGTTATGGCTTGTCAAAGTTGGCAAAAATCACTAAATTTCAAGTTATGCACCAAAGAGGCAAAGTTGCAAATTCACTTCTCAAGGCCAATTAAGTCATCAAATGGACTTCTAAACTTCACAACATGATCATACAACTTCTAAAAATCAGAATGGGCCAAAGAACTTTGCATTTTCATGCCTTGGATTTCATGAATTCACAAAGGGGCCAAACCTTGTACAACTTGCAAAACTCATCATGAGACACAACCCACTTGCTGGCTGACTTGCTGAACCATCCTAGGGTTCCCCCCACATCATGCTGCGTAGGACATGCCTTTTGTCCTTGGCTAGAAAGTAGCCCATGCCCTTCTTACACAAACATTGACATTTTGGCAAAAGGACCCATACCTATCACAAAAGCACACATCACATCTTCTGACCAATGGCAATTGTTTATACAAATCAAATGCAAGCCAAACATAATAAGAAGCAAGCCTGAAACACACCACAACACAGCATTCTCATTTTCCACCCCTTGTGCAAGAGCTTTCGAAACTCATCACACAAGTCACAAACACACAAACTAACTTCACAGATCAACTCAACACACCTTCCTGGTCACAAAGCACCCATCACCATTGCCTTAAACTCCCAGAATCACAAATACGATTCTCACCCCACCTTGAGCAGAACCCCTGCCATCTCTCAAACCAGCCATTGCAAACTTCAAACAAACATTGCAAGCTTCTCAGGAGGATCATTGGAGTGCATTTGAGCCAAAGAAACAGCCAGAAAGCTCTTGAATCGAAAGCTTCAGTTCAGGTAGTCAACTCAAAACTTTTTCCAGAAACATGTTTTTAAGTTCTTAATAGCTTCTATGCACTCTCCTGATCATGAATATGTGCTTACTTTTGAAAATGGTTGAGAAACCAGGATGTATGCACTGTCTGAAACTTTTGCCCTAAAAAATGTTTGATTCGATTCTCTCTGTTTTTTAATGATAAATGTTGTTTGATTGAGGGGTTTGATTCGTTTTTGAGTGGGGAAGAGTTCTGGGCAGTTAGATTTCATTTTCATTGCGTGTAGAGTGAGTTAGCGTTTTGGGCTTGCCGGAGAAGATGACCGGAACCACTGTTTCGGTCATCTGAAAGTAATTAGGGCTGGATTAGGGCTTAATCATTAATTAGCGAATTTTGAATATAGGTCGTCCAGATGCGCGCCAGGTCCACTCCCGCGCGTGTGAATTTAAATCTGGACCCTTAGATGTGCATACTTTTCTTTTTTTCAGATTAAATTCAATTTTATTTTACATTTTATTTCATTTGTTTTCTCATTTTATTAAAAATAGAAAAACAATTTTAAAAATTCTGAAAATTTTTATACACACTTTTATTAATTTTCAGAAACCAAAAACATTTTTATTTTTATTTTTGGCATTAAAAAATATTTTTAAATCATTTAAAAGTTTATTTTTAATTAATTAATGGGAATTAATTAATTAAAAATACTTTTAGGTATTTAAAAATCACCAAAAAATTCATGAAACTTTCATAATCATTTAGAAACATTGTCCAACCCTCAAACCCAATTTCATTTTTGATCTTAATGTCTTTTGAGAATTTTTCATGGAATTAAAATCATTTCAAGGTATTATTTTGATCCAAACTTCAAAAAATCATTTCTGCCTAATCATTGAGAGTTGGACTTTGATTCTTTTTGCATTGCATTTTGTTTAGCATGAAGTTTGTGAGATTAAATTGGCATGATTTGATCTTTCATTTTCATTTTGTTTGACATTTTTCTTGTTAAGGTACCCTAAAACCCTAGAAAATTTAGGAAATTCATAACCCTAATTAGATTAAGAGTTGGAACCTCTCCTTTAGGCAGTGAGTTAGTATAGGTTTAGGGTTGCTTTGAATGCATTTTCAATTTTTTATCTTGATGTTTGCTTCTAATTTTGGTTTTTGTTTGATGCATTGATCATAAACCCTAATTTGGGCTTCCTTTTGCATTCATCTTGCATTTGCTTGCATACCATGACTTGCCATTGCATTTTATGCATCCATTTGATTCATTAGACATCTTAAGACATATGAGAAGCATGTTTGATCATTGCATCATGTATTTGCCATGTTGTATGTCATTTGCATCTCATAACTTTTCATGTATGTTCATGGTTCTAAACTTGCTCCATTTGCATCCATTTGTTCATGTGATCATCCCCATGTCTTGATTCATGTTTGCATCATCTCATAGCATCATTATCATCTCATATATGCTTCTGGTTTTGGTTTGCATCATGCCATTTCACCTCATTTTGCATTGCATTGCATTCCTTTCACTAACTTTTCAGGTGGTAAGTCACTGTGAGAAGTGAATTTGCCTTCACTTCTCATAACTTCTTTTTATCTCCTCTTATGCATCCTTGCTGCATTTTGTTTTGTGTTTGAGATTGAGCTTGCTCTTTCTTCTTCTTCTTACTTTCTTTCTTCAAGTGACTTGTCTTCTTAAATGAAGCAAGTTACTTTGCTTCTCCTGATCCTTTCATCTGCTTCCTGTTGATTCCATTGAAGATTCCTCTTGTTAACCTCACAAACCTTAGGAACAACCAAGCATGACAATGATTAGGGTTTTGTTTAGTCTCCACACTTAGTTTTACCTTTGTGTCTCTTTTGAGTCTTCTCTTCTCACCTCATAATCAGGGACTAAACCCTAAAGGCTTTAAGGCTTTGTGATTAAACTTATGCTTGCATCCTTCTATTAGGATGGAGTGTATAACTTTAATCCTAAGTGTTAAACCCTTAATGTGTTTAACTCCTTTAATCAATTCACTTAATAATCATCAAGACACCAAGCTTGTAACTTGGGCCTTGCATTAGGGTTCTAATTCTTCCTTAATTGGTTAAGAAGGACTAACCCTAGTGTTAATGGACAAGTCCCCCTCAAGTTGTCTTACAAACCCTAAAAAACACTTCATCATCATATCATTAAATAAAATCCACTTAATAAAGGCTTTGTTTTGTCATGAGTTTAATCCCTAATCATGGATTAAGTTGAGGAGCTTTCCTCAGCTTAAACACTCTCATCTATTATCCTTCTATTAGGATGGTGTAATGAGCCTGTTTAATCCCTGATTATGGCTTAGCCTCATTACTTAACACTAAACAAAAACAACAAAAACATCTAAATAATCACAAGTAGGTTAATGATCTTAATCCTACATCATGGTGATTAAGTGTGAGGTGCTTACTTCATACTTAAGGTATTCTCATTACCCCTAATCAGAGGGAGGATGTGATGAGTCTACTAACCCTTGGTTTAGGCTTAAGCTCATTATCTTATTACAAACACAAAAAGCAATAAAAGACTGAAAACATCAAAAAACCAACAATAATCGTCTCCTTCGGGATTCTTTTCTCATCATCTTCACTCATAAACGAGAACTTGCTTCTTTCGTCTAATGCAAGACAGTTTGCACCTGGGCCAGACAGGTCATACACTTGAGCATAGACAAGTAAGTAGTTCACAAGTCAATTCATCTTTCAGTCTCTTTGGGTCGAACTACGGTGTTCTGACTTCCTCATTGCACGAGAGGATACGTAGGCATAACTTAACAGTTATCGAACAAAAGTCTCTGTATATTCCCCCTCCTTCTAGCATTATTCTTATAGCCTCATGATCTTGAGCATCTTATTCATTTTCTTGCACTGACACTGGATATATCACACTTTACACTTCTCTTACACTGACACCTGTACATCCTTTTCCAGCTCTTTATACACAGATTGCACTGACACTACCCCTTTAAAACACAAATCTTTTAAGCGTGGATCCCGTCGAGTACGGCGGACAATCTGGGTGCTAATACCTTCCCAGGTTGTAACCAACCCCCTTTCTCAGTCTCTCTGGTTCGCAACCGTCTTATCCATATCTTTCTAGGTCTATGCAGCATTGCCTTTCCTCCGGGATAAAAATGCCTAGCTGGCGACTCTTTTCATTCCCTGTGAGTTCACTCCTGTGTGTTCTCGCATCTCATTTCGCCGACCGTTCGCGTCTGTACCCTATTTGACCCAGCTTCATTTAGTGGGAGCGACAGTGAGTTTTAAGTTGTTTTAAGCATGAAAGAGCGAATGAACTACGTCGCGTGGGGCTAGCCCAGGAGCGATTCATTCTAGAATGTGCGGAAAGCTAGACTCCGGAGCTCTATTCTTTCGTATTTGAATTTATAAAATGATTGAGATATTTTGATATACGAACGGTGATTGAACCACGTCACGTGGGGTTAGCCCAGTAGTGGTCCATTCTAGAACGTGCGGAGTGCTAGACTCCGGAGCTCTGTTATTCGCATTTAAATTTATAAAATAAGTTGGATATATTTTTTAGACGTTTTAGAATTAACATATTTTAATAACATAGGAGTAAACGAAACACTACGCGTGGGGCTAGCCCAGGTGTGGTTCGTTTCAGAACGTGCGGAGTGCTAGACTTCGGAGCTCTACTCCTTGTTAAATTAATTAAGGCGCGTAGAAGTCGTGCAGATGGCGATCACATAGGTGACCGACTTACGTGTGTGCCAATGTAGGCGTATGAGTTTACATGGCGTTGGACCAAGATATTATTTATGTTTGAAATGATTTTAATTGCTACTTAGAAACGTTATGTTCGTGTCTTGATTAACAAAATATGGTCGAAAAGAGAGAGCGAAATTCATGTCGTGTAAGTCACACATTGTCGTTAATACAACTAAATAACGAGCAAGGAGATAATAAGTTAAAACTTACTAATATAATCAAACAAACAAATGAATAATTAACTAACTAACCTAAATATATTTCTTACTAAAATTAATTAACAAAAACCCAACAAAACATAATTAAATATTTATACTTTATCCTTTTAAAAGAAAAATGTTGAAAACCTTTTTTTTTAAAAACTTTAAATAAAAGAAACAAAAAAGAAAACAAAACAAATTCTTTTTGAAAAGAAAAAAAAAGGGTGCCAAAGAACGCCACCTAGCGGGCCAAAAGATACCGGTCGGGTCGGGTCTGACCCGGATCCGGTTTGGTGATTAAACTAAAGGCAAATTTAGGGTTCCAGTTGCAGCCCCCTAATCATTTCCAGAAAAGGAACGAACAAACTCCTTTTCCCTTCATCCCTCGTTCTCGTCCCCCCTTCTCCTTCATCTCTCTCATTCTCACCCTCACCTAACTTACTCACTCACACCTCCAAAACTTAAACAATCACTCACCTATTGCAAGCAAAGAAAGGCCGAGAGAAAAGAAAGGAGAAACTTACAACTTCCGATTTAGCCCGAGGAATTGCGTGGCGTCGACGATCGGTAACAGTGATGACAAAATTGGTGATGATTTTGCGTGGGTCCTCACGACGAGGTTTCTCACGTTGTTCGGTTCGGTCTACTCACTCGACGGTACTAACTTCTCATACGAATCTTTCTCTCTCCCTCTGTTTGCGGGTACGAATTTTTTTAGGGATTCTTTTCGGTCTGATGATGGTTTCCGGCGGTTTTGGAGTTTACGGTTCAGTTTGAAGTGAAGGATAGTGGTTGCGGGTTTGGTGCTGTGTCCTTGGAGATATTGAGTTCGACGATGGAGTTTTTTGTGTAAACACCCCAAATTTCCCTCACTCTTTTCACCATGGCTTGTGATTCTTTTCATTTGCATAAGTTCAATCATATCATATCACATTGCATTTTTGCTTCACTGCATTGGTTCAAAGTCATATGCATCTAGGGTTTGTGATCTGAGCAATCCCTGAGCTATCTGAGCAACTCCAAAGGCCTTCAATCATCTCAAGAGGGTCCATGTATGTTCAAGCATCATATTATATCCTCCCAAGATCAATGAAGTCAAAGAATCACAAGAACTGAGAAAGACATGGAAGCAGAGCCAGGATTAACTACACAGATGACCTAAAATTAGGGTTTTGGTTTCAGAGGCCATAACTCCAAAATTTTTGGTAATTCTTGATTCTATTGGTCTCTATATGTTATTAGAATCATGCATATCAATTTTCATGAAGAAATTCAATGGGGAAGGCATTTGATCAATAGATAACTTCTTGAGCAAGTCAGTGCAAAATCAGGGCATCTGAGGCCCCCCAATCACCCAACCAAAGGGTATTCTCAATCATTTTGAATATGTATGATCTTTATTTGATCTTAGAAGATGTTAGAAGTTCACAAAATTGAAGAATTTCAAGCCATTTGCAAAGTTGCCATTTTGGGAAAGTGACTTGTAATGTAAATTTGCCATTTTGGGAAAGTTTTTCAACCTCCTCTTTTTGATTCAAAAATGCTTCAAATGAAAAATCTTTGGTCATGAAAGTTGTAGATTAGATCTTCCCATTTTCAAAAAGTACAAGAAATCATTCTAATTCATTTTAGAACAAAAGTTATGGCCTTGCAAAGTTGGACAAAATCACTAAATTTTCACTTTTGTGCCAAAGAGGAAACTTGCAAAAACCCTTGCCAAAACCAAATGTGACCTCTAAGTGACTTCTACGCATCATAACATCATAACACATTGCCTAAAAGTCAGAATTGGCCCAAGAATTTCCAAGTTTCATGACTTGTGCATGAAGAAATCAAGAAAGGGCCAAACTTTGCCAAAATTGCAAAACCTCCCACAACTTCCCACAAACTTGCTGATTTGCCTCAATCTCATTTCCATGGTCATCCTTGAATCAAGCTGCAGCAGACATGCCTTTATCCTAGGCCTGAAGCTCAGTTCAAAAGGGGAAAAATCGTATTTGGTGTGTGGTGGCTTTTTGCAAAACAAGCCATACCAATCAGCATAGCCCACACGAACTCCACAGGCCTATCACATCTTGATACATGGACCAAACACAAGCCATTTGACATAAGAACATAGCCTGAGCTCTCCCAAAAAGTAGCAACCACAAAAACTCCCTCTTTTGCATTTTCTATCGAATCCCATAACTCAGCCATTTATTCTCAAAACTTCTTCCACCATTCATCTCCAAATCCATCACTGATCACAAACCACCCCTTATTTTGCCCTAAAAGCCACCACACACCAAATACGATTTTTTCCCCTTTTGAACTGAGCTTCACTGAACTTCAAAGAAAGGACACAAACACTTCAGCCAAGCATCAAGAAAGCTCAAGGGAGGTTAAAGGAGGTTGTTTGCATCAAGCAGAAGGCCCAGACAGCTCCATTGGCAAAGCTCCATCTCAGGTATCTTCTTGAAACTTTTTTCCAGAACTTGTTTCTTTAGTTATAGAATGGTAGAGTGTGTTCCACTGATCATAATGAACCTTGAATGGTGAAAAATGGTTGAGTTTTGAGTGTGTATGCATGTTCTGAAATTTTGTTCAGTTTTAGGTTTTTGTTCGAATCTTGTTGTTGATGAAAAATAAATGAAGTTTGATGCTGGAATCTTGTTCTATGGGGTTTGGGGATCACTTTTGGAGATTTGGGGGGTTTGATTTGGCCTAGGGAGTATTTTAGAAAAATCTCAGGGGAGAGGTGGCCGGAGAAGATGACCGGAGGTCATTTCCGGCCACCTGAGAGTCATTAATGCTTTAATCTGGATTAGGGCTTAGTTTGAATGTAGAGCGTACGATTTTGTTTCCCGCGCGCGTCCAATGGCTCAGATCATCCCACTTAACCCTAATACACTTAATTAAATTAATTAATTAGGGTTTAATTTTAAATATGCCAGTTTGAATGTGGACCCTCAGATCACGCGCCAAGTCAATTCCCGCGCCCTAGGTTCAAATCCCAGCCTTTGGATCAATTGACTTTCCATTTAATTTGATTTTTATTTCATTTTTATTGCATTTTCTTTCTCATTTATTTTAAAATATCAAAACACATCACAAAAATTTTATTTTTTGCATGCTGACTTAAAATATTTTTCTCATTCTGAAAATAATTTTTATCTTATTTTTTGCATAAAATTTGTATTTTTAAACTATTTTAATGTTTATTTTAATTAGTTAATGAAAATTAATTAATTAAAATAGCATTTAGGTTTCTAAAAATCACAAAAAAAATCACATTTCATTTTAATACATTTAGAAACATTATCAAACTCTCCAAACAAATTTCTTTTTGGTTCTTGACCTATTTTGACATTTTTCTTTGGAATTAAAGTTCTTAAAAGGCAATATTTTTGTTCTAACTTAGAAAAATTCATTCTGCCTAACCTTGAAGAGTTTGATGATGGTTCTTTTTGCATTGCATTCTTCATATCATGTAGTTTCTAGGGTAAAATTGGTTTGAATTTATCTTTCATTTTCAATTTGATGTGCATTTTTCCTTTTGAAGTGCCTTAAAACCCTAGCAAACTTGAGAAAATCATAACTCCCATTAGGATAAGAGATAGGTCCCCTCCTTTGGGCAGTGAACTTGTGTAGGGTTAGGGTTCCTTTGATCCCATTTTCAATTTTTTATCTTGTCATTTGCTTCTGATTTTGGATTTTGCTTTGTGTCTTGTGCATAAACCCTAATTCTTGTCTTCATTTGCATTCATCTCTCATTTGCTTGCATACATGAGATTGCTATGACATTTTGTGCATTCACATGACCTCTAAGACATCCTAGCACATATTAGAATCATGTTTGATTATTGCATCATCCATTTTTCATGCTTTTGCTTTCATTTGATGTCATATGCATTCATGATCTTTCATAGTTCAAAACATGCTTCATTTGCATCCTCATTCTTGTATGATCATCCACAATTCTAGACATGTGTTTGCATCATCTCTTAGCATCATTAACATCATGTTTATGCTTCTGACTTTGGTTTGCATCATTGCATCTCATCTCATTCTCATTTCATTTCATTCCTTGTCACTAACTTTTCAGGTGGTAAGTCATTGAGAAGTGAATTTGCCTTCACTTCTCATAATCTCTTCTCACCTCTCTTATGCATCATTGCTGCATTTTACTTGTGTATTAGAGTGAGCTTGCTCATTCATGTCTCCTTCTCACTTTCTTTCTTCAAGCAACTTATCTTCTTAAGTGAAGTAAGTTGACTTGCTTCTTCTGCTTCTTCCTCCTTTCATATGCTTCTTTCTTGGTGGCTTTTCTCTTGGAGATCTTTTGCAAGCCTCATGAACCCTAGGAATACCCAAGCATGATCACAATTAGGGTTTGATTAGTCCCCCATTTAGTTTTACCTTTGTGTCATCTTTGTGTCTTCTTTTCTCATCTCATAATCAAGGACTAAACCTTAAAGGTCTTAAGACTTTGTGATTAAGCTTATGCCTGCATCCTTCTATTAGGATGGAGTGTATAACTTTAATCCTAAGTGTTAAGCCCTTAATGTGTTTAACTCCTTTAACTAATCCACTTAATAATCACTAAGACATCAAGCTTGTAACTTGGGCCTTGCATTAGGGTTCTAATTCTTCCTTAATTGGTTAAGAAGGACTAACCCTAGTGTTAATGGACAAGTCCCCCTCAAGTTGTCTTACAAACCATAAAATCCACTTCTTAATCTTACCATTAATCAAAAATCCATTAAATAAAGGCTTTTTTTTTGTCATGAGGTTAATCCCTAATCATGAATTAAGTTGAGGAGCCTTTCTCAGCTTAAATGTTCTCATCTATTATCCTTCTATTAGGATGGTGTAATGAGTCCATTAAATCTTTGATTATGGCTTAAACTCATTACTTAACACTAAACAAAAACAACAAAAACATCTAAATAATTGCAAGTAGGTTAATGATCTTAATCCTCCATCATGGTGATTAAGTGTGAGGTGTTTACTTCATACTAAAGGTATTCTCATTACCCCTAATCAGAGGGAGGATGTGATGAGTTTACTAACCCTTGGTTTAGGCTTAAGCTCATTTTCTTATGACAAACACAAAAATCAATAAAAGATTGAAAACACCCAAAACAAACAATAATCGTCTCCTTCGGGATTCTTTTCTCATCATCTTCACTCACAAAACGAGAACTCGCTTCTTCCGTCTAATGCAAGACAGTTTGCACCTGAGCCAGACAGGTCATACACTTGAGCATAGACAAGAAAGCAGTTCACAAGTCAATTTATCTTTCAGTCTCTTTGAGTTGAACTACGGTGTTCTGACTTCCTCATTGCACGAGAGGATACGTAGGCATAACTTAACAGTTATCGAACAAAAGTCTCTGTACATTCCCCCTCCTTCCAGCTTTATTATTTTTAGCCTCATATCCTGAGCATTTCACTTCTGTTCTTACACTGACACTCTCATATTCACTTCACATTTCTTTTACACTGACACTTACATTCTTTTCCCAGCCTTTGCACACAGATAGCACGGATACTACCCCTTTAAGCACAAATCTTTTAAGCGTGGATCCCGTCGAGTACGGCGGACAATCTGGGTGCTAATACCTTCCCAGGTTGTAACCAACCCCCTTTCTCAGTTTCTCTGGTTCGCAACCGTCTTATCCATATCTTTCTAGGTTTATGCAGCATTACCTTTCCTCCGGGATAAAAATGCCTAGCTGGCAACTCTATTCATTCTTTCCCTTTCGCCGACCATTCGCGTCTGTACCCCTTCTGACCGGGTGTCATTTGGTGGGAGCGACAGCTTGGCGACTCTGCTGGGGAACCTTATACTGTAACCAGGGCTTCTGGTTCTTTTTGTGGGTTCCTCCTAGCACTTGTTTGATTTGTGTTTACTGGGGTGTTATGTGCTAATTGTGTTTATCTGCTTTATTTACTGCTTTATGTACAGCTTTATTTATTGTTTTCCTTTACAGTTTTTCATATTTCATACTGTCGTTATCATTGCTGGATCTGGCTTCTGCTTTGGTGGGTGGGGTTCCATTGAGAGTTTGAGGTCCTATACCTGGGACCTGAGTGACACCTAGGCTAGAGTGGTTCATGTTCTTTCCCATTCCATTTCGGTCTGGTGCGGGAATATGAAACACGGTTCAGATGTGGGTTTCTTCTTGAGAACTCTGTGCTACAAATTTCCTGTAGTGCTAGGGCTATCTGGGAAGCCTACTAAGTCTGGATGACCTTTATTAAGACCTTCAGAAGCTGAGGTGAATTAGAGGAGGATCTTTTATGGTTATTGTAAACACTGTACCTCCGGGTTAGAAGTGTTTACACTTCTCATAACTGATCCAAGTCTGAGGATCCTTGTTTTAGAACATTACCTGTGAGGGGGTTGGGCTGTTTACAAGTTTGCAGGTACCCTTGGCCACATCATACCCTGTTACTATCTTGTTTAAGAGTACCTCATTTTGGACAATTCTTGTGATAAACCCTGGACATGTGGCTCTCTATTTGAGTCCCCCACCTTGGTTACTGGATTTCTGAACCTCCATCTGGACTTTCTTTGAGCATACATGGACTTATATCAAGACAGATAATCAGATCCAGCTTGATCATAAACCCTTGCATATCATTTTCATATATCATCATTTGCATCATTTAATATTTGTTTATTTGTTTTTTCAGGGTATCCATTTCATTGTACCTTGGTTTTGGTTTTGACCCCTTCTTCTGCATAGACCTCTGCTTCAGCTGTCTTCATCAGTTATCTGCTTCAGTTATCTCCTCACCAGCATCAGTCTGCCAGAGACTTGCCTTCCAGCATCAGTCTGCCAGAGATTTTTTCTTCCAGCATCAGTCTGTGACCTTCATCAGTATCAATCTTTAGTTTCTTCAGCAGCATTCATGACTACTCCCAGGAAGAGCAACATATCCTACCATTTCGTTGAGCCTGTGTTGACTGGCATCAGGCAGGTCCAGTCACTTATCACACCTGACCACATCCCATTGTTTAGGGAACATTATGGAGGTATCCTGGATATGATTATGGACCTTGACCCTTCTCAGAGGAGCATGATCCACACCTGCTTGCAGTTTTATGACCCTCCTTTGAGATGTTTCACATTTCCAGACTTTCAGCTATGGCCTATGCTGGAAGAGTTTTCTTCATTGATTGGAGTACCTATCAGAGGTGGAATCCCTTTCAACCCAGAAATGACAGCTCCCAAAAATGGAGAAGTAGCAAAGGCACTATACTTGGAGCCTGCCTTGATTGAGCAAAGTATGACAACAAAAGCTGGGATCCCTGGTATGCACTTGGACTTCTTGATTTCTCAGGCCATCCTGAAGGCCTCATTGGGAGAGTGGAGGGCAGTCTGTGCACTGTTAGCCCTCAGCATATATGGGGTTATACTGTTTGCAGATGAGCCCAAATTTGTCAGCAAAAATGCCATCCATCTGTTTCTTCTGAGGAACCCAGTGCCTACACTGCTGGGAGACTTTTACTACTCCATTCATCAGAGGAATGAGAAACAAAGGGGGAAGTTGGTGAGATGTTGTGCTCCTTTGTTTTACACCTGGATGCTCAGACACCTACCTAAGTCAGATGCCTTCCTGAACCCTCACCAGCAGAAGAATTGGGCCAAGAGGCTCATTGCTTTGACTTCAGATGATATCAGATGGTGCACCTAAAGCACCAAAGGCAAGGACATTATCACCAGCTGTAGACAATACCCAAATGTACCTCTGATAGGAGTGAAGGGTTGCATCAACTACAATCCTTTGTTGTTTAAGAGACAGCTGGGCTATGCTTTGGTTCACCCTCCCAGAGGGCAAGATTTAGCTGAGACCCTGTATTCTGAAGTAAAACCTAATTCAGCTGCTGTCAGACAAGCATCCTGGGCTTGGGACAACATTCAGACAAAAGGGATGGCTATTCATGGAAGGTGTAATAATGTTGCTTCAGCTCAGTACTATGACTGGTCTCGTACAAGAGCTCAGATTACTGGAATGCCTTTCACCTTGGAAGACATACCTGGACCATCCACAGTACAGCCAGCAACAACTGTCAGCCTAGAAGAATTTGAGAAGCTGAAGGAAAGGAATGAGAACCTATCTCAAGCTTTAAAGAAGACCCTTTGGGAAAGAAGTGATGGTCGTTTGGACATTGAGAGGTTGGAGAAGCTTAGGGTGGAGCATCTTGCCAAAATTGAGAAGACAGAGGATTACATCAGGAAAGCAAGAGCTGGGGAACAAATATTGAAGAATTCCTGTAAAGAAGCTAAGATTCAGAAGGCTAGGATTGAACTCTATCTACAAGAAAGTCAGGCTAGGTGGGTCAGGATCACTGAAGCCCGAGCACAGGAAGACCAGAAAACTCAAGCCAAGATTGAACAATTAAAGGCCAATGAGAAGAAGCAGCAGGAAGCTTTGTTGGCAGCCCAGAAGGAGATTTCAGAGTTAAAGCTCAGAGAGGGATTGAAGAGATCAAAGGACCAGGACAGGCACAAGAAGCTGACCACTGCCATTGCCACCAGGAACCTCCTCATTAGGACCATTACAGAGCACCCAGCTGGTCCAGTGACTGAGGCACTCCTGAAGGAAGTCAGAGAGGATGAGTTTGGACTCGATGTCTGATCCTTTGCTTGTTGTTCATCTCCATTTGATGTACTTTTTTCTTTTTGATGTATTTTGACCCTCCATGGGCGTATGCTGTAAAACAGACTATGTATTGTTCATCATTTGTAATATATTAGTTTGCGTTCATGAGGTTTCTTTTCTCAGTAACATCAAGCATCTTCCTCGAGGTCTGGAAAGGTCAAAACCAAAAACCAAACCGGATACCTTGGAAAACAAATAAGCATACTGCATTGCATACTAACTTTTGTTTTGTTTTGTAGGTTTTATTATTATTGTTTCTAACTTTGTTGTGAGAAACATTGCTCGTCACCGAGTGTTCCCTGTCAACTGCGCGCACCGGTACCCGACTCGCAACAACCCCGATATTCAAATGGAACAAGTACAGCAGGATCTGACTGAGGTCAGAAATCAGATGGCTAATGAGAGAGTGGAGATGAGAAATCAGATGTCTCAATTCATGGCTGTGATGACTGGCTTGGCCCAGAGTCAGGAAAGGTTAAGAGAGCTGGTGGAAATACAAACTCTTGAAGAGCCTCATCTTGGAACAGGAGGAACTAGTAACAATGAACGGGGCCAGCCTCGTATTGACCCACCAGTGTTTGGACCTCATCTGGATCTAGAAGCTAACATCCCGAGAAATGTGCCAGGCAATACTGCTGGAGGGAGAATCTTGCAAGAGGATCCCCAAGAAGAGCAGTTTACTGTTATGGGAGCTGGAGATGAAGTTTATGACAGGAGATTGGACGAAATTGCTGAGAAGTTGAGATCTATGGAGTCTCAAAATTCTTTGGGCTTCGATGTGATGGACATGGGGCTGGTGGATGGGGTGAGAATTCCCCACAAATGCAAACCCCCATGCTTTGAAAAGTACAATGGTACCTCCTGTCCTCGCACTCACCTGCAGTCTTTTTTGGGAAGACTTAAAGCTTATACTATGGAAGAGAAATTGTGGATGTTCTACTTTGAGGACAGTCTGACTGGGGCTTCAAGGGAGTGGTATTCACACTTGTCTAGAGCCACTGTAAGATGTTGGAAGGATTTGGCTGAGGCTTTCATCCGTCAATATCAATACAATCTGGACATGGCTCCTAACAGGACCCTCCTAATGGGAATGTCTCAGTCGTCTAGAGAGAGCTTCCGGGAGTATGCTCAAAGGTGGAGACAGCTTGCTGCTGCTGTCCAACCACCCATGTCAGAGAGAGAAATGGCTGACATGTTCATGAATACATTGCAAGGGACCTATATTGATAGATTGGCTGCCTTCTCCTCTACCAGTTTTGCTGATGTGGTCATAGCTGGTGAGAGGATTGAAAGCCTCTTGAAGATGGGTAAAATTTCCGACAGTGGTGCAAATTCATCCAGTAATCCCAGAAAGCCCTTTGTGGGACCCCGAAGAGCCGGTGAGACCAATTCCATTCATGCAAGTTGGAGCAGACCTCAGTACATTCACCGGTCAGTAGCAGCTGTTACCATTCCAGCTCTGATTCCTCAACAATCAGCATATCCTCAACAACAACAACCACAGTATCAACAACAAGTTCAGTATCCGCAACAGAGAACCTACAATAATAGCAACAACAACCAACAGCAACGTCCTTTCCAACAAAGACCATCACAGGCAAACAGGGTAATTGACCCAATCCCAATGCCATATGCTGCACTTTTGCCACAACTCCTGAAGCTCAACCTGGTTGAGTTAAGGACATTGGTACCTCCAGATCCCTCCAATATGCCAAAGAACTATGATGCAAATTCTAGGTGTGCATTCCATTCGAACGCACCGGGGCATAATACTGAAAAATGCAGGGCCTTACAGATGAAAGTCCAAGACCTGGTGGACTCAAAAGCTCTCAACTTTGCACCTCCTCCAAATGTCACAAGGAATCCAATGCCTAGTCACAACGGGCCTAGGATTAATGCTATTGAGGAAGGCAAACCATCCACCCTGATCGCCAGTGTTGCACAAATTCAAACACCTTTGGTTGAAATCAAAGCTCCGCTTTTAGAATGCCAAATGTTCCCTGGGTGTGAGCTCGGCTGTGGGTATTGCAATATTGCAGTCAATGGGTGTGAAAGGCTGAGAAACGGCATAAATGGTCTTATTAAGGATGGTATCCTTCAGATTACGACAACGGCGCCTACAAATCCAACAATTCTTTCACCGGCAATCGCAGATACTCCTACAACGTCAACAACCATTGTTCCAACGGATTCTACTACAACTCCAACAACTGCTCAATCAATCACTTCAACGGAAACAAGTTCAATCACCATTCTTGCTACAGCTTCAACACCCATCCCGTCAATGGTACCTCCTACAACATCAGCAACAATTGATGAAAGCGTCTCAACAGTTACTATATGCTATGACCCTGCAAACATCCCTGCCAACAACCCGCAAAATGTCACTCCTTCCAGAGCACCAGTCACCATATACTATGACCCACACACCATTGTGGTCCCTTCTGCAGCTGCTATCAGTCCAGTCACTATCACAGTGCTAGGGTCAGTTCCTTACGAAAGCAATAATGCCATCCCTTGGCATTACGGCTCAGATCTGTACTGCGAGGGGCAGAAAATCACTTTAGAATCATCAACTTCTTCACCTCAGATAGACAATGTGGGGGGAGGCGGAGGCTTCACTAGAAGCGGACGTCTCTTTGCCTCGCAAATTCCAAGACCCATTGCCGAAGCAGAAGCTGCTGCTAAGGCAAAAGGGAAGAGCATGGTGCAAGAAGAGCAAGTTGTCAAAGAAGCTTTGAAGACTCCTTTTGATCAAGAAGTTGATGAATTCATGAGAATCATAAACAAAAGTGATTACAAGGTGGTAGACCAGCTTCACCAAACACCTTCCAAGATCTCCATACTATCGTTGTTAATGTGCTCCGAGGCCCATCGGAACGCACTATTGAAAGTCCTGCACGCAGCTTATGTGCCGGAGGAGATTACCGTCAATCAGTTAGAGGTTGTAGTTGGAAATGTCAACACTAGTCATGGACTAGGTTTTACCAACACTGATTTGACAACAGAAGGCCGCAACCACAACAAGGCTTTGCACATTACCTTGGAGTGTAAGGGTGCAGTTCTTTCTCATGTATTAGTGGACACAGGGTCATCCCTCAATGTCCTGCCCAAGAGAGCCCTTGTGAAGCTGGAGTATGATGGATTGGCACTATGCCCAAGTAACTTGATAGTGAGAGCCTTCGACGGTTCTAAAAGATCAGTTATGGGAGAGATAGAGTTGCCTATAATGATCGGCCCACAGGTTTTCAAAACGACCTTCTTTGTGATGGATATACATCCTGCCTATAGTTGTCTATTGGGTAGACCATGGATACACGCCGCTGGTGCCGTGACGTCAACCCTTCACCAGAAGTTAAAATTCGAGTGGGAAGGCCAAGTTATTACTATTTTTGGGGAGGAGGATATTTTTGTTAGCCAGCTAGCTACTTTCAAATACATTGAGATGGATGGGGAGATCCATGAAACCATGAGCCAAGGGTTTGAGGCCCTTAATATTAATGAAACATCTGTTGTGCTTGGGACCTTCATCACATCATATCAGCAAGCCATGAAGGTTGTTGAGGAGGGTACCGCCCAAGGCTGGGGCAAGCTGCTACCCGAGGAGAAGAAAGAAGACCGATTCGGGTTGGGTTACAAACCAACTCGACAAGATCAACCAGAGGCTGCAACGGAGCCCAAGTTTGTCAGCGGGGGAATGCTCACCCCAGATGCTGTGAATAGCTTGGAAGATGAGTCAGAAGACGAGCGCAACCTGGAAAGCTGGATACGTCCAAGGATCTCGGGGAACCATGTCTCAAACTGGTCTTCCCAGGAAATTATAAGGGTTACTCCTGCAGAGTAATTATTATTTCCTGTTTTTAAAGCATGCATCAAGTCCTGCATCTTGCCCAAGATGTCAGGACTCATTTTGTAATTGGGCCATCTTGTATTTTGTGCAAAGATCAATTAATGAATATCAGGACGTCTTTTGCAAACGAGTCTTTTCTTTTTTCGCTCACTGTTTTTCATTTTTCACTTTTTGTACAAAAATAAAATGGCAATGCTTTTCAAAATAAATAACTTCATTTTCACCTTTTTCTAAATAAGATAAAACTGATCACTAAAATGAACAAATCTAAACCCTTGCAGAAAGTGCCCTCCAGACTGCACCGACAACAACACTGCTATGACTTCGTATGACTTTGACCATCCAATTAATCAAGCCGATGAAGGGGTTGAAGAAGATTATGAACTACCTGAAGAGCTAGCCAGGTTGTTAAGACAATAGGAGAAGGTTATCACCCCTCATCAGGAGGAGGTTGAGACGGTTAATCTTGGTACGGAAGAAGACGTGAAAGAAGTTAAGATCGGGGCCTGCTTACAAGATTCAGTGAAAGAGCAACTGATTGACATGCTTCGGGAGTATGTAGATGTTTTTGCTTGGTCTTATCAGGATATGCCATGGTTGGACACCGATATTGTGATGCACAAGCTGCCTCTGAAAGAAGATTGCCCACCGGTAAAACAGAAGTTGCGCCGTACTCGCCCAGATATGGCAATGAAGATAAAAGAAGAGGTACAAAAACAGTGGGACGCCGGTTTCCTTGTTGTAACTAGCTATCCTCCGTGGGTGGCCAATATTGTACATGTGCCTAAAAAGGACGGCAAGGTGAGGATGTGTGTGGATTACCGGGATCTGAACAGAGCCAGCCCGAAAGATGACTTCCCCTTACCTCACATTGATGTATTGGTCGACAATACGGCTCAGTTCTCAGTATTCTCCTTCATGGATGGATTTTCAGGATATAATCAGATCAAGATGTCACCTGAAGACATGGAGAAGACAACTTTCATCACGCCCTGGGGCACATTCTGTTATAAGGTGATGCCATTCGGACTAAAGAATGCGGGTGCCACTTATCAATGGGCTATGGTAACATTATTCCATGACATGATCCACAAGGAAATCGAATGTTATGTGGATGACATGATTGCCAAGTCCCTCACAGAAGAAGACCACCTGGTGAATCTGTTGAAACTATTCAAGCGTCTGAGGAAGTACCAGTTGAAGTTAAACCCCAACAAATGCACATTCGGGGTGCGATCCGGTAAGCTACTAGGATTTATTGTAAGTGAGAAAGGGATTGAAGTTGACCCTGACAAAGTCAAAGCCATTCAAGAAATGCCTGCACCGAAGACTGAAAAAGAAGTTCGGGGGTTCCTAGGTAGATTGAACTACATTTCAAGGTTCATATCTCATCTTACTGCGACCTGTGAACCCTTGTTCAAGTTGTTAAGAAAAGAACAAACGGTCAGGTGGAACGAAGACTGCCAGAAGGCTTTTGACAAAATCAAGGAGTATTTACAAGAGCCTTCGATCCTTATGCCTCCATTTGAAGGAAGACCTCTAATCATGTACTTGACAGTTTTAGAAGGGTCAATGGGGTGTATGTTGGGCCAGCATGACGAGTCTGGTCGAAAATAGTATGCAATATACTACCTAAGCAAAAATTTTACCGACTGTGAACAACATTATTCACTGCTCGAGAAAACTTGTTGTGCTTTAGCGTGGGCTACTCGCCGACTAAGGCAGTATATGTTGACCCACAATACCTTATTGATCTCAAAGATGGATCCAATTAAGTACATTTTTGAGAAGCCAGTACTTACCGGACGGGTTGCAAGATGGAAAATGATCCTCACAGAGTATGACATTCAATACACATCTCAGAAGGCCATCAAAGGCAGTGTATTGTCTGATTATCTTGCTGAGCAACCCATTGATGATTACCAGCCAATGAGATTTGACTTCCCCGATGAAGACATCATGTACTTGAAAGCAAAAGATCATGAAGAGCCTATTTACACTGAAGGGCCTGACCCGGAAGAAGAATGGACTATGATGTTTGATGGGGTTGTTAATATGAATGGTCGTGGTGTTGGTGCGGTACTCATTACACCTAAGGGAGTTCACATGCCTTTCTCGGCGAAACTCACCTTCAACTGCACTAACAACGAAGCTGAATACGAAGCTTGTATTATGGGTCTTGAGGAAGCCATTGACCTCAGGATCAAGACTTTGACTGTGTTCAGAGATTCAGCTCTGGTAATTAATCAAACCAACGGCAAATGGTACACCCACCAAGATCATCTGATACCTTATCGGGATTATACAAGGAGGTTATTGACTTTCTTCACAACAGTCAAGCTTGAGTATATCCCTCGAGATGAAAATCAGTTTGCAGATGCTCTGGCTACCATTTCATCCATGATCAAGGTTCAAGCTGCCAACTTTGTGCCCCGGATTTCAGTGTCCAGACTTGACAGACCGACATATGTATTCTCAGCAGACCTTGCTAAAGATGACAAGTCTTGGTTCCACGATATCAAATGCTTCTTGGAGGATCAAACATACCCACCTGGGGCATCTTCCAATGATAAGAAGACTTTAAGAAGGCTAGCTGGTAGTTTCTTCCTGAATGCTGATGGTTCCTTGTACAAGAGAAACTTTGATATGGTACTTCTCAGATGTGTTGATAAGGCAGAAGCAGACTTGTTGATTCACGAGGAACACGAAGGATCCTTTGGTACCCATGCTGGGGGGCATGCTATGGCTAAAAAATTGCTAAGATCAGGCTATTACTGGATCACAATGGATGCAAACTGTTGTGCCTATGCCAGAAAATGCCACAAATGCCAGATTTATGCAGATAAGGTGCATGTGCCTCCAAATCCTTTGAATGTGATGTCTTCACCCTGGCCCTTTGCCATGTGGGGCATTGATATGATCGGCAAGATTGAACCGACTGCTTCAAATGGCCACAGATTCATCCTGGTAGCCATTGACTATTTTACAAAGTGGGTTGAAGCAGCTTCCTATGCAAATGTTACAAGGCAAGTGGTAGCCCTATTTCTGAAGAGAGACATCATTTGTCGGTATGGAGTTCCTGAGCGAATCATTACTGATAATGTTTCCAACTTGAATAATAAGATGATGGCAGAACTTTGCCGGGACTTCAAGATCCAACACCACAATTCTTCCCCTTACAGGCCAAAGATGAATGGTGTTGTAGAGGCGGCTAACAAGAATATCAAGAAGATTGTGCAGAAGATGGTGGTCACCTATAAAGACTGGCATGAAATGCTACCATTTGCCTTACATGGGTACCGAACGTCAATCAGAACATCCGTTGGGGCAACGTCGTATCAGCCTGTGTATGGTATGGAGGCAGTCCTACCTGTTGAAGTTGAGTTGCCATCTTTACGGGTATTGATGGATTTTAAATTGAACGAAGCAGAATGGGTCTGATCCCGGTACGAACAACTTAGTCTGATCGAAGAAAAGAGGTTAGCTGCAATCTGTCATGGGCAGCTGTATCAGAAGAGAATGAAGAAAGCCTTCGATCAGAAAGTCAGGCTTCGAGAATATCAAGTAGGAGATCTTGTGCTGAAAAGACTCCTCCCTCCTCATACAGACCACAGGGGCAAGTGGACTCCGAATTATGATGGTCCGTTCATAGTAAAGAAGGTTTTCTCTGGTGGAGCACTGATGCTCAGTACTATGGATGGTGAAGACTTCCCGTCCCCCGTGAATTTAGATGCAGTTAAAAAATACTTCGCATAAAAAATGACCCGCTGGACATAAAAACAGAATGTAAGTCTAGGCAAAAATAGGGCATCCCGGCGAGTCAAAAATAGAATAAAAGACTCAGGCAAAAATAGGGGAAAATAAATAAAAAATGTACACCCGCTGAGTTGAAAAGCCGCATTGGACAGCTCAGGCAAAAAAGGGTATCCCGGTGGATTGAAAATCCGAAAGGGCGATCCACGCAAAATAAGGGAATAAGCGAACAACTGCATCCTGAATTCGTCTGTATCACTTACAACGTGGTAAGCTTCGAAAGGTTCAAGCTTCGGTCGGAATCAGCCTTCTTCAAAAGCAGGATAAGAAGAACGTCAATGTCATACAAGTCATAGCAAAAGGGAAGCTCCTTGAAGCGTCATCAACATTGCCAGCACCTTTTTGTTTCTCAATTTGTAACAATCTCCTCATTTCAGGGGATTTGTTTCTTTGACTGTATTTGCCCATTTATGGGCACATAAATTAATAAAACCAGATTTCCCGGCACACTTTGTCGCGTACATTTTATTTTCGTTAGCAAAAATGTCCGATGTCCTCATAATATGGATTGCATAAGTACAGACACACATTTTCTAAATCACATGCTTACAGGAAATATATTACTCCCGGGAGTGTCTAAATTCCTATGATGGAATCCAATAAGGGATACCTCGGGGTACTTGTACGTTTCTTTGTCTTTACATGATTGCAGGTGCTCAAAGTGCAACATGGGGCATGGAAACTTCTCCCCAGCAAATTGCCAAATCATTATTTACTCGGCACATCTAAGCACCAGAGATGCTTTATCCCCAGCTGAGTTGCCAGTCATCATTCCTCCTCAGCCAAGTGTCGGACAGGGAACTATCTCCCCACAGAGTTTCAGCCTCTATCCAGAAGAGCAATGTCCGAAGATCTCACAACAAAGCGACGAAAGCTTCCACAGACCCCAGTTGGGTCCCTCATTACCAAGATAGGTCTATCAGTGATCTATTTCCTCAAGCAGAGTCGTATATATCAGATCTACCAATGATCTCATCCCCAGCTGGGATATCCACTTCAAACAGATCAGTCGGAGATCTTCACCGCAACGGGATCCGAATCCCGGATCGGTATCTTTGCATAATCATAGCATTTACATCAGATTTTCCCCCCCAGAGCGTAGCATTAAGTCTAATACGGAGCATTACGGAAAAAATCAAACATATTGCATAGTCATAAGCCGTGTTCTGAATTAAACGGTTGTGTTTACCAGCACTCCATTTGCGAATATACAAATACCTCTCAAATTCCCCGACAGAATGCCAAAGCAGTTTCTTTGCATTGCCCAGATACATATACATGCTCCTTTTTGCACTCGTCAGTGTCACCTTCCCCAGCATAGTTGCCTAAACACTTTGGGAGCCAAATACTTGTTTATAATACACTTCTTCCGACACCCGTCCGTGTCATGCTCTCCCCGACAAGTTGAACACTCGTCGGCGTCTCACCCATGTTTACTTATTTCAGATACTCGTCTATGTTCTTTGTTAACCAGTTGATACTCGTCCGTATCATCATCTCTGAACATGCGTCAGCATTTGTTTCTACTGATACTCGTCCGTATCAAAGTCTTAAGGATGCTCGTCCGCATCTTTAATCTATACACCGTGTCAAACACTTATACCTTTTCTTTCTTCAAAGAAGATACTCGTCTGTATCTACCTATCCCCAGAAGATTCTCTAGCAAATTACTTTCTTTTCTATCTGACATTCGTCCCATGTTATGATACTTTTGGCAGCCGTACCCTGCCAGGTGATCGTCCTTCACCTTTTGATGATCGTCCTTCATCATTCCCCAGCGGAGTCTCCATTAGTGGAACCCTTTTCTATCCGACATTCGTCCTATGTCGTGGTATTTTAGCAGCCGTCCCTGCTAGGTGATCGTCCTTCACCCTTCTGACGATCGTCCTTCATCATTTTATCCGATTGCCGTCCCCGTCGCTGATCCTGTTATCTGACATTCGTCCTATGTCATGATAGACCCCGGGAGCAGCCGTACCCTGCTAGGTGATCGTCCTTCACCTCTTGATGATCGTCCTTCATCATGCTTATCCGATGGCCGTCCCCATCGTCGACCTTTACCCGACATTCGTTTTATGTCGTGGTACTTTCGGCAACCGTACCCCGCCAGGTGATCGTCCTTCACCTTGGATGACCGTCCCTCATCCTTATCCCCGACAAAGCAGCTGTCCCCTGCTAGGTGATCGTCCTTCACATTTGATGACTGTTCCTCATCATTTATTCCTTCAACCTGATGGTCGTCCCCATCATTTACCTTTAATCCCCGGAGAATTTTGCTATCTTACCTGATGGTCGTTCCCATCATGATACTTTCGTCTCCCCAGCATGTCGGTCTTCCCCGTCATTGCTTCATCCCCGGCAGTCATCCTCTGCTCGACGGTCGTCCTCCGTCGCCCGCACCTTGTAATCATACTTTATTTTCTTTTACAATCTATATCCCTTTTCTTCTTCATTCAGTGAGTGCAAATTTAGGACTGTCTTTGGTATTCAACCACAAGTTATCTTGTTTGCCTGTTAAGTCGTTGCTTATATCATGCACAGCCAAATTTGCCCTCACTCTTTTCAACATGGCTTGTGATTCTTTTCATTTTCATAAGTTCAATCATATCATATCACATTGCATTTTTGCTTCACTGCATTGGTTCAAAGTCATCTGCATCTAGGGTTTGTGATCTGAGCAATCCCTGAGCTATCTGAGCAACTCCAAAGGCCTTAAATCCTCTCAAGAGGATCCATGTATGTTCAAGCATCATATTATATCCTCCCAAGATCAAGGAAGTCAAAGAATCACAAGAACTGAGAAAAACATGGAAGCAGAGCCAAGATTAATTGCACAGATGACCTAAAATTAGGGTTTTGGTTTCAGAGGCCATAACTCCAAATTTTTTGGTCATTCTTGATTCTATTGGTCTCTATATGTTATGAGAATCATGCATATCAATTTTCATGAAGAAATTCAATGGGGAAGGCATTTGATCAATAGATAACTTCTTGAGCAAGTCAGTGCAAAATCAGGGCATCTGAGGCCCCCAATCACCCAACCAAAGGGTATTCTCCATCATTTTGAATATGTATGATATTTATTTGATCTTAGAAGATGTTACAAGTTCACAAAATTGAAGAATTTCAAGCCATTTGCAAAGTTGCCATTTTGGGAAAGTGACTTGTAATGTAAATTTGCCATTTTGGGAAAGTTTTTCAACCTCCTCTTTTTGATTCAAAAATGCTTCAAATGAAAAATCTTTGGTCATGAAAGTTGTAGATTGGATCTTCCCATTTTCAAAAAGTACAAGAACTCATTCTAATTCATTTTAGAACAAAAGTTATGGCTTTGCAAAGTTGGACAAAATCACTAAATTTTCACTTTTGTGCCAAAGAGGAAACTTGCAAAAACCCTTGCCAAAACCAAATGTGACCTCTAAGTGACTTCTACGCATCATAACATCATAACACATTGCCTAAAAGTCAGAATTGGCCCAAGAATTTCCAAGTTTCATGACTTGTGCATGAAGAAATCAAGAAAGGGCCAAACTTTGCCAAAATTGCAAAACCTCCCACAACTTCCCACAAACTTGCTGATTTGCCTCAATCTCATTTCCATGGTCATCCTTGAATCAAGCTGCAGCAGACATGCCTTTGTCCTAGGCCTGAAACAACCCATACCTCAAAGGACACATAGCCTTGACTTTTTGCAAAACAAGCCATACCAATCAGCATAGCCCACACCAACTCCACAGGCCTATCACATCTTGATACATGGATCAAACACAAGCCATTTGACATAAGAACATAGCCTGAGCTCTCCCAAAAAGCAGCAACCACAAAAACTCCCTCTTTTGCATTTTCTATCGAATCCTATAACTCAACCATTTATTCTCAAAACTTCTTCCACCATTCATCTCCAAACCCATCATTAATCACAAACCACCCCTTATTTTGCCCTAAAAGCCACCACACACCAAATACGATTTTCCCCCTTTTGAACTGAGCTTCACTGAACTTCAAAGAAAGGACACAAACACTTCAGCCAAGCATCAAGGAAGCTCAAGGGAGGTTAAAGGAGGTTGTTTGCATCAAGCAGAAGGCCCAGACAGCTCCATTGGCAAAGCTCCATCTCAGGTATCTTCTTGAAACTTTTTTCCAGAACTTGTTTCTTTAGTTATAGAATGGTAGAGTGTGTTCCACTAATCACAATGAACCTTGAATGGTGAAAAATGGTTGAGTTTTGAGTGTGTATGCATGTTCTGAAATTTTGTTCAGTTTTAGGTTTTGGTTCGAATCTTGTTGTTGATGAAAAATAAATGAAGTTTGATGTTGGAATCTTGTTCTATGGGGTTTGGGGATCACTTCTGGAGATTTGGGGGGTTTGATTTGGCCTAGGGAGTATTTTAGAAAAATCTCAGGGGAGAGGTGGCCGGAGAAGATGACCGGAGGTCATTTCCGGCCACATGAGAGTCATTAATGCTTTAATCTGGATTAGGGCTTAGTTTGAATGTAGAGCGTACGATTTTGTTTCCCGCGCGCGTCTAATGGCTCAGATCATCCCACTTAACCCTAATCCACTTAATTAAATTAATTAATTAGGGTTTATTTTTAAATATGCCAGTTTGAATGTGGACCCTCAGATCACGCGCCAAGTCAATTCCCGCGCCCTAGGTTCAAATCCCAGCCTTTGGATCAGTTGACTTTCCATTTAATTTGATTTTTATTTCATTTTTATTGCATTTTCTTTCTCATTTATTTTAAAATATCAAAACACATCACAAAAATTTTATTTTTTGCATGCTTACTTAAAATATTTTTCTCATTCTGAAAATAATTTTATTTTATATTTTGCATAAAATTTGTATTTTTAAACTATTTAAATGTTTATTTTAATTAGTTAATGAAAATTAATTAATTAAAATAGCATTTAGGTTTCTAAAAATCACAAAAAAAATTCACATTGCATTTTAATACATTTAGAAACATTATCAAACTCTCCAAACAAATTTCTTTTTGGTTCTTGACCTATTTTGACATTTTTCTTTGGAATTAAAGTTCTTAAAAGGCAATATTTTTGTTCTAACTTAGAAAAATTCATTCTGCCTAACCTTGAAGAGTTTGATGATGGTTCTTTTTGCATTGCATTCTTCATATCATGTAGTTTCTAGGGTAAAATTGGTTTGAATTTATCTTTCATTTTCAATTTGATGTGCATTTTTCCTTTTGAAGTGCCTTAAAACCCTAGCAAACTTGAGAAAATCATAACTCCCATTAGGATAAGAGATAGGTCCCCTCCTTTGGGCAGTGAACTTGTGTAGGGTTAGGGTTCCTTTGATCCCATTTTCAATTTTTTATCTTGTCATTTGCTTCTGATTTTGGATTTTGCTTTGTGTCTTGTGCATAAACCCTAATTCTTGTCTTCATTTGCATTCATCTCTCATTTGCTTGCATACATGAGATTGCTATGACATTTTGTGCATTCACATGACCTCTAAGACATCCTAGCACATATTAGAATCATGTTTGATTATTGCATCATCCATTTTTCATGCTTTTGCTTTCATTTGATGTCATATGCATTCATGATCTTTCATAGTTCAAAACATGCTTCATTTGCATCCTCATTCTTGTATGATCATCCACAATTCTAGACATGTGTTTGCATCATCTCTTAGCATCATTAACATCATGTTTATGCTTCTGACTTTGGTTTGCATCATTGCATCTCATCTCATTCTCATTTCATTTCATTCCTTGTCACTAACTTTTCAGGTGGTAAGTCATTGAGAAGTGAATTTGCCTTCACTTCTCATAATCTCTTCTCACCTCTCTTATGCATCATTGCTGCATTTTACTTGTGTATTAGAGTGAGCTTGCTCATTCATGTCTCCTTCTCACTTTCTTTCTTCAAGCAACTTATCTTCTTAAGTGAAGTAAGTTGACTTGCTTCTTCTGCTTCTTCCTCCTTTCATATGCTTCTTTCTTGGTGGCTTTTCTCTTGGAGATCTTTTTCAAGCCTCATGAACCCTAGGAATACCCAAGCATGATCACAATTAGGGTTTGATTAGTCCCCCATTTAGTTTTACCTTTGTGTCATCTTTGTGTCTTCTTTTCTCATCTCATAATCAAGGACCAAACCTTAAAGGTTTTAAGACTTTGTGATTAAGCATATGCCTGCATCCTTCTATTAGGATGGAGTGTATAACTTTAATCCTAAGTGTTAAGCCCTTAATATTTTTAACTCATTTAACTAATCCACTTAATAATCACTAAGACATCAAGCTTGTAACTTGGGCCTTGCATTAGGGTTCTAATTCTTCCTTAATTGGTTAAGAAGGACTAACCCTAGTGTTAATGGACAAGTCCCCCTCAAGTTGTCTTACAAACCATAAAATCCACTTCTTAATCTTACCATTAATCAAAAATCCATTAAATAAAGGCTTTGTTTTGTCATGAGGTTAATCCCTAATCATGGATTAAGTTGAGGAGCCTTTCTCAGCTTAAATGTTCTCATCTATTATCCTTCTATTAGGATGGTGTAATGAGTCCATTAAATCTTTGATTATGGCTTAAAATCATTACTTAACACTAAACAAAAACAACAAAAACATCTAAATAATTGCAAGTAGGTTAATGATCTTAATCCTCCATCATGGTGATTAAGTGTGAGGTGTTTACTTCATACTAAAGGTATTCTCATTACCCCTAATCAGAGGGAGGATGTGATGAGTTTACTAACCCTTGGTTTAGGCTTAAGCTCATTTTCTTATGACAAACACAAAAATCAATAAAAGATTGAAAACACCCAAAACAAACAATAATCGTCTCCTTCGGGATTCTTTTCTCATCATCTTCACTCACAAAACGAGAACTCACTTCTTCCGTCTAATGCAAGACAGTTTGCACCTGAGCCAGACAGGTCATACACTTGAGCATAGACAAGCAAGCAGTTCACAAGTCAATTTATCTTTCAGTCTCTTTGAGTCGAACTACGGTGTTCTGACTTCATCATTGCACGAGAGGATACGTAGGCATAACTTAACAGTTATCGAACAAAAGTCTCTGTACATTCCCCCTCCTTCCAGCTTTATTCTTTTTCGCCTCATATCCTGAGCATTTCACTTCTGTTTTTACACTGACACTCTCATATTCACTTCACATTTCTTTTACACTGACACTTGCATTCTTTTCCCAGCTTTTGCACACAGATAACACTGAGACTACCCCTTTAAGCACAAATCTTTTAAGCGTGGATCCCGTTGAGTACGGCGGACTATCTGGGTGCTAATACCTTCCCAGGTTGTAACCAACCCCCTTTCTCAGTTTCTCTGGTTCGCAACCGTCTTATCCATATCTTTCTAGGTTTATGCAACATTACCTTTCCTTCGGGATAAAAATACCTAGCTGGCGACTCTATTCATTCTTTCCCTTTCGCCGACCATTCGCGTCTGTACCCCTTCTGACCGGGTGTCATTTGGTGGGAGCGACATTTTGCATCCGGGCTTAGTATGATGTCAGTTGGCCTTGTGAATCCGAAAGTGAAAGTTGTGATGTTGCGGTTTTTTCAGGTTTGTGTATTTGTATGCAGATAATGACCTTAAATTTTTTAGATTTTTTCGTGGGAGCTTGCTGAGTTTTTGCGGCTACTATGGTTTTTTGGTTGATGTAAAAAATTTATGTGTGCATCCAGTTATATCTCTATCTCTCTCTTTATTGATGAAGCAGTCCTTTTATAGGATGATATTTAGGGTTTTTGTTTTAGTTTTGAACTGGTATAACTTGTATCAGAAGTTTGTTTGACTGAGCACTTTTGTTTGATATTCAAGGGTTGTCTCTTTCAATGCAGGTTTTGCTTATGGAATAGAGTGTTGTCCATTTTGGTATAAGGAGAGGCAAGTGCTTTTTGGTTGTTGACCTGCAGAGTCATTGAATCCATGTTTGTTGTGAAGTGGTGGAGAGAGGGATGCCAGTCTGCAGCCCTGTTTTGCAGCAGGTCTGAGTTTCTTTCCTTTTTTTTATATATTTTTCTCTAAAACAAACCTGCTAGGGTACATGATGTGGTCTTGTTATCCTGCTTTTGTTGTATTGACTCTAACTTGGATATTTTTGAATTTTGTGGCATTGGCTTTGCACATGTTTGGACTGATAAATGATGGGCTTGTTTTGATATTATGGTATTGTGACATGATGCATATGAAACTATAAAATTGGAGCTGGATGCTTGGACATGAATGAGTGTTTATGTATGAGTGTTGAAAGGGTTAAATTATGAATGCTTGAATATGAATGCTAATCTTGTCCTATTGTTTTTTTTGTGTGCATGAGAACCTCATAAGGATGGAGGAAACAAAGAATTGGAAAGGTGGCCTAACAAGAAGAATGAAGACCTTATATGAAGTTTCGCTGGCTTGCACTTGGAATTAGTTCATGATTAAATTTGGCCTTCTTTATGCTTAGGCTTGCAACCTTATGTTGTAACAAAATGATGTACCTCTTTTTTTGATATTTTATATAGGTCACTATTTTGTAAATGGACATGATATGTCTTTATGCACAAACTCTTGAATTGAAATGAAAATATTAATGTAAAATGGGCTTGTAATCTTGATTTATGTTTGAATTTTGAATCAAGAATGAAATGGAAAGGATTTGAAACTTTTGTTATGGATTTGTAATGAATATGGACATGATGGTTCAAATTGGACATGAATGAGAATGAGAACTTGAAATTGACTTTTGGAATAAGTTTGGAATTTGAATGGAATAAAATTAGATTTGAATTTGGTGGAAAGGAATTAGAAGTGAACTTTGGGATTGAAAGGGACATAGAAACTAGAAATGAATTTGGAATTAAAAGCTTGAACAAAATTTGAAAACTAAACTCTTGGAAGTTGAATTTGAATTGAAGAGGAAATAAATATTGATTGGTATTAAAAGGGAATTGAAACTTGAATTAAAACTTGGAATATGGATTTTGGAAAGAGTTTTAAATAGAATTTATAATTTGAAATTTAAAATTGAACGAAAATTGAAATGGAAAAGAACATAGAATTTGAGATGGAATCTAAAAATTAAAATTGAGATAGAATTGGGGTTTTGGATAAAAATTTAAGTTTAGAAAATTGAGTTGGGATTTGAAATTGAATGAAATTGAAAATAAACTTGAAAATGAAGTTTAGAAAATTGAATTGGGATTTGAATTTGAATTGGACTTTAAAATTGGAAATAGGAATGATATAAAATTAGAAAAGAAACTTAACAAAGAAAAAAAAGAAATAGAACATAGAAATTAAATTAAAAATAGAAACTTGAAAGTGAATAGAAATTAAATTAGATCTAGAAATTAAAATTTGAAAATGAATAGGAATTAAAAATTAAAGTTATAAATCAAAACTTGCAAATGAATTAAAATTAAGCCTGAAAATGAATAGAAACTAAAACTAAATTTATAAATAAAACTTGAAAATGAGTTGAAAGTAAAAGAAAAATGAATCTTGGAATGAACTCAGTTAAATGTAACGAATGCATGATGCGAAAAGTTAGGGGTAAAATTTGGGGTATGACATCAACATATAGGTCATATCCAAGCTCTAATTGCATTAATTTTGCAATTAGAGGTTCCTAAGGCTTGATCTGCAACTTACATATGTTTTCAAGGAGTATTTAAAACTCTTAAAGATCTCAGGTTGGTGAACTTTTCATGCACTTAGATCTTAGTTTTTTTATGTGCATTTGAATCTCTGATTGTTGATGAGTGCATTGATGTGATTAGAATTGATTTTGGACGTGTAACATGTCCATATTATGACTTTGAAATTTTTTAGATCTAGATGTTTTGCTTCGATTTGCATAATGTAGGCTTTGGTTGATGATTTGAGTGATATATTTGAGATCATGAAGTGATTCTGCATTGATATGTGGTTTTAATTCCTGTTTCTGGAAAAATATTTGATGTTGCTTGCCTGAGATGGTGACCGGAGCTAACGCTCCGACACCAAAAAAGATTTGCAGGTCACCGGCAGCGCAAGGAAGAAGATGATGTCCCAGCCATTAGATTTTATGATCTGATGGTTGTGAAGTTGCCAGCGCATTAAAAATGTGTAAGAATCTCACATGACTTTATGTTCTCATTTAATTGTTTTTATGTGCACGCTCATACTTGTTATTGTGTGCTTTGATCTGATGCGTTGATTCATGATACTTTTGGATTGTGTTGACTGACTGTGGTGCATTGGATTAATCTGAAGGGCGTGTGTGAGTCATAATGTTGACTGAAGACTTTGTGGAAGGTTGACTTGCGCTGGGTTTTGGACCTAGGTCTTAGTGATATTCCCACCCCCGTGTTGAGCCCATTTGCGCATCATAGCTTGTTTTTTTTTGCTATCTCTGAACCTCCCACGTCATTTGCATATCATTTATATTTTAATTTCATACATTTTTCATTTTTATTTTTAAAATCATCAAATATCATTCTAAAATCCTATAAAATTTCATGATGTTTAAACATTTAAATAATTTTGTGCATTTTTTAATTCTGATTTTTCACATTTTTCATGTTATTTTAATATTTTCTATTTATTTCTTTTTAAACTTGTTTCTATTTTCATATCTTTATTTCAAAAATTATTTTCTCATAGCATATTAAATATTTTTAAAGTAATCATTTTGCATTCATTTAATGACATCCCAAACTTCTTAAAAATATTTTTGTTTCATTTTTAAATCTTTCTTTAATTTCATTTTAGCCACTCATCGTTGCATATTGGTTCACGGTTCCTATAGGATCTATGCTTGATTGTTTGAGGCCCTTAACCTCTGAATTTTTGTGTGAACTTTGGATATGTGTTTGGTACCTGGTTGCGGTCACTTGTGTTCTAATTTCATAATTTTTGAATGCATTTTCATAAGTGTTTGTTTGCTTGTGCTTGAAGAAACCTTATGTGATCTTTAGGTGCCTTTCCTTAATCCTAATTGCATGAGGCACTTGTGCCATCATTTGAGATCCTTTGTTTGACTTTGTGGGATGTGTTTAGACTTTAAGAGATCTTGTGTTGATCATTGTTAATTCCATTTGGCATGTGTTGGTCCTTTGTTTTATATGATGCATCTTATGTGACTTTTGACCTTCTCATGTTTGATGGTGTGCTTCTAACATGGACATTTCATCATCTCATTTGCATTTCATACATGATATGATACTAAAGTATCCATAAACATCCATACTTGTATGCAATTTTGCATCTTTTGCATTCCATTTCAAGTATGAAGCATTCATTCCCTTTTGTGACCTTCTCTTGCATGTTTGTTAAGTTGTTTGAACTTGATTGCCATGAATTTTTTCCATGATCATTTGTGCATCTTTAACATGTCATATTATGCATATGCTTCTGAATTTGACATTTTCATATCATCTTTGCATCTTCTCCTTCCATCTTTACCTCACTTGTTCTTATAACATGAATGTGTTTTTACATTTCTATCTTCATCTCTCATTATGCCATGAACTAACTCATGTATATTGGTATCATCATTTAGGATGACTTTAGGTATTCAAATGTTTTATTTAAGTTCTGACTTTATATTTACCACGTGTCCTTAACTATGTTTGTGCAACTTTACCTCCTCACTTCTTCTTGTGCATCTTCTTTGAACTTCTTCATATTTTTTGTGCTTCTTTGCAAATTGTTTGATTGTGTTTGAGTTCCTTGAACTTTTTGATGTTATTTTGATGTAGTTATGACTTGCAAGGTCTTGGTACCATTGTTTCCATTTCATTCTTGTTCTTTTGGTGTTTGTTTTTCATTTCATCTCTCTTAAACATTCATGTTTCTTTTGCTAACCTTGTTGGGGCTTTGGTAAGTTGAAGGGATGTGGATGTGCTTCCACATTTCAATATCTCTTTTCTCTTTTAATGTTCATACTTGTGTTTGGATGAACATTCAATATGCTTTGGCTTTTCATAATTGCTTCTCATCCCCTTTAGAAGCAACTTAACTTCCATCTTGGAAGTAAGTTATTTTCTAACCCTTTATGCTTTCTTCTTCCTTTTCTTTTCTCCTCATATTCTTACTTGTTAATTAGGATATATTTCTTGAGCCTTACAAACCTAGGATATCCAATCATGATAACTTAATTAGGTTTAGTTTCCCTTATACATTTTACCTTTGAGGTCCTTTTGGTGCTTTCTCCTCTCATCTCAAAACAACTCAAAACATCTTCATAAAGGTTAAGCTTTCTCATGTGACAAGGGACTTTTCCATGGGATACTTGCACACATTCCATATAGGGTTGAGGTGTAGGGTATCTATCATGATGAATAGGTCTTAGCTTGAGTATGCTTCATAAACATAAAATAAAAAACACTTCTTAATCAAAAAACAACAAAAACACTTAATACGTAGAATGGGCTAGTGTGTTTGAGCCTTAATATTTGGAACTAGGTTTGGAGGTCTTCTCCTTACCTAGATGTGCTTCTTATCCATTCCATTTAGGGAATATGTAAGAAGTACATACTCCTTTGAATGAGACTTGGATACACTCTCTTATGCAAACTCACAAATATAAAGCTTCTAAAAGCATTCAAACCAACAATGGGTGTCTTTCCTTCGGGAATTCTCTTCTCATATCCTTCACTCTTAGCGAAAGAAATCACTTCTATTTGTATCTTTGCAAAACGGTAAACACACTTGTGCCAGACAAGCCTGCAACACTTGAGCATAGAAATAAGCAGTTCAAGCCATAAAAAATACAAACAACAATATTCCTCCTTAGTTAGGGGAACTACATTGACTATGATTCTGATTTTTTATGAGATACGTAGGTAGTGGGGTAGGGACCATTCGAGCACTCTCTTTATTTTCCTTACATTTTTCCCATACCTTTTCTTCCTCTTATCCTTTTCAGTGGCAGTTTAAGTTCAGCAGCAGTTTTCCTTCACCCTTTGAAACAATTCTAGAAAGCGTGGATCTCGTCGAGTACGACGGAAGATCTGGGGTGCTAATACCTTTCCAGTTTGTAACTGACTCCCTTACCCTTTATTTTTGGTTCACGAGACCCCATTTTCTCCTTTCTTTTCCGGTTTGTGCAACATTACCATTCTTTCGGGATAAAAATGCCTGGCTGGCGAATTTTCCTTTTCTGTGCCACTTTCGTGTCTATACCAAGATGGAAATTCTAGGAGAGACCACTAGCAACTTTGTTGGGGAAACTATCTCCTAACCAAAGTTTTTATGGTTCCCTATGCGAGTTAATCCTAGCGCTTGTCTGTTTTTGTTTCTTTGGGTGTTATCTGTTTGCTGTTATGAGTTTAGTTTACTGTTTTTATTTACAGTTTTAATTTACAATTTTATTTACTGCTTTCAGTACTTATTTATCATGCATCATTATTATACTGTCTGGACTGCCTGGTTTTCTTGGCGGGATAGGAGTTACTGTGAGATGAGCCCAATACCAAGGCTCGAGTGTACCCAGTACTTTATCTTGGAAAGACATTGTACTTCCATGATATATCATCATGATGAGTGGCAATGTATTCCACACCCAGATTGCGACCGTCTTGGAAATATTTTTTGTGGGGGTTTTCTCCACTTCAGGATACAAACTTGATAGTTATGTGTATATGGGGACTGATCATTGAGGACCTTTGTGGAAACATCCCTCTCCAGTGGTGACAGTGGTATACCGCATTTGTTGGTAAACCCACTCGCACCTGAGGGCCCACTGGGAACTCACATAAGATGGTTTTGTTCTCTTGTAAGAACTCAGTTAAAGCACTCTTCGTATGGCGATAGTATTGTACCCTTTGGTATGAATGTACTATTGCTTCTCGATCTCAATGCTTGAAGCTAGTAACTTATAGGGGATGCTTGTTTTTCAAGACTCGGCTAAGACCTCATCTTTTAGTGTATAATTCCAAACCATTTCTCGGAAACGGTGAACGTATTATTGCTAATCGACCTGAGAGTCCATGATGTTTACCCTTAGTATCACACCTATAGGATGGGGGGATTGTTTACATGTTTGTAGGAATCCTGGCTTTCTACTTACCCATTTTCTTCAGTAATATTCTATTAATTGGAGACAGTTCTATGTGGTTTTCTGGTTCTCAATTTTGGTTTGCTATTCAGATATCATGTTATTGTGGCTATTCAAACACTTGGCTTTTGGTTCAGTACCAACACCAGACACCAATAACTGATTATATGCCTTGCATTGCATTGCATCATAACATCATTAACAATTTGTGTTTTTTCATTCTCAGGGTTTACATATTGTTCCCAGTTCCGATCAGTTTTATTCAGAGATGGAAGATTCCAGGAAAAATAATATTCATTACAAGTTCTTTGACACTAAGATTGATATGCTAAACAAGATGTTGGTTCTAATCACTCCTATTCACATTGAAGACTTCCAGAAGGCTCATGGGGGTATCTTGAATATGGTGGTAGATTTGAATGATTCTGAGAGAAGTGATATCTGCATGTTGTTGCAATACTATGACCTTCAGCTGAGGTGCTTCACATTCCACGACTTTCATTTGGGCCCTTAGTTAGAGAAGTATGCTTTAATCTTAGGAGTACCTCTCCAGGATCATATTCACTTCAACTCAGAGATGGTTAAGCCTACACATGATGATATTTCCAAGGCCCTTTATTTGAGCACATATGTGGTAACTGCCAATTTGAGTACCACCAAAGGAGGGATGTCTGGTTTTTCTTTGGAGTTCTTGGTGTAGAAAACTGAAGAGCTTGCTGCTGAAGCTCAATGGGACTCTGTTTGTGCCATCCTGAACCTTTCTATTAATAGGATTATATTGTTTGTGGAACTTGACAAGTTTGTAGACATGAATTCCATTCACCTCTTCATACTAAAGAATCTAGTGCCCACTCTTTTGGGGGATCTCTATTACTCAGTGCACTACAAGAACGAGAAGAAACAAGGGGGTTTAGTATGTTGTTGTGCTCCTTTGTTTTACATATGGTTCATAAGACACTTTCCAAGCACTAAAGCCTTCATTGATTCTAGCTTGATTTGGTCCCAAAAGTTAAGTGGGTTATCTTCTAAAGACCTTAATTAGATTACTATGAGCTTAAAGGGGAAATAGTTCATCATTAGACACGGGAGTTACCCAAATGTTCCACTCTTAGGAGTAATTTGGGGTATTAATTATAACCCGATTCTACTAAGAAAGCAACTAGGGTATGCATTGAAAGATATTTCTGAGGAGTTGGAGTTAGACAAGACTTTCTACTTCCTAGTAAAGGACAACCTCTCATTAGTTAGGAAAGTTGTTGGCTCCTAGAAGCTTATCCGGAGAAGAGGTGTAACATACTTGGGTAAGAGCAACCACCAAACATTTCTTAAGTATGACGTATGCCTGAAGAAGAAAGCCTAGGTAGTGATATTACCTTTCTTTGCTCAAGCTCCCCCTTCAGTGCTTGAGCCCAAGGACACTGTACCCTTGGAAGAGTTTCATAAACTGGAAGTCGTAGTTCAACAATTCAAGGTAGATATTGAGGAGGTTCATAGTTCTTACTAGAATATGGTGCACGTTAATTAAAAGATGGAAGAAAAAGTTCAGAACACTCAAAAGATGGTGAAGTCTAAACATAAAGAGTTCGAAGACAGAGAGCTTTACTTTAAGAAGAAAGGCTTAGCCGAGATCAGCAAAGCCAATAAGCGCAAAAGGATCAAGAAGTATTTAGATGAGGAAAACGAAGCTATAACTTTTTGGCAAGAGCAATGGGACACAAGTCAGAAAAAGCAGAAGGAAACAGAGAAGGGATATCAGCCGAAGATTGAAGATTTACAAGTACAAGTAGAAAGTCGAGCTGAAGAACTTCAGAAAGCCTACGAGTGGAAAAGGAACAATTATCAAAGGCTAGAGTAAAGTTAGAAGTCTATGGAGGAAGCTCAAAGAGAAATTGAAGAACTCAGGATTCTTGCTGAAACCAAGAAGGCAAGGTCGGAGCTAGGTTCCAGTAGGGATAATGAAGAGGTATTGTTGCAACAAATTAGTGAGTTGCATGCTTCCTTTGACTAGAGAGACTTGCTTATTCAGAAGCTAATTAAAGATACGGTGCATCCAGATGCCGCTCAACTATTTGAGACTATTAATAAGTTCAGCTGGAGATTGAAAGATGTGGAGTTTCTTAGAGTTTAGTTTCTTTCATTGTACTTAGATTACCCATAGGCTTGTTGTGGTAATCTTCGCTTTATCTTTCTGTTTATTTTCTTTGCTGATGTAAAACTTGTAACCCTGTGGGGAGATATTTGGTTGCTCTACTAGCTCATTTTATGTTATTTCCTTCTTGCTTATTTTTTCTAATTGTTGTCTATGCACCGACACTTGTTCATCCAGGCCAACTGTATTTAAGTCTTGTGTGAATACTTCTTCCCAAAATGTTGGATTCCAAACGCCATCTGGATTTTTGTAATTGTTATTGAATACCGGATTCGGGGCATAAATGGCCTTGAGAATGAAAGACACAACATTTGCATAGCATGCATATCACCTTTATTCTTGTTTTGCAGGTACAAATTTCAATTTTCTGACGTCTCTTCAATTTCAGGTATTATAGCTGACAAGAGAGTTCACTGATACTTGACAAGGGAAAACAGAGCAAGGATTATGGATCAAATGCAGGTAGAGTTGACTGAGTTGAGGTCCTGTATGGATTAATTCATGACTTTGATGACGGGAATGCACCAGAATCAAGAAAGGATTAGAGATATGGTGGAAATAACACAAGAAGCTCCAGAAGGTAAAGCAGGCAATGGCATTCCAACTCCTCAGGGTAATCCTGTAGTTACCCCTGCTGCTAATGTGATGGATGCTCTGGGCGGGGACATGGCTCGTCATGGTGCTTACATGGATGACCAAGAGGACCAATTTACTTTGGTAGATGGAGACATGAAAGCACATAACACTGTTTTGAACCGTAGAATTGATGAAATTGCTGAGAGAATTAGATCTATTGAATCACAAGACACCCTTGGTTTTGATGTGTCTGATTTGGGATTGGTTCCAGGAGTAAGGATTCCCCATAAGTTCAAACCCCCTACTTTCGACAAGTATAATGGCTCTATTTGTCCAAAGACCCACCTCCAGTCTTATGTTGGGAGGATTGTTGCTCATATGAATGATGAGAAGTTATGGATGTATTACTTCCAAGATAGTCTTATTGGGGCATCAGAGGAGTGGTACATGAAGCTGAGTAGAACATATGTGAGAAGCTGGAAAGAGTTGGCTGAAGCCTTTGTGAAACATTATAAGTATAACATGGATTGTAAGATCAGAATGCGCCTAAGAGGGGGGGTGAATTAGGTGTATATAATTTTTCTCGATTCTTTTTCTTTGATGGATAGAATTTTTCTTTTAAGTTTGTATGGAAGGAAAGCAGTAAGGCAAAAAATAAAAACGACACAGAGAGTTATCCTGGTTCCCTTCACAGTCCGAAGGTACATCCAGTCCCCTTTCAACTTGAAAGAGATTTCCACTAGTTTTTAGAAAAAGTACAACCTATCACACCTTCAATGGTGAGGCATACTTTCTAACAAACTATCGTACAAGTGTGCAAGAACAATCCTCTTGCCACACTTACCCTTCTGTCCAAACAAACCTTGGAACACAAGTCACACAATAGAAATACCTTTCTATATTTTTAATTTTGAGTGAGTAATACAAAGACTTTAATATCAATAATGATCTTCTCCTATGTACACAATTCACTTTTCAAATATCAATACAAGTGTTCAAACATGAAGTATGAGAGATGAATATCTTATGAACACTTTTGAAAAGTATGAAAATATTTGAAAAAATTGATGAATTTGATTCAAGTGATTTTTTATAAAAATTGTAGGAGGTTTTTTTGAATTTGAAAAATTCAGATTTTATATTATATAAGATACCCTTTTGAAAAGGTGTGAAAATTATGAATCAAAAAGTTTTTTGAAGAGATATAATCAAAAGGTGCAATTTGAATTTCAAAGGAAAATATTTTTCAAAATATTACAGTGTTAACCGGTTAACCAAATGGTTAACCGGTTAACGCCTATGAACGTTAACAGGTCTTTTGAAAATTTGAACCCGTTAACCGGTTAACCGGTTAACACTGTTAAAACCAGAAACAGAAGGTTTTTTTAAAGAGTGTTAATCGGTTTGAAAAATATGTTAAATTATTTTATGCAATATGCTAGTATATGATTGAATGCATGAACACTTGTACATCAATTTAAAAAGGGATTGATATACCTAACCGAAAGCATCCAAGCATGAAGTTGAATGATGATGCAAACGAAGCTTGATAGCGAAGCCGGTTGCTTGAAGCTTGATCAGTTGGAGTTCTTGACTTTTTGCAGGTCTGAAATATATGCGCCGTGTTGTCTTCATCAAAATCTCCGAGATTGAAGGCGTGCTTCTACATTCTCCCCCTTTTTGATGATGACAACCGAAAATTCTGCGAGAGCTTTGATCAATGTTTCTCTAAGCGAATTCTCCCCCTATGGGCAACAACTCCCCCTAACTGATAGCAGCAGTAGCGAGAAAAAAATTCTGCATAGAAAGTCATTAGAGAAACAAAGGTCTTCTCCCCCTTTGGCATTAGCAAAAAGGAAGGGACCAACAAGCAAGCATGAACATGAAAGATAGCATCATACAAGCAATCATACAAGCAATCACACATATAAAATGCAAACATAGTGCAAGTAAACCAAAAATGCCTAAAAACTTAGGACTTTAGTTTGAGAGTACAAAACATAACATGATTAAAATATAAAACAACATAATAAAAACAACATGGAGACATAACACATACAACACAACATAACAAAATAATAAAAAATTTAAAAGTTTTTAAGAAAAAATGACAGAACCTGTCACGCAGGCAGGGACTGCTATTTTGAAGTTGTTAACCGGTTAACCGATCCGTTAACCGGTTAACGGACAAAAAATTTCAAAAATTTTAAAAAATCCAGCAGCTTTGGTTGGGAAAAATGGGAGGGATTTTTCAAAAAAAAATTCAATAAAGTGTTAGCACTTGTCATTCCGCAACTTTCGATCAAAAAATATTTTGAAACCGATTAATTTCGGGTATACGAAAGTGAGAAAAACCAAAAACGGTGAAATGTGAGTGCTAGCATTTTATGACTTTAAAGTAAGCAAAAACACATATAAACACACATAATGCAATAAAGACATATAACAACCAATTTTTTTTGGGTTAAGATTAGATGTCACCTTCATTGAGAATCCCAAGTTCTCGTCGAATCTTGAAGAATTGTTCCTTAGCCAATGGTTTTGTGAATATGTCGGCTAGTTGATTGTGTGTATCCACGAATGTAACATCGACATCTCCATTTAGAACATGATCTCGAAGGAAGTGGTGTCGGATATCAATGTGCTTTGTTCTTGAATGCATGACCGGGTTCTTCGTGATATTGATGGCACTTGTGTTGTCACACCGGAGAGGGATACAACCGAGATCTATACCGAAATCGAGAAGTTGTTGTTTGAGCCACAAGATTTGAGCACAACAACTTCCTGCTGCAATGTACTCTGCTTCGGCCGTGCTAAGTGCAACGCATGCTTGCTTCTTGCATGCCCACGGCACCAGTGCATTCCCGAGAATGTGACAAGTACCACTTATACTCTTTCTATCGGTCTTACATCCTGCATAATCAGCGTCAGAATAACCAATTAAAGAACAGGTACTACCTTTAGGATACCATAGTCCGACGTGCGTTGTTCCTTTGAGATACTTCATGATCCTCTTCACGGCAGTGAGATGCGATTCCTTCGGATTAGCTTGAAAGCGGGCACACAAACAAACACTAAACACAATTTCAGGACGGCTCGCCGTCAAATATAAGAGTGAACCGATCATACCTCGATACTTTGTAATATCTATTGAAGTGCCGGAAAGATCTTGATCAACATACGTTGCGGATCCCATTGGAGTAGACATCTCTTTGCAATTGTCCATATCAAATCTTTTCAATAATTCCTTGCAATATTTGGATTGGTTGATGAAGATGCCATCCTTTGTTTGCTTGATTTGTAAGCCAAGGAAGTAGTTCATCTTTCCCATCATGGACATCTCGAATTCGCCTTGCATCATAAGAGAGAATTCTTCGCAAAGATCTTTGTTTGTTGAACCGAATATGATGTCGTCGACATAGACTTGAACAAGTAAGGTGTTACCCTTAAGATTCTTGATGAACAAAGTCTTGTCAACCTTTCCTTTAGTAAAACCTTTCTCACATAAGAAGTTGCTAAGGCGATCATACCAAGCCCTTGGTGCTTGCTTTAAGCCATAAAGAGCCTTCTTCAACTTGTAGACATGAGATAGGTTCTTGAAGTCTTCAAAACCGGGAGGTTGTTTGACGTAGACTTCTTCATTGATGTAACCGTTTAGGAAAGCGCTTTTGACATCCATCTGGTACAACTGAAAATTCATAGAGCAAGCGTAAGCAAGTAATAATCTAATTGCTTCTAACCTTGCTACCGGAGCGAATGTTTCATCAAAGTCGATTCCTTCTTCTTGGTTGTAGCCTTGTGCGACCAATCTTGCTTTGTTACGAACTATGATTCCATTCTCGTCAAGTTTGTTCTTGAACACCCATCTTGTGTCTATGATATGCTTGTTGTCCGGTCTTGGTACAAGAGTCCAAACTTGGTTCCTTTCGAATTGATTGAGTTCGTCTTGCATAGCTATTATCCATTGATCGTCGCCTAAGGCTTCATCGATTTTTGCTGGTTCAATTTGAGACACGAACGCCATGTTAAGGCAAGCATCCTTGAGATTGAGTCTAGTTGCAACGCCTTGGCTAATATCACCAATCACTTTATCTATTGGGTGATCTCTATGAGTTCTCCATTCTTTTGGAAGATCTTGATGTTCTTCAATGGTTGGTGACTTATCTTCTTGTGATATTGCTTGTTCTTTTGATATCTCCCTTTGTTGTTGTGATAGATCTACATCATCATCATCATCCACAATAATATTATCCTCTTTCGAGGGGTTAGTCTCAAAAGAAACATGTATGGACTCTTCAATGGTAAGAGTACGTTTATTGAAAATTCTAAAAGCTTTACTTGATAGAGAATATCCAAGAAAAATACCTTCATCGGATTTCTCATCAAACTTACCAAGGTTGTCCTTACCGTTGTTGAGAACGAAGCATTTGCATCCGAATATGTGGAAGAAAGATATGTTAGGTTTCCTTCCCTTGAACAACTCATATGGGGTCTTCTTGAGAATAGGTCGAATATTGACACGGTTACTTACAAAACAAGTCGTGCTAACCGCATCCGCCCAAAAATATTTAGGAAGATTCGAGTCGCTAAGCATTGTCCTTGCAAGTTCTACTAGTGACACACTACAAGAAAAAAGAAGATTTATGACACTTGAGTTGCGACAGTTATCACAAAACCGTCCTTATTCCTGGATTGCGACGGTTGCCACAACGGTTAGGATCAACTGTCACAGATTTTTTGCGACAGTTATCACAAAACCGTCCTTATTTCGGAACTGCGACAGTTGTCACGACAATTAGAGACTGGACTACGACGGTTGTGACGACAGTTATAAAAAACTGTCTTTATTATATTTTTTACTTAAATTTTTGTTTTAGATTTAGCGCTAAATGAAAAGAGAAAATTTATTCCCCTTAATTCATAAAAAAAATCCTTATCGAATCCAGAAACTCAATTTACTTTAATATATTATAAATAGTTTTTATATAACTTTTTAAAACACATATATTTCTCACTTTTTAAAATATCATTTAAATGATAATTTTTTTAAAGTATATTTTTTTAAATTTTATTTAATAATTTTTTAAATAATTCTATTATTTTAAATAAATATCAAATAAATTAAACTAATATTAAAATTAATTATAAAATTATTATTTTAAATTTAATAATTAAAAAAAACTATTCAAGTTTATTAATAATTGAAATTTTTTATTGTTAAAATAAAATAATTTTATAAATAAAATAAAGAAATTTAATATTATTTTTATATACAAAGTAAAGAAATTTAATAGTCCGTAACCTCAAACAACACTCAAAACACAATCCTAGAAATCCCAAAATCAAAGAAGGTGATTCCATGGATTAATCCAACGAATTCGATTGCCTTTTGTTAAAAAATTGTGGCGGTTGCGGTGGTGGTGGCAGAGAAGGATGAACCGGTTAGGGTTTCTGAAAAGGAGCTTCTCAATGCTGTGGCGGATAACCCGCCGGTGGTATTCTCTCATGCTGCTACCGAGGTAGGGTCACGTGTCAACCATTTCAACTCAGGTTCTTCTGAGGAATCGGTGATAATCTCGTCGAGTCCAGAGACGCCTTTCCCTTTCACGGTTCGTCCAACGTGTTTCTCTCCTTCTTCATCTTCCTCCTTCGAGATCGAAGTTCAAAACCCTAACGTTCCTGTTTCGGAATAAGAGGAGAGTTTATTGAAGAAGTTGAAGAGTAACGAGGTTTTCAAACAAGAACAAGGGGTTCTCTCGCCTAAAAGCATCACGAGGAACAAAGAAGAAGCTAGGGTTTCTTTATGCACGCTCTGAATTCTGTCGTCGCTTTGTTCTCTGATTGAATCGCGTTACGTTGTGGTTCAGGTTAACGCTGTTGTGTCGTTGGTCAACCTTTCGCTTGAGAAATCGAACAAGATGAGAATTGTGAGGTCGGGATTTGTTCCGTTTCTAATTGATGTGTTGAAAGGAGGATCCAGTGAGGCACAAGAACACGCTGAGGGTGCTATTTTTAGTTTGGCTTTGGATGATGATAACAAGATGGCAATTGGAGTTCTCAGTGCATTGCAGCCTCTTATGCACACGATGATGTCTGAATCGGAGCGTTGGAGTTTGGCTTCATTTTCGAGTCAGTATCTAGGTGATGATTTAGACAAAGTTGTTTTCATGCATGAATTTTCAAAAGAATACTGAGAGTGCCGATGTTGATGTGGTTTATCAGACTCAGGAATCGGTTAAGGCTGGATTGGTAGATGAATCGCTGAAATTAATGGAAGTTGAAGAACCTATTCGAACTGAGAAAGAAGTTGTCAATGCTAATGTGATTTGTGAGACACAGGAATCGGTCATCGTTGATCCAATGAATGAAACAATGCGGATTCAATCAAATGAAGAAGCCCCCAAGGAGAAGGAAGTAGATATTGATGAATTGGAGGTGTTGAAGGTAGTGAAAGGGAAAGAAGCTGCTTTTAATGAGGAAGTTAGGGTTTTGAAGGTGGTGAAGAAAGATGCAGTGGAAGAGAAGAAGATTCTGAATCTTGAGGATGGCGAGTTTCCTGATGAACCTGGGTGGTCATTGCTTGGAAGGAAGATTGAGATTGCTACTTCAACAACTAGAGGTATAAGGAGATTGGTGGATAACGAGATTGTTTATTTCAATTTCCCTGCCCCAAATACCTCTTACAAGTTCCAATGGATTGTTCGAGTCTCAACCAAACGTTCTGGAGTGGTAATAATAATATCAATTGATTGCAATGCCTACTATTTAAAATTTTTTGTTGTGTGTAATCAAAGGTCATACATTTTGGTTATGTTGTTATATTTAATACTTTAGGTTGGGAGGCTGCCAATGGAATGGGCAAAATCTGTCATGCCTCTTGTGCAATCTGGAAATGTTAAGGTTCGAGGCCGATGCATTGCCACACCACACAATTTGGAAATGATGCAAGAAATGATGTTGTTAGTAAGGTATGGATAACTTCTTGGGTCCTTATTTTAGCTTTAGTTTAAATGTTTCCTTTTTCTCTAGATGTTGTGCTTGTTAACTTGGCTATTTCACTTGTTTATGATGTTGAGTTTATTGGTGGATGAACCTAATTGATTGTTCTATGGACAGTTTTTATGTTCATAAATCTGTATTCTCGGAGTCTGTTGATACCTCTTGGAGGCTAGAGGCTTGTGGCCACATTAACTCTGCTGCTTACCCCCTCCTTACACTGTTAAAAATGCTAGAGATTGAGCCATATAGGATGGTATTGAATCGCTATATTTTTTAATTGCTTTGTTTGTTTATTTGTTTGTTAATGTTGCATTTGTAATGTGCTGATGTTATTTTTAACTAGGATGATTTCACCCCCGAGGAAATGAAGGCTCGAAAGCGGATTCTTAAAGTATGTTCAACTATTTTCATTCTTTTCCCCTCTTTTATAGCTTTTAGTTTTCATGATTATTGTTTAAATTGAATTGAATGTCATTGTTGTGAATGCATGCTAGAGGCCTAATTCTCCTGTTTATATTACCAGCTTGATTCAGACGAAGCTTCAGTTTTTCCTGTTAATAAGCGAAGAAAAGGCATCAATGAGCCACTTACAGAGCCAAATGAGAATGAACAAGCTCTTTCAGAGTCAGCTTTGAATAAACTTGTTGGAGCTGCTGAAGTCTTTGACTTGCAGGTGTATAGATTGTGTTCCAATTTCAATCGATAGTATTCAACTTCTCTCTCTTGTGTGTGTCAGTGGCCAACCCATTTATGTCTTATGTATCTTTAGGAGAAGGAAGCACCAAAAACCCTGATGTGTAGTTTAAAGCCTTACCAGAGTCAAGCTCTGTATTGGATGACAGAAATTGAGAAGGGAGCGGATGATGAAAATGCTGATAGAAATCTACATCCTTGCTGGTCAGCCTACAATATATGCAATGGGTAAGTACTAATAGTAAAAGGTTCCTCAAACAAATTGTATTTTTCACCTAAATATCAGTATACAATTTAGAGGTTAAAACACAGTGATGTATTAAAGCATGTAATGATTTTTGAATTTTAGAGGTTAAAACACAGTGATGTATTAAAGCATGTAATGATTTTTGAATTTTATAGGTATGATCAATTTGCATGCAATGATTTTTGAATTTATAGGTATGATCAATTTTGTAAACTGTCTATTATCATAGAAGTGAAAGTTGTATTCCACACAGTTATTGGAGGTATAATTATATATTATCTCATGACATCAATTTATTATTGTGAGAAATGAAAACAATCAATGACAGCTGTGACTTACAATTCCGCCGGATTTAAAAACACAATGAACGGTCACATGAGCAGTTTGTATCTCTTTGTTTATATAAGTGCTTTTGTCTTCCTCTTCTCGCCTAAACTTGTGGTATGTGTTCGACACCCACTTCTACTATTTCCCTGCATATCTAATTCTACCTAGAGCATACACTAACCATCACAACACTGTCTTAAGTGACAACTTCCATGACCCCATTACGACGCAGCATCAACTTTTGTGCTGCGTGATGTGGTTCTCCAAACTATTAAGCAGACCCTTTCTTTTTACTATGAGCACACCCTTTTGGTACACTAAACAAATAGAACATGTCTTCAACTTTTTTAATTCTCCAATTTCAACTTGCTTACCCTCCAAATGTATTTTACGAAATGGTAGAAATAAATTATTTAAGGCCATATACGGGTGATCATTGTTTTATCTAACTGTTTGCACTGGTGAAGACAATAATCAGATGCCGTTGGAATTTGTTTCTGGGTGAAAGGGGAGTACTTTTCATGAGTTAAACAAACCAGTGTGAAAAATAACCAAATGGAAATGTAAGGAATGGAAGCTGCAATTTAGTAGGTCTGGATTTTATTTTTTTCATTAAATCTATAGATTGATACCAGAGTTTAGACTTATCTCAATCTCCAGCCTAAGGTACAGAGTTCTTAGTCTGATTTTGAGACGACTATACAGAGATTTACCCCTATACAATCTAAACCAAAACAGTATGCACAAGACAAATGCGAGCATTGAGTTATAGACATACAGTAACAGTCTTGGTCCCTTCTCTTCACTGGTGGATTTGACGATACTTACAAGCAATAAATAATCAATGAATCTCAGTTCTTGACGTGTTTTAGCTCATCCATAACAGGGAGTAGTTATAAACATGCCTTCATTGGTTTATCGTTGTTTTATTAAAAGTGTCATTTTTTGAATTGTTTGTTATTTTCTATGTATTAACACACATGAATGTAGGAAAATGCATAAAATGTCAGAAGTCTTATTGTTGGTAATTTGTTTTCAGAGTGATAATGGGATGGTTCCAGTATTCTCAGTTCCGCGGAATCTCATTGCAGAAAATCCTTTCACCAGTCTACTCCTATGTTCTTGTTTGCCATCAAATGTTATGGATACTGAAACATCTGCTTTATCATGGTGTCAGCTTGTAACAGTCGAGGTAGCTATCTCTATCTTTTCATATGGATGAATATGTTTTCTTATTTATGTAACATTCTTGAAGTTGGGATTTCTAGTCTTTGCCTAGGTAAAGACCATATTATTTGATTTACAGGTTCTGAAAACAATACTAGACTGGGCAGATAGGTCAGCCTACAATATATGCAATGGGTAAGTACTAATAGTAAAAGGTTCCTCAAACAAATTGTATTTTTCACCTAAATATCAGTATACAATTTAACCTGACATACTTTTTATCAGGAAGATAATTTATGTGAACATATTTACCGGGGAGGCGGCAAAGAAATTTCCACAAGCAACACAGAGAGCAAGAGGAGGAGTGAGTTTGTTTCAAGCCATCAATTTTGAAACTCCACATGTGACATACACTTTGAACCTTTTACGGAAATTGAAATAGGTATATGGTTAGGGTAACACTCAATACTTCTTGTTCCGCTTCAAATCATTTATGGTCATGCTTCATTTTCGAGTCGGTATCTAGGTGATGATTTAGACAAAGTTATTTTCATGCATGAATTTTCAAGAGAGGCACATCTTGTTTATTAGGCAAGGATGTGGACATTCAGACTGACATTTTTAATGTCTAATTTCTTAATTTCCATTTTAATGGAGTGTAAATAACATTCAAACTATCTTCTATTCAAACTATCTTATATTCAAACTATCTTCTGATTGAGCATATGCTCAAGAGGATGTTATTATGTGTTAATTTTGTAATTTTCTATGATTATTTAATTGATAGAATTTTTTATTGACTAATGACAAATTATCTGTAGGCACAGTGATGATTATTGAGGCAAGGATTACAGGAGGAGAAGTCGTAGTAGGAGTTATAATAGGTATGAACGTGACAGGTACAGCGGCAGGAGAGATCGGGACTATCGTCATCGAAGCAGAAGCCGTAATGACAGTCCTGATCACAAGGGGCGTGGAAGGGGGCGCTGTTATGATGAGCGTCGTAGAGTCAGTCCTGATTATTAGAGTTAGTGTGAATGGTCTTATTAGAGTCATTAAAGGATATTTGGCCTAAGTGCAGTTTGGTAGGGTGTGACTTTCTTGGCGTGACCTTATAGTTACTAAGCTAATATTTCACTATGAAGGATTTTGTCATTTTAGCCTTATTCTATTTGCATTTATCTCTCTGTTTCTGCATTCATTTCCTTTATTATAAACAGGGTGGCTGTGATCTAGTTAAAGTTCAGTTAATTTAAATTTACAACTTATTGGTTTGGTGTCATTTATGTCTTATTATTTGGTTTATGTGATGAAGATTTCTGATTTTGAGATGAAGTTGATGGACATTGATAGTGAACACCTAGGGATTTTTAGTTTTTTTTTAATTAAAAAAAATGTAATTAACGGCGGTTCTAACCGTCGCTATCTTTAATGAAATATATATTATATAATTATGGCAGTCCTAACCGTCGCAACTTTTAAGTAAATTCAATGTATATTATACAATTATGGCGGTTCTAACCGTCACAATTTTTAATTAAATTCAATATATATTATATAATTATGGCAGTTACAACCGTCGTAATAATATATTGGAGACAGTTTCAAAACCGTCGTGGAATGTTACGGCAGTTGGAGCGACAATTTTAAAAACTGTCGTAAAACAGCCTCGCGACGCACGTTTCTACGACAGAAGAGGAACCGTCGTGATTTACAAATTGCGTCGGTTCTAACCATCGTAATCTGCCAATATTAACCGTCGTAATTTGCCAATTTTCTTGTGGTGCCATATTCTTCCTTTCTACGACGCCGTTTTGTTGAGGAGTCCTTGGTGCGGAGAAGTTGTGAGAGATTCCATGCTCTTCACAAAAATCTTCAAATGATGAGTTTTGAAACTCGCCACCATGGTCGCTTCTTATGGAAACAATTGAGAGTGACTTCTCATTTTGAATTTGTTTGGCACACTTCTTGAATGCCTTAAAGGCATCGCTTTTCTGCACTAAAAACAAAGTCCAAGTGTATCTAGAGAAATCATCAACAATAACTAGTGCAAAAACGTTACCTCCGAAGCTTTTTGTTCTTGATGGACCGAAAAGATCCATATGTAACAATTGGAGTGGTCTTGTAGTAGATATCACTTTCTTGGTCTTGAAGGATGTTTTGGTTTGCTTCCCCTTTTGGCATGCGTCACAAAGCTTATCCTTGATAAACTTCATCTTTGGAAGACCAACAACTAGATCATGCTTTAATAATTTATTCAAATGCTCCATGTGAATGTGAGCAATTCTTTTATGCCAAAGTTATGCATCGTTGTTGTTTGCCATTAAGCACTTCACCTTCAAGAGAGAGTCATCAAAAGAAATCATAAAAATGTTATTAAATCGTTTACCTTTTAGCAAGAGTTCATGAGTGACTTCGTGTTCTATCAAACATTCCTCCTTCGTGAAGTTGATTCGGAACCCTTTGTCACACAATTGACTTATGCTAAGAAGGTTGTGTTTAAGGCCTTCCACATAAAGGACGTCTTCGATGATTGTATGAGGAGATGCACCAATGGTTCCAACTCCAAGAATTCTTCCTTTATTATCATCACCGTAAGTAACGTATCCTTTGGTCTTAAGTGATAGACTTGAAAATTTGTTGATGTCGCCCGTCATATGCTTTGAACAACCGCTATCGAGATACCATTGCGTAGAAGTTGTTTTCAAGCATACCTACAAAACAAAATCAGGTTTTGTTAGGTACCCAAATTGCTTTGGGTCCTTGATAGTTAGTACCCTTTTCAACCCACACATAATGCCCTTTAGCAACACCAATGTTGCGCACATAGCAAGCATTAGGTGTATGGCCTTTTATTCCACAATAAAAGCAAATAGGTTGAAATTGACTTTTGAATTTAGGAACATAATTTTGTTTCTTAAGACTCCTTTTCTTTTTATGACTTTGATGCATAGGTTTGACATTGTTAGTCTTTTCCTTAACAATTTGTTCACTAGCTTTTACGAAAACGGTTTCACTTGTGCTTGGTTTGGAAAACTTAGAATATCCTAGGCCACTTTTATCATTTGGAAATATTTGGTGCCTAAGAATTTCCTCCAAGCCAATTTGACCTTTTTCATATCTTTCTAAAACTCTTTTGAGTTGAACAATTTGAAAGGACAATGACTCACAATTTTTACATGTAAGACTTTGTTCTTCATCCATTATCTTTTGTTTTTCATTTTCAATGTAATTTTCAAAAGATGCATTTTGTTCTTCTTAAAATAATATTTTCTTCTTTTGGGATGAGATAGTTTTGTAAAATGTCTTACATTCCTTAAGAAGTTCATCTATGACTTCTTGTGCATCATTTTCATAAATTGAAAAATTACTACTAACCTCGTCATTTTCTTCATCGGAGTGATGTGACGCCATTAACGCCATATTTGCACATTCGTCGCTTTCTGATTCTGATGAGGAACTAACTTCATTGTCATCCCATGCGACATAAGCCTTTTTATTCTTGAAGTCCTTCTTGCCTTTGAATCCTCCTTTCTTCGCAAGTCTTGGACAATCCGGTTTTATGTGACCTTGCTTTCCACATTCATAGCATGTAACTTCTTGGTTCGATGTGGATGCATCCTTCTTCCTGAAATGTTTATTCTTTTTAGGAAAAGAAGAATTATTATTTTTGTTAAAAAAACTTACCAAGCTTCTTAACAAGAAGCATGAAGTTCTCATCTTCGGAGATCTCGTCATCTTTGTCATCCTTCGTGTCAATCTTCAAGGCAATTCCTTTGGACTTTTTCTCTTGACTTTCATGTTTTTCGAGCCTTCCAAGTTCCAACTCGTGCTCTTGAAGTTTGCCGAATAGAGATGCGGATGTCATTGTTGAGAGACTCTTCTTCTCCGAGATTGCGGTCACTTTCGGTTGCCATTCCCTTGTCAAAGACCTTAGAACTTTCAAATTGAGATCATCTTTGGTGAAGGTCTTTCCGAGTGCAATCAAATGGTTGGTTAGATGAACAAATCTTTTTTGTAAAGCCACAATAGATTCTCCAGGTTGCATGCGGAACATTTCGTATTCTTGACTTAACGTGTTAAGCCTTGATCTTTTAACTTATGTTGTTCCTTCATGTGTTTCTACCAAAGTGTCCCAAATCTCCTTTGCCGATTTGCATTGTGATACACGAAAAAAATTCGTCCATACTAAGAGCACTTTGAAGTATGTTGATTGCTTTCTTCTCATTTAGGATCTTCCTTTTATCATCTTCATCATACATATTCTTCAACTTCGTCGTTCCAACACCGTTGATTACATTGACGGGATTATGCGGACCTTCTTCGATTGTTTCCCATATGCCTTCTCCTTGGGCTTCAAGATGTGCCCTCATTCTAATTTTCCAGAAATCGAAGTATTCGCCGGAGAAGAGCGGAGGCTTGTTGCTACTTCCACCATCTTTGAAAACGGGATTCGAGTTTGCGGAAGCCATAGGATCATGTAGGAACAGGTTACCTAAACCTGCTCTGATGCCAATTGTAAGATCAGAATGCGCCTAAGAGGGGGGTGAATTAGGTGTATATAATTTTTCTCGATTCTTTTTCTTTGATGGATAGAATTTTTCTTTTAAGTTTGTATGGAAGGAAAGCAGTAAGGCAGAAAATAAAAACGACACAGAGAGTTATCCTGGTTCCCTTCACAGTCCGAAGGTACATCTAGTCCCCTTTCAACTTGAAAGAGATTTCCACTAGTTTTTAGAAAAAGTACAACCTATCACACCTTCAATGGTGAGGCCTACTTTCTAACAAACTATCATACAAGTGTGCAAGAACAATCCTCTTGCCACACTTACCCTTCTGTCCAAACAAACCTTGGAACACAAGTCACACAATAGAAATACCTTTCTATATTTTTAATTTTGAGTGAGTAATACAAAGACTTTAATATCAATAATGATCTTCTCCTATGTACACAATTCACTTTTCAAATATCAATACAAGTGTTCAAACATGAAGTATGAGAGATGAATATCTTATGAACACTTTTGAAAAGTATGAAAATATTTGAAAAAATTGATGAATTTGATTCAAGTGATTTTTTATAAAAATTGTAGGAGGTTTTTTTGAATTTGAAAAATTCAGATTTTATATTATACGAGATACCCTTTTGAAAAGGTGTGAAAATTATGAATCAAAAAGTTTTTTGAAGAGATATAATCAAAAGGTGCAATTTGAATTTCAAAGGAAAAATATTTTTCAAAATATTACAGTGTTAACCGGTTAACCAAATGGTTAACCGGTTAACGCCTATGAACGTTAACAGGTCTTTTGAAAATTTGAACCCGTTAACCGGTTAACCAAATGGTTAACCGGTTAACACTGTTAAAACCAGAAACAGAAGGTTTTTTTAAAGAGTGTTAATCGGTTTGAAAAATATGTTAAATTATTTTATGCAATATGCTAGTATATGATTGAATGCATGAACACTTGTATATCAATTTAAAAAAGGATTGATATACCTAACCGAAAGCATCCAAGCATGAAGTTGAATGATGATGCAAACGAAGCTTGATAGCGAAGCCGGTTGCTTGAAGCTTGATCAGTTGGAGTTCTTGACTTTTTGCAAGTCTGAAATATATGCGCCGTGTTGTCTTCATCAAAATCTCCGAGATTGAAGGCGTGCTTCTACATGGATATGGCGCACAATCGTACTTAACTTCAGAATATGACCCAAACATCTAAAGAGTGTCACACCCCAAATTTTACCCCTAATATTTTCATATAATGCAAACATCTCATCATCCGCATACCATGGTGCATGTCAGGCATGTTTGGATCTTCAAGAATATCAAGAAGGATCTGTTGGTTTGTGACAAGTATTGAAGATATATTATTTTGGTTTGAGAAACTAGGGATTTTAGAGGCTCATTTTGATAAAATAGTCTCACAATTTGGATTAGGTTTTTCAAGGGTGAATCATGGACATGTTCAATACCTCAGTTCACTTGTGATTTTATTTGGTGTGATGTCTCAACACTAGAATTGTTGATGTTTGGTTCAGGTGATTTTCTTGTGAAACAATATTGGTTGTTACTTAATATTGAAGGGAAGGATGAATCCTGAGGAGTGTTTTTTGACTGAGTCAAGTGGACCTTGAATATTTGGTTTTATGCTATAGGAATTGGTAATAAATGTTATATTTGATTTGTCGATTCCGATATTCTAAACTTCCATTTCGATTCTAAACTCGCTCATCCATTCCAATTTCCAATTCAAAGTCAAGTTCTCAAATTTCAACTTCCAATTTCAATTTCAATTCTTGTTCGGGTTAATTTGATTTTCTAATCCATCCCGAGTCTATTTTAGGTCACCAATTTCAAACAGCAAGTTCAAGTTGTCAATCTCGAATTCATTCATAGTTGTGAACTCGTGTCAAATTTCGAATTTCTAGTCCAAATTTCAAACCTTGTTCAAAGTTCAAACACAAGCTCTTAATCCAATTTTCTTTTTTAAGTTTTAATTCCTATTCAATTTTCATTTTCAAATATCTATTCAATTCCATTTTAATTCTCATTCAATTATCCAATTTCAAATTTTAAGTTCAAACTCGTGATCACTTCAAATATATTTTCAAGTTGCATTAAAGCTCATAAATTGATAGAAGTGTGTTCATAAATTTACAAAGAGTTTATGTTACAAGGCCAAAGGTTAATAGTCTAGTGAAATTACCAATACCATACATTGCTCAATTAAGTGAAGGAAGTAATTGAGTATTTAATTCAAACAAGGAGTTTTTATCACCCATGGTTTAATAGACCAAATCATTTGCCATTATTTCAAATAGATCAAGTTGGCATAGATACAACTATCACGTTGAGTTTTTTTTAAGCCAAAAACAATACTATCAAGTTACAAAATGACTTAAGACAAAGACACAACTATCAGTTGCAGAGTGGTTTATACTAGAAACCATGGTCCATCTAAAAATACTAAAAATAAAAAAGATATCACAACTAGAACCAGTGTCATGTACCATGAACCACAATATAACGAGTTTCTCTCTGCAAACTTGCTGAACTTGTACGAACACCATGTTGCATCATGCCAACTAGCCTGCCTCCCTTTTGTACTTTCAACAGTTATCAGCCCCACCCCTATGCACAAGCTAAAACGACAGGCATGCACCGAAATGGATAAAGAGTACCTGCAGAAAAACATTGATCACAAAATGCTCACAGGATCACCTTATTTGTATGCTTCAAACCTGCATCAGAAAGATGATCCAGACAAGACGAATTTTTTTGAGTATTAAAAGAGGATGGTTTTCAATATGAAGGACTGATATCAGAAAGTACAGACAAAAACCATAAAAAATGATAGCCTCAAAAACTTCACAAAACGGTTCAACCCAAAACAAACTGATTCAGTCAAAACCCAACTGGTTCATTTCAATTCAAACCAAATCTTTCAATTTGAAAACCCTAATAATCTGGCTATAAAAAGGGACCCAAAAAACACAAGAAAGGACCTAGCCGGATAAGCTATCAAAAACAAAAAACTTAGCAGAACATAAAAATCATAGAGAATCCATCATACACAGAAAATCATCAAACCTTTAACAGAAGCCCTTCAACGAACCTTTTCCTTCATTCAATCAGCTCCTCCATCACCTTGACCCTTTCACGAATTCTCCCGAGCCTGTAACAATCAACACAAATATTCACTCCATAAAGACACCACGGAACTTTAATCACCTGGCCCTTCACATATGCAAAAAACAAACAAAGAAGCAGAGTAGATTTAGAAGAAGCGTCGACTTTGCAATCAAGGGCAGTGTCGACACTCAAATCTTACATAGAAGTAACCAAAAACAACAGCAACACGCAGATGAGAATAGAAGAGAGCAACTGGAGAGGAAAATACCATAAAGAGATTACCTGAAGCGCCTTCTGAGGAGAATCTTCAAGAGGTAGTCTTAAATTTTTGTCTCTTTACATATGGAATCCTTGCTTAATTCTGGGATTGACTGTGCCTTCAGAATGTTATCGGCTTAATTACTTCTTTAATTTGATCTTCTTTTTTGGTTTCTCCATGATTTTGTGGCTAGGGTTTATTTGGGATTTGTTTTAATCTCGGGGTTTTTGGGGAAGTTATTGGGGAAATCAATCCCGAATTTGGATTAAGCACGAGAAATAGGTTCGGGTATATGTTTGTTGTTCGACGTTTTATAGCTTGAGGCATCGTCTGTCTTCCACCGTCTTCTTCGACGGCTTGTGCGTTTGTTCTTGCAGAGCTTTGGTTTGAGTAAGATGGATATGTGTTTTTATGGGTTTTCGTTTAAGGATTTATTTTTGTTTATTTCTTATTTGTTTTGTTTTTTTATTAAAAAAGGATACTCATAAGTGGTCTCGATTTGTGCTGTGCGGCGGTGGTAGGTGTCTTCCTTGGACACCTGCCACCCTTTCAATTTTGATTCGGCGGTGGTAGGTGTTTTCCTTGGACACTTGTCACCTTTTCAATTTTGATTCGACGGTGGTAGGTGTCTTCCTTGGACACTTGTCACCCTTTCAATTTTGATTCTCCAGTTATATCCCATGCGTTTCTTCCTGGATCTCCCTATCATGAACTTCATTCGTGTTCGTTAATGGGGTCAATATTTTGACCCTGTGTTGATCGTGCGTACCAGATCATTTCTAGTAGTTCTTTACATTTGGTATTGACTTCTTGTCCATCTTTTGCATTACTTTGTTAAAGTGTCTCCCAAGAAGAACTATATCATTAGATAGGCCTTCCTCAGTATGCATATCACATTCTTCTACTCCATCTTCAGTGTTAGAAGAAAAGGCAATATTTTTATTTTTCTTGTCAGATTTGTCACTTATGCCAATCTCAAGAGTTTAAAGAGATCTAGTAAGTTCATCCAATCTCATATGGCTAATGTCATGAGCTTCTTCTATGGCAGTGACTTTCATTTCAAATCTCTTATGAAGAAATCTGAGAGTTTTTTTTACTAACTTCTCTTTGGACATAGTTTCTCCCAGAGCACTGGATGCATTAGTTATCTCAAGAAGGTTCATATGTAAATCATGAATGCTTTCATCCTCTTTCATCCTTAAGTTTTTCAAATTTTGTGGTGAGCAACTGAAGTCTTGACATTTTAACTATGGAGGTACCTTCATGAGTAGTTTTGAGAATATTCCAAGCATCTTTGGCTACAATATAAGTGTTAATCAATCTGAAGATATTTTTATCAATTTCATTGAATATGGTATTCAAGGCCTTAGATTTTCCCAAAGCAAAATCATCTTCTTCCTTAGACCAGTCCTCTTTTGGCTTCAATTCTGTTGTATCCTTCACATCTTTGTCCTTCACAACAGGATGTTCCCATCCTCTCAGAACAACTTTCCAAGCCTTGTTATCCAAAGACTTCAAGAAGGAAACCATCCTTAGCTTCCAGCAATCATAATTATTTACATCCAGAATTGGTGGTCTGTTCACAAATCCAACCTCCTTATACATTATACCAGAAAGTATCTTCTCTAGATCTCATCCAGAAATAGAGTCGGATACCTGCTCTGATACTAATTGAAATTCTAGTATCAGATATGTAACATCGAAAGAGATGTCATGACATTAATATCTGAACATTAAAAAGGAAAATAAAATATAAAGTAAAAGGACAATAACACAAGAAATTATTAACCCGGTTCGGTGCAATCACACCTACTCTGGGGGCTACCAAGCCAGGAAGGAAATTCACTATTAGTAGTATCAATTCAGAGTTAACCCACCCAGTTTACACTCTTCACTTAATCATTATCCAATTCAATTTCTATCTAAGAACTCTTAGATAAGAGACACCTCTCACTCCCCCTTAATCACACACAGTGATAAGCAAACAATAACTAACAAGAAACTAAGACACCCTTCAAAGATACATAACCATCACTGCTTAAAAGCTTAAGAAGATTAACAACTTACAACTCAAAAACACAGTCCAACCCTAATATCAGAATGATAGTAGAGTGCCTCACAAACACACACACACATAAAGAGATCTTAAATCTCAAAAGCACTAAGCTTCACAATACACATTCATTCCACGATATACAATTAGGTTAAACAACCTGTATATAGAGCATACTGAATGGGTCTGGATCATATCATAAACTTCCAAAGATACGATACCATGATGTACTCCAAATCAAGGATGAAAAGATCTGCAAAATCTCCAAAAAACATAGCACATAACAACTTTTGTAATGGACAACAAAACTTCCTTGATTTTCACAGACACTAGAGAAAATCACATAAATAATCACCTGTTAAAAAAGTGCTGAAAATAAATTAAAACTTTATGTATCAGGATGTCCCGTATCAGACAAAACATATGTTACGACATCTAATCTGACATCAGAAAAAAACCCCAGTACAAATGTTCTTTAAGCATGTCAAGACTTCTTACAAGACATCATAACACATGATAATGTTTTCCTACACATGCAGCCAAATCAAGAACCTTTAATACTTCTCAATCATTAAAGAAGATCATCATCCGGAAAAAAATGTATTAGGGGTGATTCTGAGGAAGAAATGAGATAACTTATGGTGAGTGGAGTAGAAAGACTGAGGATAAAGAAAAAAAGAGTGAACATAAAAATATGAGAGATGAAGAAAAAGTTAAGGGAAAGTAATTGTAGTTCCAAAGTGATTACCAGACCAACCACTAAAGTAGAAAGAGACTAAATAAGGAGTATAAGGCATTCCTCAAATTTTACAACAACTTGAAGGTAACCATACCTTTCTCAAAGGCCCTTAAGCAAATCCCGGCGTATGTAATTTTTAAAAATGAACTCCCTACCAAGAAGAGATTCCTGAACAACAAAATAGAAGGATGTAGTATGATCATCTGACATAAACTTCTATCAAAGGAATAAGGTCAAATGAGTTTTAAAATACCCTAGATCATAGACTAACTAAACATTCCTTAAACATAATACAATTTGCGGGTAAGAATTAGTTTGATGCTAAATTTTCTAATATGTATATGAGAATTCTAGAAGGAAAGGCAAGGGCCAAAAATATGACCTTGAAATTAGCAAATAAATCTTCTATAGTTCCTTGTGGAATAAGGAAAGATGTACTAGTGAAAGTTGGAATATTTGTATACCTCGTTGATTTTGTAGTTTTCTACATTGAAGAAGTTGAGGTTTCTATCTTTTGGGGTAGACCACTTTTACATACTATAAGGGAAACTATTGACTTGAAAACTTTTGTTGAGCACAAATGTAAGTTTTATAATTATCATATCCATAGAGATTGGTGGTTTTAAAGTTCGTTCAATAGTTTTTTTAGACTTCAAGTAGAGAAAGGTTTTATACTTATTTTGATGCGTAAAAAATAAATGATAGAAAGTAAAATTGAAATTTTGGTGTTAATAATAAGAAAGTTTGTTATGAGTAGATTTTGTAAATACATATTTATCATGCATAACCATAAGTCACTATGTTCATCTACTCAGCTATTAATATTACCACATATTTCTCTCGTTTGTATCTCATGTCGGTTTTAACATCGTGAGATCTATACATTATCTAATTGTCGATATCTCGATCTATTAGCCAACACAAAGCATTACGTTTCAATAATTATAAAGCAGCAAGACTTCACACCAATCTCACTATAGTACTTACGAATATTGATCCTACCATATGTCTAGCCATTAGAATTCAATAGATTAATATCTTGAATCTAGTATGATACACATTTTTCAAATGTTTAGTGATATCATGAAAACAAATTTTAGATAGAAAATCTAAAAATACATTAATCCACATATAGTGACATATGTCATTAAATAAATTTGTTGGACAATATTGTTTCTATTAATCTTGACACGACAAGTTTTTAATCATATCAAATAAGAATTATTTCCAAGAATTTTCTTCACGTGTTGTACAAGTTTTGTTTAAGAAATTTATTGGGAATACGAGATTATCTATGCTTATGTTTAAAGGTGATACAAAATTTAAATTTACTTTTTTGTTCTAATATTAATATTTATTTAATAATCTTAAATACTACACGAACATCTTAACAACTTGAAGCCAAGAAACAAAGTTATGTCTCCATACATAGTATTTGAATGGTTTCTTCCCTAATGTAGAATTAAAAAAACTATTTTAATAGACTTTATTTTTTTGGTGAAAACAATAAAATTTAATCATGTATGTTTTAAATAGAAAGTAGGCTTTTGTTATAAACTATGATATAAGACTTAGAGGCTTCAATGCCAAGCTCATAAATCATTTGGGTATCCAAATCAAAGCATGCAAGTTCTCCATCCTCTTTTCTTAATAATAAGTCTCCATTCTTTCCTCCTGCAAAAGGATATGCAACACAAGCCAATAGTCCAAGAATAAAAATTTTAGTCCAAGATTATTTCACACCAATTTCATTTAAAATTGATATATGAATAGTATTAGTCTCCCCGTAATGCGATGACAATGCAATGAATCCTTTAATTAATATCATCAAGTGTTTATCTTTCCATTCAAGATCCATATTATCATTCATGTATGAATGCATGTGTGTTGTAACAACTATCTCATTACTAACTTCAAATGACATCAAACATGTTTGGAAAATGTACTTGCTACTTTTATACAACGAATAACACATTCCATTTGAATAACATCGATCAATATAATCATCAGTGTAGGGGATCATCTCATAATAAGGGATTGTCCTGAGAATATTAATATTTAAATTCTTCCAAGAATCACTTCTTAGGTTATATATCTCCCACACAGGTTCATATGACACATCTTTCCAAGGCACGTTTTCCTCATCCAAACCAAGATAATCACAATCACTGCGACTTAAATCATAAAACGCTACTCGCTGAAGCACCTTATAGTCATTCTTAACATGATCATAACCAAATCCATGAATAAGCCATGAACAATTTCGATAAAGCACAAACTCAACGGGACTAGGAAGAATTACCTTGTATTCGTCAATAGTTGGATTCCATAAGGCAAAATCTTTATTGACAATAACGATACCAAGAATTTCATTGATACTACAAGACCCAATGATAATAAAATGTTGGCCACGATCTACAAACGGAAAAGAGTAATCCATCTTAACCTTATTCTCTAATCGCTCACCAGAAAGAAAATAAAAAGTTGATCGAACATTCAAATGCCCAAACACATAATATCGTATGAGATAAGATCTATCTTCAGAATCAAAAAGATTGTTAGATATAATTTTTTTGCTATAAGTACTTGTAAAATGAGAATCTTTCAATAAGAGGATCCATGATTTTTTGCTATCTCGGTTTTAGTTTTTAGGAACCGATGACTATAAATACATACTTAATAATTTATTTAGTCACTTAATATGCCTAAATTTTTCATCGGTCCAATATTTCTCCATCTTTGTTTACACTTTATTTCTTAGAATTAAATATGTAGCCAAAACTAAACTCGGAACATAAAAAATAGAAACCATAAAAATTTGTTTCACCAAACTGCTGATATGACTATCTGTCATCATTGTTTTTCTCGTCGTCGTCATTCTTATAGATTATGGTTTCCTTAGTCATTATTGTTTCTCTTACCGCCAGCAAAACCGCCCCTCTTTGACCTTTATAATGCTTCTTTTTTGCATATCAACTTCATCCGTACTTTTCCCCAAGATCACATATATAATAAACCCTAGCAGAGGATTTGGATCGTTCAGTTTTTTTCCAAGTGTTGCATGTTTCAAAAGTAGTTTTTTGGGTGCAAACTTTATGCTATATATATATATATATATATATATATATATATATATATATATATATATATATATATATATATATATATATATATATATATATATATATATATATATATATATTTAAGTATTGATAATTGTCAGATTTAAAACGACGGTTATAATTTAAAATTGATAATTTCAAAAAAATATAAAATAAAAACCAATACTTTTTATTGTATGATCGAGATCGATCTTCTTAAAACCATTGACACATAAATTTTGTCAACTTGAAAAGCTATCTTAAACTACTTATAAGTATTTACCAAAACTATTCATAAAGAAAATTAGGACACTTTTATTCTTCCATTTTAATGTAGTTCTGCATGCACTTAAACAAAATAATAAGTTAGATCCTTGACTTGCAGATCCATTTGAGGGCTAGCTCATCAATTATCTCTCATTAATTGACCTATTTTGAGCATAGAAAAATCTTTTACTTTATTCCAACATACACATCATGATAAATTATAAAACTTGTAATTACAATCAATTTTTCAAATTATTACTGATGTCAAGTAATAGAGAGCCATAACACTAAATTTTCACCAAGCAAAACATTTTCCTTTATATACATTTTTATTTTTACATGCCTTGTTTTACAAGAAATCAATTGAAAGCAATCCATGCAAACCTTCTTACAAGATGATCTTCTAATATCCTAAACTGTTACATATACTCTAGCTGCTAAGTTTCTTCATGGTTGACATTAAAACACCATATAATTTCTTGATGCTTTCAATCTTGAGATCTTCATCAAATAAACTTGTGACATCATGATATGCTCATTTGTTTCTTATCCTCAAATTGATGGAGTATATCGATAGCAACATGATGATCGGGAAGACCATAGATCGAAAACATCTTGCACCGTTTTACATTCTATACGATACATAAGGGACTAAGGTAACTATCTAACTTGTTAATTACTTACCTGATCATGTCTCCTGTAGGCAATTTGAGGCCGCTTAACGCCGGAGAAATGCTAAAAGTGCTGCTGTTGCATTCGTTATTATAAAATGAAGGATGTCCAAGAGGCATAGGCCTGTCTGGAATTTGAGGAACTTTGATATCGCCTTCCAACATCTTCAAAGCATTTGAAATTGTCGGTCTCAAAGCGATCATTACATGAGAACACAGAATTCCAACAAGTAAAAACCTTTCCATTATGCTCTTTGGATTTGAACTAGTATTGTTTTCGTCTTTCAAAAGAGAAGCATCCAAAGCCTCGTCTATTTTCCCCGATTTTACCAACGACCAAGCCCAATCTGTAATCAAGAATGCCCGCCGCGATCTTGACGAAGACAAGTTGAGAGCCTTCCTCCCACACATTATCTCCAAAACAACCACGCCAAAACTCTACACATCACTCTTCTCAGTCAGTTGACCATAAAGAGCATATTCCGGCGCAAGGTATCCATGAGTCCCCGCCACCCTAGTAGTGAGATGAGACTGACCCTCCCTGCTTTGCTTCGCAAGTCCGAAATCGGCAACTCTTGCCCTCATATCTTCATCAAGTAGAATATTGGTAGCTTTGATATCCCTATGATAAATTGCAGGCTTAACTCCATAGTGCAAATAAGCCAACCCTTTCGCTACATCCAAGATTATGTTTTTCCTTAAAGGCCAAGTCAACGACCTGTTCGGTTTCGAAGGATCCTTTGACTTAAAAAGATTATCTTCAAGGTTTCCATACGGCATGTAATCATACACAAGATATCTTTGATTTCCTCTATCACCATATTTCTCACTCTCATCAACCACACAACAACCTCTAAGAGGCAACAAATTCCTATGTTTAAGATTACTAATAATCTCAACTTCATTACAAAACTCGGCATCCCCTTCAAAATCGGATTCTAAAACCCTCTTAACAGCAACAACAGATCCATCATCCAGAATTCCTTTAAAAACCAAACCAAACCCACCTCTCCCTATGAAATTCTTGGATGAAAAATTATCAGTAGCTTTCTCAAGTTCCTGAATTTTGTACCAAATCGACCCGGTATTCGGTCTCAACCTTCGCCTAGAGCCTTGCTCCTCAGAATCAAAATCAAATTGAAAAGTTTCAAGCTTTCTCTTCCTCATACGTTTCCTATCATACCAAACATACAAACCTAACAAAGAACTCATAACAAACAATGCAACACCAGCTCCTGTTGATCCAAACACAAGACCCTGATGATTCTTTGAACCAGAACCAGTTTGTGAATAAACAGGTAAACTAAAAGTACAAATAACAGCACCATTACTTTCAGGTCCAAACTCATTCACAATTCCAGCAGCATAAAGAATTGCAAAGTAAAAACAACTTGACGAATGAGACGAATTACCATCAATCGAAACAAGCTTTTGCCCAACCAGTAAACCAGCAGCTAAACAAACATCACACTGAGAAAGACCAGTTAGATCTGGTTTACAAGCAGTGTTGAGACTGGTCTTCTGACCCAACTTCTCATTCCAATCATGAACAGTTTCAATACCTGCACATATGTTAGGTGAGATAACAAATTGAAGAGGGTCAAAACAAGAGTTGACAAGATTTTTCGAAAGTGATAAAGAATTAAGCTTTGATTGAAAATCTTTCATGCATGAAATCGAAGTTTGAAGGTCTTGGAGATTGAACTGTGAGGTTTCTTTTAGATGTTGTGCAAATCCTATTCCAAAGAGAGACAAAAGTGATATGCAACAATTGGTTGTGTTTGATTCTTGTTTTGATGATAAAGGGTCTATATTTTGACAAATTGAAGAGTTCCAATGGATTCTAAGGACATAGTTAAGGTCCATAGGACATGTGGGTGATGATGAAGATGGTGAAGGAGTAGGAGCTGCTGAAATACTCATCAAACTCATCATCATGTTGATAGATAGAAACAAAAGAAACACAATAACAATCTTCATCTTTTGATTGTGTTTGTTTTCACCTTCGTTTGGGACAAGGTTAATTGTTTTTTTTTTTTTCAAAAGTTTTTTTTGATGGTGATGATTGATGGATTTTTTTTAGATAACTAAAATTTTCAACAAAATTCTCTAAATAACCATCTTTTTTTTTATTAATTTCAAAATTATCCATGTTTTTAAAAAAATTCATGCGTAGCACAGAAGACAGACCAATTAGCAACTGTATTATACAAATTAATATTGAAGTCAATTGAATTGGTGTATCCTATAGGTCAAATCAATCCAATTGTAGCACGAAAGGCAGACCAATTAGTGATTGTATTATACAAATTAATATTGAAGTCAATTGAATTGGTGTATCCTATAGGCCAAATCTATCTTATTGACATGTTAAGAGGATGTGTTAATTCATCTGGCACCTAGGTGTTACAATGTTTCCCAGTTTTTTTAAGAAATTATTGTAATTCTATGTAGTCTTGTGTCTGCATTTACATACTACCATAATTAAGTTCATTGTCAATGTCGTTGTAGTTCGGTTGTGTCTACAGGAATTGCTGCAATTATTGAGACACTGCTGACATATACGTATGACAAAGCTTGTGTTAATGAAAATAGAATATTATATCGACTCTTTTGGGAATTTCAACCATATATCAAAGGTGTTGCGTTATGCAAATCTATTATTCAAATTGATGGAACATGGTTGTATGGATAATATATGGACACATTACTTATGGCTGTGTGGCACAAGACGGAAATAATAATATCTTTCGCATTGCCTTCACTCTAGTTAAAGTTGAGACTGGTGGTGGTTGATGTTTCTTTCTCAAGAATCTTAGAACACACATTGCTCCATAACCCAACCTCTATTTTATTTCAGACACACATGCATCTATTGAGAGTGCATACAATAATCCTGATAATGGTTGGCAAAATTCTCCTTCTACCCATGTCTATTGCATTAAACATATTGCATAAATCAGCCATCATGCAGACATTACCACGAAGAAATTAGATTGTCAAATGTGGATGCTTTTGTTAAATATCAATCTTGACTAAATATTCATTATTTTTCTTGGCATTTTTCAATACTATTTGCGTTTTCAAATGCTTAATTCCATATTCTTATATTAAATGTCATAAAACTTGCATGTTGATTTGGTATCCCTTATGCATGTGATAGTAATACAAACTCTCTCACCAACCATACAAGGTTCTAGCACGACGTTCTCCTCATTCTCAGTAGAGGAAATCTGATTATTAGAGTGAAGTTTTGAGATATAGATGTCATCGATGTTGTTGTGGTCATAACTTAGAACTTCTTTGTCAACCAAAGACCCTGTTGTCTCCATCAAAATATCCACATAACCTGATGATAAAGACTCTGAGTCAATTTTACTCTGAGGTGAATAGATCTCATCGTAAACCTCCCTAATAATATGATCAAACCCTGCTTGCTTCAGATGGACCTCACACTCTCTCATGTATTTGTCCTAGAGTTTTCTTCTCTCATGGGAGTGGGGGAAATTGGTACTTCCCCCAAATCACCACAATTGTTTAATATAATAATAATAAAAGAATAAAAAAGAGTGAAAGGTAGTAAATTAGGCAGAGAAACAATACTTGAGGCTTGAGCTTGCAGAAAACAATTGACATGGGGAGCAAAGGAAAACTAATCACCAAGTCTTGAAGGAAAAATAGAAATCACAAGTTAGGCAAATGAACAAAGAAGGAATGAGCCTTTTTTATGGAAGTGAGTTTAAAACGTTGAAGAAGCTGTATCGAGTTAAAATCATGATGACTTAGGTTTCCCATAAAAATCATCATGATAATGAGAGAGAAAATAATTTTCATTATTACTCTTTTAAAAACCAATATTGCACGGTAACTTACCGAATAGGTGATCGGATCGAGGAATAAGGAATTCCAGGGATTTTATGTCCGAACACTTCAATCGATTGAACCTCGTGATAAAGGGGTTATGTACATCTCGAAATTCCCAAGACCGAGTTTTTAAGACCAAGTAGGATGGAATAAATAGTAGGGATGACAGGAAGACCCAAACCCGCGGGATCCACCCGCACCCGAACACGAGTCAACGGGTGAAAATTCGATTTGACTGGGTATGGGTTCGGGTTCGGGTGTCATCCGATATTTCGGGTGCGGGTTTGGGTAGTGTGAAACCCGCACCCAAAACCCAAAACTACACCCGATTAGACTTTAATTTTAATTTTAATTATATACTTTAATTTTAATTTTAATTGTAGACGGTAGAATTTAATTTTAATTATAATGTTAAGATGTTGAAGAGCTTAATTTTAATTATAATTAGGGTGTGCAAAATATCTGGCTGTATGCAAAATTTTAATTGAAATCTTATTTTGTAAACAACAATATTTTAGTAGTAAATATAACTTATACTCCTTCTTATAATTAACCAAGTACTAAATTATAATATATATATATATATATATATATATATATATATATATATATACTTGAAAATTAATTAATTTTTTTGAAGAAAAAAAATAATTTTGTGTTTTTGTTACGGGTTCGGGTTTGGGTGGAAATCCCCGAACCCAACGGGTGTGGGTGCGGGTGTTATTTTGCCACCCGAATAACCTTTGGGTTCGGGTTCGGGTTCGGGTTCGGGTGTTGATTTCGTGTGCGGGTTTGGGTAGCGTGAAACCCGCACCCGACCCAACCCATTGCCATCCCTAATAAATAGGTTGAGTTACACAAGCATGAGCAAGATAGATCCCGGTCCAGGAATATATCATTATATGGCATGAATAAGTTGGTCCCGATCCCATAAGAATGTTGGTAGGCGATATGAGCAATTCGGACCCAGTCTTTTGAAGGTGTTATAAGATGACATTAACATTAACCTATGACGGTTACAAGATAACTCCATGATTGCATTGGAGTTACATAAAATGATGGATGGGACGTTACATGAGAGTTAGAGAGCACAACGGACATTATTAAAGAACAATTAAACATGGGATCTGAAGGGACATTCCTTAAATGACCCTTGATGGCATGACAGGTATAAAAGGGGCTTCCCAACAAGGAAGAAAGACAGACAAGCATTACTCCCTATAGACATGACGATTGTGATCTCACTTGACTCGCCTCAGGGAGATTATCCAAATAGTGTTTATCAGGAATATATATATATATATACACACACACACACCTTACTGTTTTGTGCCTTTATTTAGCTTTGTGCGCCTGGTATAAATTTATTTCTTCTTAGAAATTGTCAAACCCACCATGTCGGTTACTAGTTTCCCTAGCTTGAATTGAATAGTGAGTGATTAACGCACTGGGAATTTCTTTTTGTTCTTGTAATTTAAGACTCTCTTGCCTCGTGGAGAATTTAAACTGTTTGTCGTGGGTATCACTTGTGTCCATCGGTCATCCTTATGTCTGCACTGCTGCAGCTACGGGATATTGTCTATTTTGGATGTGAGAACGCTCTTGGTTTTGTCTTTTGGAGGCAGCACCTTGTCTAGTTAAGGTGCATAAAGTATTCTTTGAAATTTGTAATCTTAATCGGAGTTTCGTCATTGATAGCTTTGATTGTGAAGAGTTATTGTAATTCTTTAGCTCCGCAAAGAACAATCCCCGACCAAATGTAAGGTTCATGTTTTATCCCCATATTTGACCTAGTTCGGAGTTCATGTCTCCAGGTTCCACCGCCTACACTCTTGGAGTGGTTAGTTCCTAAAAAGGGTTACGCAAGATACGTTGAGAAGAGTGCTCCTTAGATGTGGCTTATACCATCTTGTATGAAATTACAAGATCCTTTGTTGGTGCAACGCCTCAGAATAGCATATTATTTATTTAAATTGTGTTAGAGCTTTATAGAGTACTTAACCCTTAGAAGAAGTCATAAGGATATGATGCTCTCATTCTTATTTACTTACTCCTCGGCTGATTGTACCTCCGGCTAAAACAATCTTATTTTATCTCATCTGGTGTGGCATTCGTCCTCCAAGGATTTACCTTCTTATCTTGATTGGAGGTTGATAAATATGGTCGGTGTCTTTGTAGACGTCATTTGTTGACGATCGTATATGCCCAATTAATGTTATGAGTAGCTCTACGTCATCCCATATGAATACTTATGATCTTACCCGATCAGAAAGGCCTTCCAGGGGTCGAGCAGGAGTAAAGTGAGGTGGAAGAAAAAAAAAAGGTGTACCTGCAACACAATCCGAAGCTTAAGTGAGATTGGGTACAAGAAAATGGTAAAGAGAGAATGAATCAGAATACCTGACCCTTTAGTGAAAAGGGTGTTTATAAAGAGCCCCCAACACGCGGTAGGAATAATTGCCAAGGTACTTTCTTGGGCTGGATTAGCTAGGCCCAAGGAAGAATTGCCAAGGTACGCGTTAGGAACGTGTAAGACCTAGCACGCGGTCTTATCCCTGGTCCAACTGCCCCTATCTTTCAGGAGATAAAAGGGGGGACAGTTGGGTGACGTGGCGCTCGAGGGGAAGATGTGGTCTCCAAGGCGCCTGTGTAACAGGGCGAGGTGGTTGCCCTACTTCTTCGTGGGATGCCCACGGTAATTGTTTATGTCCGACTATTGCATGCATCTGCCCGACGAGACTGGGCATTGGTCCTAAGGGGATTTGGGCCTGAGCCCAGCTATGTCTTAGAGGCCTAGTCCAGAAAAAGAGCCCCTCAAGTCGAGGCTCTGGGAAGGAGCGATGAGTTGAGAAAAAGTTGAGTCGGGAATTGCTGATATGTCGGGGATAATCATATGTTATGTAAGTAGTCAGGATCGAAAGTTCGCCCAGAAGAATTTGATCTGTCGAGTTGGGGAGCCGTTTGGGGAACAGATTCGGTGAGTCGTGGCGGGCGTAAGATCGCGTTGGAGATCGCATGAACATCATTCCTCGTCGTGAAGTTTTATTTACGGGATTGCGTGAGCATTATTCCTCGGTGCATGACATCTATAGATGTCGGGGAACCTTACGGGTGCTCGACGTCGTTCAGAATTCTTTGAGGTGACTTGTTTAGGGAATTCAAAGTGTGTCGCTTCATTTTTGTGCCACATCGCATTGAATTCCAGCCGACCTAGGGAACCTAGGTAATGATTTCCTAGGCGCGTTCTTCCACGTACTCCTCGTGTATATAAAGTGGGGGGGGCCCTTTCATTTCACTTTTTTGCGCCCTACGATTAACCGGACCTCCAGTGAGTATCCCCCATTCTCAGTGCAACCACCGGCATTACCGCCGTTCACCGCTGCTTTCTGCTCGCCACCATCATGTCAGGTAACCCTCTAATTTCCCTTTTTCTGGAAATTTCTATGTTTCTTAGGCAATTGTAGTGGTGGTTTTCTCGCCTAAAGTAGGTAGATTTTCGTTTTAGGTGTGTTTCTAGGGTTTTTGTATGAATGTTTCGGGCACAACTTGAATAAGTCGGGCATAATTAGCGTGTTTTTATGAATGAACCGACCAGAATTAGCATGATTAGATGAATATCATGGGCGTTTTATGAATACGCCGAGCGAGATTTTCTAGATTTCCTTAGGACTTTTGAATGTTCCACGAGTGCCCGGGTGAGATCTCGTTGGTTAGGAAAATTTAATTATGAGTAGGTCGAGCGTTTGGCCCCTTCGCCCTTTCACTTGAACTGCGGTGGAAGGGTGGATTTGATGCGACGTCAAATTCACTTTTTCCTTCTGCTTTTCAGGTAATGCTATTCGGACACATCCTGTGGGGGGAGGTGTGACATCATCGTCTGGGGATGACGAGCTCGTCTGGATCACTGACGAACCGATGGAAACAGAATCCATTTTCGTCGATGAAGACATCATCGCCTTTGCATGGGTCGAGGATCTGGGACCCGATGAGACCTTTAACTGGCAGTGTTATGCTCCTACCGCCGAACAGCAGATATGCTCGCGCTTCTTGGGAAAGCGCTTCACAATGTACAACTTCTCCTTCCACGAGGCTGGAATACGTCTCCCTTTCAACGACTTTCAAATAGGGGTATTTCGATGGCTTAGATTGGTGCCCTCACATCTTAATTCCAACGCCATCTCGTTCATCCGGGCGTTCGAACTGGTGTGCCAGTATCTGGAGATCGGTTTCACCTTGCCCATATTTTTCCACGTATTCCACCTCCAGCATCCGGGCAGCGAAGGACTACATAACTGGGTCTCTTTCAAGCAGTCGTCGAGGTTGTTCAAGACCTATATTGACTATGTTTGTAATTTTAAAGACAGATGGTACACGGTGAAGCCCGTGACCTAGTGTGCCCTCAATAGTTTATACTCTTTGAAGCGGGATGCCAATGGCGAGGAGCGCATGGTGCCGAGAACTCCCCTTAAGTGGCATCCGGATCATTTCGACCTACCAACCAGCCATTATAGGGTCAAACATGAGAATCTGGGGGTCAAGGACAAAATGTCCTATAAAAAGTTGGTGGCTTACGTCTGGAGTTTTAGTCCAGCGACTTGGGTAGACCGATAGGACCAACCGATACGGGGTGATAATGGGTTACCCATCTTGGAGCCTCGGTTGATCAATACTAAGGTTGTGCTTGAGTGTGGCTCTGATGCTGAGGCCATTAGGTTGCTAGGTAGTATCTCCTCGATCTTCTCGCCTTTCATTTTTTAACTTATCTTACCGATTTATTTTTATTTTGTAGGAGAAATGCCTCGGGTTCGGGAGCAAACACTGAAGCTGGAAGCCCAAGCTGGGGCCCCCCAAAAGACCAAAAAGAAAAGAAAAACCTGCATTTAACAAGTGGTTGTCGAGCAAGCGACTGGTGGGTCAGGTAGCACTAGCCCGGTACAACAGTCACCCAGGGTAGATACTCCTCCGGTGACTCCTGTTCATGCTGAGCCGATCCTTCTGGATAATTCTTCCTAGGCTCAGGCTAAACGTCCCCGCCTATAGGGTACTACGCCCAATGGTTTTGTCGCCGGTCAAGGGACTTACCTCCTACCTCTCTACCATACGGAGCGAGAAACCTTCGGCTCAGAGAACTCTTTCACTGTGCTTTCTGCCGAGAAAAAGGCAATCCTTGGCCAAGATGTGACGAGAAGGCGTGTTAACCTCACTCGGGACATCGCTGCTGTGATCCGGGTTATGGAGACGACCATGGTCTTATCGGACATCTCATGCTCGGTGTCTGCATTGAAGGGTGCAAAGGAAGCACTTTGGGAGGTCACCGTCGAGAAGAACCTGCTCTCCCAAAATTTGTTGCATTACAAGGAAGAGTACAGGCTTCAGGAGGGGTTGAAGGTTGATCTGGAAGAGGTGAAGCGTGAGCGGGACACCCTGGCCGAAGAAAACAAGAAATTGAAGGAAGAGAATGCCAAGCTTGCTGAGGTCGAGGAGGAAAATGGGGACCTTCGGGCGAGGGTCGTGGTATTGGAGTAGATGGCTCTTCCCAGGGATAATGAGACCCAGGAAGATCTGGACCTGAAGAACCAGAGATTCCTAGCTTTGATCCGCGAGAATGCAAAATAAATACAATTGATGAAGATCTTGATGAACAACCACAAAAGCACTTCCAAAATGAAGAATCATCCTCAAACAAAAGCAATTACTCCAATTAATCTTCAATAGATCATGGAATCAATGCTTGGATGAAGGTTTAGCTTCAAGTTCTTCAAGCTTCAATGCAAAACTTGAAGAACTTATGATGAAGAAGCTTTGGTGAATTTGGAAAATGGAGAGAAAAGTTGAGAGAAAAATGAGAGAGATGAAGTGAAATTTGCAAAATGAAGTTCTTTTGTGAGGTTTGGAGTGAATTCAACTTACATAGGAATTAGGATTGGAATGAGTCTTGGGTATGGAGTTAGCTTAGGCACTAAGTTTGGAAAATGTGGTTAGGAACTAGACTTGGAGTTAGTTAAAGTTAGTTGGGGTTTCTAGAATATTCCTTGGAAGGTGGTAGAAAGATTTATAAAATGTGGAGGAATTCAAGGCAGAGTGAAGTGGGAAAATGGAGTTCTTGCAAGGTGGAAAAAAGTGGAGGGAAGTGTGCAAAACTAACTAACTTTTGAAATTTTTATTCAAATTTTACAGCCGTTAACCGTTTAACGGATGAAAAATATGAATTTTTCTTTTCTTTGGTAGATCAACTTGGAAATGAGTTGGGTTATCTTTTGTGATATTATTTTCCTTCTTAAGCTCCAATGATTGACAAGAAACACTTGATCACATGCCTTATGTGTATACAGATGATGATGATTTATTTTATTTTTATTTTTGAATGCAATGTGATGTTTGGACGAACATGCAAAAATGGTGAAGCATACACCACTTGAGATTGGCAATAAATTAAGAGGGCAAATTTTGGGGTGATACAGCAGCCTTGATATCTCAATAACTTGCACAACAACAGAAGAAGACAACATGAAAAGGAATATCTATGTGATATTCAAAATATGTTGGAATCAGATAAGGGTTATAATTACAAGGATTAAAGATCAATTGCTTTGTGCAGATTTGATTATCCTTGTGATTCAAGATTGAGAATGTTATATCATATGTTCTAACAATTTTTCATCATAGGTTTAGAGAATCATGGGAGGGGTTCTATATTCACTCAGAAGTCTCCTAGACTTTTGACCTAGGATTATTGGCTTCACATCTTTTCCTGGAAAGTATTGAGACTTGTCCAGATGGTGATGCATTTGAAGATGGAGATGGAAGACTATGAAGACATCATAATCTTTATGGCTACTTGGATTGGTTTATTTCTGATACATGTACTTTAAGGCATTCTAAAATGCTCATCATGGAGTTTAGATAGGTGGAAATATCAGCAACTTCGTGAAAACGACTCTATTCAACGAAATGTGGCATCCTTGGTATAACTATTGGTGTTATTTTCTGATCTTACCTGATCAGGAGGGCCTTCCAGTAGTTGAACGTGAACAGCAAGGCAAATGGAATGAAGGGGGTGTACTTGCAAGGCACTCTGATGCCAAAGTCAATAGAGGTACAGAATGGTAAGTAAGAAGAGTTAAATCAGAATACCTGACCCTTTAGTGAAAAGGGTATTTATAGTGAGCCCCCAGCACTGGGCCAAGATCCTTCCTTGGGCTGGATCAGCGAGGCCCAAGGAAGAACTGCCAAGGTACGCGTAAGGAGCGTGTAGACCTAGAAAGTGGTCTAGTCCTTGGTCCAACTGCCCCTATATTTCAAGAGATAATGAGGGATAGTTGGGTGATGTGGCAAGTGGAATAGTAGAATGTTCTCTGCCCGTCTCATAAAGTGTCTGCCCGACCATCAAGCATTGTCTACCCGACTACCTAGTATACTTACCCGAGTGTATGGGCACCTGCTCGACGTATTAGGCCACGACCCAACACAGTTTGGAGGCCTAGTCCAGAACAGGAGCCCCCCAAGTCGAGTCTCCGAGTTGGAGCGATGAGTTTAAAAGAGTCGAGCACATATTTGCGTCGAGGGAGAAATCGTATCGGGTGTCGAGCACCTGTGTCGTACCTCGAAAAATACGATTCCTCGCGAACGCGGTCGCGACTGGGTTGACTTGAGAGTCACCACCTAATTTTATTTATTCCCGAAGAGGGAAATGGTAAATATAGATAAAACCACCAAGAAGGGATAAAACAAGGTCATCGCAAACCATTGTCGGGGTTCGGAAGTCGGTTATGTAGGAGGAAGGTATTAGCACCTCCTACATCCATCGTACCCGATGGGAACCATCTAGATTGTCACGCGCGAAGGGATGTCTATACTTATGATTACTTGTTGAACTAAAGGGTTTATTGATCCTAGGGGCTCGGCAAGGATTGAGATCCTCGTGCCTACGTATTCCCTTGTGCAATGGGAAAGTCATAGCTTCGTAGTTCAGCCTGATACAGGTGATGGTTGTTGATTTTATTACATTTCTTCGATGAAAGAATTTAAGAGTCCATTTGCATTAAAGACTATGGATAGTTTATTTCGTCCAACAAGACGAATGTCTTGCGCCGAAATAATCGGAGCGAGTAACGAGAGCTCGTTATCCCCCTTTCTATCGCTTAAGGCTCGTGGCGTGCAATTTTCCTCGTATTTATTGAAGTGTTTTGTTTCCTAAGACCGCTTGATGTTGGATCAAGGGTTTGGATCTAAGAAGTAACATTTCGTTTTTTTTGAAGTTTAAGGTAAATGCAAATGGAAGTTTTATTTGTTGGTTTTGTTAGCGAGGCACAATGTGCTCGACTCGCAAAGTTGAGGAAATAAGCTAAAGACTAGCTATGGAAAACAAGCGCAATGCGTTGATTCATTAAGTTAGAAAATGTTGCTAAAAGTGTAAGGTGCAAAGTTCGTGCAGATGGCGATCGAGGAACGATCGACTTACGTGTGTGTATGAAGTGAAGTGCATATGGATGTTTATTTGGCATTGGACCAAAGATTTCGTTTATCTTTGAAATGACTAATCTTAATGTGCATTCGTTTTTTACTTAGCAATTTATCGTCAAAAAATGCGAAAAGTAATCACACAAATAAGCATTGTATCATGTCACAAGCAAATAGAAATCGGGCATACGCAAAACTCATATCACACACATAATCGAGCAAAGGTGAAACATTAACTAATCCAAATCAAATAAAAATATGTAATTAGATTAACTAACTTAATTAATAAAATTATTTAACCAAATTAGTTAATGGAGGTGTTTTTATCTTTTATTTAAAATTTGAATAAAAATAGCCTAGGAATCTATTTTTAAGTTTTGAGATTTTTTAGACATGAGAGGAAAAAAAACAATTAATTACTTTAAATAAACTTATTTAAACAAATTAATTGGCAAACCAATTTGATTAAACCAGATTAATTAAAGGAATCAAATAAAAATATTTTTTGTTTTCTATATATTTTTTAAGAAAAGAAAAATAACAATATGAAAATAAACTAAAAAAACAAACTAATTTTTTTAAAAGAAAGAAAAAAAACAGGTAAAGAAAGAAGATCGCCCATCAACCGGGTTATTGAGCCCAAACCCTGTTTCATCAGGCTAAAGAGAAAAGGTCAAATAAATGACCTAGCCGTTAAGGCTTCCTCGGTCAACACGCCATTCTCCTAGGGACTACTGAATCATCAACAATATTGATGGGGAAAATACACACATTGACTAAACAACTTATTCATGTTTTATTGAAATAATAAAGAAAACTTAATACACTCCTTATGCGATAAAACGCAAACAACAAAAGATGTATGAGTGAAATCTTACGAATTCCATCTCCTTTCTCTCTGTCTCTGTACTCACCTTCATCTTTCTCAAAGAGAAACAATCCGCCTCACCGTACATTCATCCACACCAGAGCATAAACCCTAATCCCCAAATCTTTTCCCAATTTTTGAGTCTCAAAGCTCAGCTTATTGTCTTCTCACGAGGAGGAAGAACAAAGCTTTCATCGCTTCTCATTAACCATGTGAATCGAAGAAGATACAGCAAAAACAAACCAATAATCTTATTTGCAATTTATCCAAACCAGCTACGCTCAAGGTTACACAGCGGAGAAGAAGGTTACCGATTCGTAAACGACGGACGCGAGGTGAGCAAGGTGTAACACGGTGGGAGAACTGACTTTAGGAAAGGCATAAAAGAACAGGAAAGACCTTATAAAAGATTTTTGGGTCCGGGGGGTAGGTTATGTAAAGGGAAGGTATTAGCACCCATTACATCCATGGTTATCCATGGGCTCTTAGTTACTTAGCTCACTTTAAAATGTTTTTTGAAAATGTGAAGTGTGTGAATAGAAATTTTCATAAGAGTTTGATAATGATCCATGTACGGATGCGTAAAAAACTTGTGTTTGAAAATTGTTTGAAATTTGTGAAGTGTTTGAAAAGTTTTTGAATATTGAGCAAGTAACTATGAGGAACCTACCCTAATTTTTAAGTCTTTCTGTTCTTGAATCCTTTAAATGGTAAGACTATCCCTATTATTAAGGAATAGGTAGTCATTACCTTGGATGTGAGGGACATATGAAGGGACATCTGTTTATGCAGGCAACTGTAGGGTGTATTAAGCAATTTTGGAGGGACTGTCATCATTATTCGAAAGGGACAAAATCACTATGAAGGCAACCATTTAAGGGACTTGATCTTTGATTGTGAAGGGACTAGATGACTTTACTTTGAGGGACTTTTTGCTTTATACACCCTACTTAACCTTATGATTAGGCAACAATGAGAGGTAACCCTAGAAAGTGAGATGGCGATCAAAGATCGACTTACGTGTGTGAGTGTTCAATTTTAAATATTTATCTTTTAAATTAAGTGATCTAAATTAATTTTAAATGACATACATGTTTACACTCCCTATTTTTACTAACCATGGCATAAAATAAATAATTTAAACATTTTAAAATATTACATCCAGGAGCAATTACAATAATAATTATAAAAACAATTTAAATAAATAATCAAAATAAATAAATAAGCAATAAACAAAATAAATAAGCAATTATAATTGGGTTAGTAATAATAATAATTAAAAAATAAATGGGGTTAGTAATAAATAATTATAAGAAAGAAAGGTTAGTACAAATATACAAAAATATATAGAATTTAAAAGAACATTTTTAAATTAAATAAGCAATTTTTAAGAATTTTTAAGAAATAAATAATAAAGGAATTATAATAATGATAATAAACAATATAATAATTATTTACAAAAAATGATTAATTATTTAATTAGAATAAAAAAAAATTAATTAGATTAAAGGTGAAAGTTAATGAAAATTAGAGCAAATAAAAAATTAGGGTTTTGTATTTTAATTAAGAAAAAATTAGGGTTAATCTTTTAAATTTAAAAATTAGATAAGACTTAAAATAATTGTTTACAAATTATAAAAAATAATATTTACAAACAAAATTATTTATTAAGTTGATTATAGTGATTATGAGATTAATAAAAAAAAACATAAGGGTTAATTTGTATTAAATAAAAATCAATAATTATAAAACAAGTTAATTAATATAAAATAAAATAAAAAGAAACAAATGGTAAAAAGAAAGGTGGGGAGGCCTGGTTTTGATCCCAGGACCTCCCCCTTACCATAACTAAAACCCTGCCGCTGGGCTAGCGCGTGCTAGCAAACAAAGAACGAACAACAATCATTAAATATAAAACCTGGTACATATGATAAATAAAACAAAAAAAATGCAAAACCTGGGATTCGAACCCAGGTACTGAAGCCCTTCATACGCGCGTCCAACCAACTGAGCCAACTGGTCTTTCTGAAATATTAACGCAAATAAAAACATAATAAAATAAACAAAATTTTTAAAATTTCTTTTCGCGCCAACAGCCTTCGTCTTCCTCCTCTGGACCTGCGAATTTACCTGCGAAAGTTACTAGGAATTTTCCTGCGAATTAAGGTTCCCAGGAAAACCTGTGTTTCCTAAAACACCATGAAACCTGTGAAATTTCACTAAATTGATCATGTCATTGTGATCCTTATGTCTTACACAGTCCATTAGTGTCATTAGAAATCATTTATATTGGTTTAGTTAGAAAACCCTAAACGGCAAGCAAAACCCTAACAATGGCAGTTTCACGATTAGGCTATGATTCTTCACACAAACTATCCAGAAACCATCTGTAGGAACATACAAACATCAATACAGAATCAAAATGCATTATAAACATGTAAATCCATTGAATCGAAAAAAAATAAATCAAGAACAAAAGTGCTTCGGGTAAGGCATATGAACATGATTCGAATGCTTTTGAGGGTTGGGATAGATTCAGTGATGTCCAAGGATCATCTCTATGTCTTCAAAATACCTTTTTCTGCCCTTTAAAGGTGAATCCGAATTTTGAATTTTTGATGAAATTTGAAGTTTGAGAGTTGTTCTTGAGGCTGCCCAAAATTCGTCCCCTATGCTTGTGATATGTTTATGTACTTATAGTGGATGGAATTAGGTCAAAATATGTGATCATTCTTTGGACTTTTTGATCATTGAAGATTGAAAAAGATAATGTCTTAAAATTCAAATATTTTTTGATATAACATTGCTATTTTAAGACAATCATCATAATTTTCATATCAATCTAATTCAATCAAGGTTTATGACTTTCTAGAATCAAAATATATTTTAAATCTTCATATTTTATATTTTATTTGAATTTAAAATGATTTTTAATATAAAAAATCATAATAAATAAAATAAATAAAATAAAATTATGAAAATATTAAATAAATTTCGTGCATGATGTCATGGAACACCTTGGGTCACAAAAAGTTCAGCCCATTTGGAAGAATTTGGTTTTAAGACCCTATTTTCTTCATAAACCTCCCAAAAATTGCCCAACTTTGCAAGGGCACATATCCTTCAATTTTAATGCTATGAGGGTGTTATTGGACATTTTGGAAAGCTTGAAGAGTCCTCTAACCAACCCCACTGGTTTCATGTCCATATCATTTACCATTTTCAAGTTATGCCCTTTTGAAGTTGTTGACGTTTTGTTGACTTTCAAAAGGACCTATAATGTCTTAGCTCATACCTTCCAAATGAAGCATTTTTGGGCTTGGCTTGTGAGACACAAGGTTGTAGGGAATTCAATTCCCTTAAAAATGAGATTTGGATGGAGACTTGGTGATGAAGCATGTGAAAGTTATGGCTGGTCAAAGTTCAGTTGACTTTTACTGAGGAAACCCTAATTTAGAAACTCCTGATTCTTGATGATCTGGAATCTCCTTGATGAATCATGATCAACCCTTGATAAAATGATGAATTTTACTTCATATACTTGATGTTGGCAAAAAATCATGAAGTTTGACTTTGGTTTGACCACAGTTGACCTCAGTTTGACTTTTTAACTGCTTTGACTGATTTTGACTTACCTGATCATCTGACTGAGCAAACTTTTGAGAAAAGTCTTGAAACTTGTCATGGGGGTTCTTACACACATATAAGATGTTATGAAGCTCACTTGAAGTCTTGGAAGTTCATTTAGCCTGATTAAAGTCAAAACCCTAGTTTTGGATGCACTGCTTAGGAGGTGCATTGTCTGAGGGAATTGTCAACTCTTCTGACCAATTGTGAACTTTGTGAACCTTGTGAACCATCATAAGATGTCTTGTGAACCTTCTGAACCTCATGGGAGGTCTTGTGAACCTTGTGAACCACATGGGAGGTCTTGTGAACCTTGTGAACCTCATAAAGTGACGTGTAGACTTCATGAACCTCATGAAAGGTTTTGTAAGCATTGTGAATCTTGTGAACCTTGTGAACCTCATAAAGTGTCTTGTAGACTTCATGAACTTCATGAAAGGTCTTGTAAGTATTGTGAATCTTGCGAACCTTGTGAACCTCATAAAGTGTCTTGTAAACTTCATGAACCTCATGAAAGGTCTTGTAAGCATTGTGAATCTTGTGAACCTTGTGAACCTTCTTAGCACACAAAGTCTTGTATTGTGAGGGCAAATTTTGGGGTGCAACACAAGGTACAGCTTTTCGAGTTCAATCTTTTTCTTTGCGTTTCCGTCGCTTTGTCAACCTTTGTGCTTGATTGAGGGCTTTTTAGCTCTTCAACCTCTGATTTCCAATGCGAAAATCAGAGGTGAATCAAAATGGATTTTGAGCTTTAGTGTTAGGGTTTTTTGAGGATTAACTTTTGACAGCGTTTTCGTTTCAGGTGGTGATCGATTGCAAATGATTGGAGGGGTTTTTATAGGGAGTTTGAGGAATATTGGTACGTGTAGGAATCGTGTGAGATGAGTGAGGAATCCGTTATGAATCGTACAACAATTCTCCTGCAAATATTTTGCGTGATTTTGTGGGGACCAAAAGAGGTGAGTCACAAATCGTTTTTTGTCTGTAGCAACTTTCTGAAACTTTCAGTGGGCCCTTGTGAACTTGCTCTGAATTTTGACTGTGGTAAACTCAGCTTTTTTACGGTTTATACATTTGAAACTGCATGACTTTTAACTTGCCCTGTTATTCAATTTTTCCTTTCTTTCATGTACATCCTTGGGAGGATTCTATCACCAAGCTTAGAGCTGAAGCGAATGAAGAAACAAATGGTGGCCATAATAAATCAGATAAAGATATCTGAAAGTGACGATTTGGATTCATGAAATTGCGACCTGGGCTGGAAGTAAGGTACATTATGTGTCTGTTGTGATCATGCTCTTCTATGTGTAACGTACTCGTTTCCATGATGACTTGTGGTTCAAGTTTCCTTTAGTGATAAAAGAACATGATCATCCTTGAAGATTAGGTTATGATTTCTAATATCAATTTTGTTAGAGTCGTCTCGAATTTCTTTTTCTCCTTTAATCACTTGGTTTGTGGCAAACTCTTTAACAGCTTGCAGACAAATGTACTGAGACCAAATATATTGGCATTTCTTGAAGGCATGGTATGGTCACCTAAACTGAAGTTGGTGGCTTGTGATATTGTTTCGATTTTGAACCTGTGAAACAATGGGAGCATGATTTCTTGACTGTGGGCGACCTTTGTATCCAATGATGGTGTTTGTCGCAAATAGGAGTCAATTTCCTTATAGCAAACATACACCAATGTTAAATATGGTAAGTCTTGTATTCTCACCAACCTTGGCATCTCATGTTCTTGTCATTGTAGAGCTGTAAAACAAAATGCTTCTTCTTTGGACACAGTTGCTTACTGAGTAGATTCTTGCATCTACCTTCTGACAGGCCTTTTCATGGATTAGCACTTGATGTTCAGAAGTCGCACAGAAACTTATAGATAAAGAGTCAATGATGTACCAGACTCGGGAGCCTGACATACAAAGCTCACACCTGATTGAGCATGAGTTCCATCAACTCCTTTTTATGCCGTCTCATTTAAATTCTGGAATTCTCCTGGAGAACTTGGAAGAAGACTCAATGATTTTCAATGGCATATTGTTCATGGCGACGTACACAGATGATTGTCTCACTGAGTTTCACTTCAGAGGTAATCAAAAACCATTTGTTGTAGCTAGATTTCCTTCTTTGTTAATGCTCACTTTGTATTTCGTGCTTTTGCAACTTTCTTTGAGTCCATTTAAAGTTTGTCATTCTTGTAACATTCAAACTCACAGCGAATTATTTTGTGCGTACCATTTTCCTATGGTATTTTGCTAGACTTTGGCACAAGCATGGAGTATGATGGCTTTGGTCATGAAGAACCTTGATGATGACATTAGCATAAAGAAAATTGTTGGGAAAGTAGATAGTCTGTGGTCAACATGAAGATAAGTCTTACCATCTTCTCCGCACTTGGCTTCCTTTTGGATAGATTTCTGGCCATTCTTCTACTAATTCTCACTATCTCCTATTGTTGTTGTGAATTGCACTCTTGTTGATATGCTAGCGCCTAAATAATGTTTTGAGAGTAACACTGATAACACTTGTTTGTTTATGCTTGTTAAGTTATATTCATGTCATATCCTTGCATTGCCCTGAAACTTTGACGGACGAATTCATGTAAACTTGGATGAGTGTGTTTTTGTGATCACTGTCTTGTGAAACCATAACCCAGTCAATACTATACACATCTAAAATATCATGGAATAGGGTATAATCTCATGACTTGGCTTAGGAATGATGTAACGTGATAGGCAATTGAGATTGAAGTGTTGGTCGTGTAATGTTTTGTGAAAATTATCTTTGATTTTCTTTGTCTGCACTATGACTGTCTTGAGAGTGAAGCATTCTCACATCCTTTTCAACTTATGTTACGAACTCTGTCCTGCTGCATCATATTTCATCATCTCTTGCTTATGTACGTTTGGCTTCACGTAAGGAATTTTTCATTGATACACATCTTATTCTCATTTTTGTTTGTGGATTAACCCCTTCTGAATTTTGCTGAATGAAACTTAGCTGCAATGATGTCCTTCTTGATAGTTGTTTATGCTCTTTGTTTGGTCTTGAAATGTAGAGACTTGACTCAAAATTTGTGGTTTTGCTGAAATAATCTCGCTGCAATTATCAGTTCTCAGCAGGGCTAGCATGTGGATAATATTGAGATTCATGAAAAGAGCTTTGGCCAAAATTTCGTCCAAGGTGACTGTCAAATAATTTCAATGAGCATAGGAACCTTGCTGAAGACACAAATGATCCAAGCCCACTGAGTAAAGCAACTATAAATTGCCCAAAACTTGAGGAGGCAATTGAGAGGTGTTTGATCCCATGTTTTTTTTACGCCCTTTGAGACAACAGAATCAAGTATTGCATCAAGAAATTCTATGTAGACTGTGCAGTGAATAAACTCCAGCAGTGTTAATGTTCTGCTATGTTGAGTGATAAGTCTGCAGCTATGGCTTTGGTACAAAAGATCTTGGCAACTTTTATGAATCTTAGTTATAATCCATTTATTTCCAATGCTCACTTTTCTTCCTTTTTGTTTGTGCACAGTGTGACGGTGAGGTTTGGAGAGAGTACAGAGAAAGGATTCCCGCTGAAGTTGCTAAAGAGATTGAAGATGCAATCTCAGATTTGAGAACGGCAATGGTAGGGGAAAATGCCGATGATATCAAGGCAAAACTAGATGCGACAGACAGAGTTGTATATGATTGGACAACATAAGTCAGATGGTCCAAGTGGCGGTCCCTCTGATGGGGGTTCGCAGGTTGGTGAACAGGCTCTCGGAGCAGAGTATGAAGAGGTCAAGAAGTGAGGCAATTTGGGGCAGAGCTCTGTAGCAGTTTTTTTTATTAAACATCACATAATTGCTGGAATGAGACAAGGTTGTATATTTTTGTATTTAATGTTTAAAGCCATTTTACTAGAAGGCTTCTTATTTTGTAGTGCTTATGGAATATTGAACACGGCTGTCTCGGCTGCCTGCAAGCACATTTTGGTAGTCTTGTTCTATGGTTTGGAAAGGAATAACTTTATAGGTAAAACTAATACTGAAACTAAACTTAGAATCTTCTCTGAAATATCATTCTAAGAATAGCTTTCAATTAACTTGTATGATTCAATTGTCAAACCCTGGCTTGGAGACATAAATTTGGGAAGAATTTTGAAGTTAACTTGAATCCAATGAATTTATCTTGTAAAAAAAAACCTGATCATGGCCAACATCCTTTATGTGACCAAAAATAAAACTGGACCATGTCTTGATTTTTAATGTATTTTGTAATACCATCCATAATGCAATGACTTCTACATTGTGGCATGCTATTTTCACATATCGCAAATGGGATCCTAACATGGCTTGTAGCAAAAATTCCTTAGAATCACTATGAAAGTTCGGACTTGGCCATTTTGTGTCATGAAATCACACTTAGTGGAAGGATATTGTCTTTCAATTTGGGACACCTTTGCTTCACTTTTTGTCTCATCCGCATGTACTCTCTTGCGCTTATAAAGATAATGATCATCTTCCATATTAAATCCATAACTCCAATAAAACTTGAACATAACTTTTCTTTAAAATAAACTCATCATCCATCTCTTCATCCAAATTTAATCAATTGTATTGCTCTAACATTCATTGAGACAAGACTTGTAAATCAAATTGGAATGGGCTCCAAATATCAATTGAAAGTGAACCTCCAAGGCACAATAAAGATCCGCCTCTCTTTAAAATTCACTTGAATTCAACACACTGGCCAGAGTCTACAACCACAATCAAGTCAACAACAAACCTCTTATAATTTAAATCATTAGCACATCATAACCAGCAGATACATGATCATTCAGAGAAGAATCAACAAGCACTAAACCAATTATTATGAGGAATGAACAAGGTAGGACAAATTTGGGGTATGACAACCTGCTCTCAAATGCTTGGTATATTTAAGTTGTTCCAGGCGTCATGGAGGACGTCGTTCAAATCGTCGGGCACGTGGTGCTCTCAGGGGTCGATGATGTTTCGTTAGAGTCGGGGAGACCTACGGTTGCCCGACGTCATTCAGAATTATCTAACTGACATGTCTTAGGCATTAATGGTGTGTCGTTTCGTTTCCTGTGCTAGTGCCAACCTAGGGGCCTAGGTATTAATTTCCTAGCGCGTCCTCCCATGCATTTTCCTAGTATATAAGGTGGAGGGTCCACTTCATTTCAACTTTCGCTCATACGTTTAACCGAAAGTTTTGAAAAGAAACTCCCTTCCGCCTACAACCGCCGCTGACACCGTCGCTCACTGCCCGCGCACCACTGTAACCTCCCCGTCATCACTATGTCAAGTAATCTTCCATACCTTCTCTTTTCACGCATTTTTACGCTTGATAGGTAGTAAAATTCGTAACTTTTCTGTTTAGAGTAGGTAGATCCCTGCTTTATGTTAGTTTTTAGGTTCTAGACATGAATGTCTCGGGCACGATTTGCATTATACGGGCGAAAAACTCATCTCTGTATGAATGAACCGGCCAGGATCATCATACGATCGATGAAGGTCGCGGGTGTTCGATGCGTTTTCCGGGAAAAATCTCTTAGTCTTCTTGTTTTTTTTAAGGGTTTTGTATGTGCTCGAGTGGATCCGAGGGCGTCCATTTGTTGATTCAGGATAGTTTAGTAGGGTTTCAAGGCGTTCAGCTCTTCGCGCTTTCACTTGAATTGCGGTGGAAGGGTGAATTTGATGCAATGTCGAATTCACTTTTCCTTTATGTTTTTCAGGTACGTCCGAGCAACGACGAACCGAGGAAAGAAACCCCAAGGAGGGGAACGAGCACGTCACTTCGTCTGGACGTAAAGACCTGTCGTGGGTCGCTGACGAGCCTCTAGAAGAAGAGTCATATTTTGTGGACGAGGATACTACTGCGTAGGCCGTGGTCGAGGACATTGGCCCCGAGGACACATCAAACTGGAAATGTTGCTCCTCGGGAAGTAGATCGAATATGCCATCGTTTTCCAGGGAAGCAGCTCGCCATGTACGAGTTTGTTTTCTGAGAAGCGAGGATGAGACTCCCTTTTAATGATTTCCAGATGGGGGTCTTCAGGTGGCTCAGACTGGCGCCCTCTCAATTGCATCCGAATTCCATTGCTTTCATCCGGGCATTCGAATTGGTATGCTGGTTTCTCGGGGTCGGGTGCACATTTCCCCTTTTCTTTTGCATCTTCCACCTGCAACGGTCAGGCGCAGGGGCGCGCCAGAGCTGGGTATCTCTCAAACAGCCCATGAGATTGTTCAAGACGTTTGTCGATTATGCCCGCCATTTCAAGGGGAGGTGGTACGTGGTGAAACCGCTCACCCGGTATGCCCTCAACGGGCTTTACTACTATAAGCATGACGCCGGCGGAGAGGGAAAGCTGATGTCAAGGATCCCCTTAAGATGGCAGCCGGACCATTTTAATCTATCGACTAGAAACTACTGAGTCAGAAATTCGAGCTTGGGGATCGAGGATCGACTGGCCTACCAGAAGCTGGTGGATTATGTTCAGAGTTTTAACTTGGTGGTCTGGGTGGACCGGCAAGACAGACCCTATGTCGACGACGCCGAGATGTTATCCATGAAACGCGCCTCATAAATACAAGGGCTCTGCTCGCGTATGATACAAATGAAGAGGCCGTGGAGTTGTTGCGTAGGTTTTTCGTCATCCCCCCCCCCTCCGATGTTTTATATCTGTCAGCTGATGTTTGGTTTTTTTGTTTTGCAGGAACGATGCACGCTCACCGAGAATGAGTCCTGAAGCTGGCCAACCAGGCTGGGGCTCCGAACAGGGTCTCTAAGAAGAAAAAGAAAGTGGGCAACCGCGTTCAGGATGTAGTTACCAAGCACGGGGTTGGCAGTTCTGGTACCCCCAACTCGACCACCAACTCTCCTCAAGCCGTCGTCTAACAAACTTCCCCGATACATATACGGGACAGTCCTCCGGCCTCTACCTCTCCTATTCTGAAGTGCACGCGGGTGGACGGGTCTCTTGCCCGGTATTCCGTCATGGGCGACATGGATTCTGGCTCACCTGGGAGCTACTTGTTGCCTCCCTGCTACTTGGAGAGGGATTTCTTCAAGTCTGAGGGTTCTGTCGTGGTGGCGCCGCCCGAGGCAAAGGCTCTTCTCAGCCAGGATGCAACCTCTAGACGGGCAGATCTGGCCGGGGATCTGGCTGCTTTCATCCGGGTGATGGAAACGGCTATGGTGTTGTTCAAGAGTGTTGTCTCGACAGTTGCGTTGGAGGAGGCTCTTGAGGCTGCCAGGACTGAGAAAGATAAGTTGTCCAAGGACCTGTCCGACTACAAAGAGGAGCATAAGCTCCAAGAGGGACTGAGCTCGAAGTTCGAAGAGGTCAAGCTCGAGCGGGACACCTTGAAAGATGAAAAATAAAGTTTGGAGGATCAGGTTGTCGAGCTCAAGAAGGAGGCCGAATAAAATGTGAACCTTTGTGCCCGAGTGGCGCTGTTGGAGGGTACAATCTGTCCTCTGGACGATGAGACTGAAGATGGGTTTGAAGATGAGGTGCCAACTCCTCCTCAGCAGCAAAGGGGAAAATAATCTCACCGTCGGCCACACAGTAGTTGAGATCTGTCCTTTCAGTCACAAGCCCCGAGTTCAAAACCTTGAGCTGCTTTGTGGCATTGTCGATGGATACCCTAATCTCGGGGCTTGGGCCTTCCCATCGCGAGATGGGCGCCCTGCCGACGTGGTACTGCGACGTCGGGGCTCATTTGAGATGTCTGACATCAGGGAGGGTTGTGCTTGCCTCGTACGGGTGTTTATCCTCCTTTTCGTTTAGTGGTGAAGGTCGTGGTCGTACCTTCCATGCCTCCCCGAATTGTCTTTTAGCTATAGTATTGCCTAAGTTTTTCTGCGTTCCATGGTCGAGCAAGTTCTTCACCTTGTAGGTTTTCCAGATAATAGACCCTGTTGCCCGTCTTATCCCGGACACGGTACGGGCCTTCCCAATTGGCGGCCAGTTTTCCTTCTCGTGGGTTTTTCTGATTTTGTTTGAGGACCAGGCTGCCCACCTGGAACTCTCTTTTTATGACTTTCACGTTGTGGCGTAAAGTTATTTTCTGTTTAAGGGAGAATTCCCTAAGGGCTGCCTCGGAGCAGATTTCGACGACGAGGTTCAGCTCGGCTCGAAGTGCTTAGTTGTTCAGCTCCTCATCAAGGGATGCTTTTGTGCGCCTCATTGGTTCTCGAATCTCCACCGGGATGACCGCCTTGGTACCGTATGTTAACTTGAACGGGGTCTCCCCGGTTGTGGAATGTGGTGTTGTGTGATATGCCCAAAGGACGCTGTACAGTTCCTCGACCCACGCCCTTTTCGCCTCGCCGAGTCGACATTTCAGTCCGCGTAGGATCACCCTGTTGGCTGCCTCAGCTTGCCCGTTAGTTTGAGGGTGTTCGACAGACATGAAGTCTTGTTTTGTGCCTAAGCTGTCGACGAAGTCTTGGAATCCTCCGTCTGTGAACTACGTTCCGTTGTTGGTGATGAGGACTTGGGGTATACCGAAGCGTGCAAGGATGTTCCGTTTGAAGAATCGAAGAATGTTCTGTGCCGTTATTTTGGCCAAGGCTTCTGCTTCGATCCATTTAGTGAAGTAGTTCACCCCTACAATGAGGTATTTATTTTGATAAGAACCAGTCACGAAGGGGACAAGGATGTCCATCCCCCACCAAGCGAGGGGCCAAGGGGACGAGAGCGTTTTTAGTTCGTTGGGGGTGCGAGATGCATGTCGGCGTGCCTTTAGAACTTGTCGCATTTTTTTACGTGCTCTTTAGAGTCGTTATACATTGTCAGCCAATAATAGCCTGCTCGTAGGGCCTTGCGCACCAATGATCTTCTGCCAGGGTGTTGGGCAATAATCCCCTGATGTATTGCTCCCAGTATGTCGGGGACCTTTTCCTCCTCGACGCATTTGAGTAACAGAATGGATAATCCCCTTCGGTAGAGTTTTCCCTCGAGGAGGACGTACGAGCATGCCCTCCTCTTGGTCGTGGCTGCCTCTTTGGGGTCTGCGGGGAGTTCTTCCTTCGTGAGGTAGTTGTAGATAGGTGTCATCCAGCAGCGAACGTCACCGATCACGTTAACCTCGAGCGGGGGAGGTGGTCGTTCGGTACTTGGTCGAGGAAGGATTTCCTGAATCGCCGACTTGTTTCTGCCCTTCTTTCTCGTGCTCGCTGTAACACGGTGGGAGAACTGACTTTAGTTATGTTGCGGATAGCAAGAGTCGCCACCGACTTTTATTTTATCCAAAGGAAAGGCATAAAAGAACAGGAAAGACCTTTAAAAAGATTTTTGGGTCCGGGGGGTAGGTTATGTAAAGGGAAGGTGTTAGCACCCTTTACATCCATGGTTATCCATGGGCTCTTAGTTACTTAGCTCATGTCACACCCCAAATTTTACCCCTAAGTTTCATTCATGCATTGGTCTCATCATTAGCATACCATTGTGCATACTAGTTTTTTTTGGATTTGCAACGAGTTTCCTTAAGGGGCGTCTTAAATCGTGTGATGAGGGTTCCTCTTTTGGGGGTTGTTAGTCTATTTGTAAAATTTAATTTTCAAGCTATCAATTCATTATTTAATTTTCCTCTTCTAAATTTTGATTTTAATTTCTTCTTTTTATTTTTATTTTTATTCAATTTCTAAGTTTTCGTTCAAATTTAATTTTTCTAACCTATTGCCATTTCTTCAAATTTTCAATTTAATTATCAAATTTATTTTCCAATTTTTTGTATTTTTATTCCATTTTAAATTTTCAAGTTTATATTGCAATTTTGTTTCCAATTCCTATTTCAAGTCATCAATTGACATTGAAAATTCAAATACCATTTATTCTAAATTCCATTCCTTTTCCATTTTTACCCCAATTTCTATTTTCCATTTCAATTCATGTTCATGTATTTATTTTATAAACTCCAAAATTATTTCTTTAGTTCTAAGTCATTTTCAATTTCAAGTTTAATTATTAGTTTCTAATTTATTTTCAATTCTAAGTTTAGTTCCTAGTTTTTGATTCATTTCCACTTCAAAGTTTCAGTTCCAATTTTCTTTTTAATTTTCAATTCTCATTCATTTTATTTTTTCATTTCCTTTCCAACTTTAATTTCTATTTAGTTTTAATTCCATGTCTTAATTCCAATTACAATTCCAAGTCAAAAATTTCAAATTTATTTTTTTTATGTGTAAGGTTCCAATACATGTCAAATCTCCATTTTTCATTCAAGAATCAATTCCATTCCAACATTCATGTTCTAAACTAAAAGTTAGTTTTGAAATTTACAAGCAAATGTTACTTTTCATTACTTGAAATTCAAAGTTACAAAGGAATACAAATTTTGTTACAAGTTTGTTGATAATCCTAAGCCTAAAACGATCATGGTACATGAGTGATTCTATTACACCAAGTTTTTCCCAAAGTCTTCACCATTCATGCCAAGTCTTCCAAGCCAAATATAGTTTCCATGATGATCATCTTCAATCTTTTTTTGCCATGATCCATGTTATCAACCTACAAAGAACAAGATGTCACAAGGAGCATTTCAAAAAGCAAAAATTCAGCAACAACAGCCAAAAATTCAGCAAAATAGCAACAAAAACAACAGCCAAAAATCAGCAAAACAACAGCACAAAATACAGCCCCAAACAGCAGGGACCACAATGTACAAACAACCACAAAAAACACAAAAATTCAGACCTGCATTTTCTGCTCCACTTCCTCCACCATCAACAATTTTCAGAGTTTGTTCCCTATGCTCAAACACCCTTCATGAGCAAGTTTTCAAAAAAATTCAAGTTCTAAAAACCCTAATCCACTCCCTATAAAACCAGAACTGTTCACATCAAAGAAAGAAGGAAAAACTAAAAAAATTCAGCAACAAAGAAATCAAAAAACCACTTCATATTCTCACAACCATCAATCACCAGCAAAAGAGGAGTAATAAGCTTACCAGTGCGGATTCTTCACCCCGATAACTTTCGGGTTGGTAATATCTCCTTTCCCTTCACCTTTTTTTTCCAGCTTTGTTCATCTTGTTCGATTCCTCTTGCGACCATGTTTATGTTTTGATTCTGAATAGCTAGGTTTTTTTTTTCAATTTCATTTCATCACTCTTCATCCTGCACACACAGAGCCATAGGGAAAAAAGCAGCTTCAGCCCAAAAGAAAATATAAAAAATACACACCACAGATAAATCCCAAACCAAATCAATAATCTATTTCTCTTAAACATTTCACATAATCATACCTCTTCAAAACCTACACCGCATACCACCCACACAAAACCTCCATTTTCAATTCTGCACACAAAAAAACAATCTCTCAAAAAACTTCTTGAATATTTTCCTTGTTCAACTCATTCAACACTCAACCACCATAACAACATCTTAAACTTTCATTTTTTCTGCTCTCAGCTCCTCCATCACTATCCAACCCTTCTCCATTCCACACCCCAAACCACTACAACAAACTCTCTGTTACATTTTTCTTTCACTCACAACTACAAAATACAATCATTAAACAATATCAGTCACCACCACTGTAAACAAAACCAGAAAAATACCATTCAATAAACTCTTTAATCTCAGTTTTTTAACCTATCTCTCAAAAGCTTTCCTCAGTAAAAACACCTATTTCATCTCCTTCCACCTTCAGCCTTCATAAAACTCACGACCACCATAAACCGTGAACAGCCAGCCACCACTCTTTTCAAAACCACCTCATACCACCTATCATTTCCGTAAAACAACCAAACAGGAACCATAGCCATCTTCCTGAAACTCACACAACAAGCCAAAAATTGCAGGAAAAAAAAACAAGCCACCATCACCGCAAAATCTAAACACAGAAAAAAACGAAAAAAAGAAGAAGTTGGAAAACTGCAAACCATAAACCACAAACTCAGAACCACTCTCATAAACTCAGCAAAAAAAATTCACCGAACCGCTTCCATTTCAAACCCTCCGCCCTTCTCCTTCAAAATCCGCCAATCACCGCCACTTCCACCATCGCGGAACCACCGTGAAGACGAAGCACAAGCTGAAATCGTCACCCTCCGCGAGAACGAACCACGGACACCATCCATCGCCCCTGTCATCACTGAACCGAAAATCCGCCGCTCAATCCCTTCAGCCACCATCACCACCGCCGTTTTTGAAACCGGGAAGTTTGAATCGGAGCTGAAACGCGCCGCCACTAGCCGTAACCATCGTCGGAGCCGCGACCACCGTGAGGGAGGGAGACCGACGGCGGTTTGAACGTGCGTTCGTTTTTTTCTCTGAAGGTTGTGTTTTTAGACTTTTGTTTTTTGAAACCGTGAATATGAGGATGTATCATATGTTTATTCTGCATTTCTTCTTTTATTTTTTGATATTTTTCGGATTATTGATGATGTTTGGTTGGGCTCAGTCCAACTATATTTTCCACCCCCACACTGCTTTCACACACACCCTCTGTTCACCTCAATGTTAGTTTTTTATTATTATTTATTGTTTTAGCATAATATGTTTTATTATTATTTTTTGTTTTAATATGTTTTTATTTTTCGATTTTGGTTCCTTTTTTTAAGAAAAAGAAAGAAGAATAATTTAAGTTGTATTTTTAATATTTCTAGAAAATTTAAGTTGTATTTTAAGTTGTATTTTGGTTATTTATATTTCTTTTTTGGATTATTATTTTCTGGGGCCGATGATATGACAAAAAGCCACGATAAATCGTTTCTGATTAATCGTGACCAATATGAGGCCATTTATTTATTTTTATTCTATTTATTTTATTCTATTTAATTTATTCTATTTCACAATTTATTTCACTTTATTTATTTTTTATTATTTATTTCTCGCACTTTTACACCATATTAACTTTAATTTTCAAGATAATAAATCCTTGGTCCAACGCCAAGTTGAGTTCACATACACTTCACTCACACACGTAAGTCGGTCGTTTTACGATCGCCATCTGCACATTCTTTACACCTTCACAACTTTTCAACTTAAGCAAATTGACGCACTACGCTTGTCTTCCACCCCCGCATTCTCGATCCACATATCGAGCCATAGCCCGGTTACTAAGCTTTTTACCTTGCATTTCTATTTACTTTATTCAGTCCATTTTTGCAAGTAGCAACCTTTGCCTAGTCTTAGGAGCTTGCACACCCTTTTTTTCTTTATGCTTTTATCATTTCAATCCAAAAGGGAAAGAACTCCTGCAGTTGACTCAATGTCATAGGAAGTTTAGCCACCCCTAGTTACCATTTTGACCTTAGCAATTAGGTCCCTCTTTTTTTCTTTGACCTTAGCAATTAGGTCCCTCATCCTTAGGTCCTTAGCCATTAGGTCCTTAGTGTTTTATTTTATAACTTTTTGTGACTTTGTTAAGTCACGTGAGTGCTTTCCATAACACTTACTTTCCCCCGCGAACCTTGAGCGTAACCAAGTGTTCGTTAATCCTTAGGAGAACTACGAGTGCTCTGATTCTATACCCGATACGTAGGCATCGATGCGATGTTGTGCGAGCACCATTAGAAATAAAAACCTTAGGTTCCCATATTTTTTAACAAGCAATAAACAACAATAACACAAATATTAACAAGAGGTTCCCGTAGGATACTGCGGATGCTTAGGATGCTAACACCTTCCCTAGGTATAATCAACCCCCGAACCTAGTTTCTCCTCATTTAGGGTTTTTACGATCTTTTTCCCTTTTCCCTTTGGATTAAATTAAAGTCGGTGGTGAACATAAAAGTTTTGCGATTCCAGCTTAATCAATAGCTTGGTATCCGATTCTCACCGCAACAGAAAATGGCGACTTCACTGGGGATGACATTTTTTAGGGTTAAGCCCACCTTGTATATTTGTATATTTGTTGTTGTATTGCTTGTTATTATTTGAGATTTTTGTTGGGTGTTCCATGTGTGGTGAGATAAGTCCTAACCCGGACTTGAGTGCAAATAAGATAGGACGGTGGTATATTCAAGAAGGCTTGTAGGGAGTTGAGTCCCGACCAAGTTGACTTGAGACACCACCACTCAGCGGAGGCCTCCTCGGATGTAGTTTTGTTGATCGAGTTCAGTCATGAAAGCATTACTATATTCGACCTGAGAGCCATTAATGCTGAGGACCGTAGAACATTTACCCCCACTTGGCCTTTTAGGGATGTAGTGCGATGACTATGAGGGTGCAAATCCAAAATAGTTGTTACGCGATACTACACTCGGATGAGACTCTCTTGAGAATATTATTGATTACCAAGTTGAGTTGGGAAGTCGGTAATATCCGAAAGATGGGACAATGATTCTGGGAACTTTTAGAACCCGTTGTACAGGTACAAATAAACTCATAGTACATACCTTTTGGGAGGGTTGAACCTTCGACCTCATGCAAGCTTTGAACCTAAGCCTTGTGTGTTTTTGTGTATTCATGCATTCACGCACCATCAAGCATCATTTTTACCAATTTATTCAAGGAACTCAGAAACTCTATCTTTGCAAATATCGTAGGTATCATCATGGACTTTGGAAGAAGAAAGACTGTCAAGTACACATTCAAAACTCCCAAACTCGAAGACCTAAGGAAATTAAGAGATTTGGTTTTGGATCAAGAAGCCTTCATGGAGAAGCATAGGAGACTTTTAGCCTTACTTAATACTGAGTGGGATGGAAGGTTGCTCTCTGTGATGCTCCAGTTTTATGATCCTCTCTACCATTGTTTTACGTTCCAGGATTACCAATTGGCGCCTACTTTGGAAGAGTATTCATTTCTGGTGGGATCACGTGTTAAGGATGAGTTTCCATTCCCTGTTCTAGAGAAAGACCCTGAAGAAGCGGAGATTGCAAAGGCAACATGTTTGAGTGTTCCTGAGGTCAAGGCAAATATGACCTATAAAGGAAAGATTTTTGGATTCCCTACAAAGTTTTTGGTAGAAAAGGCCAAGAATTTTGTTGGTGTGAAGGATATGAAAGCTTTTGAGGCGACCTTTATTCTACTAATATATGGAGTGTTACTTTTCCCAAACTTTGAAGACTTTGTCGATCTGAACGCCATCAAAATATTTCTGAAGAAGAACCCGGTCCCTACTTTGCTCGGAGACACATACCATTCCATCCATCTGAGGAATCACCATAAGGGAGGGATGATTACTTGTTGTGCATCATTGTTGTACGAGTGGTTTATTTCGCACTTGCCTAAGTCAGCTTCATTTTGGAACCTTAAGGATGGTTTGTGGTGGTCACAGAGGATCATGTCTCTTACCCACTCTGACATTAGTTGGTACAATCGTGTTTATGATGGAGCATTGATTATTGATAGCTGTGGTGATTTTGCTAATGTGCCTCTTCTTAGCACTAAGGGAGGAATCAGCTATAATCCAGTTTTGGCTCGCCGCCAACTCGGGTATCCGTTGAAGGACAAACCTAAGAGTGTTGAAGTGGAAGGAATTTTATTTAAGGATGACGAAGAACCAGAGCTCAAGAAACAGATTATGCAAGCTTGGAAGTACATCCATAGGAAGGGGAGGAGTAGCTTGGGAAAGCCGAATTGTGTTTCTATGGAACCCTATCTCCGATGGGTACGAGATAGGGCAATCAGTTTGAAGATGCCTTACCCTCGCCAGGATCCTATGACCTTCAAGAAACCCATTCTAATCTTTATGGATGATGCAGAGAAGCTGATGATTGATTTGGAGAAAGAGATTCGAGAGAAGAATGCATGGAAGAATCGACATCAGATTATCAGTAGTGATAATGAAGAACTTAGAAGACAACTGAAGATGAAGGAAGAAGAAGAGCTCTCTAACAAGAAAAGGAAAGCGCAAGAGGATTTATTTTCCTCCAGCACTCAAGGGGACACTTCTTGGAAGTCGATCGTGGATCAACTTATGCTTGAAAGGGCTCAGATGAAGGCACAAATCGAGAAGCTCAACTTGAGGCTTTTAGGAGAATCTCCTTAGGACTTTGTCTTTGTCTTTATTAAGCTTTGTTTGGGATTTTTGAAGATGTACTCAAGACTTTGTATCACCTTTTGAATTTAATAAAATCATGTCCTTTGATCATTATGTTTTCCTTGGTATTTGCAAATTGTTTCTTAAGTTCCTTGAATAAAATTTATCTTTCGCATTGCACTCATACATTTGGCATTTCATTTGCATTTTTTTCATATAAAACTCATTCCCGTCATCTGCTCTCAATTCAGCTTTCACACTGAGGCTCTCACGCAAATACTACACTCGAGCTCAAGCCAGAAAGAGGATGGCTGAAAGAGACCTAGAGATGGACAGAGTTAACGAGGAGCTTACTGATATTCGTGGAAATATGGGTCAGATGATGGAAATGTTGCAGGTAATTCGAGCGAAGATGGATACCCAACAGACTGTAGTATCAGAAATTGTCACTGCAACGACTGAGCCTCCGTCATCAGTCACTACCGCTGTGACCTGGCCTCCTTTTGGGCTTCCTCATGGATTCGTCCCTCCTCCTCAAGGTTTTGCTTCTCAAATTTTCATTCCTTCTTCCCAAGGACTTGCTACTCAGGGTTTCTTCCCTCCTTCTCAAGGTTTTGCTTCTCAAAGTTTTATTCCTTCTTCCCAGGGACTTGCTACTCAGGGTTTCATCCCTCCTTCTCAAGGTTTTGCTTCTCAAAGTTTTATTCCTTCTTCCCAGGGACTTGCTACTCAGGGTTTCATCCCTCCTTCTCAAGGTTTTTCTTCTCAAAGTTTCATTCCCTCTTCTCAAGGACTGGTTACTCATGGATTCGTCCCTCATTCTCAAGGTTTTGCTTCTCAAAGTTTTATTCCTTCTTCCCAAGGATTTTCTGCTCAGGGTTTCTTCCCTCCGTCCCAAGGTTTAGCTTCTCAAAGTTTCGCACCTCCTTCTCAGGGCATGGCATTTCCTTCCCAAGGTTTTGTGCCTCCTCCTCATGGATTCGCTGCTCAACAGACTATTCCGGTGACTAATGAAGAGAACCATGCAGTTGCTAATTTTACACCAGACATTGTGCACACCCGTGCCCAACCATACTTTAATGACCATCAGGCGTATGACGCGCCAGATATGTCTGAAAACGGAGACGAGAAACATGAGAAGATGCAAGAGAATTTTGATACCCTTGAAAAAAGGTTAAGAGCAATTGAAGGTGACCAGATCTTTGGGGACGCTGCTAGAGAGATGTGTCTGGTGTCTGGATTGGTAATACCTCCAAAGTTCAAGATACCCACTTTTGATATGTATGAGGGTGCAACTTGTCCTAAGAACCATCTCTTGATGTACTATCGAAGAATGGCTGCGCAGGTGGACAATGATAAATTAATGATCCACTGCTTCCAGGACAGTCTGAAGGGAATCTCCTCCAAATGGTATCTAACGCTAGACCAGTCGAAGATTCGCAGTTTCCAAGACTTGGCAGATGCTTTCATCCAGCAATACAAATACAATATGGACCTTGCTCCCGATAGGAGGCAACTGTTGAGTATGTCACAAAAAGATTCTGAATCATTTAAAGAATATGATCAGAGGTGGAGAGGGACCGCTTCTCAAGTAGAGCCCCCATTGACTGAAAGAGAATTAGCTGACTGGTTCGTTGACACTGTGCGACCAGAATTCTATGAGAGAATGGTGGGAAGCATAACTGCTAGTTTCTCTGATTTAGTGGTTGTGGGAATCAAAGTTGAACTTGGACTAAAAAGTGGAAAGATGAGTGGTGCATCTGGCAGTTCCAGCACTGGTAGTGGAAGTAATGTCAAGAAATTTACCAGTAATTTCCACAAGAAGAAAGAGGGTGAGACAAATGCAATAATGACAGGTCAAAGAAGAAATCCGCTTTGGCAGAGACCTCCACCTATGGCTCAACAACAGTATGCTCATCCACCACAGTATGCCTAACATCCTTATGTAGCAGCGGTTCAACCGTCATTTAATCAACAAGTCCCGATGTATCGGCCGACTCAAGCAGTACCAATGTATCAGCAAGCGGCTCCAGTGGTTCCACCTTATCAGCCAATGCTCAACAATCCAGGCTATCAACAAGCGCCCAATGCTTCAGCCTACCAGCAGAGGACTCCAGCTCCTCATCCGAATCCCAATTTTCAGAATAGAAGACCAGGAGGAAGGCCTCCTAATCCTCGAATCCCTATGACTTATACTTGTCGCTCCCACCAAATGACTCCGGGTCAAAAGGGGTACAGACGCGAACGGTCGGCGAAAGGAACAATGAGAACACACAGCCGTGAACTCACTGGAGAATGAATAGAGTCGCCAGCTAGGCATTTTTATCCCGGAGGAAAGGCAATGCTGCATAGACCTAGAAAAAGATGGATAAGACGGTTGCGAACCAGAGAGACTGAGAAAGGTGGTTGGTTACAACCTGGGAAGGTATTAGCACCCAGATTGTCCGTCGTACTCGACGGGATCCACGCTTGAAAGATTTGTGCTATAAAGGGGTAGTGTCAGTGCAATTTGTGTATAAAATAGCTGGAAGAGAATGTACAGGTGTCAGTGCAAACTAAATGTGAAGTGTATAAATGTATAGTGTCAGTGTAAGGATAAGAGTGAGAGGCTCATGAACATGAGGCTTAAAAGAATGAAGCTGGAAGGAGGGGGAATATACAGAGACTTTTGTTCGATAACTGTTAAGTTATGCCTACGTATCCTCTCGTGCAATGAGGAAGTCAGAACACCGTAGTTCGACCCAAAGAGACTGATAGGTAAATTGACTTGTGAACTGCTTACTTGTCTATGCTCAAGTGTATGACCTGTCTGGCTCAGGTGCAAACTGTCTTGCATTAGACGGAAGAAGCAAGTTCTCGTTTATGAGTGAAGATGATGAGAAAAGAATCCCGAAGGAGACGATTATTGTTTGTTTTTGAGTTTTCAGTCTTTTATTGCTTTTGAAAGTTTGTCATAAGATAATGAGCTTAAGCCTAAACCAATGGGTTAGTAAACTCATCACACCTTCCCTCTGATTAGGGGTAATGAGAATACCTTAAGTGTGAAGTCAGATTCTCACACTTAATCACCTTTGATGTAGGATTAAGATCATTAACCTACTTGTGATTATTTTAGATGTTTTTGGTGTTTTTGTTTAGTGTTGAGTAATGAGGTTAAGCCATAATCAAGGATTAAACAGACTCATTACACCATCCTAATAGAAGGATAATAGATGAGAATGTTTAAGCTGAGGAAAGCTCCTCAACTTAATCCATGATTAAGGATTAAACTCATGACAAAACAAACCTTCTGATTAAGTGGATTTTATTTAATGGTATGATCATGAAGTGGATTTTATGATTTGTAAGACAACTTGAGGGGGACTTGTCCATTAACACTAGGGTTAGTCCTTCTTAACCAATTAAGGAAGAATTAGAACCCTAATGCAAGGCCCAAGTTACAAGTGTGATGTCTTGATGATTATTATGTGAATTGATTGAGAGATTTAAACACATTAAGGGTTTAACACTTAGGATTAAAGTTATACACTCCATCCTAATAGAAGGATGCAGGCATAAGCTTAATCACAAAGCCTTAAAGCCTTTAGGGTTTAGTCCCTGATTATGAGATGAGAAGAGAAGACTCAAGAGAGACACAAAGGTAAAACTAAAAGGGGAGACTAATCAAAACCCTAATCATTGTCATGCTTGGTTGTTCCTAAGGTTTGTGAGGTTTTACAAGAGACATCTTCAATGGAACCACCAGGAAGCAGATGAAAGGATCAAGAGAAGCAAAGTGACTTGCTTCATTCAGGAAGTCAAGTCACTTGAGGAAAGAAAGTAAGAAGAAGAAGAATGAGCAAGCTCAAACTCAAACACATAACAAAATGCAGCATGGATTCAAGAAAGAGATGAAAAGAAAAGTTATGAGAAGTGAAGGCAAATTCACTTCTCAAAACCACTTACCACCTGAAAAGTTAGAAAAGTAAATGCAATGCAATGCAAAATGGGATGAGATGATGTGATGATAAACAAAATCAGAAGCATAAACATGATGCTAATGATGCTATGAGATGCTACAAACATGAGGCAGCACATGGAAATGATCATACAAGTTCATGAATGCAAATGAAGCAAGTTAAAATGCATGAACATACATGAAAAGTTATGAGATGCATATGGCATACAACATGACAAATGCAAGATGTAATGATCAAACATGCTTTCAATATGTCTTATGATGTCAAATGAATCAAATGGATGCTTGAAATGTCATGGCAAGGCATGTTATGCAAGAGAATGCAAGATGGATGCATATGGAAGCCCAAATTAGGGTTCATGAATCATACATCAAACACAAACCAAAATCAGAAGCAAACAACATTACAAAAAAAATTGAAAATGTCACACAAAGGACCCCTAATCCTATACTAAACCAATGCCCAAAGGAGAGGTCTCAACCCCTAACCAATTTCAAGTTATGATTTTTCTAAGTTATTGGGGTTTTTAGGGTTCCTAAACAAAAGAAATGCCAAACAAATGGAAAATGCAAGATCAAATCAAGGCCATTTTATCCTAGAAACTACATGCAAAACATAAGACAATGCAAGAAGAACCAATGTCCAACTCTTCTCAAATAGGCAGAAATGAATTTTTGAACTTAGGATCAAATTAATGCATAAAAATTGATTTAATTCAATGAAAAATTCTTAAAATGCATCAAGATCAAAAAAGAAATTTGGTTTGAAGGTTGGACAATGTTTCTAAATGTCTTAGAACATTTCATGAATTTTTTGGTGATTTTTAAATACCTAAAAGTATTTTTAATAAATTAATTTCCATTAATCAATTAAAAATAATCTTTTAAATATTTAAAAATACTTTTTTAATGATAAAAAATAAAATAAAAATATTTTTGTGTCATGAAAATTAATAAAACTCTAAGGAAAAAGTTTCATAATTTTTAGGAATTTTTTGCTATTTTAAAATAATTGTGCAAATTAATTGAAATAAAATGAAATAAAAACAAATAAAAATAAAAGTCAAAGGAATGGAGGGATGAGATTCACTCTGGGCTGGGGGTCATTGACTACGCGCCAGATCCTGTGGCCCACGTTTAAACTGGCTTAAACCCAATTAATTAAATGAATAATGAAGATTAGGGCTTAATGACAAATCTGGACCGTTTACACGCGCGGCAAGTCAAACATTTCAACGCATCCAACGCTCCTCATTCAAACTGGCATTAATGACCTGAGATTAGGGCTAATCACTCAGGCGGCCGGAGAAGACTTCCGGTCGTCTTCTCCGGCCAGCATCTCACCTGGAAATCTCTAAACTCCCTCAAATCGTAACAAAAACAAAATCTAAGGATTGGGAAGTGTTCCTTACACACTCACGAATCAAACCCCTCTCTCAAAACAAATTTCTTCTTCCTAAATAAGCTGAATCGAAAGAAATAAAAACTAGGGCACGCAAGCTTCAGAGAGAAATTAAATGCTCATTTCAAAGCCAATTTAAAAACCAATGACATCAGGATGATCAGTGAAGCACATAGAACAAGTTTATAACATGAAAAATGATTTCTGGAAAAATAAATTTCAAGCTACCTGAGATTTGGAGCTTTCAACCTGATGACTTTCTGGCCACTTCTCCTTGTGCAATCCACTCCACTTGATCCCCAGATGATGTTTGAATGCTCAAGAAGAGTTTATGTTGGCTGGATAGTGAGTTTCGAAAGCTCCTGCTTCAACTCAGTCAGAAATGGCAATGATGATTCTGGCACTTTCAGGTCATGGTGAATGGTGGTTTGTGGTCCAGATGATGTATGGAGAAGCTTTGCAAGGTTTGTTTGGATGTTTGTGAGCTAGGGAGGGAGATTCGAATGGAACTGCAGCTTGGGGTGAGAAATGGCTATGGGGTGTTCTGGTTGATTCAGGCTTGTGCTCTTGCTGGTTTCTACTCAATGATGCATGGTGAATTGAATGGTGAAAATGGTTTGAGTGTTTGCAAGCTGTGGAGGCAGATTCGAAGCAACTTGCAAGATGAGGTGTTTTTGTGAATGTGATGGTATGAAGTGTTTCAGCCTTGCCTTGTACATGAAATGGCTTGCAATTTGTCCACAAAAACCTCTCTCATTGGTCAGTTGACAAGACATGTCCTTTATTGATTGGTAAGTCACCTTTTGCAAAAAAGTCAAATTTTGTAAGAGAGGGCATGGGCTAAGCTCTAGCTAAGTACAAGATATGGTTCTGGTGCAGCATGGTGTGGCTTGAGGCTAGCAAAGTGCAGTAACCAATGCAGCAAGTTGGTGAGATGTGATCATGAGGATTTTGCAACTTGTTACACCTTTGGTTCACATGTGATTTCTTTGGCCAACCAAACATAAACCATGGGCATTCTTGATCCAATTCTGATTTTTATGACTTAGAGAATGTTTGCATACTGGTTTGAAATGAACTAGAGGTCACAAGAGGCATTGGTTCATGACTTTGCAAAATTTCCATTTGAAGCATGCCTTGAAAATCAATGATTTTAGCCAACTTTGTCATGCCATAACTTTTGATCCAAGAAGAGTTTGATCATGTTCTTGTACTTTTTGAAAAGGGAAAGATGAGATCTACAACTTTCATGACCAAAGTTTTTCCATTTGAAGCCTTTTTGGATCAGGAATCAAGGCTTGAAAAATGACCTAAAATGATGCATTCTTGAAAAGTCAACTATGCCCAAAAAGTCAACATTTGCAAAAACTCCAAATTCTTGATTTTTGTGAACTTCAATCTTCTTCCATGATCAAATAAAGACCATATACACTCAAAATGATGAAGATCACCCATTGGTTGGGTCATTGGGGGCCTCAGATGCCTTGATTTTGCACTGACTTGTCCAGAAAGTCAACTCTTGATCAGATGACTTCCCCATGGAATTTGTTCATGAAAATTGATATGCATACTCCTTATACCATATAGAGACCAATAGAAACAAGAATGACCAAAAAATTTGGAGTTATGGCCTCTGAAACCAAAACCCTAATTTTAAGTCAACTGTGCAGTCAAACCTGGCTCTGCATCCACTCAAACCCTAGTTCTTGTGATTCTTTTGAATTTTTGACCTTGAGAGGATGTAATATGATAGATGAACACACATGGATTCCTTTGAAGTGATTGGTAGCCTTTGGAGTGGCTCAAGATGCCCTGAGATTGCTCAGATCACAAACCCTAGGTGCAGATGCCTTAGAAACTATGCAGTGAATCAAAAATTGAGATATGAAGTGATATGATTGTGTTTATGCATATGAGAATGATCACAAGCCATAGTGAAATGGGTGAGGGCAAATTTGGGGTGTTTACAGCTGCCCCTATTCAAACATGAGTTAGCTGTGCAGGATGTAAGCGACGACTTAACAGGCAAACAAGATAACTTGTGGTTGAATACCAAAGACAGTCCAAAATTTGCACTCACAGAAATATAGAAAATAAAGGAAAAATAAAGTATATTGTAAAGTGGATGATAGAGCAATGACGGGGACGGCCGACATGCTGGGAAAAGTATGTGGAGTAAAGCAATGACGGGGACGGCCGACATGCTGGGGGTGAAAGGTAAAGCCAAGACGGGGACGGCCGACTAGCTGGGAAAAACAAATTATGATGGGGACGGCCATCAAGATAAAGTTAGATCCTCTGGGAATTAATGAAACATGACGGGGACGGCCACCAAGTTCACAAAGGTAAAGTAACCAACGATGGGGACGGCCATCGGGCTAAAAGGAAAAGGGGCCACGACGGGGACGGCCATCGGGTCAAAGAATAAATGAAATAAACAGATGATGGGGTACGGCCATCAAAGGTGAAGGACGATCACCTAGCAGGGGACGGCTGCTCTGTTGGGAATAAAAGAAATATGATGGGGACGACCATCAAAGGTGGAGGACGACCACCTAGCAGGGTACGGCTGCCGAAAATATCAACGATGGGGACGACCATCGGATAGAAAAGGTCAACGATGGGGACGGCCATCGGACGAGCATGATGGAGGACGACCATCAAGAAGTGGAGGACGACCACTCAGCAGGGTATGGCTGCTCTCAAGGTTTATCGCAACTCAGGACGAGTGTCGGATAACCAAAATCAACAATGGGGACGGCCATTGGATAAAGTGATGAAGGACGATCATCAAAAGGTGGAGGACGACCACCTAGCAGGGGACGGCTGCTAAAAACATCGATGGGGACGGCCATCGGACGAGCATGATGGAGGACGACCATCAAGAAGTGGAGGACGACCACTCAGCAGGGTACGGCTGCTCTCAGGGTCTATCATGACACAGGACGAGTGTTAGATAAGAAGGAAAAGATTTGCTTTGTTGGTGATCTACTGGGGGTATAGTAAACACGGACGAGCGTTTACAACCAAGAAAGGAAAGTATAAGTGTTTGGTATTATGTATAGATTAATGACGCGGACGAGCATCCTTAAGACTATGATACGGACGAGTATCATGTAGAAACAAACTGACACATGTTCAGAGATGATGATACGGACGGGTATCAACTGGTTAACAGAGAACACGGACGAGGGTTGCATCTGAAGGGACTCTTCTGGGGAATAGTAGACACAGACGAGTATCTATATTCAAGAAGACACAAGTGTTTGACACAGTGTATGGATTAAAGATGCGGACGAGCATCCTTAAGATTATGATACGGACGAGTATCACGTAGAAACAAACACTAGACGCAATGTTCTGAGATGATGGTACGGACGAGTACCGACTGGTTAACAAAGAACAAGGACTATTGTCGAATCTGTGCGGATAGGAATGGTGTATACGAGATACGGGCGAGTATCTGTATGGGATATGAGTAGCATGAGTATATATAGACGAGTGTTTATCTGCTGGGGAGAATGGCACGGACGAGTGTCAAAAGGAGAAAAGTATAATATTAAACAAGTATATGGGTGATGAAAGTGTAAGCGACTGCGCTGGGGAAATGACACGGACGGGTGTCAGGAAAGTGTATATATAGGTATGTGTGGGTGCAAAGAGGATGTCTTTGGCTTTCTGCTGGTAATATGACACGGACGGGTGTCATGAAGTATCTGTAATACGAGTGATTTGTTTGCAAAGAGTGTTCCGGCGACTTACTGGGGAGTTATGATACGGACGGGTATCAAAAGGTGTATATGATGGTGTTTGGGATTTGTGGGGCAACTGCTTTTGCTGGGACTCTGGTGGGGATTTCTGTACAATGATGATGAACGGTTGTTATTCATAAGTGTTAATTCAGAACATGGCTTATGATTATGCTATGCGTTTGATTTTTGCCGTAATGCTCCGTTTGGACGGAATGCTACGCTCTGAGGGGATAGTATGATGCGAATGCTATGATTATGCGAAAATATCGAACCGGGATTCGGATCCCGTTGCCGCGAAGATCTCTGGCTGATCTGCTTGAAATGGACCTCCCAGCTGGGGATGAGATCATTGGTAGATCTAATAAGATGATATTTGCTTGAGGATATAGGTCACTGGTTGACCTATCCTCATAATACGGGACCCAGCTGGGGTTTGTAGAAGCTTTCTTCACTCTGTTGTGATCTTCTATGCGCTGCTCTTCTGGATAGAGGCTAGAACTCTGTGGGGAGATGGTTCCCTGACTCCTGTACTCAACTGGGGATGAAATGGCAACTCGGCTGGGGAATTGTGAGAGGCAACTCAGCTGGGGATAGCAACAAGAGGCAACTCAGCTGGGGATAGAGCATTTCAGATGCTGAGATTGAGTGTACGTTGATTTGGCAACTTTGCTGGGGAAGTGGGCACCTTCCAGTGCCACGTGGAAGATAGAACGAGTTGATAATGATTCACCAGCTTGCCGAGACGTGACTTGCATGCCCCAAGTTGCACTCTGGATACCTGCAATCCTGCACAGATAAGGAGACGCACAAGAGATCCCGAGGTACCCTCGATTGGATTCCGTCATAGGAGTCAAGCATTCTCACGAGTAAGTATATTCCCTGCAAGCATGTGTTTTATTATTATTATTTTTGGGAGAAAAACATCTGTACTTACGCAGTTGATTTTTTTTAGAGACACCAGACATCCTTTGCAAGTAAAAATATACAAAACGAAACATGACTGAAAAATTTGATTTTATTAATTCATGTGCCCTGAATTGGCAAGATACAGTCAAAGAAACATATCTCCTGAAATGAGGAGATTGTTACAAATTGAGAAACAAAGTGCTGGCAGTGTTTGTCGATGCTTTGAAGGAGCTTCCTCTCCTGCTATGACCCGTATGACTTTTGACTTTCTTCTCGTCTTGCTTTCTGAAGAAGGCTGATTCTGATTGAAGCTTGATCCTGTTGAAGCCTACCAAGTTGATGACAATACAGACGAATTCAGAATGCAGTTGTTCGCTTATTCCCTTATTTTGCATGGATCGCCCTTTCGGGTTTTCAATCCATCGGGATACCCATTTTTGCCTGAGCTGTCCAATGCGGCTTTTCAACTCAGCGGGTGTACATTTTTTTTTATTTCCCTTACTTTTGCCCGAGTCTTTTATTCTGTTTTTGACTCGCCGGGATGCCCTATTTTTGCCTGGACTTACATTCTGTTTTTATGTCCAGCGGGTCATTTTATGCGAAGTATTTTTTAACTGCATCTGAATTCACAGGGGATGGAAAGTCTTCACCATCCATGGTGCTGAGCATCAGTGCTCCACCAGAGAAAACTTTCTTCACCACAAATGGTCCTTCGTAATTTGGAGTCCATTTGCCCCTGTGGTCTGTATGAGGAGGGAGGATTCTTTTCAGCACAAGATCTCCCACTTGGTACTCTCGGTGCCTGACTTTCTGATCAAAGGCTTTCTTCATTCTCTTCTGATACAATTGTCCATGACAGATTGCAGCCAATCTCTTCTCTTCAATCAGACTCAGTTGCTCGTATCGGGACCTAACCCATTCTGCTTCGTTCAGCTTAACATCCATCAGTACTCGTAGAGAGGGTAATTCAACCTCAACTGGTAGGACTGCTTCCATACCATACACGAGTTGATACGGTGTTGCCCCAGTGGACGTCCTGATTGATGCGCGATACCCATGCAAGGCAAACGGTAGCATTTCATGCCAGTCTTTGTAGGTGACTACCATCTTCTGCACAATCCTCTTGATATTCTTATTTGCCGCTTCAACAGCACCATTCATCTTTGGTCTGTAAGGAGAAGAATTGTGATGTTGGATCTTGAAGTCCCGGCACAGTTCAGCCATCATCTTGTTGTTGAGATTGGAACCATTATCAGTAATGATTCGCTCGGGCACTCCATATCGACAGATGATATCTCTCTTCAGAAATCTGGCTACCACTTGTCTTGTGACGTTTGCATATGAGGCTGCTTCAACCCACTTGGTGAAATAGTCAATGGCGACCAGGATGAATCTGTGGCCATTTGAAGCAGTTGGCTCAATCCTGCCAATCATGTCAATGCCCCACATAGCAAAGGGCCAGGGTGAAGACATTACATTCAAAGGATTGGGAGGCACATGCACCTTGTCTGCATAGATCTGGCATTTATGGCATTTTCTGGCGTAAGCACAACAGTCGGCATCCATTGTGATCCAGTAATAACCCGATCTTAGCAACTTTTTAGCCATGGCATGCCCTCCTGCATGGGTACCAAAGGATCCTTCGTGCACTTCATGCATCAACAAGTCTGCTTCTGTCTTATCAACGCATCTGAGGAGTACCATATCAAAGTTCCTTTTATAGAGGGAACCATCGGTGTTCAAGAAGAAACTACCAGCAAGCCTTCTCAAAGTCTTCTTATCATTGGAAGATGCCCCAGATGGGTATGTTTGATCCTCCAAGAAGCATTTAATGTCATGGAACCAAGGCTTATCATCTTTAACAACATCTGCTGCAAATACATATGCTGGCCTGTCAAGTCTGGACACTGAGATCTGAGGTACAAAGTTGGCAGCCTGAACTTTGATCATGGACGAAATGGTAGCCAGGGCATCTGCAAACTGATTCTCATCCCGAGGGATATACTCAAGCTTGACTGTTGTAAAGAAAGTCAATAACCTCCTTGTATAATCCCTGTAAGGTATCAGATGATCCTGGTGGGTGTACCATTTGCCGTTGGTTTGATTAACTACCAGAGCTGAATCTCCGAATACGGTCAATGTCTTGATCCTGAGGTCAATGGCTTCCTCAAGACCCATAATGCAAGCTTCGTATTCAGCTTCGTTGTTAGTGCAGTTGAAAGTGAGCTTTGCCGAGAAAGGCATGTGAACTCCTTTAGGTGTAATGAGTACTGCACCAACACCACGACCATTCATGTTAACAGCCCCATCAAACATCATAGTCCATTCTTCTTCCGGGTTGGGCCCTTCAGTGTGAACATGCTCTTCATGATCTTTCGCTTTGATGAACATGATGTCTTCATCAGGGAAGTCAAATCTCATAGGCTGGTAATCATCAATAGGTTGCTCAGCAAGATATTCAGACAATACACTGCCCTTGATGGCTTTTTGAGATGTGTACTGGATGTCATATTCTGTGAGAATCATCTGCCATCTTGCAACCCGTCCGGTAAGTGCTGGCTTCTCAAATATGTACTTGACTGGGTCCATTTTTGAGATCAATAGGGTAGTGTGGGTCAACATATACTGTCTCAGTCGGCGAGCAGCCCACGCTAAAGCACAGCAAGTTTTCTCGAGCTGTGAATAACGTTGTTCACAGTCGGTAAACTTTTTGCTTAGGTAGTATATTGCATACTCTTTTCGACCAGACTCGTCATGCTGGCCCAACACACACCCCATTGACTCTTCTAATACTGTCAAGTACATTATCAGAGGTCTTCCTTCAATTGGAGGCATAAGGATTGGAGGTTCTTGTAAGTACTCCTTGATCTTGTCAAAAGCCTTCTGGCAGTCTTCGTTCCACCTGACCGTCTGTTCTTTTCTTAACAACTTGAACAAGGGTTCACAGGTTGCTGTAAGGTGAGATATGAACCGTGAAATGTAGTTCAATCGACCTAAGAACCCTCGAACTTCTTTCTCGGTTTTCGGTGCAGGCATCTCTTGGATGGCTTTGACTTTATCAGGGTCAACTTCAATCCCTTTCTCGCTTACAATAAAGCCCAACAGCTTACCGGATCGTACCCCGAATGTGCATTTGTTGGGGTTCAACTTCAGTTGGTACTTCCTCAGACGCTTGAATAGCTTCAGGAGATTCACCAGGTGATCTTCCTCTGTAAGGGACTTGGCAATCATGTCATCCACATAACATTCTATCTCTTTATGAATCATATCGTGGAATAATGTCACCATAGCCCGTTGATATGTTGCACCGGCGTTCTTGAGTCCAAATGGCATTACCTTGTAGCAGAACGTGCCCCAGGGCGTGATGAAAGTTGTCTTCTCCATGTCTTCAGGTGACATCTTGATCTGGTTATATCCTGAAAATCCGTCCATGAAGGAGAATACCGAGAACTGAGCCGTGTTATCCACCAATACGTCAATGTGAGGTAATGGGAAGTCATCTTTAGGGCTGGCTCTGTTCAGGTCCCGGTAGTCAACACACATTCTTACTTTTCCGTCCTTTTTAGGCACAGGTACTATATTAGCCACCCACGGTGGATAGCTAGTCACAGCAAGGAACCCGGCGTCCCATTGCTTTTGTACCTCCTCCTTGATTTTCATAGCCATGTCTGGACGAGTACGGCGCAGCTTCTGTTTAACCGGCGGGCATTCTTCTCTCAAAGGCAGCTTGTGCACAACAATGTCGGTATCCAACCCTGGCATATCTTGGTAAGACCAAGCAAACACGTCTACATACTCTTGAAGCAGTTCAATCAGTTGTCTCTTCACTGGGTCTTGCAGGCAGGCCCCGATTTTAACCTCTTTCACGCCTTCATCTGTACCAAGATTGATCACTTCAACCTCCTCCTGGTGAGGAGTAATAACCTTTTCCTCTTGTCTTTACAACCTGGCTAGCTCTTCAGGAAGCTCATATTCTTCTTCAACCCCTTCATCGGCTTGATTGATTGGATTGTCAAAGTCATACGAAGTCATAGCCGTGCTGTTGTCGGTGCTGTCTGGAAGGCACTCTCTGCAAGGGTTCAGTTTGTTCATTTTAGTGATTGATTTTAATCTTGCTTAGAAAAGTGAAATTTGTCATTTTGAAAACACTGCCATTTTTTTTTTGTACAAAAAGAAAAATGGAAAAATAGTGAGCGGAAAAGGAAAAGACTCGTTTGCAAAAAGATGTCTGATATTTCATTAATTGATCTTGTTTGCACAAAAAGTACAGATGGCCCGATTACAAAATGAGTCTTGTCATCTTGGGCAAGATGCAAGACTTTGATGCATGCTTATAAAAATGCAGGAAATAATAATTACTCTGCGTGAGTAACTCTTATAATTTCCTGGGAAGACCAGTTCGAGACACTGCTCCCCGGGATCTTTGGATGAATCCAGCTTTCCAAGTTGCGTTCCTCTTCTAGCTCGTCTTCCAGACAGTTGATAGCATCGGGGGTAAGCATCCCCCCACTGACAAAACCAGGCTTTCCAGCAGCCTTTGCTTGATGTTGAGTTGGTCTGTAACCCAACCCAAACTTGTCCTTCTTCTCCTCCACAGCTAAAACTTTGCCCCAGCCTAGGGCAGTTCCTTCCTCAACAACCTTCCGGGCTTGTTGGTAAGATGACATGGAGATTCCAGATACAGCAGATGCTTCATTCACATTCAAAGCTTCAAACCCCTGGCTCATTGTTTCATGGATCTCTCCATCCATTTCAATGTACTTATAGGTTGCCAGGTGGCTGACAAAAATGTCCTCCTCTCCACAGATTGTGACAACTTGGCCTTCCCACTCAAACTTTAACTTTTGGTGAAGGGTAGACGTTATTGCGCCGGCGGCGTGAATCCAAGGTCTACCCAACAAACAGCTGTAGGCGGGCTGAATGTCCATCACATAAAAGATAGTTTTAAAGGTCTGCGGGCCGATCGTTATGGGCAACTCAATCTCTCCCAGAACCGATCTCTTTGAACCATCAAAGGCTCTCACCACCAGGTTGCTGGGTCTCAATGCCAATCCATCGTATTCTAGCTTCACTAGGGCCTTCTTAGGTAAAACATTAAGGGACGACCCCGTGTCTACCAGCACATGAGAAAGGACTGCTCCTTTGCATTCCATGGTTATGTGCAAGGCTTTGTTGTGGTTGCGGCCATCCGCTGTCAAGTCAGTATTGGTGAACCCTAGCCCATTGCTAGCGGCAACATTTCCAACCACGGTTTCCAACTGGTTGACAGTAATCTCTTCAGGCACGTAAGCTGCGTGCAAGACCTTGAGTAGCGCATTCCGATGGGCTTCGGAGCACATAAGCAGTGAGAGGATAGAGATTTTAGATGGCGTTTGGTGAAGCTGATCCACAATTTTGTAATCACTCTTTTTGATGATTCTCATAAACTCATCAACTTCTTGATCGAACGGTGTCTTCAAGGCTTCTTTAACAGCTTGATCTTCCTGCACCGGGCTCTTTCCTTTTGCCTTGGCAGCAGCTTCTGCTTCGGCAGTAGGTTTTGGAATTGGTGGGGCGAAGAGACGTCCGCTTCGAGTGAAGCCTCCGCCTCCCCCCACATTATCTACTTGTGGTGCAGGTGTTGATGTTTCAAGAGTGATTCTTTTTCCTTCGCAGTACACGTCAGAGCCATAGTGCCAAGGGATGGCCCTATTGCTTTCATATGGTACTGGTCCAGGCACCGTGACAGTGACTGGACTGATTGCTGCTACTGAAGGGACTGTAATTGTTTGTGGATCGTAATAGATTGTAACTGGTGCTCTGGTGGGAGCAGCACCTTCTGAATGGTAGGCAGAGTTGTTCTCAGGATCATAAAATATGGTGATAGTAGAGATATCTTCATGATTGATTGCTGGAGTTGTAGGAGACATCGTTGGAAGTATGGGTATTATTGTTGTAGGAGGTTCAAAATGGAGTGAAGCTGAAGTTGTAGCAGGAAAATTTGTTGTAAACTGATCAGTTGAGATGATGGACGAAGTACTTGTTGATGAAACCGAAGAATTGTCAGGAACAATAGTTGCTGCAGTCGTAGGAGGTTCTGAAACCGTTGCTGATGATATTGCTGGATTTGTTGGAAATGATGTGGTGATCTGAAGTTGGCCACTCTGAATTAGGCTGTCTATACCGTCCCTCAAATTATCGCACCCATTTACAGAGATATTGCAGTAAGCGCAACCCAACTCACACCCCGGGAACATGTGACATTCCAAGAGCTGAGCTTTGATCTCTACCAATGGTGTCCTGATCTGTCCCACACTGGTTATTAAATAAGACGGCCTGTCCTCTTCAATAGCGTTAATTCTAGGACCACCGTGATTCGGCATCGGGTTTTTATTGACATTGGGTGGTGGTGCGAAATTCAGAGCCTTTGAGTCTACCAGGTCTTGTACCTTCATATGCAGAGCCCTGCATTTTTCTGTGCTGTGGCCAGTTGCGTTCGAATGAAAGGCACACCTAGCATTGGAGTCATAGTTCCTGGGTAAACTGTTGGGATCTGGAGGTGCCAACGTCCTTAGCTCAACTAGGTTGAGCTTCAGGAGTTGTGGCAGCAATGTAGCATATGGCATGGGGATCGGATCGATCACTCTGTTAGCTTGAGATGGCCTCTGTTGGAATGGCCTCTATTGACTGTTGTTGTTGGTGTTGCTGTTGTTGTAATTCCTCGGAGGATACTGAATTTGCTGGTGGTACTGAGGTTGTGGCTGATAGTTTTGCTGAGGAGGTTGATAGACTGGCTGAGGATGAACTGGAGCAGGAATGGTGACTGCTGCTATTGACCTTTGAGCATATTGGGGCCTACCCCTGTTGATGTGGATGGCATTGGTCTCGTCAGTTCTTCTTGGGCCTGCAAAAGGCTTTCTTGTACTACTGGACGAGCTGGCACCATTATCGGAAATCTTGCCCATTTTCAACAGGCTTTCAATTCTTTCCCCAACTATGACAACATCTGCAAAGCTAGTGGAAGAGAAAGCAGCCAACCTGTCAATATAGGTCCCCTGAAGGGTGTTCATGAACATATCTGCCATTTCCCTTTCAGACATAGGGGGTTGAACAGCAGCAGACAATTGCCTCCATCTCTGGGCATATTCTCGGAAATTCTCCCTCGAAGACTGTGACATTCCCATTAGGAGGGTCCTGTTGGGTGCCATGTCTAAGTTATACTGATACTGTCTGATGAAGGCCTCTGCCAGGTCCTTCCAGCATCTAATAGTTGCCCTTGTCAAGTGAGAGTACCATTCTCTTGACGCTCCAGTCAAACTGTCTTCGAAGTAGAACATCCAGAGCTTCTCATCCATTGTATAGGCCTTCAGCCTTCCCAGAAATGATTGTAGATGAGTCCGGGGGCATGAAGTCCCATTATACTTTTCGAAACAAGGAGGCTTGAACTTATGGGGGATCCTGACCCCGTCTACCAAGCCCATATCCATGACGTCGAAGCCCAAAGAATTTTGAGATTCTAAAGACCTCAGCTTCTCAGCTATCTCATCCAACCTCCTATCATAAGCTTCTTCTCCAGCACCCATTACTGTAAATTGATCATCTTGAGGGTCTTCTTGCAATACGCTAGCTGCAGTGGCGGTTCCTTGAACGTTTGCAGGAATATTAATTTCAGGATGGAGATGTGGACCAAACACAGGGGGGTTAACATGGGGTTGGACCCTTTCATTGTTGCTAGTGCCGGCAGTCCCTATGTGTGGATCTTCTTGATTTTGCCTCTCCACCATGGCCCTCAATCTTTCCTGACTCTGAGCCATGTTGTTCATTACTTCCATAAACTGAGCTATCTGTGTTCTTATTTCCAACCTTTCGTTTGCCATTTGAGTCCTGACCTCTGCAAGGTCCTGCTGTACCTGATCCATTTGAATTCCCGGAAGGTTGTTTCGGGTTGGATAACGGTGCGGACGGTTGAGGGGAAATACCCGGCGCCTAGCAATAGTTCCTGAGCATCACAACAGAGTTAGTGGCAATAAAACAAAAACCTACAAAACAAACAAAGGGTTAGCATGCAATGCAGTTATGCTTATTTGATATCAAGGTATCCGGTTTGGCTTTCAGTTTTGACCCTTCCAGACCCTTGAAGATGCTGTTGTTGTTGCCTGAAGAAAACTCAGATGAAGCAAACTAACACAAATATATTACAGAAGGTGAAATAATACAACTTGTTCATTTTGCAACACAAGCCCCCTAAGGGGTCAAAATACATCACAAAAAAGGAAAAGTACATGGAATAGAAACAACAACAAGCAAATGGTCAAACACCAAGACCAAACTCATCCTCACGAACTTCCTTGAGAAGTGCTTCGGTCACAGGATCAGCCGGACGCTCCGTGAGATTCATGATAAGGAGGTTCCGGGTCGCAATAGCTGCTGCTAGCTCTTTGTGCTGAGTTTGGTCCTTGGACCTCTTCACCCCTGCTTTGATCTTTAGTTCTGATATCTCCCTCTGGGCTGCTGCCAAGGCTTCTTGCTGTTCTTTTGCACTAGCTTCCAGTTGCTCCATCTTGTCTTGAACCCTCTTGTCCTCCAAGGTACGGGCCTCGGTGATTCTGACCCACCGGGCTTGGCTCTCCTTTAAATACAAGTCTGTCCTTGCTCTCTGGAACTGGGCTTCTTTGCAAGCATTCTTCAGAATTTGTTCCCCAGCCTTTGACTTTTTAATGTAATCCCCAGACTTCTCAATCTTAATCAGATGCTCTACTCTTAATTTCTCCAACCTCTCAATCTCCCTCATACCATTACTCCTCTCCCGGAGGGTCTTCTGCAAAGCTTGAGTTAACTTCTCATTTCTTTCTTTTAGACTCTCAAACTCCTCCAAACTGACAGTGGCAGGGGGTGGTGCTGAAGATGATTCAAGCATATCTTCTATGGTAAAGGGCATTCCAGAGAATTGGGCCCTGGCACGGGACCACTCATGATATTGTGCTGATGCCACATTGTTGCACTTCCCTAGAATGGTCATTCCCTTGGTTTGAACATTATCCCAGGCCCAGGCAGCCTGCCTAACAGTAGCCAAACTAATCTTGTTCTCACAATAGAGAGTCTCAACCAAATCCTGTGCCTTAGGAGTGTGGACCAGTGCATAGCCCAATTGCCTCCTGAACAGCAGAGGGTTGTAATTGATACTTCCCTTAACTCCTATTAAAGGCACATTGGGAAAATGTCCACAGCTGGTGATGATATCCCTGCCCTTGGTGCTTTGAGTGCACCATCTGATGTCTGCTGAAGTTAGAACAATGAGTCTTTTAGCCCAGTTGCTTGGCTGATGAGGGTTCAAAAATGTATCTGTCCTGGGTAGATGCCTGAGAAGCCAAGTGTGGAACAATGGAGCACAACACCTCACTAACCTCCCCCTCTGCTTTTCATTCCTCTGATGCACTGAATAGTAAAGATCCCCCAATAAAGTTGGCACTGGGTTCTTCAGGATGAACAAATGGATGGCATTCTTGCTAATGAATCGAGGCTCATCTGTAAACAATACAATTCCATATACACTCAAAGCCAACAAGGCACAGACAGCCTTCCATTCCCCCAGGGAAGCCTTCAGACTAGCTTGAGAAATTAAGAAGTCCAGATGAAAACCAGGGATCCCAGCCTTAGAGGTCATATGCTGCTCAATCAGGACAGGTTCCAGATGCAAAGCTTTTGCTACTTCTCCATTAGCAGGAAAGACCATCTCAGGGTTGAAAGGGATTCCACCCTTGATAGGTATGCCAACTAATGAGGAGTACTCTTCCAACAGAGGGCCCAACTGAAAGTCTTGAAAGGTGAAACATCTCAGTGGGGGATCATAAAACTGAATGCAGGTGTGGATCAGGCTTCTTTGTGATGGGTCCAGATCCATAACCATGTCCAGTATATCTCCATAACTCTCCCTGAACAAAGGTATGTGATCTGGAGTGATCAGGGTCCGAATCCTCCTGATGTCTGATAACTCTGGCTGGAAGAAATGATAGGTGATGTTGCTCTTTTTAGGAGCCATGATGTTGAAGACTGAGGAGAGACAGGTGTTGATGCTGATGCTGAAGAAAAGGGCCACTGATTGGCTGGTACAGGTGGTAACTGAAGCAGATGCTGATGAAGATGGGTCAATACTGAAGATGGGGTCAAAACTGACCAAAATAAAAATGGATACCCTGAAATACAAATAAGCAAATGTCAATATGATGCAATGAGTATGTATGCAAATGAAATGCAAAGGTCTGTGACTGAGCCGGATCTGATCAAACTGTTTTGATATAGGTCCAAGTGTGTTCAAGAATTCCAGTTGGAGGTCTATAAATCCAGTAACCAAGGTGGGGGACTCAAATAAAGAGCCACATGTCCAGGGTTTAGAATCACAAGAACTGTCCAACATGGAGTATTCTTAATCAAATCAAAGTAACAGGGTATTCTGAGGTCAAGGTACCTGCAAACCTGTAAACAGCCCAACCCCCTCACAGGTGGTGTTCTAAAACAAGGATCCTCAGACTCGGATCAGTTATGAGAAGTGTAAACACTTCTAACCCGGAGGTACAGTGTTTACAATAACCATAACAATTCCTCCTCTAATTCACCTCAGTTTCTGAAGGTCAATACTAAAGGTCATCCAGACTTAGCAGGCTTCCCAGATAGCTCTAGTATTGCAGGAAATCTGCAACACAGAGTTCTCAAGAAGAAACCCATATCTGAACCGTGTTTCATATTCCCGCACCAGACCGAAATGGAATGGGAAAGAATATGATTCACTCTAGCCTAGGTGTCACTCAGGTCCCGGGTATAGGACCTTAACTCTCAATAAAACCCCACCCACCAAAGGAAAACCAGATCCAGCCAGCAGTACAGTATGACAATATGGTATAATGAAAAAGCAATAAAGAAAGCAGTAAAGCGAACTGTACATAAATCAAAAATAAAATGCATACACACACAAATAAGCACATAACACCCCAGTAAACACAAATCAAACAAGCGCTAGGAGGAACCCACAAAAAGAACCAGAAGCCCTGGTTGCAAAATAAGTTCCCCAGCAGAGTCGCCAAGCTGTCGCTCCCACCAAATGACTCCGGGTCAAAAGGGGTACAGACGCGAACGGTCGGCGAAAGGAACAATGAGAACACACAGCCGTGAACTCACTGGAGAATGAATAGAGTCGCCAGCTAGGCATTTTTATCCCGGAGGAAAGGCAATGCTGCATAGACCTAGAAAAAGATGGATAAGACGGTTGCGAACCAGAGAGACTGAGAAAGGTGGTTGGTTACAACCTGGGAAGGTATTAGCACCCAGATTGTCCGTCGTACTCGACGGGATCCACGCTTGAAAGATTTGTGCTATAAAGGGGTAGTGTCAGTGCAATTTGTGTATAAAATAGCTGGAAGAGAATGTACAGGTGTCAGTGCAAACTAAATGTGAAGTGTATAAATGTATAGTGTCAGTGTAAGGATAAGAGTGAGAGGCTCATGAACATGAGGCTTAAAAGAATGAAGCTGGAAGGAGGGGGAATATACAGAGACTTTTGTTCGATAACTGTTAAGTTATGCCTACGTATCCTCTCGTGCAATGAGGAAGTCAGAACACCGTAGTTCGACCCAAAGAGACTGATAGGTAAATTGACTTGTGAACTGCTTACTTGTCTATGCTCAAGTGTATGACCTGTCTGGCTCAGGTGCAAACTGTCTTGCATTAGACGGAAGAAGCAAGTTCTCGTTTATGAGTGAAGATGATGAGAAAAGAATCCCGAAGGAGACGATTATTGTTTGTTTTTGAGTTTTCAGTCTTTTATTGCTTTTGAAAGTTTGTCATAAGATAATGAGCTTAAGCCTAAACCAATGGGTTAGTAAACTCATCACACCTTCCCTCTGATTAGGGGTAATGAGAATACCTTAAGTGTGAAGTCAGATTCTCACACTTAATCACCTTTGATGTAGGATTAAGATCATTAACCTACTTGTGATTATTTTAGATGTTTTTGGTGTTTTTGTTTAGTGTTGAGTAATGAGGTTAAGCCATAATCAAGGATTAAACAGACTCATTACACCATCCTAATAGAAGGATAATAGATGAGAATGTTTAAGCTGAGGAAAGCTCCTCAACTTAATCCATGATTAAGGATTAAACTCATGACAAAACAAGCCTTCTGATTAAGTGGATTTTATTTAATGGTATGATCATGAAGTGGATTTTATGATTTGTAAGACAACTTGAGGGGGACTTGTCCATTAACACTAGGGTTAGTCCTTCTTAACCAATTAAGGAAGAATTAGAACCCTAATGCAAGGCCCAAGTTACAAGTGTGATGTCTTGATGATTATTATGTGAATTGATTGAGAGATTTAAACACATTAAGGGTTTAACACTTAGGATTAAAGTTATACATTCCATCCTAATAGAAGGATGCAGGCATAAGCTTAATCACAAAGCCTTAAAGCCTTTAGGGTTTAGTCCCTGATTATGAGATGAGAAGAGAAGACTCAAGAGAGACACAAAGGTAAAACTAAAAGGGGAGACTAATCAAAACCCTAATCATTGTCATGCTTGGTTGTTCCTAAGGTTTGTGAGGTTTTACAAGAGACATCTTCAATGGAACCACCAGGAAGCAGATGAAAGGATCAAGAGAAGCAAAGTGACTTGCTTCATTCAGGAAGTCAAGTCACTTGAGGAAAGAAAGTAAGAAGAAGAAGAATGAGCAAGCTCAAACTCAAACACATAACAAAATGCAGCATGGATTCAAGAAAGAGATGAAAAGAAAAGTTATGAGAAGTGAAGGCAAATTCACTTCTCAAAACCACTTACCACCTGAAAAGTTAGAAAAGTAAATGCAATGCAATGCAAAATGGGATGAGATGATGTGATGATAAACAAAATCAGAAGCATAAACATGATGCTAATGATGCTATGAGATGCTACAAACATGAGGCAGCACATGGAAATGATCATACAAGTTCATGAATGCAAATGAAGCAAGTTAAAATGCATGAACATACATGAAAAGTTATGAGATGCATATGGCATACAACATGACAAATGCAAGATGTAATGATCAAACATGCTTTCAATATGTCTTATGATGTCAAATGAATCAAATGGATGCTTGAAATGTCATGGCAAGGCATGTTATGCAAGAGAATGCAAGATGGATGCATATGGAAGCCCAAATTAGGGTTCATGAATCATACATCAAACACAAACCAAAATCAGAAGCAAACAACATTACAAAAAAAATTGAAAATGTCACACAAAGGACCCCTAATCCTATACTAAACCAATGCCCAAAGGAGAGGTCTCAACCCCTAACCAATTTCAAGTTATGATTTTTCTAAGTTATTGGGGTTTTTAGGGTTCCTAAACAAAAGAAATGCCAAACAAATGGAAAATGCAAGATCAAATCAAGGCCATTTTATCCTATAAACTACATGCAAAACATAAGACAATTCAAGAAGAACCAATGTCCAACTCTTCTCAAATAGGCAGAAATGAATTTTTGAACTTAGGATCAAATTAATGCATAAAAAATGATTTAATTCAATGAAAAATTCTTAAAATGCATCAAGATCAAAAAAGAAATTTGGTTTGAAGGTTGGACAATGTTTCTAAATGTCTTAGAACATTTCATGAATTTTTTGGTGATTTTTAAATACCTAAAAGTATTTTTAATAAATTAATTTCCATTAATCAATTAAAAATAATCTTTTAAATATTTAAAAATACTTTTTTAATGATAAAAAATAAAATAAAAATATTTTTGTGTCATGAAAATTAATAAAACTCTAAGGAAAAAGTTTCATAATTTTTAGGAATTTTTTGCTATTTTAAAATAATTGTGCAAATTAATTGAAATAAAATGAAATAAAAACAAATAAAAATAAAAGTCAAAGGAATGGAGGGATGAGATTCACTCTGGGCTGGGGGTCATTGACTACGCGCCAGATCCTGTGGCCCACGTTTAAACTGGCTTAAACCCAATTAATTAAATGAATAATGAAGATTAGGGCTTAATGACAAATCTGGACCGTTTACACGCGCGGCAAGTCAAACATTTCAACGCATCCAACGCTCCTCATTCAAACTGGCATTAATGACCTGAGATTAGGGCTAATCACTCAGGCGGCCGGAGAAGACTTCCGGTCGTCTTCTCCGGCCAGCATCTCACCTGGAAATCTCTAAACTCCCTCAAATCGTAACAAAAACAAAATCTAAGGATTGGGAAGTGTTCCTTACACACTCACGAATCAAACCCCTCTCTCAAAACAAATTTCTTCTTCCTAAATAAGCTGAATCGAAAGAAATAAAAACTAGGGCACGCAAGCTTCAGAGAGAAATTAAATGCTCATTTCAAAGCAAATTTAAAAACCAATGACATCAGGATGATCAGTGAAGCACATAGAACAAGTTTATAACATGAAAAATGATTTCTGGAAAAATAAATTTCAAGCTACCTGAGATTTGGAGCTTTCAACCTGATGACTTTCTGGCCACTTCTCCTTGTGCAATCCACTCCACTTGATCCCCAGATGATGTTTGAATGCTCAAGAAGAGTTTATGTTGGCTGGATAGTGAGTTTCGAAAGCTCCTGCTTCAACTCAGTCAGAAATGGCAATGATGATTCTGGCACTTTCAGGTCATGGTGAATGGTGGTTTGTGGTCCAGATGATGTATGGAGAAGCTTTGCAAGGTTTGTTTGGATGTTTGTGAGCTAGGGAGGGAGATTCGAATGGAACTGCAGCTTGGGGTGAGAAATGGCTATGGGGTGTTCTGGTTGATTCAGGCTTGTGCTCTTGCTGGTTTCTACTCAATGATGCATGGTGAATTGAATGGTGAAAATGGTTTGAGTGTTTGCAAGCTGTGGAGGCAGATTCGAAGCAACTTGCAAGATGAGGTGTTTTTGTGAATGTGATGGTATGAAGTGTTTCAGCCTTGCCTTGTACATGAAATGGCTTGCAATTTGTCCACAAAAACCTCTCTCATTGGTCAGTTGACAAGACATGTCCTTTATTGATTGGTAAGTCACCTTTTGCAAAAAAGTCAAATTTTGTAAGAGAGGGCATGGGCTAAGCTCTAGCTAAGTACAAGATATGGTTCTGGTGCAGCATGGTGTGGCTTGAGGCTAGCAAAGTGCAGTAACCAATGCAGCAAGTTGGTGAGATGTGATCATGAGGATTTTGCAACTTGTTACACCTTTGGTTCACATGTGATTTCTTTGGCCAACCAAACATAAACCATGGGCATTCTTGATCCAATTCTGATTTTTATGACTTAGAGAATGTTTGCATACTGGTTTGAAATGAACTAGAGGTCACAAGAGGCATTGGTTCATGACTTTGCAAAATTTCCATTTGAAGCATGCCTTGAAAATCAATGATTTTAGCCAACTTTGTCATGCCATAACTTTTGATCCAAGAAGAGTTTGATCATGTTCTTGTACTTTTTGAAAAGGGAAAGATGAGATCTACAACTTTCATGACCAAAGTTTTTCCATTTGAAGCCTTTTTGGATCAGGAATCAAGGCTTGAAAAATGACCTAAAATGATGCATTCTTGAAAAGTCAACTATGCCCAAAAAGTCAACATTTGCAAAAACTCCAAATTCTTGATTTTTGTGAACTTCAATCTTCTTCCATGATCAAATAAAGACCATATACACTCAAAATGATGAAGATCACCCATTGGTTGGGTCATTGGGGGCCTCAGATGCCTTGATTTTGCACTGACTTGTCCAGAAAGTCAACTCTTGATCAGATGACTTCCCCATGGAATTTGTTCATGAAAATTGATATGCATACTCCTTATACCATATAGAGACCAATAGAAACAAGAATGACCAAAAAATTTGGAGTTATGGCCTCTGAAACCAAAACCCTAATTTTAAGTCAACTGTGCAGTCAAACCTGGCTCTGCATCCACTCAAACCCTAGTTCTTGTGATTCTTTTGAATTTTTGACCTTGAGAGGATGTAATATGATAGATGAACACACATGGATTCCTTTGAAGTGATTGGTAGCCTTTGGAGTGGCTCAAGATGCCCTGAGATTGCTCAGATCACAAACCCTAGGTGCAGATGCCTTAGAAACTATGCAGTGAATCAAAAATTGAGATATGAAGTGATATGATTGTGTTTATGCATATGAGAATGATCACAAGCCATAGTGAAATGGGTGAGGGCAAATTTGGGGTGTTTACAATACTGAATTATATCCTTCACTGCTGAAGAAAGGTTTGGTTACTCCAAGGCCTTTGGGTCCTCCACCAAATCCGCTCCCACCAAATTACAACTCAAATGCCCACTGTTTATTCCATGAAGGTGCCCCAGGGCACGATTTGGAGGGTTGTTATGCTTTGAAGTACATCGTGAAAGATTTGATGGAGAAAAACATTCTGTCATTTGGGAATACTGGTCCGAATGTCAAAGATAATCCTTTACCCAAGCATGGGTCCATAAACGCCATTGTTGACGAGTCTGACGAAGGTTTGATTTTCAACGCCACAGAGATCAAGACCCCACTTAGAGACTTCCATGCGAAGTTAGTAGAAATGGGTATGTTGAAGAGCTGTCATAAGATTTGTGAAGCTTGTGCAAATAACCCAAAGGGATGTGAATTGGTCTTAAAAGATGTTCAAGATTTGATTAATCTGGGTGTTTTACAAGTAAGCGGTCATGTGAAGAAGAATGAAGTGGCAATGATTGAACCCATTTTCAACTTGCCTGAATCTGATTCTACCTTGGTGCCAGTGTTCAACCTGCCTGAGTCCTCAAGAGTTCAACCTATCTTTAATATGCCAGAGCCTGTGATGCCCATTTTCAATATACCTGAGCCAAGGTTTGAACAAAGGAGTAACCCTTTCCTTTGTAAAGACACTAAAGCAGTTCCATGGAAGTATGATACAGGGAGAGTTCATCAGAAAATCGATAAAGATAGCCAGAAAGAGAGTTCAAAAGTGGCAAGTGCTGACATAGCGGGTGCAGGTCGTTTAACTCGCAGTGGTCGTGTTTATACTCAGCAAGCCAATACGGCTCCGCCTAAAGAAGTCATTCCAGCTGTTGTCAACCAGGATAAGGGGGTAGTCTTGGGAGAAGAGGATGCAGAATTTCTCAGAATCATTAAGAAAAGTGATTACAAGGTTATTGATCAGCTACATCAAACGCCTTCCAAAATATCTATCCTATAACTTCTTATGCATTCGCCGACCCATCGGAGTGCTCTCCAGAAATTACTAGCCCAAGCCCATGTTACACATGATATAACTGTGAATCAGTTTGATGGAGTCATTGCCAATATCACTGCCTGTAACAATCTCAGCTTCAGTATGGAGGATCTTCCAAAGGAAGGCTTGGACCATAACCGTGCTCTCCACATATTTGTAAAATGTCAAGAGGATACTTTAGCAAGAGTTCTTGTGGATACAAGATCTTCATTGAATGTTTTGCCGAAAAGAACGCTTGCCAAGTTATCTTATCAAGGGGCGGAGATGATGCCCAGTGCACTGATTGTGAAAGCTTTTGATGGGTCAAGGAGGACTGTTATTGGAGAAGTAGACTTACCGATCTTGATTGGGCCACAGGTGTTCAAAATCACTTTCCAGGTTATGGACATTAACCCCAATTACAGTTGCTTGCTGGGAAGACCTTGGATCCATGCTGCTGGGGCAGTCACTTCTACCTTACACCAGAAGATGAAGTTTGTGGTCGATAATAAGCTGGTAACCGTATCTGGGGAAGAAGATCTCATGGTTAGAAACCTTTCATCCTTTAGCTATATTGAGGCTGATGAAGATGCTTTGGAAACTTCTTTCCAAGCTCTTGAGATAGCCAATGCTGTCCTTTTGGAAGTTGAGGAACCAAAAGGGAAGGGTATCCCATCTTTTGCATCGCTGAAGAGTACCATTTCCACCATTGAAGAAAGAAGCTATGAAGGTTGGGGTGATGTCATTGAAGTCAAACAGAAGCTAGATCGTTGCGGGTTGGGTTACAAACCAACTCATGTGAAGGAAGGAGCGTCAACCTCTGTTAATGGACATCCAAAGACCATTCAAGAGGTGTTTTCCAGTGCTGGTTATCAGGTCAATGCAATTGATGGAGGTTCTGAAGATGAAGATGTGAATCATTTGGTGTATCAGTGTGAAGAAGCCTTGGGCAATTGGGAGGCAGTCGAGATCCCAGAGATTTTTCCATTGTCAAAGTAATTTATTGTTTTTTTAAGTGTTTTCAAAGTTCCCTAGCTCTGCCCAAGGCTATGGGAGTATTTTGTAGGGGCCCTTCTCATTTTCAAAAGTTATTATCAATGAAGGCATTTTGTTAAACTCTTATTTTGATCATTTACTGTTTTCTCTCTCTCTTTCTCTCTCTCTCTCTCTCTCTCTCTCTCTCTCTTTTCACTTTTAAAAAGAAAATGGCAATCTTTCAAAACCAATAAAAAAAAGCTTTTCCTCTTGCATTTCTCTATTTTCCACTTTTAATAAAAACAAATCATTCTCATATGCAGAATAAACGAAAACCCTGTTGAATCCAATGACTCTACATTCTCTCCTAACTTTGATTCGCCCATCTACCAAGCGGAAGATGAAAGTGTGGAAGATTGTGACATTCCCGAAGAACTGGCAAGATTGGTTGAGAATGAGCACACAGAGCTCCAGCCACATAAGGAGCAGGTAGAGACCATCAATCTTGGCACTGATGAAGACAAGAAGGAAGTCAAGATTGGTACAACACTTGGGGCAGATGTCATAGAAAGATTGGTCAAGCTTCTCAGAGAGTATGTAGATGTGTTTGCATGGTCGTATCAAGATATGCCCGGGTTAGACACAGACATAGTGGTCCACAAGTTACCTCTTCGACCAGATTGTCCTCCCGTAAAGCAAAAGCTTCGAAGAACAAGACCAGACATGGCTCTGAAGATTCGAGAGGAGGTCAAAAGGCAGTTTGATGCTGGATTCCTCGCAGTTGCAAAGTACCCTGAGTGGGTAGCTAATATTGTGCCAGTCCCTAAAAAGGATGGCAAAGTCAGAATGTGTGTGGACTATAGGGATTTGAACAAAGCCAGTCCCAAGGACGATTTCCCTCTTCCGCATATTGATACCTTGGTTGACAACACTGCTAAATTTGCTATTTTCTCCTTCATGGATGGGTTTTCAGGATACAACCAGATCAAGATGGATCCTGACGATATGGAAAAAACTACATTCATCACACCATGGGGCACTTATTGTTACAAGGTTATGCCATTTGGTCTCAGAAATGCAGGAGCCACTTATCAGAGGGCAATGGTCACCCTTTTCCATGATATGATGCATAAAGAGATAGAAGTTTATGTGGATGATATGATTGCCAAATCACAGAGTGAGGAGGATCATTTGAATCATCTCTTGAAGTTATTTGAGCGTCTCAGAAAGTTTCAACTGCGCCTGAATCCAGCTAAGTGTACTTTTGATGTCCGATCAGGAAAGTTACTTGGTTTTATTGTTAGCCAGCAAGGAATTGAAGTAGATCCAGATAAGGTCAGAGCAATTCAAGAGATGCCAGCTCCAAAAACAGAAAAGCAAGTCAGGGGTTTCCTTGGAAGATTGAATTACATCTCCAGATTTATCTCCAACATGACTGCTACTTGTGAGCCTTTATTCAAGTTACTCCGGAAGAGTCAATCAATTGAGTGGAGTCCTGATTGTCAACTGGCTTTTGAGAAGATTAAGGTTTATCTACAGGAACCCCCTATCTTGATCCCACCTACTCCGGGGAAGCCTCTTTTCATGTATTTGACTGTGCTCAAGGGATCTATGGGTTGCGTGCTAGGCCAACAGGATGAAACTGGTCGTAAGGAGCACGCCATTTATTACTTAAGCAAGAAGTTCACAGACTGTGAAAGCAGATATTCGCTTTTAGAGAAAACTTGTTGTGCTTTGGCATGGGCGGCCAAACGCCTCAGGCAGTACATGATTTGTCACACTACTTTTTTAATCTCGAAAATGGATCCAATAAAGTACATCTTTGAGAAGCCTGCTTTGACTGGAAGACTCGCCCGTTGGCACATGTTGTTATCCGAGTATGATATCCAGTATGTAACCCAGAAGTCTATTAAAGGCAGTGTTTTATCTGAATACCTTGCTGATCATCCTGTCAAAGATTATGAACCTTTGAAATTCGATTTCCCGGACGAGGACATTATGTTGATAAAGGACTGTGAAGTTCCAGGTCCAGATGAGGGTCCCGAGCCAGGGTCTCATTGGAAGATGATGTTTGATGGTTCCTCTAATTACATGGGGCATGGTGTAGGAGTTGTCTTGATGAATCCTGATGGTGGTTATACTCCTTTCACATCCAGATTATGTTTCGAATGTACAAACAACATCGCAGAGTATGAAGCATGTGTTTTGGGTATCGAAGCTGCAATTGATACCAGAATCAAGATCCTTGAAGTATATGGAGACTCAGCTTTGGTAATATACCAAGTCAAAGGTGAATGGGAGACCCGTGACGAGAAGTTGATCCCATACTGTGCCCACATTGTGGAATTGATCAAATACTTTGATGAAGTCACTTTCCATCATGTTCCAAGGGCAGAGAATCAAATAGTAGACGTCTTGGCTATGTTGGCCTCTATGTTTCAAGTCAGATTTCTTAATGAAGCTCCACTCATTACAATCGAGCGAAGAACTGCACCAGCCTACTGTCTACTGGTCGAAGAAGAAACTGATGAGAAACCGTGGTTCTATGACATCAATAACTACTTGCAAAATCAGGAGTACCCAGCGGATGCAACAACTCTAGACAAGAAGACTTTAAGAAGATTGGCGTACAAGTTTTTCCTCAGCAACAATGTGCTCTACAAGAGAAATCATGATATGGTTCTGCTCAGATGTGTGGACAAGCGCGAAGCAGACTTATTGATCAGGGAAATCCATGAAGGATCATTTGGAACACATGCCAATGGACATGCCATGTCCAGGAAGATTTTGAGAGCTGGATACTTCTGGTTGACTATGGAATCAGATTGTTTGAAGTATGCCAGGAAGTTTCATAAATGCCAGATTTATGCCGACAAGGTGCACGTACCTCCAACACTTTTGAATGTTCTGTCATCGCCTTGGCCTTTCTCAATGTGGGGCATTGACATGATAGGGGCAATTGAGCCTAAAGCTTCCAACGGTCATCGGTTTATCTTGGTCGCAATCGATTACTTCACCAAATGGGTAGAAGCAGCTTCCTACGCCAATGTGACAAAGCAAGTGGTTGCCCGTTTCATCAAGAACCAAATTATTTGCCGTTATGGAATCCCAAGCCGAATCATCACAGATAATGGGACCAATTTGAACAACAAAACAATGAAAGAGCTGTGTGAGACATTCAAGATTGAACATCATAACTCTTCTCCGTATCGTCCGAAGATGAATGGAGCCGTTGAAGCTGCAAACAAGAACATCAAAAAGATTCTGCAGAAGATGGTAAAAACTTACAAAGATTGGCACGAGATGTTACCATATGCTTTACACGGATACAGAACATCAGTTCGCACTTCAACAGGGGCAACCCCTTTCTCTTTGGTGTATGGGATGGATGCAGTTCTCCCTATTGAAGTAGAGATACCATCTTTGAGAATCTTGATGGAAACCAAACTGGAGGAAGCTGAGTGGGTCCAGAACAGGTATGACCAACTGAACCTTATTGATGAGAAGAGAATGACCGCCATGTGCCATGGCCAATTGTACCAGAAGCGCATCAAGAGAGCATTTGACAAGAAAGTCTGTCTCCGAGAATTCAAAGAAGGAGATCTTGTACTCAAGAAAATCTTGCCAGTCCACAAAGACATGCGTGGAAAATGGAGTCCTAACTATGAAGGCCCATATGTTGTGAAGGTGGCATTCTCCGGAGGTTCCTTGATCCTTACAACTATGGATGGTGAACAGCTGAAACACCCGGTGAATTCTGATGCAGTCAAAAAATATTATGCCTAAATAAAACCCGATAGGTCGAAAACCAGAAATGGCGACCTAGGCAAAAATGGGTATCCCGGTGGATCAAAACCTATGAAGGAGATCCAGGCAAAAGTTAGGGATAAAAAATGAAAAAATAAGAGCTCGCTAAGTTGAAAACCAGAAATGGCGACTTAGGCAAAAAAGAGCGTCCCGGTGGATTGAAAACCCGAAAGGGCGGTCCAGGCAAAAGTTAGGGACAAAGGCATTTGACTGTAGCAGATGGGGTACCATTACTGAAGAATCATACTGGAAGACCAATCCAATTGCTCTTGTCAGAAGCAAGGTGTCGGGCAGTCTTAGTTATTAGGGATTGTGGTGGTCGTTGGATTCAATGTAGACCTTTCCCCATTGCCATTTTCAAATTGTAATTTTCCATGGAGTTTTTGCCATTGGCAAGCTACCATTCTTGAATAAAATACAAACTTTGCCTATGAGTTTTGTTGTTCAGTTTCTTGTTTTCTTTTGTTATGCAAAATGCCATCACTTGATTACAATTTAACTCTGAAAATGACAAGCTTTTTTAAGGAAATGTTTTTTTTTTTGAAAACATACTGAAAAACTTTCAAGTTTCTTTGACTTTGGGAAAATTGAAAAACTTTCTGTTTCCCCAAGAAGTCCTGGTTTGCAACAACACTTTTATACTTCTATTACAGAAATCCTCATAGAAGTTCAAAACTGATAACACTCTTGGATGGATCTTTGGGCCAAACATGATTTCCAAAATTCGAAGACATCTCCTCAGTGTTTTTCATATTGCTCATCTAAGTATTGGTGTTGAGAGCCTACTCCCTTTTTGAGTCTTGTCAAAACTCTTTGTCTCTTTAGAGTCAACATTTGCATATCATGATCATTCGCATCATGCTCAATCATGCGCATTTTGACATTAGCATTTGCCTTTCCCCAGTTGTCGTCTTTCTAACTCCAAGTCCAGATATCATTAGTGCTCAATTTGAGAATTCATTGTTGTTGGTACCCGAAGTTTGGTTTACCAATGTTTTTGTCCCCAGTAATTGCTGGTGTTCCCCGTGGAATTCTAATTGTGGCTGGTTTTGTCTTTAAGACCACCAATATCTCCTTGAAGTCCGATTGTCATTGGCACAAATCTTTTAAGCAGGTCGTGAAACAGGTTGCGCGAATCCAAGTCCATTTGATTTTGGCACATACTTGTACCTTTCCCCTGATGGTTCCTGAGGAATTTCCAGAAGTTGGATGTTTTATCTTATTTGAAAACTCCAACATATTTTGTTGTTACTTTTTTGCGTTAGCCGGTCGCTTAGAGCCGTTGATCTATCTTTGGGTGATTTTCATTTTATTTCCAATGTTAGTTGGTCGCATAGAGCCACTACTAAATCACTGTGATTTCCTTCCTTATCCTCGGTGTCGGCAGTTACATTTGAACCTGCTAATTTACCATTTGGAATACTTTGACTACTTAGTCTTTATCATTCTTAGTGTCAACCGGTTTTTTCTAACCTGTTGTGCATTCACTTTGAGTGTATCTTGGCTTCTATTCTTAGTGTCAGTTGGTCGCATCGAGCCGCTGCGTATTCACTTTGAATATTATGATTATTATTTCCAGTGACAGTTGATCGCATCGAGCCGCTGCACATTCCCTTTGAATGTTTATTTTGTTCTATTCTTAGTGTTAGTTGATCGCATCGAGCCGCTGCGCATTCACTTTGAATATTATGTTTATTGTTTCCAGTGACAGTTGGTCGCATAGAGCCACTGCACTTTCCCTTTGAATGATTATTTTGTTGTATTCCTAGTGTCAGTTGGTCGCATCGAGCCGCTGCGCATTCACTTCGAATATTTTTGTTGATTATTCTTAGTGTCAGTTGGTCGCATCGAGCCGCTGCGCATTCACTTTGAATATTATGTTTATCATTTTCAATGACAGTTGGTCGCATCGAGCCACTGCGCATTCATTTTAAATATTTTTGTTGTTATTCTTAGTGTCAGTTGGTCGCATCGAGCCGCTGCGCATTCACTTTGAATATTATGTTTATCATTTCCAATGACAGTTGGTCGCATAGAGCCGCTGCACTTTCCCTTTGAATGTTTATTGTTGTTGTATTCTTAGTGTCAGTTGGTCGCATCGAGCCGCTGCGCATTCACTTTGAATATTATGTTTATTGTTTCCAGTGACAGTTGGTCGCATAGAGCCACTGCACTTTCCCTTTGAATGATTATTTTGTTATATTCCTAGTGTCAGTTGGTCGCATCGAGCCGCTGCGCATTCACTTCGAATATTTTTGTTGATTATTCGTGATGTCAGTTGGTCGCATAGAGCCGCTGCACATTCACTTTGAATGTTTATTTTGTTGATTATTCGTGATGTCAGTTGGTCGCATCGAGTCGCTGCGCATCCACTTTGAATATTATGTTTATTGTTTCCAGTGACAGTTGGTCGCATAGAGCCACTGCACTTTCCCTTTGAATGATTATTTTGTTGTATTCCTAGTGTCAGTTGGTCGCATCGAGCCGCTGCGCATTCACTTCGAATATTTTTGTTGATTATTCGTGATGTCAGTTGGTCACATCGAGCTGCTGCACATTCACTTTGAATGTTTATTTTGTTGTATTCTTAGTGTCAGTTGGTCGCATCGAGCCGCTGCGCATTCACTTCGAATATGTTGTTGCTTTTTTACTTCTCTAAGTCATTGGTCGCATAGAGCCATTGATCTACCACTTCGATTTATTTCCTTGTCTTATTTGTATTCTTGGTGTCAGTTGGTCGTATCAAGCCACTGTGCAGTCACTTTGAACTTTATTTTGTTTTGTCTGTGTTCGTTGATCCAACGCTTTGGATTTCCTTTTGTTCCCGTCTTTTGTTGTTCTTAGTGTCAACAGTTACACTTGAACCTGTTGATTTATCACTTTGAATACTTCCCGTTTTCGTTGCTTTATCCCCAGTGTATGTCATTCCCAGTGAGTCTTGGCTTGTGGTCGTCGATATATCTCATTATAATCATTCATACCATAAGCATCATTCGTTGCATAAGAGTTACAGAGTTAGATAGTTTGTTGGTCCAGCATAACATTGCGTTTAGGGGCAAAATTTCCGGTTATTTCTGTATTTAAATACCTTTCACCCTGATCTCATGAGTGTCTACCGTCACTCACGCCATCTGGTGAAGTTATTTAAATAGGGGCAACTGTCACACCCCAAATTTTACCCCTAAGTTTCATTCATGCATTGGTCTCATCATTAGCATACCATTGTGCATACTAGTTTTTTTTGGATTTGCAACGAGTTTCCTTAAGGGGCGTCTTAAATCGTGTGATGAGGGTTCCTCTTTTGGGGGTTGTTAGTCTATTTGTAAAATTTAATTTTCAAGCTATCAATTCATTATTTAATTTTCCTCTTCTAAATTTTGATTTTAATTTCTTCTTTTTATTTTTATTTTTATTCAATTTCTAAGTTTTCGTTCAAATTTAATTTTTCTAACCTATTGCCATTTCTTCAAATTTTCAATTTAATTATCAAATTTATTTTCCAATTTTTTGTATTTTTATTCCATTTTAAATTTTCAAGTTTATATTGCAATTTTGTTTCCAATTCCTATTTCAAGTCATCAATTGACATTGAAAATTCAAATACCATTTATTCTAAATTCCATTCCTTTTCCATTTTTACCCCAATTTCTATTTTCCATTTCAATTCATGTTCATGTATTTATTTTATAAACTCCAAAATTATTTCTTTAGTTCTAAGTCATTTTCAATTTCAAGTTTAATTATTAGTTTCTAATTTATTTTCAATTCTAAGTTTAGTTCCTAGTTTTTGATTCATTTCCACTTCAAAGTTTCAGTTCCAATTTTCTTTTTAATTTTCAATTCTCATTCATTTTATTTTTTCATTTCCTTTCCAACTTTAATTTCTATTTAGTTTTAATTCCATGTCTTAATTCCAATTACAATTCCAAGTCAAAAATTTCAATTTTTATTTTTAATGTGTAAGGTTCCAATACATGTCAAATCTCCATTTTTCATTCAAGAATCAATTCCATTCCAACATTCATGTTCTAAACTAAAAGTTAGTTTTGAAATTTACAAGCAAATGTTACTTTTCATTACTTGAACTTCAAAGTTACAAAGGAATACAAATTTTGTTACAAGTTTGTTGATAATCCTAAGCCTAAAACGATCATGGTACATGAGTGATTCTATTACACCAAGTTTTTCCCAAAGTCTTCACCATTCATGCCAAGTCTTCCAAGCCAAATATAGTTTCCATGATGATCATCTTCAATCTTTTTTTGCCATGATCCATGTTATCAACCTACAAAGAACAAGATGTCACAAGGAGCATTTCAAAAAGCAAAAATTCAGCAACAACAGTCAAAAATTCAGCAAAATAGCAACAAAAACAACAGCCAAAAATCAGCAAAACAACAGCACAAAATACAGCCCCAAATAGCAGGGACCACAATGTACAAACAGCCACAAAAAACACAAAAATTCAGACCTGCATTTTCTGCTCCACTTCCTCCACCAACAACAATTTTCAGAGTTTGTTCCCTATGCTCAAACACCCTTCATGAGCAAGTTTTCAAAAAAATTCAAGTTCTAAAAACCCTAATCCACTCCCTATAAAACCAGAACTGTTCACATCAAAGAAAGAAGGAAAAACTAAAAAAATTCAGCAACAAAGAAATCAAAAAACCACTTCATATTCTCACAACCATCAATCACCAGCAAAAGAGGAGTAATAAGCTTACCAGTGCGGATTCTTCACCCCGATAACTTTCGGGTTGGTAATATCTCTTTTCCCTTCACCTTTTTTTCCCAGCTTTGTTCATCTTGTTCGATTCCTCTTGCGACCATGTTTATGTTTTGATTCCGAATAGCTAGGTTTTTTTTTTCAATTTCATTTCATCACTCTTCATCCTGCACACACAGAGCCATAGGAAAAAAAGCAGCTTCAACCCAAAAGAAAATATAAAAAATACACACCACAGATAAATCCCAAACCAAATCAATAATCTATTTCTCTTAAACATTTCACATAATCATACCTCTTCAAAACCTACACCGCATACCACCCACACAAAACCTCCATTTTCAATTCTGCACACAAAAAAATAATCTCTCAAAAAACTTCTTGAATATTTTCCTTGTTCAACTCATTCAACACTCAGCCACCATAACAACATCTTAAACTTTCATTTTTTCTGCTCTCAGCTCCTCCATCACTATCCAACCCTTCTCCATTCCACACCCCAAACCACTATAACAAACTCTCTGTTACATTTTTCTTTCACTCACAACTACAGAATACAATCATTAAACAATATCAGTCACCACCACTGTAAACAAAACCAGAAAAATACCATTCAATAAACTCTTTAATCTCAGTTTTTTAACCTATCTCTCAAAAGCTTTCCTCAGTAAAAACACCTATTTCATCTCCTTCCACCTTCAGCCTTCATAAAACTCACGACCACCATAAACCGTGAACAGCCAGCCACCACTCTTTTCAAAACCACCTCATACCACCTATCATTTCCGTAAAACAACCAAACAAGAACCATAGCCATCTTCCTGAAACTCACACAACAAGCCAAAAATTGCAGGAAAAAAAAACAAGCCACCATCACCGCAAAATCTAAACACAGAAAAAAACGAAAAAAAGAAGAAGTTGGAAAACTGCAAACCATAGACCACAAACTCAGAACCACTCTCATAAACTCAGCAAAAAAAATTCACCGAACCGCTTCCATTTCAAACCCTCCGCCCTTCTCCTTCAAAATCCGCCAATCACCGCCACTTCCACCATCGCGGAACCACCGTGAAGACGAAGCACAAGCTGAAATCGTCACCCTCCGCGAGAACGAACCACGGACACCATCCATCGCCCCTGTCATCACTGAACCGAAAATCCGCCGCTCAATCCCTTCAGCCACCATCACCACCGCCGTTTTTGAAACCGGGAAGTTTGAATCGGAGCTGAAACGCGCCGCCACTAGCCGTAACCATCGTCGGAGCCGCGACCACCGTGAGGGAGGGAGACCGACGGCGGTTTGAACGTGCGTTCGTTTTTTTCTCTGAAGGTTGTGTTTTTAGACTTTTGTTTTTTGAAACCGTGAATATGAGGATGTATCATATGTTTATTCTGCTTTTCTTCTTTTATTTTTTGATATTTTTCGGATTATTGATGATGTTTGGTTGGGCTCAGTCCAACTAAATTTTCCACCCCCACACTGCTTTCACACACACCCTCTGTTCACCTCAATGTTAGTTTTTTATTATTATTTATTGTTTTAGCATAATATGTTTTATTATTATTTTTTGTTTTAATATGTTTTTATTTTTCGATTTTGGTTCCTTTTTTTAAGAAAAAGAAAGAAGAATAATTTAAGTTGTATTTTTAATATTTCTAGAAAATTTAAGTTGTATTTTAAGTTGTATTTTGGTTATTTATATTTCTTTTTTGGATTATTATTTTCTGGGGCCGATGATATGACAAAAAGCCACGATAAATCGTTTCTGATTAATCGTGACCAATATGAGGCCATTTATTTATTTTTATTCTATTTATTTTATTCTATTTAATTTATTCTATTTCACAATTTATTTCACTTTATTTATTTTTTATTATTTATTTCTCGCACTTTTACACCATATTAACTTTAATTTTCAAGATAATAAATCCTTGGTCCAACGCCAAGTTGAGTTCACATACACTTCACTCACACACGTAAGTCGGTCGTTTTACGATCGCCATCTGCACATTCTTTACACCTTCACAGCTTTTCAACTTAAGCAAATTGACGCACTACGCTTGTCTTCCACCCCCGCATTCTCGATCCACATATCGAGCCATAGCCCGGTTACTAAGCTTTTTACCTTGCATTTCTATTTACTTTATTCAGTCCATTTTTGCAAGTAGCAACCTTTGCCTAGTCTTAGGAGCTTGCACACCCTTTTTTTCTTTATGCTTTTATCATTTCAATCCAAAAGGGAAAGAACTCCTGCAGTTGACTCAATGTCATAGGAAGTTTAGCCACCCCTAGTTACCATTTTGACCTTAGCAATTAGGTCCCTCTTTTTTTCTTTGACCTTAGCAATTAGGTCCCTCATCCTTAGGTCCTTAGCCATTAGGTCCTTAGTGTTTTATTTTATAACTTTTTGTGACTTTGTTAAGTCACGTGAGTGCTTTCCATAACACTTACTTTCCCCCGCGAACCTTGAGCGTAACCAAGTGTTCGTTAATTCTTAGGAGAACTACGAGTGCTCTGATTCTATACCCGATACGTAGGCATCGATGCGATGTTGTGCAAGCACCATTAGAAATAAAAACCTTAGGTTCCCATATTTTTTAACAAGCAATAAACAACAATAACACAAATATTAACAAGAGGTTCTCGTAGGATACTGCGGATGCTTAGGATGCTAACACCTTCCCTAGGTATAATCAACCCCCGAACCTAGTTTCTCCTCATTTAGGGTTTTTACGATCTTTTTCCCTTTTCCCTTTGGATTAAATTAAAGTCGGTGGTGAACATAAAAGTTTTGCGATTCCAGCTTAATCAATAGCTTGGTATCCGATTCTCACCGCAACAGCTCACTTTAAAATGTTTTTTGAAATGTGAAGTGTGTGAATAAAAATTTTCTTAAGAGTTTGATAATGATCCATGTACGGATGCGTAAAAAACCTTTGTTTTGAAAATTGTTTGAAATGTGTGAAGTGTTTGAAATTGTTTTGAAGAGTGAGCAAGTATCTAAGAGGAACCTACCCTAAGTTTAAGTCTTTTCTGTTCTTGAATCCTTTAATTGGTAAGACTATCCCTATTATTAAGGAATAGGTAGTCATTACCTTGGATGTGTGGGACAAATGAAGGGACATCTGTTTATTTAGGCAACTATGGGGTGTATAAGCAATTAGAAGGGACTATCATCTTTATTCGAAAGGGACAAGATCATTAAGAGGGCAACATTCGAAAGGGACTTGATCTTTTATCTGTTAAGGGACTAGATGATGTGAGATTGAGGAACTTTACTTTATACACCCTACTTGACCTTTTGATTAGGCAACTTGAGAGGTATCCCTAAGGAAGTGAGATGGCGATCAAAGATCGACTTACGTGTGTGAGTGTACAATTTTAATATTTATCTTTAAATTTAAATGAGCTAAGTTAATTTTAGATATACACACATGTTGCACTCCCTATTTACTAACCATAGCATAAAATAGATAATTAAACATTACTACTAACTATTACATCCAAGGAACAATTACATAATAATAATAGCAAATTGAATAAATAAGCAAAATATTAAATAATAATAATAACTGGGTTAGTAGAAAATAATAATAATAAAAATAGTACAAAATTAAATGGGGTTAGTAATAAATAAATATCACAAGAAAATAAACATAATAGATAATATAAACAAAAATAATTAAAAGATCAAATTTTTATATAAACAATTATTTTAGATTAATAAGAAAATATGAACAATTATATTAATTTACATTATAAAAATTATGTTAATTATAAACATGTTATAAAATTAAATTAGCAATTTTAAACATATATTAAAAATTATTTATAAAAATTTAAATTATAAACAATTTATATTATCATATTAACAAAATTGAATTAAGAATTTTAATTTTAAACATATTTATATACAAGATTAAATTATAAACAAATACTAAAATGTACATGATTAAAGTTCATAAGTAAGAAAATAAAAAATTAAATTTTAAGTAAAGAGAAAATTAGGGTTTTAGAAAAATATATTTTTTAGGGTTTATAAAAAATAAATCAAGTTTTACATACAAAAGTATTAAATATTAACTCAATTATACAAATAAGTTATATATAATAATAATACATACATATTAATAATTTATAAAATAAAGTATCAATACAAAATATATATAATTTATTTTATGAAAACATAATAATTAATTAAAATTTAAAGAATAAGATAAGAAAAGGAAAATAGAAAAAATTGCTAAGTCTTAAAAAAATTGGGAGGCCTGGATTTGAACCCAGGACCTCCCTGGTACCTGAATGAGGAGTTACCACTGGGCTACAGGCGCGCGCGTGATAAAGAGAGAGGTCCAATTGGTTTTGTTGTTTGTTCCTGAAAAATCAAAGAAAAAGAAAACAAAACAAAAGGCCTGGGGGGATCGAACCCAGGACCTTTACAATGCACACAAACACACATACCATTCCAGCCGGGAGGGCACTTCTGTTAATATAATAGCTTTAATTCATTATATATTAAACATGATGAATATTATGAAAAAACAGTAAAAAGATGGTGCCTCCAGGATTCGAACTCAAAACCCTCAAGCATTATACACGCCTTCCCCACCACTGGGCTACACACGCACCTGTGAAATAAAACAGAAACCAATACATAAAATATATTATCAATTATTTGAATTTCCAGACGCGCGAAACTTCATCTCCTAGCTCCAGGCCTGCGAAATTTTCTATGGATTTTGCTACCATATTTCCTGCGAAATTTTAAAACCAGCAACCTACGAAATTGGGAGAGCATTAAAACAATGAAATTTCTTGAAAATAATTGGTGTGTTGTGATCCCCAAGGTCCATAGAATTGTTCTATGTTCTTAGAACTTATTTATGTTAGGTTTAACGTAAAGCCCCAATCTCATGGCCGAAACCCTAGCCATGGTGATTCTTTAGTCCTGCATCAAAAATCGAATTGAATTGTCCAGAAACAATGTATGGAGCACAACAAACATTATACAATCAACAAAATCCAATGAAAGTTCATAAATCTATGAGTTCGAAAAATTCAAAAACACACAACAAATATGATTCGGTTCATGCATATGGGCCTGTTTCTGATGGTGATAATGATTGGGATGCATTCAGTGATGATCAAGGAAACGATTGAAGCACTTATTTCACCTGAAAAGCCACAAAATATCAAAATTCGAATTTGAAAAATATTGATGAATTTGAAAATTTGAGAGTTGTCTTTGAGGCAGAAAAACCGTGTCAATGCATTAGGTTTGTGTTGTGTACTTATAGTGGAATGGATTTAGGTCAGAAAAGTGAATCATTGTGTGAAAGATTTGATTAAAAAAGATTGAAAAAGATTAAGCTTTAAAATTCAAATATTCTTGCATAAACCCTTTCTATTTCAAGCCAATCACCATTATATTTGTATCAATTTGATCCATCCAACCTTTATGACTTTCTAGAAGCTCAATCTCTTTTAAATATTTAATTTTTCTATTTTATTCTAATTTAAAATGATTTTAAATGAATTAAATCAAAATAAATAAAATAAAATGATGAAAAATCTGAATTTTAGAGATTTGGGTCGTGCATGAAGTATTGATATGGATTGGATCATTATATGGCAAGCCCATTTAGAAAAAATTGGTTTTAAACCTCCATTTTCTTCATAAACCAACCAAAAAATTTCCAACTTTGCAAGGGCACACATCCTTCAATTTTAATGCTATAAGGTTGTTCTTGGACATTTTGGAAAGCTTAAAGAGTCCTCTAACCAACCCCACTGGTTTCATGTCCATATCATTTACCATTCTCAAGTTATGCCCTTTTGAAGTTGTTGACTTTTTGTTGACTTTCAAAAGGACCTATAATGTCTTAGCTCATACCTTCCAAATGAAGCATTTTTGGGCTTGGCTTGTGAGACACAAAGTTGTAGAGAATTCAATTTCCTTCAAAATGAGCTTTGGATGGAGAATTGGTGATGAAGTATGTGAAAGTTATGGCTGGTCAAAGTTCAGTTGACTTTTCCTGAGGAAACCCTAATTTAGAAACTCCTGATTCTTGATGATCTGAAATCTCCTTGATGAATCATGATCAAACCTTGATCAAATGATGAATTTTACTTCATATACTTGATGTTGGCAAAAAATCATGAAGTTTGACTTTGGTTTGACCACAGTTGACCTCAGTTTGACTTTTTAACTGCTTTGACTGGTTTTGATTTATCTGATCATCTGACTGAGTAAACTTTTGAGAAAAGTCTTGAAGCTTGTCATGGGGGTTCTTAAACACATATAAGATGTTATGAAGCTCACTTGAAGTCTTGGAAGTCCATTTAGCCTGATTAAAGTCAAAACCCTAGTTTTGGATGCACTGCTTAGGAGGATGCATTGTCTGAGGGAATTGTCAAATCTTCTGACCAATTGTGAACTTTGTGAACCTTGTGAACCTCATAAGATGTCTTATGAATCTCATGGGAGGTCTTGTGAGCCTTGTGAGCCTTGTGAACCTTGTGAACCTCATAAGATGTCTTGTGAATCTTATGAACCTCATGAAAAGTCTTGTAAGTATTGTGAACCCTGTGAGCCTTGTGAACCTCATAAAGTGTCTTGTAAACGTTATGAACCTAATGAAAGGCCTTGTAAGTGTTGTGAATCTTGTGAACCTTGTGGACCTCATAAAGTGTCTTGTAAACTTTATGAACCTCATGAAAGGCCTTGTAAGTGTTGTGAATCTTGTGAACCTTGTGAACCTCATAAAGTGTCTTGTAAACTTCATGAACCTAATGAAAGGTCTTGTGAACCTTGTGAACCTTCTTAGCACACAAAGTCTTGTATTGTGAGGGCAAATTTTGGTGTGCAACACTCGCGAGTTTGGATATGACGTCATCCCGTATGTTGTGTTCGCGTGGAACGTGTTGGACCTCCCATTTCTCGAATTTTTCGTGTTTTTCTCTTACTAAGGCTAAGTATTCGATGAGGTTGTCATTCTTAGCTTGGTATTTTCCTCGTACTTGTGATGCCACAAGTTGAGAGTCTGTTGATATCTTTACTTCCTTTTCCCATAAGTCTTCGGCTAATCTTAGACCTGTGAGGAAAGCTTCATACTCGGCTTGGTTGTTGGAAGTCGGGAAGGATAATTCCAACGAGACCTCGATCAGAATACCGTCCTTGTTTTCAAGGATGATTCCTGCGCCGCTTTTCGTCGGGCTGGAGGCACCATCGACGAAGATCGTCCACTTGTGGGCGCCGTTAGTTGGGATCGGGCTATGTGTCATTTCTGCAACGAAGTCGCCCAGGACCTGAGCTTTCATAGCTTTCCTACTTTCGTATTGGATGTCGAATTCAGAGAGTTCCAACGACCACTTCAGCATTCGACCGACCATGTCTGGTCGGCCGAGGAGCTGTTTTATTGGTTGGTCGATTCTCACTTTAATCGTATGGGCAAGGAAGTAGTGTCGTAGTCTCCTCGCGGAATTGATAAGGGCTAAGGCGACCTTCTCGATCTGTTGGTATCTGAGCTCGGGGCCTTGGAGAACTTTGCTCGTGAAGTATATAGGCTTTTGCCCCTCGATGGTTTCTCGGATGAGAACGACACTAACGGCTTCGGTTGCTACGGACAGGTATAGATACAGGGTCTCATTTTCTAGTGGTCGGGACAGGACCGAGGGCTCAGAGAGTGCTTTCTTTAGGTGGAGCAATGCCTGCTCACACTCTTCGGTCCACTCGAATGTGGCTTATTTCCGTAGGAGTTTGAAGAAAGGTAAGGCGTGTTGGGCGGACTTGACGAAGAAGCGGGACAGAGAGGCGAGCACACCATTGAGGGACTGAATGGATTTTTTTGATTTCGGGGTTGGGAACTCCGAGAACGCCCGACATTTGTCGGGGTTGGCCTCAATCCCGCGCTCGGTGAGATAAAAGTCCAGGAACTTCCCTGCTCGGACACCGAATGTGCATTTTTCAGGGTTAAACCTCATTTTGCATTGTCTCGCCTGCTCGAAAACCTTGCGAAGGTGTCAGGCGTGGTCGACCTCTTCATGCAATTTTACGATCATGTCGTCCATGTATACTTCGAGCATGTCCCCGATCTCTCCTTGGAAGACTTTGTTCATCATGCGTTGATATGTGGCTCCGACGTTCTTTAGTCTGAAGGGTATTACGTTGTAATAGTAATTGCTCGTAGGGGTCATGAATGTCGTATGTCTCTTGTCTGCGTCCGACATAGGGATTTGGTTGTATCCACTATATGCATCCATAAAAGACATGAGTTTGAAACCTGCAGAGTTGTCGACCAGTTTATCTATATTAGGGAGAGCAAAAGCATCTTTGGGACAAGCCCTATTAAGATCAGTATAATCAACACACATATGCCATTTTCCATTATTTTTCTTAACGAGGACTACATTAGAGAGCCAGGTTGTGTACTGGGCTTCAGAAATAAAATTTGCCTCTAAGAGTTCTTTTACAACTTGCTCAGCAGCCTCTGCTTTCTCAGGAGACTGTTTGCGCCTACGATGTGCTATGGGCTTAACTGCCCGATCTAAATCTAAATGATGACAGACGACCTTAGGGTCGAGCCTGGGTATTTCAGCGGCGTTCCATGCGAAGCGGTCCGTATTCTCCTTGAGGCAGATTACGAGTTGCTTCCTCGTTTCAGGGGGTAGTCCTGTGCCTATCTTCACAGCTCTGTCGGGGTTGTCGTCCAACAGAACGAGTTCAAACTCTCCGTCAGGGACTGGGAGGTATGGATGCATTGGGGTCTGCCCGTTGATGGGTTCCAGATCTTCAGCGTCATCCTCGCCGATGCGGATTTCGAGGTCGATGGCATTGATTCCCCGGGGGAGGGTGTTCTTCGACCCTGGGTTTCTTGCTATTCTTGGTGTTAATTATGGCCTGTCCTTTTACTGCAACATCATAGCATCTTCGAGCGGCTTCGATGTCGCCGTGGATTGTGACTATGCAGCCTAGCTTGGTGTAGTATTTCATCTTCAGGTGGACGGTGGAGGGGACCGCAGTTAGTTCGTCCAGAGTTGGGCGGCCGAGGATGCAGTTGTAAAGGGAGGGGCACTCTATCACCAGGAATTGGATCTTGACTTATCTAGATGTTTCTTGCTCTCCGAAGGTGACGAGGAGCTCGACATAGCCCCATGGCTTTGTTGTGGCCCCATTGAATCCTTGGAGGTCGGATCCGACGTACGGGGATAAATTGGTCTTGTCCAGCTTGAGGGTCTTGAATAGGTGGACGTACATGATATCTACTAAACTTCCTTGGTCAACCAGGATGCGTCGAACGTTGAATCGTGCCATCTTGGGTTTTATTAATAAAGGGATGCCGGAATTGGGGGAACCGCCCGGCAGCTCCTCTAGGAAGAAAGATATCGGGTTGGACTTTCCTCGGTACTTTGTCAGTGTGGCCAACTGCTCGGGCGCGGTTAGAAGGAGTTCGTCAAACTTGAGTTTCACTGAGAGGGCAGCATTTTTGTTGTTCATCCCCCTCCTAATATAACAAGAGCCGTCGGGAAGTTTTCCCAGGGACTGAAAGTCGTGAGTCACCCTTCTGGTCCCGAGTCGGGGAGATGGAAATCCTCCGGGCGTGATATGCACATGGCCACTTGATAAGAAGAGTCATCGAGCGGTGTGTCCTCACAAGGCCTCTTCTTTTCTTGCTCCTCGTGTCTAGGAGTTTCATTCCTCTAAGTGTACTGTTTGAGATGACCTTCCAAAATCAAGATCTCTATTGCGTCTTTCAGGTGGACGCAGTCTTCAGTCACGTGTCCGTGACTTCTGTGAAACCGGCAGTATTTAGATTTGTCCGTGTGGGGCTTGGGTGCAGAAGGTTTGGGGAACCTTACCCTGCCCTGTTTGAATTCGGAGTTGATGCACTCGGCGAGGATGCGCTTGCAGGGAGCTGTCAGCAATGTATACTCGCTATAACGGCCCAGGTCCTCTTCCTTACCAAGGCTCGTGGGGCTTTTCCTCCCTCCGCTTGTCTCCGTTGCAGCGGGGAGCGTTGGGGTCCTCGCGCTTGTGATGGTCGGTTTCCCCGGTGTTGCGACTGCTTCGAGCGTTGTGGGAAACCTGTTTTTCTTCATATCTAATGTAAGCTTGGGCCTTGTGCAGGAGCTCGTCCAAGGTGCATGGAGGTTCTATCCCGACCGCTCTGCTGAGTTTACTTCCGGGCAAGAGTCCTATCTTGAGGAGGTATTTCTTCATGTGTTCCGTCGTGTCTACCTCGAAGGCTTCTTGGTTGAATCGCTCGATGTACGAGCGCAACGTTTCATTCTTCCTCTGCACTATAGCTTCGAGGATTGCCTCAGTTTTGGGATGGCGTCAGGAGGCTGTGAAATTCCTCGTAAACATGGAATTCATGACCCTCCAGGACGTGATGGACTCCGGGGTTAGGCTTTTGTACCAGGCCATGGCTCTTTTCCTGAGAGTTGTTGAAAACAGTCTGCATTTGAGATGCCTGGTGATGTTGTTGCGGTAGTCAAGCATATCGTTGATGTTGTCGACGTGATCGTCGGGGTCAGTGGTCTGTCGTAAATGGCCAAATGCGGGGACTTCTCCATGCCATTGGCGAGTGGTGCCTCCATAATTTCCCGTGAGAGGGGGAAATGAGAGTCTTCCTCGTCACTCCTTAACGAGGAGTGCTCATCGTTGCCAGGACTTTGGTCGCGTCTAGGTGAAGCCCTTGACCGGTTAGTCTCATGGCGCGTCCAGGATCTGCTATTTTTGGGCTCGGGGGAGCTTCGTCCTCGACGGGGAGGGGAGCGTCCCCGCTTCTTCGCAACTTCTGGACGTTGTTGCGTCCTTCGTTCCTGCTGGGGTCGATCCTCCCGTCGGTCAGCCTCCAGGGCCATGATTCTCTCGTGCTGCTGGTAGAGCATGGAGCTTGCCTGGTTAAGGGCGTTCACCATAGCAATCATGGTGACGTCTCTCTCGACGGGCACTGGGGTGGGCTGGAATGGAGCGATCGGCGGGTTTTGAGGCTGAGGCTGTTAGATCCCGTTATCTTCAGGTTCAAGAGACAGGGTGGAAGGTTGCTCGTCTCTGGGGTCAGCTTCGAGATAATTCAGATTGTCCTCCGTCGTGTAGTCAACGAGGGGACGATGATGGTCGTTGGTGTGTTCTCCGGCCATACTGGAAGGATATGGTAGTTTTGAGCTTTGATCTTCTGCTGCGGAAGAAGGGGACAACTAGTTCGCACAAACGGCGCCACTGATCTTACCTGATCAGGAGGGCCTTCCAGTTGTTGAAAGTGAACAGCAAGGCGGATGGAATAAAGGGGGATGTACCTGCAAGGCACTCTGATGCCAAAGTCAATAGCGGTACAGAATGGTAAGTAAGAAGATTTAAATCAGAATACCTGACCCTTTAGTGAAAAAGGGTATTTATAGTGAGCCCCCAGCGCTTGGCCAAAATCCTTTCTTGGGCTGGATCAGCAAGGCCCAAGGAAGAACTGCCAAGGTACGCGTAAGAAACGTGTAGACCTAGCAAGTGGACTAGTCCTTGGTCAAATTGCCCCTATCTTTCAGGAGATAATGGGGGATAGTTGGGTGATGTGGCAATTGGAATAGTAGAATGTTCTCTGCCCGTCTCATAAAGTGTCTGCCCGACTACCTAGTATACTTGCCCGAGTGTATGGGCACCTGCTCGACATATTAGGCCACGACCCAACACAGTCTGGAGGCCCAGTCCAGAACAATTTCTAACTAGTTCTTCTGAAGATTCAAATAGTGGAAGATTCAGAGTCTTTGGAGAAGCATTGTCAGGTATTCATCAATGTGTAAGATTGTTTGGAATAACTGCAAAATCAACAGAATGGAGGTTGTCTACTCAAACTTGGTTGGTGAATCAAGTCTATGAGAGCATGGACCTTTTATTTTGTTAAGAGAGGAAGTTCTTTCAAGTGGCAAAAGAAGAAGATGAATTCAACAGCTAGATGTCGAATCATAATGTTCAGACATCTAGTTCAACATCAAAACGTCAGTTGGTGGAATGACACATAAGATAGGGTGATCTACAAGAATGAAGATATGATACTTCAAAAAGTTCGTTCTCACGGTAGTTTGCGGGAGCTGCTGGAAGGAGAAAATGTTACATATCCATGGCTTAAGGGGTCTAAATGTGTTTGCTATTGAGCAAATGGATACATCTAACTTGAAGACCAAGTTCATCATTTAGATCAAGATATCTTTGTGAATGTTCTGAAAAACGTGAAGAAGAAAATCCGTGGCAATTGGGTTTTTCATATGAGGATTCATGAAATAGGTGATCAAACTGTTGTTATTAAGGGGTTCAATTTTTTTTTTAATTTATGTTTAGAAAAATTAAAGAGAGAAAGAAAAAATGGATTGAGAGAAAATTAAAATTAAAATGAAAAGGTGTGGGAAAAAGAATTACGGAGGAAATAAAACCTTAAGATGTCTAAGTCAATTTCTGGGATTGAATCACAAATTGTAATTTCAAGATAAATGAAAATATATATTATTTGTTAAAAATACAACTAACTTGCATCGATAAAAACCTTGTGTTGTCGATGTTTGATTAAACTAAATAATTTAATTAATTTTGTTGAATTAAATTAACATTATATATATATATATATATATATATATATATATATATATATATATATATATATATATATATATATATATATATCCAGGAGTAAGTTTCTAAATCTTACTCCACATCTTGACCATTAATTCATTTTTAATCAATGGTTATAATAATTAGCCAGTAATTAAATATGGAGAGAGAAACAAATTGATCACGTGTCAAATATTAACTAATTATTATAACTATTGATTACATATGAATCAATGGTCAAAATGTGAGAGTAAGTTTAAATAACTTACTCCTGGAGTAAGAATATCTCCACTCATATACATATATATATATATATATATATATATATATATATATATATATATATATATATATATATATATATATATATATATATATATGTATGTCGCTCTCGGGATTTCATCCTAGTACAAACGCGAAAGTGATGTGGAAAAGATAGAGTCGCCAGCCATACATTTTTATCCCGAATGAATGAGAAAGGTAATGCTTCACAAACCTAAGGAAAAAGGAAAGGACAAGGTCATGCGAACCAAAGAACTGGGTTCGGGAGTCGGTTACGAACTGAGAAGGTATTAGCACTCCAGATCGTCTTCCGTACCCGACGGAATCCACACTTGTTTGTCTGTTTCAAAGGGAAAGGAATAAAAATGTTGCTGAATAAAAACCGCTACCGGAACTGGAATGGGAGAGGGAATTGGAAAAAAGAGAACGAAAAGATACGAGAAAATATAGGGAAAATAAAGAATGTGCTCGAATGAGCCGTATCCCACTACCTACGTATCTCATGATAAATGAGAATTAGAGTTGATGTAGTTCATTTAACTAAGGAGGAAACTTTGTTTGTGTTTTTTATGAATTGAACAACGTATGTCTATGCTCAGGTGTTGCAAGCTCGTATGGTACGAGTGTGTTACCGTCTTGCAAAGAGACAAGTCGAAGCGAGTTTGCATTTAGAGTGAATGATGTGAGAAGAGAATTCCCGCAGGAAAGACGTTTGTTATTTGTTCACTGTCTCTTAGAAGAAGTGTTTTGCTTTTTTTTTGTAAGACATTTTCATGATAAGACTTGTTCATCATGATATATATCATACACCTCATCCCGGGATGGAATGCGTGCAAATACCCCATGGTAAAGTCTCCTGGTGCACAAGAGAACTCGACCTTTATTAGGTATTTTGATTTTTTTTCAGATGAGAAAGAAGGACTCAAGTCGAAAAAGGACAAAATTAGGGGAAACTAAGACTCACCCTATGTTTTTTATTTAAGGGATGTCCTATGGTTAGTGTGGTTTTCTAATCCTAGAAAGAAAAAGAAAGTAAGTTCATACTCACTTTAATGAATTGAAGATGAGTTTAGATCTCAAAGGGAATGAACGAAATGAAATGTCGAAGAAGCGAAAATGCTTATCGCAAACATAAGTTTGAATTTTAAAAGGATAAGGAAGAAGGTGTATGTAGGATACCCTCCCACACACATGGTGTAACGCGTCATATAATATATATCTATAAAAATATCATACAAGTGTTTATTTGCTACTGACACCATCATAAGGGCCTAATAGTAAAATTCACATTCTTGACCAATTCTAAAAACAATACAATCTATGATACAAGACATGGAAATCATACTAAAATAAAAATACTAAGATCAATACAATATCCATTATTGTACAAAAATAAATACACAGCGGAAACTAAGATTATGCTTCTCTTGAAATATCCCGAGCATAGCTCCACTTGTAAATCAACCTACAAAAGAAACCTGAAAAGCAACAACAATAGCGGGGTGAGATATCAATATCTTAGTGAGTTCCCTATCTTAGAGTTCCCTCGGCTCTAAAGGTTCTAATCTATCCACTACTCAGGTCTTGGTCACTTTTCTACAAGGAACCAAGACAAGATGGAAAAGTCCATACATGCTCTCAACACCTTACATGGAATTTCGTGGAATACACATCGTAAGTGCTATCGGCAAGACTTCTCGTGGGACTCAGTGTAATACCCACCACAAGTCACTACCTAAGTGTTTACGGATGCTTCCCGTGGGACTCAACATCACCCACCTCAAGACTTACTCTAGACTTCATCGGGAAAGACTTCCCGTGGGACTTGGTGTAATACCCAGCACAAGTCACTACCATGCTTCCCGTGGGACTCAGTATAATACCCACCACAAGCCTAAATCATGCTTCTCGTGGGATTCAGTGTAATACCTATTGTCGCTCCCACCAAATGACACCCGGTCAGATGGGGTGCAGACGCGAACGGTCGGCGAAAGGGAAAGAAATGAAAAGAGTCGCCAGCTAGGCATTTTTATCCCGAAGGAAAGGTAATGCTGCATAAACCTAGAAAGATATGGATAAGACGGTTGCGAACCAGAGAAACTGAAAAAGGGGTTTGGTTACAACCTAGGAAGGTATTAGCACCCAGATTGTCCGTCATACTCGACGGGATCCATGCTTAGAATATTTGTGTCTAAAGGGGTAGTGTCAGTGCTATTTTGTGTACAAAAGTTGGAAAAGAATGCAAGTGTCATTGTAAAAGAAATGTGAAGTGAACTAAAAGAGTGTCAGTGATGGAAAGAAGTGCAAAGCTCAAGACTATGAGGCTTAAAGAACAATGCTGGAAGGAGGGGGAATATACAGAGACTTTTGTTCGATAACTGTTAAGTTATGCCTACGTATCCTCTCGTGCAATGAGGAAGTCAGAACACCGTAGTTCGACTCAAAGAGACTGAAAGAAATTGACTTGTGAACTGCTTACTTGTCTATGCTCAAGTGTATGACCTGTCTGGCTCAGGTGCAAACTGTCTTGCATTAGACGGAAGAAGCAAGTTCTCGTTTGTGAATGAAGATGATGAGAAAAGAATCCCGAAGGAGACGATTATTGTCTGTTTTTGTGTTTTCAGTCTTTTATTGATTTTTGAGTTTGTCATAAGTTAATGAGCTTAATCCTAAACCAAGGGTTAGTAAACTCATCACATCCTCCCTCTGATTAGGGGTAATGAGAATACCTTAAGTGTGAAGTGAGCACCTCACACTTGACCACCATGGTGCAGGATTAAGATCATTATCCCATTTGTAATTATTTAGATGTTTTTGGAGTTTTGTTTAGTGTTAAGTAATGAGTTTAAGCCATAATCAAGGATCCAATGGACTCATTACACTATCCTAATAGAAGGATAATAGATGAGAACACTTAAGCTGAGGAAGGCTCCTCAACTTAACCTATGATTAGGGATTAACCTCATGAAAAAACAAAGCCTTTATTAAATGGACTTTAGTTAATGATAAGGTTAAGAAATGGATTTTATGGTTTGTAAGACAACTTGAGGGGGACTTGTCCATTAACACTAGGGTTAGTCCTTCTTAACCAATTAAGGAAGAATTAGAACCCTAATGCAAGGCCCAAGTTACAAGCTTGATGTCTTAGTGACTATTAAGTGAATTGATTAAAGGATTTAAACACATTAAGGGTTTAACACTTAGGATTAAAGTTATACACTCCATCCTAATAGAAGGATGTAGGCATAAACTTAATCACAAATCCTTAAAACCTTTAAGGTTTAGTCCTTGATTAAGAGATGAGAAGAGAAGACACAAAGATGACACAAAGGTAAAAACTAATGGGGGACTAATCAAACCCTAATTGTGATCATGCTTGGATGTTCCTAGGGTTTATGAGGCTTGCAAAAGATCTTCAAGAGAGAAGCCACCAAGGAAGAAGCAGATGAAAGGAGGTTAAGCAGAAAGAAGCAAGACAACTTACTTCACTTAAAAAGATAAGTTGCTTGAAGAAAGAAAGAGGAGAGGGAGCATGAATGAGCAAGCTCACTCTAATACAAAAGTAAAATGCAGCAATGATGCACAAGAGAGATGAGAAAATATTGTGAGAAGTGAAGGCAAATTCACTTCTCAAGTACTTACCACCTGAAAAGTTAGCCAAAAGAAATGAAATGAGGTGAACATGAAATGGAGGCAATGATGCAAACTAAAACCAGAAGCATAAACATGATGTTAATGATGCTAAGAGATAAAGTAAACACAAGTCAATAGTTGTGGATGATCATACAAGGAGAAGGATACAAATGGAGCATGCTTTGAACCATGAAAGTCCATGAAAGTTTATGAAGTGCAATGGAGGTATAACATGACAAATGGATGAATAAATGACTTACCATGATTCTAATGTGTCCTAATATGTCTTAGGAGTCATATGAATGTACTAAATGTCATGGCAAGTTCATGTATGCAAGCAAATGAGAGATGAATGCAAATGAAGGCAAAAATTAGGGTTTATGCACAAGACACAAAGCAAAATCCAAAATCAGAAGCAAAAGACAAGATAAAAAATTGAAAATGGGATCAAGGGAACCCTAACCCTACACAAGTTCACTGCTCAAAGGAGGGGACCTAACTCTTAACCTAATGGGAGTTATGATTTTCTCAAGTTTGCTAGGGTTTTAAGGCTCTTCAAAAGGAAAAATGCACATCAAATTGAAAATGAAGGATAAATTCAAACCAATTTTACCCTAGAGACTACATGATATGAATAATGCAATGCAAAAAGAACCAACATCAAACTCTACATGGTTCATCAGAATGAATTTTTCTAAGTTAGGGCAAAAATATTGACTTTTAAGAACTTTAATTCCAAAGAAAAATGTCAAAACATGTCAAGAACCAAAAATAAATTTGTTTGGAGAGTTTGATAATGTTTCTAAATGTATTAAAATGCAATGTGAATTTTTTTTGTGATTTTTAGAAACTTAAATGCTATTTTAATTAATTAATTCTCATTAACTAATTAAAATAAACATTTAAATATTTTTAAAATACGAAAATTATGCAAAAAAATAAAACAAAAATTATTTTCAGAAGGAGAAAAATATTTTAAAGTATGATGCAAAAAATGAGATTTTTTAGAAATGATTTGCTATTTTAAATAAAATGTGCAAGAAAAATGAATAAAAATGAAAATAAAATTAAATTAAAGGAGAAGTAATCAGATCCAAGAGCCAGGATTCAAAGCTGAGACGCGGGAGTTGACTTGGCGCGGGTTTTAGTGGCTAGGATTGATTCTGATTAAATTCAAACTAAACCTAATTAATTAAACTAATTAATTGAGATTAAGATTAAATGACAGATTCTGGCCCTTGAGGACGCACGCGAAAGACAAATCCAACGCACCAAATTCAAACTGAGCTAAACACGTGATTAAGCCCTAATTGTGCCCTAAACATTTTCAGGTGACCGGAACAGTGTTCCGGTCATCTTCTCCGGTGAACCCAAACCCTAGATTCTTCCCTAAGCTTCTATTCTTCAAATTTCTTGCCCATAAATGATCCCCCAATCATCCTAAACCTAAACCCCCAACCAAAACTCATTTATTTTGCATCATGAACACGAATCGAACAAAAATGTAAAAACGGGCAAAAGTTTCAGAGCTCACATACATGGTGGTTTCTCAACCATTTTAAAAAATAATCATATCCCCATGATCAGGGGAGCATATAGAACCATAAAAGAACTTAAAAGCAAGCTTCTGGGAAAAAAGTTCATCATGTTACCGTAGATGGGACCTTCTGATTATGAGCTTTCTGGGTCCTCCCTTGATGCAAGCCCACTCCTATGAACCTCCTGAAGATGATACGAAGCTTAGAAAACTTTGAGGATGGTTGGTTTTGAAGTTCCAGTTCTGGTGTAGCAGGTTTTGAGGTTTTTGTATGTGATGTTTTTGGCTGTTTTGAGGGTTGATTCTTGTTCTATGGATGATATGTGACTTGTTGGTGAAGAAAAATTTGAGGTTTGATGGCTGAGGGAGGAGTTTCGAAGAGATGAAAGTTTTTGCAAGTTTTGTGAATTTTGATTGTGTGTGTGTTCTGAGCTTGTCTCCCACTTGTTTTATGATCCATAACATATCCCTAAACTATTGGAAGAGGTCTGAGGAAGTGACATGCACTGTGGGAATGGCATGGGGCAATTGGCCAAAATGTCAATGTTAGGTGTACTTCAAGCATGGGCCATGGCAGAAGCTATCTTAGGGCTGCTCTGAGTTCAGCTGCCTTCAAGGAGGGCCATGGGATGTTCTGAGGTGATTTGAAATGGATGAAGGGTGAGATGTCATATGTTTTGCCTTTTTGCAACTTGTTGCATTTTGAAGTTTTTGGTCATGGACATGTGACATCCCTTGGGCAATATGCAGCAAAATGTACCATATAATGTTGCTATGACACTTTGAGATTGATTAGAAATCAAACAAAACCCTAAGAACCATTCTTGCAAGATTTTCCTCTTTGTGACTTTTATGAAAAATGGCTTATGATACTTGGAATCCAAGGCATGAAAGTGAGAGATTCTTTGGGCAAATCTGAATTATGGACCATGAATGATGTTTGTGTGATGGTTAGAAGTTGATTAGAGGTCACATTTGGTTTTGGCAAGTGTTTTTGCAAGTTTCCTCTTTGGCACAAAAGTGAAATTTAAGTGATTTTGTCCAACTTTGCAAGGCCATAACTTTAGTTCTAGAATGAATTAGATCAAGTTCTTGTACTTTTTGAAAATGGGAGGATCCAATCTACAACTTTCATGACCAAGAAATTTCCATTTGAATCATTTTTGAATCAAAAAGAGGAGGTTGAAAAACTTCCCCAAAATGGCAAATTTCCATTACAAGTCACTTTCCCAAAATGGCAACTTTGCAAATGGCTTGAAATTCCTCAATTTTGTGAACTTCTAACATCTTCTAAGATCAAATAAAGATCATACACATTCAAAATGATGGATAATACCCTCTGGTTGGATGATTGGGGGTCTCAGATGCCCTGATTTTGTACTGACTTGCTCAAAAAGTCATCCATTGATCAGATGCCTTCCCCATTGAATTTCTTCATGAAAATTGGTATGAATGATACTTATGACATATAGAGACCAATAGAAACAAGAATGACCAAAAAATTTGGAGTTATGGCCTGTGAAACCAAAACCCTAATTTTAGGTCATTTGTGCAGTTAAGCTTGGCTCTACTTCCATGCCTTCCTCAGTTCTTGTGATTTTCTGACTTTCTTGATCTTGGGAGGATATAATATGATGATTGAACATACATGGACCCTCTTGAGATGAATGAAGACCTTTGGAGTGGCTCAGAAGGCTCATGGATTGCTCAGATCACAAACCCTAGATGCAGATGACCTTGAACCAATGCAGTGAAGTAAAAATGCAATATGAGATGATATGATTGAACTTATGCAAATGAAAAGATCACAAGCCATGATGTGAACTTAGTGAGGGCAAATTTGGGGTGTTTACAGCTGCCCCTATTCAAGCATGAGTTAGCTGTGTAGGATGTGAGCGACGGCTCAACATACAAACAAGATAACTTGTGGTTGAATACCAAAGACAGTCCAAAATTTGCACTCACTGAATGAAGAAGAAAAGGGATATAGATTGTAAAAGGTAGTAAAGTATGTTTATAAAGTGCGGGCGACGGAGGACGACCGTCGAGCAGAGGACGACTGCTGGGGATAAGCAATGACGGGGACAGCCGACATGCTGGGGAAAAAGATCATGATGGGGGACGTCCAACAAGCAAAGGAATAAGACCTTCCGGGGTTTAAAGGTAAAGGTAATGATGGGTATGACCATCAGGTTAAACACATAAATGAAATAAATGATGAGGTACGGTCATCAAAGGTGAAGGACAATCACCTAGCAGGGGACGGCTGCTCTGTTGGAGGTAAGATGAGGGACGGTCATCTAAGGTGAAGGACGATCTCCTGGCAAGGTACAGTTGCCAAAAGTATCACGACATAGGACGAATGCCGGATAGAAAAGGTCGACGATGGGGACGGCCATCGGATAAGCATGATGAAGGACGAACATCAAAAGGTGATGGACAATCACCTAGCAGGGTTTATCGTGACATAGGATGAATGTCAGATAACAAAATCAACGATGGGGACGACCATCGGATAAGGGTGATGAAGGACGGTCATCAAAAGGGTGAAGGACGATCACCTAGCAGGGTTTATCGTGACATAGGACGAATGTCAGATAACAGAATCGATGATGGGGACGACCATCGGATAAGGGTGATGAAGGACGATCATCAAAAGGGTGAAGGACGATCACCTAGCAGGGGACGGCTGCCAAAGCATCATGACATAGGATGAATGTCGGATAGGAAGGGGTTCTGAGAATGGAGACTCCGTTGGGGGAATGATGAAGGACGATCATCAAAAGGTGAAAGACGATCACCTGGCAGGGTTCGACTGCCGGAAATATCCTGACATAGGACGAATGTCTGATAGAAAAGAAATTCTCCTTTTACTGGCGATTTGCTGAGAACTCTTCTGGGGAATGGTAGACACAGACGAGTGTCTAAATTTAATGAGATAAAGGTATAAGTGTTTGTCGTTGTGTATAGATTAAAGATGCGGACGAGCAACCTTAAAAACCATGATACGGACGAGTATCGGTAGAAACAAACACTGACGTATGTTCAGAGATGTTGATACGGATGAGTATCAACTGGTTAACAAAGAACACGGACAAGTGTTGAATCTTGAAAAAGATGAGTGGTGTGTACAAGATACAGACGGGTATTTGAAATTCTGTGATCAGGTACGTGATGTCGAATGAGATATTTAAACACTTGAAGACTTGAACAAAACTTAAAGTGCAGGAAAATTAAACAACACAGGAAATTGTTAACCCAGTTCAGTGTATAACCACACTTACATCTGGAGGCTACCAAGCCAGGAAGGAAATCCAATATAAGTAATATTAATTCTAGACTTAAACCACACAGTTTAATATATCAATTAATATCTACCCAAGGCAATTTCTACCTAAGACACAACTTAGATATGAGTACCAACTCACTCCCCCTCAATCACACAGTGATATGTTTACAAGTTTAATAAAATTGAAGTCATACTTCAAACAAAACAGCTTGATCTTACTTCACAGTTTCAATCAAGACACAAATACACTTTTGCTTAAAAGCTCATAAAGTGATACACATAAAACAACCTGCTATTAAAACACAAACACCCTATTTAGTCTTCTTAATTTCGTACTCTATTCTGAGAGTTTCTGTTGCTTAAATAGGTGTTTGGATTTTGGGCTTTCTGTAGGTTATCCAATCCTGATACGCATGCTTCCATCACCTTGAATTAGGGTTTGTTACTTCCTTGATTCTAGGTGAATCAGTTCTTCTGATTATACTGAATTCATATAATCAATCTCCCTACAGATGCACCTTCTTCTGTTTCATCCATCCATAATTAATTCCAGATAACTTCCCTTAATTTACTCAGTTCTGTTAATCATTAATTAATTCTGGTAGCAGGTTTGAGATGTCACAACATCTGGTGTGACATCCTGAAAACTGAACTTACTTCATTTATTGATACAATGTCACAACATCTGGTGTGACATCCTATAAACTAAACTTACTTCATTAACTGATACAATGTCACAACATCTGGTGTGACATCCTGAATTAAGTTCATTTACTTATACTCTGTTTGATAATGTCACAACATCTGATGTGACATCCTGAACTAAATTCAACACTTCTTGTTGGTCAAAAATTCTGCCAATTCTAAACATCTACAAACTCCCCCTTTGGCTAATTTTTGGCTAACATACTTTTCTGGTTTATCAGAGTGCAGCAGAATTTCTTTTATCAGAGTACAGCAGTTCTTTTCTGTTGAGTCATGTGTGAGTTTACTCCCCCTCAACCCTACATGTGTTCAGACTTGTTGCAACAGAAATTTTTCATTAAAAACACAGCTTTAGTTCAGAAGCAAACATAAGTTTTTCATTAATCAGTAAGTTGCATCATACATTGTTGTTGTTGTTCAGTTCTCTTCTCCCCCTTGTTAGACATAAATTGGGGCCAAATTTTACATTGACAGAGAGAATTACAAAATTACTAATTCAAAATACAATGCTGAAGCAGACATTACATGTTCCTCACATACATTTTTCACTCAGAATCTTCATATTCAGTGTCTTCCTCTTCTTCAGTTTCCTCATCAGAAGCAGCAGCCTTCTGAGCACTCTCTTCAATTTCCAGCCTTTAGATAATCTCCTCAAGCTTCTGCTTCCTGGCATCCAGTTCTTTGCGTATGTTCTTCAGCTCAGCAATCAAAGCAGCTTTGGATATTGGAGACTTTGCCTTTGAAGGTCCAGCAGATGTCCCAGAGGGAGCTTCAACATCAGCTACATGATGACTTAAGAACAGCTTGTAGTGGAAGGCCAGAGGACTCTCTCTTTTGCATATTGAATCCTTCTCAGTGAGGATACCTGGATACTGGCTAAGAATTATTCCACACAGCAAAGAAGGGAAGGCAATAGGCAGCTTTGTTGCAGATGTTCCAGCATGCTTTAATGTCTGATAAAAAATATAAGCCCCAAAGTCCAGCTTTGTTTGGGTGCCCACAGCATATATGAACCTGCCCAATCCAGATGCTATTGAGGAGGTATGGTTGGTAGGGACCCAGTTTGCAGTGCCAATCCTATGCAGCATTGCATACTTCCTTGTCAGCAAGCTAATAGAAAGTTTCCCCTTGACTGGCCAAGCTTTGACTTGATTAGCAGTGATGACCTTGCACACCTGGTTATCTGTCTTTCCCAGCTCATTAGGTCCATCAGATTCTCTTCCTAGATAGTGGTTGATAACCCTAGGAGAGAATTCCACACATCTCCCTCTTACATACACCTTTCTGAAGTCAGCTGACTTACCATCAGCACAGTCCTCTTGAAGGTTGACAATAAATTCCTTGACTAGCAGCTCATAGCAAGGAGAGAAGTTTGACACTGTTTTGAATAAGCCAGCAGAAGAGATGAGATCAATTACCTCAGTGCACTCAAGTGCATTGCTGCTCAGCTCTCTTTCAAGTGCTACCCTTCTTTGGTAGACAAATTTCCATCTGCTCACACTTGACACATGATGGAATGAAATGTTGTCCAGAGGAGCTTCTGGAATAACAGAGGAGGACCTTGAAGGTGCTGGTTTCTTCTTTGGTGGGGATGTTGGGACATCCTCTTCAACATCTGAATCTGGAGGAGTGACAGCTTTCCTCTTTTGTGTATTCACCTTGCTCCATTGTTTGGTAGGACCAAAAGCAACTTTAGCTTTGTCCTTCTTTGGTGTAGGCTGCTTCTTCTCAGGAGTTTCATGTCCTGCAGTCTTCTTTTCTTTCCTAGTTCTGAGCCTTTTGGCTATGCTAGGGTTCACAGAAGCAATGATTTCTGTGTCAGAATCATGCTCTATGTCAACAACAGGAGGAGGTTGAGTAGTCTCTTCTTCAGCAGTTGGATCAACAGAGGCTTGATCATCAGTGGAGGCCTTGTGCTGGTCCTCAGATGTTTCATCATCAGCATTAATGGATGTCTTGTGCTGTTCCTCAGATGTTTCAACATCTATTGGAACATCCTGTTGGACAGGAGTGTCCTCTTCAGCCTGATTTGGTTGTTCTTCTTGTGGAGCTGGCATGGTGTTCAGGGGAATGGATATACCACTCACAACTCTTTGCTCAGACAAAATCCTGTTCACAAGTTCCTTAATAGAATCATCCACATATTCAGAGGCTTTGGGAGTGGTGTTTGAGGATGAAGGCATTCCTTTGGCTTTGCTGAATATAGGTTCCTTTGCTCTTCTCACTGTTGGAGTTCTAGGCTTTTGAGCAAGAGGAACACTTCCTCTGATTTCGTCCATGGGAGTTGAATCCATAGGTACCACAGAAATGGGGGTTGCATGCACCACATCCTCTTGGTTGAGGATTTCATCAGAGAGGTTAGGGTTTTGGTGTTGAGACATTTTCGAAAGTGGTGGATGAAGAGTTTAAGTTTGAATTATTTTGATGAGCTCTGAAAATCAGTTAGAGTATGCAATTCGTTTTGAGAGGATGATGAGAAGATGAATAGCTGAGAGCAAGCTGGTATTTTTATAAGAGTTGTTACTTGGAGAATTTTAAGGAGTGGAATACACAGAGTTCTTGACCAGATTGGTATTTCCATCTGGTGATCATGCCACACGATGTCATAGGACATGTTGGCACATCTCCATAACTGCTATATTTCACATAAGCAGATTCCCAATTTTCCCCTTAGGTTTTCAAATTGGGTAGCATCCAAAGCTTTAGTAAATATATCAGCCAATTGCAGATTTGTAGCTACATGTTCCAATGAGATCACTTTCTCTTCCACAAGATCTCTGATGAAATGATGCCTGATATCAATATGCTTGGTCCTGCTATGTTGAATAGGATTCTTTGATATGTTAATAGCACTTAAGTTGTCACAGTACAATGTCATGACATCTTGTGGGACATTGTACTCTGTGAGCATTTGCTTCATCCAAACCAACTGTGAACAACTGCTTCCATCTACAATATTCAGCTTCAGCAGTAGATAAGGAAACACAATTTTGTTTCTTACTGAACCAAGAAATCAAATTGTTTCCTAGAAAGAAGCATCCTCCTGATGTGCTTTTTCTATCATCAGCACTTCCAGCCCAGTCAGCATCACAGAAGCCAGTGAGAATTGGTTTACACCCATGAAAGTACATTATGCCATAGTCACAAGTACCATTGACATATTTCATAATTCTCTTGACCTGGTTTAGATGGCTAACTTTTGGATCAGCTTGATATCTTGCACATACACCTACTGCAAAGGCTATGTCTGGTCTGCTAGCAGTCAGATATAATAAGCTTCCAATCATACTTCTGTATAGGCTTTGGTCTACATTTTCACCCTTGTCATCCTTTGTCAGCTTTAAATGAGTGGGGGCAGGAGTTCTTTTGTGAGTAGCATTGTCCATCCCAAATTTCTTGACAATGTTCTTAGCATACTTGCTTTGGGAAATGAACATGGAGTCCTCCATTTGCTTTATTTGCAGTCCAAGAAAGTAGGTTAGTTCTCCTACTAGGCTCATCTCAAATTCAGATTCCATTTGAGTGACAAAATGTTTAACCATCCTGTCTGACATCCCACCAAAGACAATGTCATCTACATATATTTGAGCAATCATGACATTTCCTTCTTCATCCTTCACAAACAAGGTTTTGTCTATTCCACCTTTCCTGTACCCTTGCTTGATGAGAAAAGTAGTCAGCCTTTCATACCATGCTCTTGGTGCTTGCTTCAGACCATAGAGAGCCTTCCTTAGTTTGTATACATGATTTGGACAGTTTGGATCAACAAATCCCTTAGGCTGCTCCACATATACCTCTTCATTAAGATATCCATTTAGAAAGGCACTTTTCACATCCATTTGAAATAGTTTAAACTTCAGAATACAAGCAATCCCTAGAAGTAGTCTGATTGATTCAAGCCTTGCTACTGGTGCAAAGGTTTCATCAAAGTCTACTCCCTCAATTTGTGTGTATCCTTGAGCTACAAGTCTAGCTTTGTTCTTTGTAACAACTCCCTGCTCATTTGACTTGTTCTTATACACCCATTTAGTGCCAATCACATTTATGTCATCAGGTCTAGGAACAAGATCCCACACTTCATTCCTTGTGAACTGACCTAATTCTTCTTGCATAGCACAAATCCAGTACTCATCAGTAAGAGCTTCCTTGATGTTTTTAGGTTCTATTTTTGAGACAAAACATGAACCTGAAATCACCTCTATTGATCTAGTGCTTACACCTCTGTTGGGATCACCAATTATTAGATCTTTGGGATGATCTTTTTGGATTCTGATGGAGGGAGGTTTGCTGGATTGTTCTATCCTTGCTTCAGTTTGAGTGAATTCAGGATGATCACTCTTTTCTTCAGCTTCAGTTTGACTGTTAGCAGATGTTCCAACATCTTCTGTAACATCTGCAGGGGCATCATCAATTATCACATTTATGGACTCCATGATAACCTTAGTTATAGAGTTAAATACTCTATAGGCTCTGCTGTTTATAGAGTATCCAAGGAAAATCCCTTCATCACTTTTAGGATCCATTTTTCTTCTTTGTTCCCTATCAGCCAGAATATAACAATTACTTCCAAACACATGGAAGTACTTAACTGTGGGTTTTCTGCCCTTCCAGACTTCATAGATTGTGGACAAGGTTCCTTTCCTTAGAGTGACTCTATTATGAATGTAACAAGCTGTGTTCATAGCTTCAGCCCAGAAGTACAATGGTAACTTTTTTAGCATGGATCATAGCTCTTGCTGATTCTTGGATAGTTATGTTCTTCCTCTCAACAATCCCATTCTATTGAGGGGTGATAGGTGAAGAGTATTCATGATTGATTCCTTCTGAAGAACAGAAATCTGAGAATTTTTTATTCTCAAACTCCTTTCCATGGTCACTTCTTATTCTGACCACACAGCTTGCTTTTTCTCTTTGTATTCTTTGGCATAAATCTTTGAATACATAAAATACATCAGACTTTTCTTTGATAAAATTTATCCATGTATACCTTGAAAAGTCATCAACCACCACATAAGCATACCTCTTACCACCAAGGCTCTCAACCTGCATAGGTCCCATAAGATCCATATGCAATAATTCCAAAACTTTGGAAGTTGTCAGATGTTGGAGCTTTGGATGGGACATCTTGGTTTGCTTGCCTATTTGACATTCACCACATATTTTGCCATCATCAATCTTCAGTTTAGGAATACCTCTCACAGCTCCCATAGATATGATTTTCTTTATGCCTCTGAAATGAAGATGACCCAGTCTTTGGTGCCATAGTTTCACTTCTTCTTCTTTGGCTAAAGAGCAAGTTGAAGTGAGACTGAAATCTTGAGGTTCCCACATATAACAGTTGTCTTTAGATCTGGCTCCTCTCATGACAACCTTCTGTTCTTTATTAGACACTATGCATTCAGTTTTGGTAAAGTTTACACTGTAACCTTGATCACATAATTGACTTATGCTGATCAAGTTAGCAGTCAATCCTTTTACCAGCAGCACATCATCTAGTCTTGGTACATCTGGACAGTCCAAGGTCCTAACTCCCTTGATTTCTCCTTTAGCTCCATCTCCAAAGGTTACATATCTGGATGAATATGACTTTAAGTCTACTAGCAGATTCTTCAATCCAGTCATGTGTCTTGAACATCCACTGTCAAAGTACCATTCTTCTTTAGCTGATACTCTTAGAGATGTATGATCTATATATGCAACACCCTTCTTTGACCATTTGTATTGAGGTTTCCTTTGATGCCTCTGCCCTGTGTAGTGTCCATTAGTAGAGCTCCAAGGTTGTTTGTTGAACTTGTTCTTGGGCATGTAGCTTTGATCAGCATGAAGACTAGCTTTAGGTACCCATACTTTCTTGATGACCTCTGTCTTCTGCTTAGGGGGTTGCTGATATCTTTGATGTTGATGTCTATGCAGCACTTTCTTGGTAACCTCTATCTTCTGCTTAGGAGGTTGCTGATACATCTGATTTGGATATCCATGCAACTTGTAGCAATGAGGTTTGATGTGTCCAAACCTTCCACAATGATGACATCTCCATCTTTGATACTTCTTCTTCATTATGTTCTTTTCAGGATGTTGAGACATCTGTTGGAACATTATGTTTGACTTTGTGTTCTTTTCATGATGTTGAAGCATCTGTTGGGACATCTTGTTTGACTTTATGGAATTTGAAGTAGTTTTGTTGGTGCTAGCTTCAACCTTATGAACTTTGTTAAATCCCAGTCCAGTTATATCCCCTGAATGCTTATTGTTGTTGAGAATAACATCCAGTGTGTTTGAGCTACTGTTCAGCATTCTAACAGATTTGGACATATGCTCCAACTTGGAGTTGAGAAGGCTTACTTCACTTTTCAAAGTGTCAATGATCTCTAGATCACTTGTTTTTTCATCCTTTAGTGCCTCAATCTGCTTCTTTTGCTTTATACTCTCCATGCATATTCCAGTGCTCCTTTTAACCAGTTCTCTGTATGATTGTTCAAGCTCTTCAAAAGTAAGCTCCTCATCACTGGATCCACTTTCAGATTCACATAATACAGCTAGAGCAGTGATATGCTTTGCTGATTCTTCTTCTGAATCATATCCTGAGTCTTCATCAGACCAGGTTACAGAGAGACCTTTCTTCTGCCTTTTTAAGTAAGTAGGGCATTCATTTCTGATGTGTCCATATCCTTCACATCCATGACATTTAATCCCTTTTTCTTGATTGGTCTTTTCATCATAATTTGACCTTCTATTAGCATCATAAGGTCTTTTATTCTCAGAAGAGTTTGAGTATCTTCCACTTGGTCTGGACTTGTCATCCATCTTTCTGAGAATCTTTTTGAATTGTCTTCCAAGCATAGCAATGGTTTCTGATAAATTTTCTTCAGGTTCTGCTTCATTATTTTCTTCTTCTTCATCAGTATTTGACACCAAGGCTATGCTTTTGTTCTTCTTTACAATTGTGTCATTCATTCCCATCTCAAATGTTTGAAAGGAACCAATTAGCTCTTCAACCTTCATTGTGCATATGTCTTGAGCTTCTTCTATTGTTGTGACCTTCATGTCAAATCTTTTTGGCAAAGATCTGAGAATCTTTCTTACAAGCTTTTCATCAGTCATCTTTTCTCCCAAAGCACCAGAAGTATTGGCTATTTCTAAGATATTCATGTAGAACTCATGAATTGTCTCATCTTCCTTCATTCTCAAGTTTTCAAACTTGGTGGTGAGAAGTTGAAGTCTTGACATCTTCACCTTTGATGTTCCTTCATGAGTTGTTTTGATAGTGTCCCAAACATCTTTGGCCAGCTCACAGTGATGCACAAGTCTGAAGATGTTCCTATCAATGCCATTGAATAAAGCATTTAAGGCCTTGGAATTGCCAAGTCCTGAATCTTCTTCCTCCTTACTCCATTCTTCTTCAGGTTTCAACACTTTTGCTCCATCCTTGTTGTCTTGGACAGGGTGCTCCCATCCTTTGTTGACTGCTTTCCAGGCCCTATTGTCAAGTGATCTTAAGAATGCTACCATTCTTGGCTTCCAGTAGTCATAATTAGATCCATCCAATATAGGTGGTCTATTTACAGATCTTACATCTCTGTCCATGTTTCCAGAATTTGCAGTCCCTAGATCTCACCCAGTTAAACAGGCAGGGTGCCTGCTCTGACGCTAATTGAAATTCTGTGATCAGGTACGTGATGTCGAATGAGATGTTTAAACACTTGAAGACTTGAACAAAACTTAAAGTGCAGGAAAATTAAACAACACAGGAAATTCTTAACCCAGTTCAGTGTATAACCACACTTACATCTGGAGGCTACCAAGCCAGGAAGGAAATCCAATATAAGTAATATTAATTCTAGACTTAAACCACACAGTTTAATCTATCACTTAATATCTACCCAAGGCAATTTCTACCTAAGACACAACTTAGATATGAGTACCAACTCACTCCCCCTCAATCACACAGTGATATGTTTACAAGTTAATAAAATTGAAGTCATACTTCAAACAAAACAGCTTGATCTTACTTCACAGTTTCAATCAAGACACAAATACACTTTTGCTTAAAAGCTCATAAAGTGATACACATAAAACAACCTGCTATTAAAACACAAACACCCTATTTAGTCTTCTTAATTTCGTACTCTATTCTGAGAGTTTCTGTTGCTTAAATAGGTGTTTGGATTTTGGGCTTTCTGTAGGTTATCCAATCCTGATACGCATGCTGCCATCACCTTGAATTAGGGTTTGTTACTTCCTTGATTCTAGGTGAATCAGTTCTTCTGATTATACTGAATTCATATAATCAATCTCCCTACAGATGCGCCTTCTTCTGTTTCATCCATCCATAATTAATTCTAGATAACTTCCCTTAATTTACTCAGTTCTGTTAATCATTAATTAATTCTGGTAGCAGGTTTGAGATGTCACAACATCTGGTGTGACATCCTGAAAACTGAACTTACTTCATTTACTGATACAATGTCACAACATCTGGTGTGACATCCTGTAAACTGAACTTACTTCATTAACTGATACAATGTCACAACATCTAGTGTGACATCCTGAATTAAGTTTTTTTACTTATACTCTGTTTGATAATGTCACAACATCTGATGTGACATCCTGAACTAAATTCAACACTTCTTGTTGGTCAAAAATTCTGCCAATTCTAAACATCTACAGTATTTGTAATAAGTAAACATGAGTGAGACACATACGAGTGTTTAACTTGCTGGGAGAGCATGACACGGACAAGTGTCGGAAGAAGTGTATTATAAACAAGTATTTGGTGTACAAAGTGTTTAGGCAACTATGCTGGGGAATGATAACACGGAAGGGTGCAAAAAGGAGCATGTGTCTGTATTTGTGAGTGCAAAGAGGATGTTTTGGCTTTCTGCCGGGGAGTTTTGGGGAGTATTTTGTATATTTTTGATGGAATGTCAGTATTTAGAAGTGTTTGGTTCGATACATGACTTGTGATTATGCAATATGTTTGATTTTTTTTGTCGTAATGCTCCGTATTAGACGGAATGCTACGCTTTGAGGGAAAATATGATGTGAATGCTATGGTTATGCAAAGATACCGATCCGAGATTCGGATCTCGTTGTTGTGAAGATCTCTAATTGATCTGCTTGAAGTGATATCCCAGCTGGGGGTGAGATTATTCGTAGATCTGATATATATGATTCTGCTTGGGGAAACAAATCACTGATAGACCTGTTCTTGGTGATGAGGAGCCCAGCTAGGGTCTGTGGGAGCTTTCGTCACTTTGTTGTGAGATCTTCAGGCATTGCTCTTCTGGATAGAGGTTGAAGCTCTGTGGGGGAATGGTTCCCTGTCTTTGCACTTGACTGAGGAGGAACGATCACTGAACGACTTTCCTAGTGGCTTCTGTGGGGATCCTACTGAGGATAATGAATTTAGCTGGGGAACTGAGCCCCTTATGATGCTGTTTGGAAGACATGTTGAGTTAGTAATGATTCGACGGCTTGCTAGGGAGAGACTTTCATGCCCCATATTGTACTTTGAATACCTGCAATCCTGTTATGACAAAGAAACGTACAAGTATCCCGAGGTATCCCTTACCGGATTCCATCATAGGAGTTTAGACACTCCTGGGAGTAATATATTTCCTGTAAGCATGTGACTAGCAAAGGTGCATTTGTACTTATGCAATCAATATTATAAGGACATCGGACATTTTTTGCAAACAAAAATAAAATGTACGAGACGAAATGTGACTGAAAATCTGATTTTATTAATTTACGTGCCTCTGAATGGGCAAATACAATCAAAGAAACAAACCCCCTGAAATGAGGAGATTGTTACAAATTGAGAAACAAAAAGATGCTGGCAACGTTGATGACGCTTCGAGGAGCTTCCCTTTTGCTATAACTTGTATGACATTGACGTTCTTCTCATCTTGCTTTTCAAGAAGGCTGATTCTGACCGAAGCTTGAACCTTTCGAATCTTACCATGTTGTAAGTGATATAGGCGAATTCAGAATGCAGTTGTTCGCTTATCCCCTTGTTTTGCGTGGATCGACCTTTCGGGTTTTCAATCCACCAGGATACCCATTTTTGTCTGAGTTGTCCAATGCGGCTTTTCAACTCAGCGGGTGTACATTTTTTTCATTTTATTTTCCCTTATTTTTGCCCGAGTCTTTTATTCTGTTTTTTGACTCGCCGGGATGCCCTATTTTTGCCTGGACTTACATTCTGTTTTTATGTCCAGCGGGTCATTTTATGCGAAGTATTTTTTAACTGCATCTGAATTCATAGGGGACAGGAAGTCCTCACCATCCATAGTATTGAGCATCAGTTCTCCACCAGAGAAAACCTTCTTTACTATGAATGGACCATCATAATTCGGCGTCCACTTGCCCCTGTGGTCTGTATGAGGAGGAAGGAGTCTCTTCAGCACAAGATCTCCTACTTGGTACTCTCGCAGTCTGACTTTCTGATCAAAGGCTTTCTTCATTCTCTTCTGATACAGCTGTCCATGACAAGTTGCAGCTAATCTCTTCTCTTCAATCAGATTCAGTTGTTCGTACCGGGATCGGACCCATTCCGCTTCGTTTAGCTTAACATCCATCAATACCCGTAAGGAGGGTAATTCAACTTCAACCGGTAGGACTGCCTCCATACCATACACGAGCTGATACGGCGTTGCCCCAGTGGATGTTCTGATTGATGTACGGTACCCATGCAAGGCAAATGGTAGCATTTCATGCCAGTCTTTGTAGGTGACCACCATCTTCTGCACAATCTTCTAGATGTTCTTGTTAGTTGCCTCCATAGCGCCATTCATTTTTGGCCTATACGGAGAAGAATTGTGGTGTTGGATCTTGAAGTCCCGGCATAACTCTGCCATCATTTTGTTGTTCAAGTTGGAACCATTATCAGTAATGATTCGCTCGAGCACTCCATATCGACAGATGATGTCTCTCTTCAGGAATCGGGCTACCACTTGCCTGGTGACATTTGCATATAAAGCTGCTTCAACCCACTTGGTAAAATAGTCAATGGCAACCAGGATGAATTTGTGGCCATTTGAAGCAGTCAGTTCAATCTTTCCAATCATATCAATTCCCCACATGGCAAAGGGCCAAGGTGAAGACATCATATTTAGAGGATTTGGAGGCACGTGCACCTTATCTGCATAAATCTGGCATTTATGGCAATTCCTGGCATAAGCACAACAGTCTGCATCCATTGTGATCCAATAATAGCCTGATCTTAGCAACCTTTTAGCCATTGCATGCCCTCCAGCATGGGTACCAAAAGATCCTTCGTGCACCTCGTGCATCAACAAGTCTGCTTCTGTCTTATCAACGCACCTGAGAAGTACCATATCAAAGTTCCGTTTGTACAAGGAACCATCAGCATTCAGGAAGAAACTGCCAGCCAGCCTTCTTAATGTCTTCTTATCATTGGAAGATGCCCCAGGTGGGTATGTTTGATCCTCCAAGAAGCATTTGATGTCGTGAAACCAAGGCTTATCATCTTTAACAACATCTGCTGAGAATACGTATGCTGGCCTGTCAAGTCTGGATACTGAAATCCGAGGCACAAAGTTGGCAGCTTGAACTTTGATCATGGATGAAATGGTAGCCAGAGCATCTGCAAGCTGATTTTCATCTCGAGGGATATACTCAAGCTTGATTGTTATGAAGAAAGTCAACAACCTCCTTGTATAATCCCGATAAGGTATCAGATGATCTTGGTGGGTGTACCATTTGCCGTTGGTTTGATTAATTACCAGAGCTGAATCTCCGAACACAATCAAAGTCTTGATCCTGAGGTCAATGGCTTCCTCAAGACCCATAATACAAGCTTCGTATTCAGCTTCATTGTTAGTGCAGTTAAAGGTGAGTTTTTCCGAGAAAGGCATGTGAACTCCCTTAGGTGTAATGAGTACTGCACCAACACCACGACCGTTCATATTAACAGCCCCATCAAACATCATAGTCCATTCTTCTTCTGGGTCAGGCCCTTCAGTGTGAACAGGCTCTTCATGATCTTTTGCTTTTATGAACATGATGTCTTCATCGGGAAAGTCAAATCTCATCGGCTGGTAATCGTCAATGGGTTGCTCAGCGAGATAATCAGACAATACACTGCCTTTGATGGCCTTCTGGGATGTGTATTGAATGTCATATTCTGTGAGGATCATTTGCCATCTTGCAACCCGTCCGGTAAGTGCTGGCTTCTCAAAAATGTACTTGATTGGGTCCATCTTTGAAATCAACAAAGTAGTGTGGGTTAACATGTATTGCCTTAGTCGGCGAGCAGCCCAAGCTAAAGCACAGCAAGTTTTCTCGAGCAGTGAATAACGTTGTTCACAGTCGGTAAACTTTTTGCTTAGGTAGTATATTGCATACTCTTTTCGACCAGACTCGTCATGCTGGCCCAGCACACACCCCATCGACTCTTCTAATACTGTCAAGTACATGATTAGAGGTCTTCCTTCAACTGGAGGCATAAGGATTGGAGGCTCTTGTAAGTATTCATTGATTTTGTCAAAAGCCCTCTGACAGTCTTCGTTCCACCTGACCGTTTGTTCTTTTCTTAACAGCTTGAACAAGGGTTCACAGGTTGCTGTAAGGTGAGATATGAACCTTGAAATGTAGTTCAATCTACCTAGAAACCCCCGAACTTCTTTTTCAGTCTTTGGTGCAGGCATTTCTTGAATGGCTTTAACTTTGTCAGGGTCAACTTCAATTCCCTTCTCACTTACAATAAAACCCAGTAGCTTACCGGATCGCACCCCGAATGTGCACTTGTTGGGGTTTAACTTCAGTTGGTACTTCCTCATACGCTTGAATAGCTTCAATAGGTTCACCAGGTGGTCTTCTTCTGTAAGGTACTTGGCAATCATGTCATCCACATAACATTCAATTTCTTTATGGATCATGTCGTGGAATAATGTAACCATAGCCCGTTGATAAATGGCACCCGCATTCTTCAGTCCGAATGTCATCACCTTATAACAGAATGTGCCCCAGGGTGTGATGAAAGTTGTCTACTCCATGTCTTCAGGTGACATCTTGATCTGATTATATCCTAAAAATCCATCCATGAAGGAGAACACCGAGAACTGAGCCGTATTATCAACCAATACATCAATGTGAGGTAATGGGAAGTCATCTTTCGGGCTAGCTCTGTTCAGATCTCGGTAATCCACACACATCCTTACTTTGCCATTCTTCTTAGGCACAGGTACAATGTTAGCAACCCACGACGGGTAACTGGTCACAGCAAGGAAACCGGCGTCCCACTGTTTCTGTACCTCTTCTTTTATCTTCATTGCCATATCTGGGCGAGTACGGCGCAGTTTCTGTTTTACTGGCGGACAATCTTCTTTCAAAGGCAGCTTGTGCATGACAATGTCAGTGTCCAACCCTGGCATATCCTGATAAGACCAAGCAAAAACATCCACATACTCCCGAAGCATGTCAATTAGTTGCTCTTTTACTGAATCTTGCAGACAGGCCCCGATCTTAACTTATTTCAAGTCTTCTTCTGTACCAAGATTAACCGTCTCAACTTCCTCCTGATGAGGAGTGATAACCTTCTCCTCTTGTCTCAACAACCTGGATAGCTCTTCAGGTAGCTCATAATCTTCTTCAACCCCTTCATCAGCTTGATTAATCGGATTGTCAAAGTCATATGAAGTCATAGCAGTGTTGTTGTCGGTGCAGTCTGGAGGGCACTCTCTGCAAGGGTTTAGATTTGTTCGTTTTAGTGATCAATTTTATCTTATTTAGAAAAAGTGAAAAATGAAGTTATCATTTTGAAAAACATTGCCATTTTATTTTTGTACAAAAAAGGAGAAATGAAAAACAGTGAGCGAAAAAGAAAAGACTCATTTGCAAAAGATGTCCTGATATTCATTAATTAATCGTTTGCACAAAATACAAGATGGCCCGATTAAAAAATGAGCCCTGACATCTTAGGCAAGATGCAGGACTTGATGCATGCTTAAAGACAGGAAATAATAATTACTCTGCAGGAGTAACTCTTATAATTTCCTGGGAAGACCAATTTGAGACATGGTTCCCTGGGATCCTTGGACGTATCCAACTTTCCAGGTTGCGCTTGTCTTCCGACTCATCTTCCAAACTATTCACAGCATTCGGGGTGAGCATCCTCCCACTGACAAACTTGGGCTCCGTTGCAGCCTCTGGTTGATCTTGTCGAGTTGGTCTGTAACCCAACCCGAATCGGTCTTCTTTCTTCTCAACTGGTAGCAGCTTGCCCCAGCCTTGAGCAGTACCTTCTTCAACAACCTTCTGGGCTTGTTGGTATGAGGTAATGGAAGTTCCCAGCACAGCAGATGTCTCATTGATATTAAGGGCCTCAAACCCTTGGTTCATAGTTTCATGGATCTCCCCATCCATCTCAATGTATTTGAAGGTAGCCAGCTAGCTAACAAAAATATCCTCCTCCCCACAAATAGTAATAACTTGGCCTTCCCACTCGAATTTTAACTTCTGGTGAAGGGTTGATGTCACGGCGCCGGCGGCGTGTATCCATGGTCTACCCAATAGACAGTTGTAGGCAGGCTGTATATCCATCACAAAGAAGGTCGTTTTGAAAACCTGTGAGCCAATCATTATTGGTAATTCTATCTCTCCCAAAACTGATCTCTTAGAACCGTCAAAGGCTTTCACTACCAAGTTACTTGGGCGTAGTGCCAATCCGTCATACTCCAGCTTCACAAGGGCTTTCTTGGGCAGGACATTGAGGGATGACCCTGTGTCTACCAGTACGTGAGAAAGAACTGCACCCTTACACTCCAAGGTAATGTGTAAAGCCTTGTTGTGATTGTGACCTTCCACCGTCAAATCAGTGTTGGTAAAACCTAGTCCATGACTAGCATTGACATTTCCCACCACAGCTTCTAACTGATTGACGGTAATCTCCTCTGGCACATAAGCTGCGTGCAGGACCTTTAATAGTGCATTCCGGTGAGCCTCGGAGCACATTAGCAATGATAGTATGGAGATCTTGGAAGGCGTTTGGTGAAGCTGGTCTACCACCTTGTAATCACTCTTCTTGATGATTCTCATGAATTCATCAACCTCTTGATCAAAAGGAGTCTTCACAGTTTCTTTGACAACTTGTTCTTCTTGCACCATGCTCTTCCCTTTTGCCTTAGCAGCTTTTGCTTCAGCAACGGGTCTTGGAATTTGTGAGGCAAAGAGACGTCCGCTTCTGGTGAAGCCTCCGCCTCCCCCCACATTGTCTATCTGAGGTGAAGAAGTTGACGATTCCAAGGTGATTCTCTGCCCCTCGCGGTATAGATCTGAGTCATAATGCCAAGGGGTGGCATTATTGCTTTGGTAAGGAACTGGCCCAGGCACCGTGATAGTAACTGGACTGATAGCAGCTGCAGAGGGGACCACAATGGTGTGTGGATCATAGTATATGGTAACTGGAGCTCTGACAGGAGTAGCATTTTGTTGTGAATTGTTGGAAGGAACATTTGCGAGATCATAGTAAATTGTAACCGTTGAGACGCTTTCATTAACTGTTGTTGATGTTGTAGAAGGTACCGTTGACTGAATGGGTGTTGCAGTTGTAGCAGGGATGGTAACTGAACTTGCGTCCATTGAAGTGATTGATTGAGCAGTTGTTGGAGTTGTAGTAGAATCCGTTGGAACAATGGTTGCTGACTGTAACACGGTGGGAGAACTGACTTTATATTATGTTGCGGATAGCAAGAGTCGCCACCGACTTTTATTTTATCCAAAAGGAAAGGGTATAAAAGAACAGGAAAGACCTTAAGAGATATTTTTGGGTCCGGGGGGTAGGTTATGTAAAGGGAAGGTGTTAGCACCCTTTACATCCATGGTTATCCATGGGCTCTTAGTTACTTAGCTCACTTTGAATTGTTTTTGAAAATGTAGTGTGTGAATAGAAAAATTTTCATAATAGTTGATAATGATCCATGTACGGATGCGTAAAAACTTGTTTTTGAAAATTTGTTTGAAATTGTGAAAAGTTTGAAAAGTTTTGAATGAAGTGAGCAAGCAACTAGGAGGTACCTACCCTAAAGTTTAAGTCTTTTCCTATTCTTTATCCTTTAAGTGGTAAGACTATCCCTATTATTAAGGAATAGGTAGTCATTACCTTGGATGTAAGGGACATGTGAGGGACATCTGTTTTGAGAAGGCAACTGTGGGGTGTACTAAGCATATTGGAGGGACTATCATCATTATTCGAAGGGACTTGATTTTTAAAGGCAACCATTAGGGACTTGATGATTTTTCTTTTAAGGGACTTGCTTTATACACCCCACTTGACCTTATTAGTAGGCAACATTGAGGGATAACCTTAGGAATGTGAGATGGCGATTAAAATCGACTTACGTGTGTGAGTGTTCAATATTATTTATCTTACAATTAAAGTGATCTAAATTTATTTAAAATAGAATACATGTTTTGCACTCCCTAAATTACTAACCATGACATAAAAATTAAAATTAAACATTTACAAAATTTACACCAAGGGGCAATTACAAAATAATTATAAGCAATTAAAATAAATAGCAAAAATATAAAAGCAAAATATAAATAATAAGCAAAAATAAAGAAATAAACAATAATAAATAAATAGGGGTTAGTAATAATAATAATTAAAAATAGGGTTAGTAAAAATATTAAAAAATAAATAAAGTTAGTGAAATAATAATAAAATATATAAGATTAATGAAGCAAAAATAATAAATAATAACATGATTAGTAACAATAATTAAAATAAATAAAATTAGCCAAAATATTATAAGAATAAAAGATTAACAATTTTTTAATATAGGCAATTATATTTACAAATTATTTTTAAATGTATTATAATTACAAAGTTTAATTATTATAAATTCAATTTATTTCTAAACAATTATTTATTAAAAGATATTTATACATTATATGAAGAAAATAGGTTTTAAATATCATATTTACAAAAATTAATCACATTTACAAAATTTAATTTTTATTAATTATTACACTTACAAAAATTATATTAAATAAATATATATATTATAATTATATAAAGAATTAGAAAGTAAAAATTATTTAGAAAATAAAATTAGGTTTTCACAAAATTAAAGTTCATTTAGAAAATATTTTTAGGGTTTGTTTAATATACAAAATTTATCCTAACTAATATATATATATTATAATTTATTTACAAAGTAAAAGAAAATAAATTTTGAATTAAGAAAAAAACATGAGTTTTGAATACTATAAGTATTGAATAATATTTTATAAAGAATTATTTTTATTAATAAATCAATTAAATTAAATTAAACAAAGCAAAAAAATAAAATAAGGAAAAATATCAAAACAAACCTGGCTGGGATTTGAACCCAGGAGGCTTTGTTTAACAGCATCAAGGCATACCACCAGACCACTCCATGCGCAGGTGAGAGGAAAGGAAGAGAAGTTGTTTTTATGCATTGTCTGGAAAAAATCAAGAAAAATCAAACAGCAAAAAGGCCTGGGGTGGTGTTGAACCCAGGACCTCATAGATACACACGCGCGCGCATTACCACCTGGCTGGGAGAGCCTACCTGATAATATGATGACAGCATAACATAATATATTAAAATTACAAGTTAAATGAAAACGTATCAAAAAGAATGGCTGGAGGCTGGATTCGAACTCATGTCATCAGGTCACACGCGCGTTCCTCCTACCACTGGACCACCTGCAACGTTTGTAATTTATCCACAAACAAAACTATATAATATAAGATAATTTTTGAATTTCGGAAACGCGCCAAAGACCTTCTTCTTCCTCTGCCCGTCGTCTTAACTTTTAGTGACAGTTGGTCTGTCGCAATAGCCTATAGTGACGGATTTTTTTCGTCACTAGAACTCCTGCATATCAAATCATGAAAAATACACACGATAAATTTGTTTTAACTGCCCAGATCAACTATATGAAGGTCGTAGGTTCCAAATATGTCATTAATTTGGTCTGAAATTGGTTGTATAATAGAATCCCTAAACTCACGGTTGTGAAACCCTAACTATGGTGATTCATGGATTCGGCAGTGAAACTCCAATCTAACCATCCAGGATGCTTTAGTACAATGAAACAAACATAGTTAAACAATCAAAATCAATTAAAAACCAGTAAAATCATGAAATCGAAAAAATTCAAATATGGTATGAACACGGGTCTGATTCATGCGAATGAGGATGTTTCATATGTTGTTTATGATCCAAACATGATCAATGAGGTTCAATGAAGAAGAATCAACCTTCAAATTGCCTTGAAAGTGCCTGTATTTTAGAATCCGAATTTGAATTTTTTGTGATTTTTTGAAGAAGTGAACTTACTCTTTGAGGCCAGCAAAATCGTGCTTGAGGGTTTGCATTATGTTTAGTACTTATAGGAGATGGAATCTAGGTCATAACATTGATTGATCATGTGGAAATTTTGATATTTGAAGATTGAAAAAGATCATGGTTTAAAATTCAAATATTTGTGCATGAAGGCTTGCTATTTTTGGATCAATCTCATGATTTCCTTCCCTTTCAACTTCAATCAATATTTAAGATGTTCTAGAAACCAAATCTCCCTTTAATAATATATTTTCATATTTTATATTTATTTAAAATGATTTTTTATGAATTAAATCAAAATAAATAAAAATAAAATAATAAAAATTCTGATTTTTAATCATTTGGGTCGTGCATGATGATATTGTATGGATTGGATCACAATTTGGCCAGCCCATTTGGAAAGAATTGGTTCTAGACCTCCATTTTCAACATAAACCATCACAAAATTTCCCAACTTTGCAAGGGCACATCTCTCTCATTTTTAATGGTATGAGGGTGTTCTTGGATATTTTGGAAAGCTTGAAGAGTCCTCTAAACAACCCCATTGGTTTCATGTCCATATCATTTACCAATCTCAAGTTATGCCCTTTTGAAGTTGTTGACTTTTTGTTGACTTTTGAAATGACCTATAATGTCTTAGCTCATACCTTCCAAATGAAGCATTTTTGGGCTTGGCTTGTGAGATACAAAGTTGTAGAGAATTAAATTTCCTTCAAAATGAGCTTTGAATGGAGACTTGGTGATGAAGTATGTGAAAGTTATGGCTGGTCAAAGTTCAGTTGACTTTTACTAAGGAAACCCTAATTTAGAAACTCCTGATTCTTGATGATCTGGAATCTCCTTGATGAATCATGATCAACCCTTGATCAAATGATGAATTTTAATTCATATACTTGATGTTGGCAAAAAATCATGAAGTTTGACCTTGGTTTGACCACAGTTGACCTCAGTTTGACTTTTTAACTGCATTGACTGATTTTGACTTATCTGATCATCTGACTGAGCAAACTTTTGAGAAAAGTCTTGAAACTTGCCATGGGGGTTCTTATACACATATAAGATGTTATGAAGCTCACTTGAAGTCTTGGAAGTTCATTTAACCTGATTAAAGTTGAAACCCTAGTTTTGGATGCACTACTTAGGAGGTGCATTGTCTGAGGGAATTGTCAACTCCTTTGACCAATTGTGAACTTTGTGAACCTTGTGAACCATCATAAAATGTCTTGTGAACCTCATGGGAGGTATTGTGAAGCTTGTGAACCTTATGAATTTCATAAAGTGGCTTTGTAGACCTCATGAACCTCAGGAGAGCTTTGTAATCATTGTGAATCTTGTGAACCTTGTGAACCTTCATGAAGTAACTTGTAGACTTCATGAACCTCATGAAAGGTATTGAAAGCATTGGGAACCTTGTGAACCTTGTGAATCTTCAAGAAGTGACTTGTAGACTTCATGAACCTCATGAAAGGTTTTGAAAGCATTGTGGAACTTTGTGAACCTTGTGAATCTTCAAGAAGTGACTTGTAGACTTCATGAACCTCATGAAAGGTTTTGTAAGTGTTGGGAAACTTGTGAACCTTGTGAACCTTCATAAAGTAGCTTGTAGACTTCATGAACCTCATGAAAGGTCTTGTAGATGTTGAGAAACTTGTGAACCTTGTGAACCTTCATAAAGTAGCTTGTAGACTTCATGAACCTCATGAAAGGTCTTGTAGATGTTGAGAAACTTGTGAACCTTGTGAACCTTCATAAAGTGACTTGTAGACTTCATGAACCTCATGAAAGGTCTTGAAAGCATTGTAAATCTTGTGAACCTTATGAACCTTCTTAGCACACAAAGTCTTGTATTGTGAGGGCAAATTTTGGGGTGCAACAGCTGCCCCTGTTCAATTTTCTGAAACCTGAGGGGTTAGATTGGTATATTTGCCAGTCGTAACCTGGAAGGTTGAAGGGGATTGAACACAAAAGCCCAAAAATTTGCACTCACCGGTGCATAAAGTGATACAGATGGCTAGTTGAATATGATTGAGTGGGCTTAAAGATGCCACTTGGAGAAAAGTTCTTAGATACATTTCTTGGAGGATAAAGCAGTCCGAAGTATGAAGGTATAATGATAACTTTCAGGAGGATAAAGCAGTCCTGAAGTAATGATGATAGCCGTCAGGAGGATAAAGCAACCCTGAGGTAATAATAAACAGTCAGGAGGATGGAGCAATCCTGAGGTAATAATATGATTTCAAGAGGATAGAGCAGTCTTGAGAGATTGATGATATGCTTTCAGGAGACTGGAGTAATCCTGATGTAACGGCATGTCTTCAGGAGGATAGAGCAGTCCTGATGAGATTATAAGCTTTCAGGAGGATGAAGCAGTCCTGAGAGATTGATGATATGCTTTCAGGAGACTGGAGTAATCCTGATGTAACAGCATGTCTTCAGGAGGATAGAGCAGTCCTGATGAGATTATAAGCTTTCAGGAGGATGAAGCAGTCCTGAGAGATTGATGATATGCTTTCAGGAGACTGGAGTAATCCTGATGTAACAGCATGTCTTCAGGAGGATAGAGCAGTCCTGATGATCATAAGTTTCTTTGTTGGATAATTAACCTGAAAACAATGTAACATTCCGCATAATAATATTAGTTTATGCTTTATGTATGCATGTATGATATGATGCACTTAGATAATGTACTATGTATCTATGGATATGTACGTTATGGTATGGTGCTGCCGGAAGTGTCTGGATGTCTTTGTATAACAACTGCTGGCCAGGGAAAATAAATCCCGATTCATTGTTGAAGAATATATTATACATAACCTTCCGTCTGCTGGGGATGGCAAGGTATAGATAACTTCCCGGATGCTGGGGACAATAAGGTATATATCACCTCCCGTATGCTGGGGATAGTAAGGTATACATAACATCCGTCTTCGTTCGATGGTAGGGCAGATATAACATCCCGTCTTCGTTCGTCGTGCCCTTATTGGAAAGTAAATTCCCGAATATCCGTATGAGGATAAAAGAGATGGATATAAATTCCAGGGGAGATAAGACTTTGTGAAGATGGATTCGTCCTACTGAGGGTTTGTAATTGTCTTGTAGAGGTGAACAGGCGAAGCTTCGCTGAAATCCTTTCCTCGTCCGTCCTTAGTAAATACTATTACTGCATTTTCATGCATTTCTGGTAAACATTAATCATATTAAGCATACATGCATTCAAACACAACCAATGGACGTTCCGTTTAGAGTAAAAGTAAATCTGGATTCAGAGGGAAAAGTAAAGCTGAACTTGAAAATAGAATCATTTCAACTTCGAGAGTGTATAACCAATTGGGTTTGGAGCTTCTGAAATTTTTAACTTTCCTGAATACCTTCCCAGAAATCCTTATAGCTGGATCTGAAGACATGATACTGACACCATCTGATACTACTGGCGTAGACAATTAACTTCCACAATTGGCTCCTGCTAATCAAGGTAATACCATGAGAGGAATGTATCTTCAAATTGTAATGGACCATATACGCTCCGGCCACTAGATTTGAAAAGAAAGCATTGCCCCTTGATTGAGGATGAATTGTCCCAAAAGGGAAGTATCTGAATGTAGTTACCTCAGGAGAACTAAGCAGAATGCCCTATAATAATATGCCCTTAACATCATGAACTTTGCAGTGTTACCCTTGGTAATTCAAATATATGAGAAAAGCTGCCCCTGGCTATTAAGCACTGTTGAATCTGGAACTGATTGCCCCGAATGATTTGAACAGTAACTTGGTATGCCCCCTTGATTAGGAAATAATGACCATGCCCCTGGCATTATGACTTCTGTAATGTTACCCTTGGCACTTCAGATAGATGAGGAGATCTGCCTCTGGCTGCTTAAACATAGTTGAATCTTGTCCTGATTGCCCCAAATGAATTAGGCAGTATCATGGTCTGCCCTTTTGATTGGGAGATAATGATTATGCCCCTTTGTATACATGGACTTTGATCCAGGAAGCAACTTTGTTTATCGGAAGGACTTTGGTTCATTGAACATTCATCCTGTAAGCTTCTCCATTTGTCAAACACTCAGGTATATGCAAACAAATATATTCAAAAATGCAATGCTTATGTCTGTCTTGAAGTTTTGAAACAAGTTATTTTTAGAAAAACTGTTTTTTTTTTTTTGAAAACTGTGATATTAACTCAAGTTTTATAACAAGCCCTAAAGGAGTCAGGATACCTTTTTGTAGCAGTACGCTTTCGAACTAACCATGCTTCAGTTAGGACTTTTAAAGGGTTATAACGTGGCCTGGTTCATGGTTTAAGAAACAAAGGATAAAGGCTCAAATTTATTTGTACCCAACCCATCCTCCATGATGTTCTTCAGTCCTATACTCAGTTATCTTATGCATTGAGGCTCAAATGAGTTTGGAATTGTAACACTGACATTTGTGATGGTTCGGAAACCCAAAATTTATTTGAACCTTCAGTCATCTTTCTTTGTTGAGGATTTATAGTGACCTCTTCTTTTCTTTTTTTTCTTTTGACTTTATTATCCCTTCTTTTTGCCTGAACTGCTTATTTCGAGATTACAGTCAGAGGGATGTCTTAATGTTTTACTAAGTCTCCTTCATAGGTTTTGACTTAATGAATTGTTCTTTTGCTGGATATTGACTGTCAGGTTTCATGATTACAGAGAACCATCATTAGTTGTGTACAACACAGATAATTGGCATATTTGAGTTAACCGAGTAACTACCCTGCCCCGGGTTATGAATAAGGGTTTTAACTTGTGCGAGAATAAAAACTCCTACTTCATAGGCCCAAAAGGGTTGACTAGGGATTAACTTCCTTATATCTCCACTGTTTAGGAATTGAAACAATGCCTGTACATCGTCAGCATAGTCTGTTCAAAAGCATACTGCCTAATATTACGGTATTGTTTTCGTCATCCTCCCTCTACAGGCTTATAGCTTTATCAGGAGTTAAATATCACAAGATACAAATAAGAAGCATAGTTTTAAAATATAGTGAAACGAATGGATTAATTCAAGACAAACATACGCAATGCATTAATGAAAACAAAAGTTTAACATAATAGTAAGTGTTTAAACAAAACAAAGAAATTACAAATGAAAATTCAAATGTTGTCCCATCCAGTTGGCTGAATGTCCTCAATTGCAATCTGTGAACTTTGAGGAGCAGTATACTTCACCATGAAATCAAATTTACCACTTGGATGCCCCAAGGTGCCCCATATCTCAACAGGAATAGGTAGGCTTCCTTTCTTGCTATACTGGGCAACTTGTCTTGCAGCTTCGGTGTTTGATGGATGATAGTAGAACTCAACTTGACCCTCTGGAGTAACCTCTAGGATTCCTTCGTCAATTAGGTCTTGAATCTTATTCTTCAATATCCAGCAGTTGTTAGTATCATGTCCAGGACTGTTGGAGTGATACTCACACCTTGCCTTGGAATTATAGTGAGGAGAGGAAGTTTTATGATTTTGAGGAGAACTTTTCAAAGAAATTAGTTCCATCTCCAACAAGCATTGCAGAACTTGTGACGTTGGAGTGCTGAACTTGATAAACTGCCTTCTATATTTCTGGTGTTGAGGTGGATTAACCTTATCAGGTCTTTCAACTGAAGAACAATCAATGGCAACCTGTCTCTTACCCTCTTTTATCCTCATCCTCCTTTCAACCAAATCAGCTTGTTTTAATAGAGGTTCACTGACAATTAGATCCCTGACTCTATTACTTTGAAGTTTGTGGACAAGGGTTCTTAGCTCTTCTTGCCCCTGAGCTAAACTTTGAATAAGAGCCACCTGGCCATTCATCTGGATCCTCATTTCTGTTATCTCAGCTTGCAATTGTTCCAACTGACCATCCTTGTTGTCCTCAGGACTCTTCTTCTTAGCCAGCAGTGTCTTCAATTCATCCTGCCCCTTGGTCAGGTTCAGGATCAGCTCTTGGAACTGTGCATTTTGTGCCTGGAGATCCTTAACTGATTGTTCAAGAGCCATTGCTGAAATAAACAGCGAGAAGATGAGAAACCTGTGCACAATTATAAACCTGTGATGCGATGAAATGATATGGGAATGCATATGCAATGTTTTCAAGGACCGCAGAATTTAAATTTGCTTAAACAAACACGAAAGTGAACTTTTATTAGTAATAACTTTGGTTTTGCCTTTTAGGCTTACAAAAATGAAAATGAAATAAGTACAAAAGATGGGGTTTTAAGTCTCCCATGGACGTTTCCTCTTTGTGTTGAGGTATGAGTTGAGATTCCGCTCCTCGTGAAGTTGTTTTGTTAACTCCAGGATTCTTTCTTGACTTGCTTTGTAATGAGCCTCGAAAGTATCCCTTTGCTCCTTCAGTTGGATCCATGATCTCTGCAAGTCTTCCATATCAGTAGGCATGTCTGGGTGAAGGATGGTATAAGCTGTGTCTCCTTCAGCAACAGGTTCCATGGTAACTGGTAGGACGGCAGGATATGGCATCATGAGTGTCTGAGCACGAGATCGTACCCATCTGAGATAAGCCTCCATAGGAATAGTGTACTTAGGCTCCATTGTCTTGCTGTCAATCCTGTTTACCTTTCCCCAAGCTCGTATGAATCTCTGACGGTACCCTTGAAGATCGTTGTCGTAATCAAACACAATGCCCTGAATCAACATGTCATGTGGACCATCACTTCGAGCATAACCAAACTGTCGTAAAGCTAGAGAGGGGTTGTAGGTGATGCCTCCTCTTATGCCTAGAAGTGGCACATTAGGGAACTCCCCACAACGGTCAATGATGGTGACATTCTCCATAGATCTGGAGCACCAATGGATATCTGAGTGAGAAAGTGACATGATCCTCTTGGACCATCTGAACCCTTGCTCATTCTTCATTACTGAGCGAGGAAGGTGAGAAATAAACCACCTAGAAAGTAAAGGTATGCAACACATCAAAGTTCCTCTTGCCCTTGTAGTACGGGTGTGAAGAGAATGTAGGATGTCTCCAAGCAATGTAGGCATTGGGTTATGAGTCAGGAATATGTTAATGGCGTGTACGTCTATGAACTGATCTGGATTGGGGAACAATACTAAGCCATATATTAACAAGGCTAAGATCTCCTCAAAAGCATCATAGCTCATGGCCTTCAAGAACATTTGAGCTTTATCCATTAATACCTTGGCAAGAATACCCTTGACTCCACTTCTCGTCTCTAGAACAATGTCAGACTTCTTCATATGTAGAGCTGCAGCAATAACCTCTGGTTTAAGCTCCTTCTCCAAGCCTGTGAAGGGTCTTTGATCAAGAACAGGTATACCCAGAAGTTTAGAGAACTCCTCCATGGTTGGAACCAGCTGATAGTCAGGGAATGTAAAGCAATGGTGCTTAGGGTCAAAGAACTGAAACAGGACACTCATCATGTCTTCATTGAACCCTGAAGTGACTAGGTCCAATAGGTGACCATGTCTCTTGATGAACTGGGAATGATCAGACACTTGAGAAACCAACTCTTTAAGCTTAGGAGGTATCCCTACAAAGTTGATCCTGATAGTGTTCCTACGAGCAGAAGCCATGACCTGCAATAAAGAACAAAGATAAATCCTTTGGTCCTTGAAATGGTTAGTGAAAATGCTATGCTTATGATGCATGATGATGTTATGATCAATCACAAACATGTGGCACACACAAACAAGTCACACCATAGTCCTAGGTTCAAAGGCTTGCATGAGGTTCCAAGGTGAGTACCCTCCCCTGAAGTTAGATGTTTCATCCTGTCCTACAAAGTAACCAGGTTCTAAGGGATCTCAATATCATTGATCCTTCACAAGGGTGGTTGATCAGAAGGCAACTTACTTGCCAACCAAAACCCTCCAAGTTTAAGATCTCAATGAGCGTAGTATCGAGTGTCAACCAACTTCAGTCTGCACCAAAGCCGGTTACCTCACTACATTCTAAAGGCCAAGATGGGATAACTAGGGTTCTAAAAGTTAGTTAGTGCATTGACAACATATGGCAGCCTCATATTATCCTCAACTTGACTTAAGGAACATAAGCACCAACCAAGAAGTCGCACTAGCTATGGCCACCAGATCAACCATATCGATATACGTCGTACAGTTTCCTTGGTCTATTGCCATTTACCTAAGGTACACTAGATCCGGGTTAGGACCTTTCACACATAAGAGCACCCCAACAAGATAATATAAAGCAAACAAGGCAAACAATTTTAAAGTGATCTAATTCCTAAGGGTACCCCTCTTAAATTTAAATCCCCAGCAGAGTCGCCAGTTCTGTAACACGGTGGGAGAACTGACTTTATATTATGTTGCGGATAGCAAGAGTCGCCACCGACTTTTATTTTATCCAAAAGGAAAGGGTATAAAAGAACAGGAAAGACCTTAAGAGATATTTTTGGGTCCGGGGGGTAGGTTATGTAAAGGGAAGGTGTTAGCACCCTTTACATCCATGGTTATCCATGGGCTCTTAGTTACTTAGCTCACTTTGAATTGTTTTTGAAAATGTAGTGTGTGAATAGAAAAATTTTCATAATAGTTGATAATGATCCATGTACGGATGCGTAAAAACTTGTTTTTGAAAATTTGTTTGAAATTGTGAAAAGTTTGAAAAGTTTTGAATGAAGTGAGCAAGCAACTAGGAGGTACCTACCCTAAAGTTTAAGTCTTTTCCTATTCTTTATCCTTTAAGTGGTAAGACTATCCCTATTATTAAGGAATAGGTAGTCATTACCTTGGATGTAAGGGACATGTGAGGGACATCTGTTTTGAGAAGGCAACTGTGGGGTGTACTAAGCATATTGGAGGGACTATCATCATTATTCGAAGGGACTTGATTTTTAAAGGCAACCATTAGGGACTTGATGATTTTTCTTTTAAGGGACTTGCTTTATACACCCCACTTGACCTTATTAGTAGGCAACATTGAGGGATAACCTTAGGAATGTGAGATGGCGATTAAAATCGACTTACGTGTGTGAGTGTTCAATATTATTTATCTTACAATTAAAGTGATCTAAATTTATTTAAAATAGAATACATGTTTTGCACTCCCTAAATTACTAACCATGACATAAAAATTAAAATTAAACATTTACAAAATTTACACCAAGGGGCAATTACAAAATAATTATAAGCAATTAAAATAAATAGCAAAAATATAAAAGCAAAATATAAATAATAAGCAAAAATAAAGAAATAAACAATAATAAATAAATAGGGGTTAGTAATAATAATAATTAAAAATAGGGTTAGTAAAAATATTAAAAAATAAATAAAGTTAGTGAAATAATAATAAAATATATAAGATTAATGAAGCAAAAATAATAAATAATAACATGATTAGTAACAATAATTAAAATAAATAAAATTAGCCAAAATATTATAAGAATAAAAGATTAACAATTTTTTAATATAGGCAATTATATTTACAAATTATTTTTAAATGTATTATAATTACAAAGTTTAATTATTATAAATTCAATTTATTTCTAAACAATTATTTATTAAAAGATATTTATACATTATATGAAGAAAATAGGTTTTAAATATCATATTTACAAAAATTAATCACATTTACAAAATTTAATTTTTATTAATTATTACACTTACAAAAATTATATTAAATAAATATATATATTATAATTATATAAAGAATTAGAAAGTAAAAATTATTTAGAAAATAAAATTAGGTTTTCACAAAATTAAAGTTCATTTAGAAAATATTTTTAGGGTTTGTTTAATATACAAAATTTATCCTAACTAATATATATATATATTATAATTTATTTACAAAGTAAAAGAAAATAAATTTTGAATTAAGAAAAAAACATGAGTTTTGAATACTATAAGTATTGAATAATATTTTATAAAGAATTATTTTTATTAATAAATCAATTAAATTAAATTAAACAAAGCAAAAAAATAAAATAAGGAAAAATATCAAAACAAACCTGGCTGGGATTTGAACCCAGGAGGCTTTGTTTAACAGCATCAAGGCATACCACCAGACCACTCCATGCGCAGGTGAGAGGAAAGGAAGAGAAGTTGTTTTTATGCATTGTCTGGAAAAAATCAAGAAAAATCAAACAGCAAAAAGGCCTGGGGTGGTGTTGAACCCAGGACCTCATAGATACACACGCGCGCGCATTACCACCTGGCTGGGAGAGCCTACCTGATAATATGATGACAACATAACATAATATATTAAAATTACAAGTTAAATGAAAACGTATCAAAAAGAATGGCTGGAGGCTGGATTCGAACTCATGTCATCAGGTCACACGCGCGTTCCTCCTACCACTGGACCAACTGCAACGTTTGTAATTTATCCACAAACAAAACTATATAATATAAGATAATTTTTGAATTTCGGAAACGCGCCAAAGACCTTCTTCTTCCTCTGCCCGTCGTCTTAACTTTTAGTGACAGTTGGTCTGTCGCAATAGCCTATAGTGACGGATTTTTTTCGTCACTAGAACTCCTGCATATCAAATCATGAAAAATACACACGATAAATTTGTTTTAACTGCCCAGATCAACTATTTGAAGGCCGTAGGTTCCAAATATGTCATTAATTTGGTCTGAAATTGGTTGTATAATAGAATCCCTAAACTCACGGTTGTGAAACCCTAACTATGGTGATTCATGGATTCGGCAGTGAAACTCCAATCTAACCATCCAGGATGCTTTAGTACAATGAAACAAACATAGTTAAACAATCAAAATCAATTAAAAACCAGTAAAATCATGAAATCGAAAAAATTCAAATATGGTATGAACACGGGTCTGATTCATGCGAATGAGGATGTTTCATATGTTGTTTATGATCCAAACATGATCAATGAGGTTCAATGAAGAAGAATCAACCTTCAAATTGCCTTGAAAGTGCCTGTATTTTAGAATCCGAATTTGAATTTTTTGTGATTTTTTGAAGAAGTGAACTTACTCTTTGAGGCCAGCAAAATCGTGCTTGAGGGTTTGCATTATGTTTAGTACTTATAGGAGATGGAATCTAGGTCATAACATTGATTGATCATGTGGAAATTTTGATATTTGAAGATTGAAAAAGATCATGGTTTAAAATTCAAATATTTGTGCATGAAGGCTTGCTATTTTTGGATCAATCTCATGATTTCCTTCCCTTTCAACTTCAATCAATATTTAAGATGTTCTAGAAACCAAATCTCCCTTTAATAATATATTTTCATATTTTATATTTATTTAAAATGATTTTTTATGAATTAAATCAAAATAAATAAAAATAAAATAATAAAAATTCTGATTTTTAATCATTTGGGTCGTGCATGATGATATTGTATGGATTGGATCACAATTTGGCCAGCCCATTTGGAAAGAATTGGTTCTAGACCTCCATTTTCAACATAAACCATCACAAAATTTCCCAACTTTGCAAGGGCACATCTCTCTCATTTTTAATGGTATGAGGGTGTTCTTGGATATTTTGGAAAGCTTGAAGAGTCCTCTAAACAACCCCATTGGTTTCATGTCCATATCATTTACCAATCTCAAGTTATGCCCTTTTGAAGTTGTTGACTTTTTGTTGACTTTTGAAATGACCTATAATGTCTTAGCTCATACCTTCCAAATGAAGCATTTTTGGGCTTGGCTTGTGAGACACAAAGTTGTAGAGAATTAAATTTCCTTCAAAATGAGCTTTGAATGGAGACTTGGTGATGAAGTATGTGAAAGTTATGGCTGGTCAAAGTTCAGTTGACTTTTACTGAGGAAACCCTAATTTAGAAACTCCTGATTCTTGATGATCTGGAATCTCCTTGATGAATCATGATCAACCCTTGATCAAATGATGAATTTTAATTCATATACTTGATGTTGGCAAAAAATCATGAAGTTTGACCTTGGTTTGACCACAGTTGACCTCAGTTTGACTTTTTAACTGCATTGACTGATTTTGACTTATCTGATCATCTGACTGAGCAAACTTTTGAGAAAAGTCTTGAAACTTGCCATGGGGGTTCTTATACACATATAAGATGTTATGAAGCTCACTTGAAGTCTTGGAAGTTCATTTAACCTGATTAAAGTTGAAACCCTAGTTTTGGATGCACTACTTAGGAGGTGCATTGTCTGAGGGAATTGTCAACTCCTTTGACCAATTGTGAACTTTGTGAACCTTGTGAACCATCATAAAATGTCTTGTGAACCTCATGGGAGGTATTGTGAAGCTTGTGAACCTTATGAATTTCATAAAGTGGCTTTGTAGACCTCATGAACCTCAGGAGAGCTTTGTAATCATTGTGAATCTTGTGAACCTTGTGAACCTTCATGAAGTAACTTGTAGACTTCATGAACCTCATGAAAGGTATTGAAAGCATTGGGAACCTTGTGAACCTTGTGAATCTTCAAGAAGTGACTTGTAGACTTCATGAACCTCATGAAAGGTTTTGAAAGCATTGTGGAACTTTGTGAACCTTGTGAATCTTCAAGAAGTGACTTGTAGACTTCATGAACCTCATGAAAGGTTTTGTAAGTGTTGGGAAACTTGTGAACCTTCATAAAGTAGCTTGTAGACTTCATTAACCTCATGAAAGGTCTTGTAGATGTTGAGAAACTTGTGAACCTTGTGAACCTTCATAAAGTAGCTTGTAGACTTCATGAACCTCATGAAAGGTCTTGTAGATGTTGAGAAACTTGTGAACCTTGTGAACCTTCATAAAGTGACTTGTAGACTTCATGAACCTCATGAAAGGTCTTGAAAGCATTGTAAATCTTGTGAACCTTATGAACCTTCTTAGCACACAAAGTCTTGTATTGTGAGGGCAAATTTTGGGGTGCAACACTGACGTTGTAGGAGTATCTGGGATTGTTGATGAAAGAATTGTTGGAGTTGTAGGCGCTGTTGTCGTAATCTGAAGGATACCATCCTTAATAAGACCATCTATGTCGTTTCTCAACCTTTCACACCCATTGACTGTAATATTGTAATACCCACAGTCGAGCTCACACCCGGGGAACACTTGGCATTCTAAAAGCTGAGCTTTGATTTCAACCAAAGGTGTTCGAATTTGTGCAACACTGGTGATTAAGGTGGATGGTTTGCCTTCCTCAATAGCATTAATCTTAGGCCCGTTGTGGCTAGGCATTGTATTCCTTGTAACATTCGGAGGAGGTGCAAAGTTTAGAGCTTTTGAGTCCACCAGATCCTGGACTTTCATCTGTAGGGCCCGGCATTTTTCAGTGTTATGCCCCGGTGCGTTCGAGTGAAATGCACACATGGCATTTGCATCATAATTCTTTGGCATATTGGCAGGATCTGGAGGTGCCAATGTCCTTAATTCAACTAGGTTGAGTTTCAGGAGTTGTGGCAAGAGTGCAACATACGGCATTGGGATTGGGTCAATCACCCTGTTTGCCTGTGATGGTCTTTGTTGGAAAGGACGCTGTTGTTGGTTGTTGTTGTTGTTGTAGGTTCTCTGTTGCGGATAATGAACTTGTTGTTGATATTGTGGTTGTTTTTGTTGAGGATATGATGGTTGTTGAGGAATCGGAGCAAGAATGGTAACTGCGGCTACCGACCGGTGAACATACTGAGGCCTGCCCCTGCTTGCATGGATGGAATTTGTCTCACCGGCTCTTCGGGGTCCCACAAAAGGCTTTCGGGGATTGTTAGATGAAATTGCACCACTGTCGGAATTTTGCCCATCTTTAAGAGACTTTCAATCCTTTTTCCAGCTATGACCACATCAGCAAAACTGGTAGAGGAGAAGGCAGCCAATCTATCAATATAGGTCCCTTGTAATGTATTCATGAACATGTCAGCCATTTCCCTCTCTGACATGGGTGGTTGGACAGCAGCAGCAAGCTGTCTCCACCTTTGGGCATATTCTCTAAAGCTCTCTCTAGAAGATTGTGGCATTCCCATTAGGAGGGTCCTGTTAGGAGCCATGTCCAGGTTGTATTGATATTGCCTTATGAAGGCTTCAGCTAAGTCCTTCCAGCATCTAATGGTAGCTCTGGTCAAGTGTGAATACCACTCTCTTGAAGCCCCAGTCAGACTGTCTTCAAAGTAGAACATCCACAGCTTTTCATCCATAGTATAAGCTTTAAGTCTTCCCAAGAAAGACTGCAGGTGAGTTAGTGGACAAGAGGTTCCATTGTATTTCTCAAAGCACGGGGGTTTGAATTTGTGGGGAATTCTCACCCCATCCACTAGTCCCATATCCATCACATCAAAGCCTAAGGAATTTTGAGACTCCAAAGATCTCAACTTCTCAACAATTTCATCCAATCTCCTGTTATAGACTTCATCTCCAGCTCCCATAATAGTAAACTGCTCTTCTTGGGGATCCTCTTGCAAGATTCTCCCTCCAACAGTATTACCTTGTACATTCCTCGGGATGCTAGCTTCTGGATCCATATGAGGTCCAAATACTGGTGGGTCAATACGAGGCTGGCCCCGTTCATTGTTACTAGTTCCTCCCGTTCCAAGGTGAGGCTCCTCAGGAGTTTGCCTCTCCACCAGCTCTCTTAACCTCTCATGACTCTGGGCTAGGCCAGTCATTACTGCCATGAACTGAGACATCTGATTTCTCATCTCCAATCTTTCATTGGTCATCTAATTTCTGACCTCAGTCAGATCTTGCTGTACTTGTTCCATTTGAATACCGGGAAGGTTGTTGCGAGTAGGGTACCAGTGCGTGCGGTTGACAGGGAACACTCGGCGACGAGCAATGTTTCCTGAGATGACAACAAAGTTAGAAACAAAGATAATAACAAAACCTGCAAAACAAACACAAAGGTTAGTATGCAATGCAGTATGCTTATTTGTTTTCCAAGGTATTCGGTTTGGTTTTTTGGTTTTGACCTTTCCAAACCTCGAGGAAGATGCTTTATGTTGTTTGAGAGAAAAGCCCAAATGGAAACAAACTAAAATACATTACAAATGGTGAACAATACATAGTTCGTTTTACAACATATGCCCATGGAGTGTCAAAATACAACAAAAAGAAAAGTACATCAAATGGAAACAAGCAACAAGCAAAGGATCAGACATTCAGTCCAAACTCATCTTCTTTGACCTCCTTCAAGAGTGCCTCAGTCACTGGACCAGCTGGGTGCTCTGTAATGGTCCTAATGAGGAGGTTTCTGGTAGCAATGGCAGTGGTAAGCTTCTTATGCCTGTCCTGGTCCTTTGATCTCTTCAATCCCGCTCTAAGCTTCAACTCTGAAATCTCTTTCTGGGCTGCCAGCAAAGCTTCCTGCTGCTTCTTCTCATTGGCCTTTAGCTGTTCAATCTTAGCTTGAGTCTTTTGGTCTTCTTGTGTACGGGCTTCGGTGATCCTGACCCACCTAGCCTGACTCTCTTGCAGATAGAGCTCAGTCCTAGCCTTCTGAATTTTGGCCTCTTTACAGGCATTCTTCAATATTTGTTCCCCAGCCCTTGCTTTCCTGATGTAGTCCTCTGTCTTCTCAATTTTGGCAAGATGCTCCACCCCGAGCTTTTCCAATCTCTCAATGTCCAGACGACCATCACTTCTTTCCCAAATGTAATACCTCAAAATTTGCCCTCATATTTATTCCCTCTACTGGCGTATCATTTTGCATTCATCTGCATTTCTCATTAGTTCATTAACATCATAATAGTGCATTTCATGGATTCATAGGGCATGTGATCAAGGCCCTGGGAAATCAGGGTTTCGTACCCTATACGTATCTGGCAAGGATTGAAACAACAGAGAATATTCACTGGACTATGATTCCACTCCAAATGCGGTTGCTCAGTTGTGTCTCGATTCAAATGGGAGTTTGACCTAATTTTGGTCAAACTATCAAAAGATCAATGCAATTGCACAATTATTTTGGATCACTGGACCATTGCTTAGACAGTGCATATTCAAAGATCATGTTGTCGTGTGCTGAGATTCATCCGTTTATTGAACAGTGTTTGGTGTGAAGTTTGGTTCAAATCCTCAGTTTATCAGTGATTCATCTGGATTCGAATGGTCATGGCATGTTTCAGACGATTCAAGGAGTTGTGACTAATATGAAAAATATTCAGTGGCTCAGAAGTGGCTGTGTTTATAGACTTGTGGAAAGAATTCAAAATAGGTTTTGGGCTAAAATCGAGATTTTGTATCCATTCATTTTCATTGCTGTAAACTATTCCCATTTATTCCATTCCATTTCCATTCTTTTCCAATTTCCATTTCTTTTCAGTTTTTAGTATTCTATATGTTTTCATCAATTCACTTTCAGTTCCTTTCATTCATCTGCCCATTTAGGTTTGTCCACGGTCCTTTGTGAATCACCCTTTATTAAAGTCTAGTTATCCAAGGTTATCGTCAATTTTCTAGCCCATTATCCATTAATCATTTTTCTAATTTGTTCACCCATCTTTACCTCATTTCTATCATCCACTGTGAAAATCCATGTGTCCATATAGGAATTTCTTTTATTGGAACTAATTGCGCATTGCACAGTTGCCTTCCTCAAAATAATTCCACTTGAAAACTAAGGAGAAAAATTCGAAGTCTTGTTCTTGCCAATGATATATCTACGTTAGACAATGCTTGGAAAGATTTCTTTTAGCAAATCAAGATCAAAGTTACTAGTGGTTCTACATTTGTGAAATCATTGAAGACGTTTTGTAAGATGCTTTGGTTTGATTAGTTGTGGGAGTGTTCTTTCCGCTTGAGTGGTTATGTTCAGACTTAAATGGTGGATATGTTTTGCAAGCAAATTTAAATTCCATTTTTCATCCATTCATCCATTTATCCATTCTTTTAGTCAAAAGGTCATTTATGGGAACAAGGCCCATTACCATCCATCAAAAGGAAAAGGCATTGGTCATGTTTATCAGGAAATCGGTTTAGAGAAGGAAAAATTGCACCAATAGAATGATTGGCAAAATAAGCTATAACAGTACATACATGATTGAAAATGGAAGTAGTTACACAAAAGAATATTCGGTTAAAATAAAAAGGGAGAATAAGGAAATGCATGAAAGAATTTACTTATTCCATTAGAAGAAATGATAAAAAAAAATTACAAAAAAAAACAATTACAAAAAAGAAGAAAAATCATTGAAGTTTCTCTAGTGTAGTTACAAGAACGCACAAAATTCACATTCATTTCACAGGCAGCATTGTTCTTGAACTTCAGGCAGGGTATTTTCATAGTGTATAAGTTCAAGGATGTCTACTCCACCTTCAAACAGCAAGAAATCATGAAGAAGCTGGGACACGAATTCAGTAGCCATAAGCAATTCAATGGCAATCCGAATTTCTCAAGAGATTCGTACAGAAGGTCAAAACAAAAAAAAAAGAGGAACTGAAACAGGTTTTCTAAACTTATCTTATTCATCCACCATGAAATCCGTGCTCAAAACCTCACAAGTTAAACCTAACTACTTCGCAACCGCAAGTGATATGGTGGTTACAGCATTTGTTTAGCATCATCACTATGAGTTTCAATGGTCTTCATTAAAGTCCTCCAATCCTCATCTTCACACACCTTCAACAGAAGAATGCTGCAAATTTGAACCGAAAGAAAAAGATCAGCACTCACTAAAAAGAAAAATAAAAGCATCACAATTCACAAGGGAAAAAGAAGAAAGCTCATAGTGAGGAGATTATCAAAACAGAAAATCAAAAAATCCATAACTGAATCATAACAAACTTTTTACCTGAGAAATTCCAGAAGGATCCAGAAAGATCCAGAAGAGTGATTTCTATAAAATCAGAAGCACCTTCTTCATCTAATCTTCTTCACCATTTCTTCAATCTCTCCCAATCATTTTTCACTCATTCCTCTTCTCACTTCTTCTTCTCAAACTCAGTTTTCACAACTTCTTCCATACCCTTCACCATTCTAACCAATCTTCTTTGAATCTCTCCAAGGTTTTTTTCCTCACAACCTTTTCTCCTCATCTTTTCCTTTAACCGAAACTCTCTCCATATCCTACAACTCCTGATTTCACCATGAATGATCCATCAGAAAAAACCTGCAAGAAAACCAAGAACCGCAACAACAATTAAGCATAGAAGAATAATGGCAATTCATTGAAGCTGTGAAGAAGAATGAGCAAGAGTGTGAACCCGCGGTTTTCAATACTATTTTACATTAGCAACAATATACACTCATGGTCGTCACAGAAACCGTCTCATCAATCTCCCTGAATCACCAGCATCTCCAGGCTATCGTATCAACTTCATCATCAACATGAACAACCTGCAAGGAGATCGACGCAAGATTGAGAAGGCATCAGGTTTGAATTCGACAACTCAGCCACGAATATAACGTCGCAATCATAGCAACTCGCCCCCCGCGGCCAACATCGCATCGATTCAACGCCAAATCCGCGGGTCGCCACAAGAACCTGCATCAGGCATCACAGAGTGCAGTTTTAGAGTGTTTGTGATTCAACAACAAAGTGATTTCAAAATTGTGGAATAAGAGTTAATCGAAGGAAATGAGTTTTTTTTGAAGTATACCTGAACATGGCTTTGAATAGCAGAGGCTTCTGAGGCAACAACCGTATGCACCTCATTGACATCGTCGCGGCGTTTTAGGTTCGCCGGCGTCGCAGCAATAGCTCTCAGTCCATGACGGAGCTCGTCATCAACATAGACTTCTTCATCGCGTCGTCATTCATCAAGAGAAAACAGAGCAAGCCTTGCGGCGGCATCGAAACCACGGATACGTCTTTTCTCACGGACAGATTCGAGTCAAGGTACGAATGTATTCTGTTCATCTTGTTTATGAAACCGCACTAAAAATAGGTAGGTTTCTGCTGTTGGTTTGAACTCGAATTAGGAAAAGCACGAAGGTTCCACTCGATTTCGGTTCGGATTGGGGGGTTAGGTTTAGTTTCGTTTGATTTTTAGGAGAGAAAGGGTTAGGGATTATCGCGCGAGGAAGAAGCGGAGATGGTGGTCACGAAAGGAAGAAGGTGAAGCTGAGAGGGAGAAGGACAGAAAGAGGTGGTGGTGGTCACGAAAGAAGAAGAAAGGAAGAGTGGAGAAGAAGAAGATTGAGGGTCGGTTATGGAGGAAGGGTTAGGGTGATGGCGAAGATAAGAAGAAGATAGGTCTAGTTTGGCCTTTTAAGGTTTGTGTTGCAGAGAAGAAGACGGAGAAGGAGATGGAGAAGAGGAAAGAAAAGTGGCGGCGAGGGAGAGAAAGTAATTTAGGGTTTGGGATTTCAGTTTTGTTTTTTTTTGGTTTAATCAAGATTATAATGTTCAGTTAATTAGTATTTAGGATAATTATTAAGATACCATGTAATTTAATTAAACATTGTTAGAACATCTTAAGTTTTTTTTAAGAATTATTATGTTGTTTTTAAAAGATAATAAGAATAGATTAATCTCAATTATAATCATGAAAATGTAATCAGGTACTATTGTTGTTATTGGCACCTCCCTTAAAGCCCATTTAGAAAAATAGGCTAAAAAGATATGCTGTCCGCACCCCTTTTCATTTCCTGCATATTGGGCCCAGTTCTTTGCTAAATACACACCCGCATTAGGCCCATAGAGAAAAACAAACTTCTTTCTGCACCTCCCCCTAGCTTATGTGAAATGGGCTTAGCCCTGTTGTTATTTTCACCCCCTGTATTAAAAGCCCATAAAAGAATAATTAAATAAATTTCTAACAGCACCCCCCCTATTTTTCTTTTTCAGAATTTAATTTTTAATATCATAGTTAGAAAATAATCCCATAAAAATAGAAAAATGATTAGGAAAATTCCCCAAAAAATTGAATAGATTTTTAATCCTTATTAGAAATAATTGACACTTTATTTTTTCTGATTTTTTTGCATTTTTGATTTTATTTGGTTTTTCCTTGTAATTAGCTTTTAGTGAATTTCTTTTAATTGTGCTGGATTTTGTTCATTTTATTTAGGTAACTTCCAGTAGGATTTTTGAGCCATTCTTTTTTCTGTAATTAGAGGACTCATAATAGTGCTTAGGATATTTTTAGTGGATTTTCTAGGATCTTTTATCCTAGGTTTTAATGGTGTAATCCTTAGAAATTAGTGGTTAATTCTTAGGTGAAAATAATCATTTTTAGGCATAGAAAAAATAGAATTTTTTAGGATCCCTCTTAGTACAATTTTACAGATAGTGTTAAGACCATATAGTTTAATTTTCATAATTTTTATAGAAGTTTTAATATTTTTTTAGAATATTAGTTCTTAGGCCTAGTTTTGTATAATTCCCATTAGTTTAGGCCATTAAAAAATAAAGTACAAAAAATATGGTTTAGTTTAAATTTAGTCTTAGAATTTAATATAGGTTTAGATTAGTTTAAATTGAATTTTAGAATGAAAATATTAGGCTTGACTTAGTTTAGAACTTAGGCTTAAAGTTCCTTTTTGATTAGGATTAGAATAAATAAAATAAGACTATTTTTTTTATTCATGCCTTTAATGGTTTTGTTTAGAAGTTTATTTCTTAATTCAATTTCATTGTTTTTGCCTTATCTTGATCTTACAACTTGTATAGGCTTCCCCATTGTTCTTAGAATCAACTTAACTTCATTAAGAAGTAAGTTGAATTCTAGTAGTTTCTAGTTTCTCATTAGGAATAGAAAACTTCACAAACCATAGGACCACTTTTGTAAATAAATAAACAATAGGATTGAGTCTTAGTCCCCTTAGTTTGTCCTTTTATCAATTTGAGTCATTCTTTCTCATCTTACAAATAAAAGCAATAAAACACTTAATAAAAACCGAATAATCTTGTACGACACGAGACTTTGTTGCGGAGTGTTTATACGCGTCCTGTTTCAGGGCGAGGTGTAAATACTTCCCGCGATGGATAGGTCTTAGTACAAGACCGTTCACAAACAAATTCAAAACACTTCTTTTAAAAGACAAAAAAACAAAGAATAAGCGACTATCCTGCGGGAACTTCTTTTCTCATCTCATTCACTCACAACGCGAACTCGCGACGACTTGTCACACATGCAAGACGGTAAACGCACTCGTACCAGACGAGCCTGCAACACCTGAGCATAGACATACGCAGTTCCAGCTGTAAAAAACACAAACAAAAAGTTCCCGCCTTAGTTAGGCGAACTACGTCGACTCTGATCCTCATTATCCCGATGAGGTACGTAGGCAGCGGGGTAGGGCTCGTTCGAGCACATTCTTTATTTTCCCTACATTTCCCTCTTTCTTTTCATTCTCTTTTCTTATTCCATTCTCATTTCATTCCAGTTCCAGTTAGCGGTTTTGTTCAGCAGCATTCTTATTCCTCACCCTTTGAAACAAACAAGCAAGCGTGGATCCCGTCGGGTACGACGGACGATCTGGGGTGCTAATACCTTCCCAGTTCGTAACCGACTCCCGAACTCAGATCTTTGGTTCGCAAGGCCTTGTCCTTTCCTTCTTCCTCAGGTTTGTGCAACATTACCTTTCCCATTCATTCGGGATAAAAATGTATGGCTGGCGACTCTAACCTTTCCGCGCCACTTTCGCGTTTGTACTAGGATGAAAATCCCGGGAGCGACAGCTGGCGACTCTGCTGGGGACTAACCTGATTCTTCCGGTTTCCCTTGTAGAGTTAATCCTAGCGCCTGTTTGGTTTTGTTTCTTTGGGTGTATATCTGTTTGTTGTTGTATGCTTTAGTTTAGCTTTACTGTTTTTATTTACAGTTCTTTACAGCTTTACTTTATCGCATTTATTTATCGCTTTCAGTATTTTATTTTCCATGCATCATATTATACTAGACTGTCTGGCTGTGCTGGTTTTCATTTTTTCTGTGGGTTGGGAGTTACTGTGAGATAAGCCAACTACCCGGCTTGAGTGCACCATAGGATTAGCGTGGACAGACATTGTACTCTTATGGTATCTCACCATGATGGGTGGCGATGTGTTCCACACCCAGATTGCGACCGTCTTGGAACTATCCTGTGTGGGGATTACCTCACTTCAGGGTACGACCTTGATAGTTATGTGCATCTGGTGACCGATCTTCGAGGACCTTAATGGGAACACCCCTCTCCAGTGATGACAGTGGCAGACCACATTTGTTGGCAAATCCACTCGCATCCGAGGGTCCATTGGGAACTCGCATAGGATGGCCTGGTTCTCTCATAGGAATTCAGTTAAAGCAAACTGTTCGTATGACGATAGTATTGTACCCTTCGGGATGAATGTACTATTGTTTCTCGATTCAGTGCTTGAAGCTGGAGACTTGTGAGGGATGCTTGTTTTTCCGGACTCAACTGAGACCTCCCTGCGTAGTACATAATACCAAACCGATTCCCTGATTTGGTCATGAGCCATTTCTCGGAGATGGTGAACGTATTATTGCTATTCGGCTTTGAGAGTCCATGATGTTGACCCGAGTAGCACACCCGTGAGATTGGGAGGGGTTTACAGGTTTGCAGGAACCCTGGTACCTTCAGCATACCCACTTTGCCTTTGGTTCAGTTTTGTGATCTGGATTTCTATTCTTAAGTTATGGATCCCGGATCAGAGGAATGATTATTGTGACATCTGGATTTTGAGACCTTGCACCGACACCTGATTATATGATTGGCACATCACAGACACTTCACTGATCACATGCCTTGCCTTGCATTAGCATCATATCATCATTAATCATTTGTGTTTCTTTTATTCTCAGGGTTTGCATTATTCCCAGTTCCTGGTCATATCTTTGCTTCAGAATGGAAGACGTCAGAAAGAAGAATATTTTCTACAAGTTTTTTGATACCAAGGTGGACTTGCTCAAGCAGATGGTGTCTCTCATTACCCCAGGTCATTTGGATTTCTTCAAACAGCAGTATGGTGATATTTTGGATATGGTTTTCAGCTTGGATAGTTCACAGAAGAGTGACATTCATACTTTGCTACAGTACTATGATCCTAGGCTCCGATGTTTCACATTTCCGGATTTCCAGCTAGGTCCATTGCTAGAAGAGTATGTTGAGATTCTAAGGCTACCGATCCAAGATCAGATTCCATTCAATTCAGAAATGACAAAGCCGACTCACGCCGACATTGCTAAGGCTCTTTATTTGAGCCCATCAGAAGTATCTGCTAATCTGGTTTCCACCAAGGCCGGAGTGCTTGGTTTTCCCTTAGAGTTTCTGGTCAGAAAAGCTGAAGATTGTGCCGTGGAAAAGCAGTGGGATTCAGTTTGCGCCATCTTGGCATTGTCTGTGTATGGGATAGTTTTGTTTGCTGATATGGACAAGTTTGTGGACATAAATGCAATTCATTTGTTTGTGTTGAAGAATTAGATACCTACTCTCCTAGGTGACTTGTATTATTCAGTGCATTATAGGAATGAGAAGAGACGAGGTGGCTTGATTAGATGTTGTGCTCAGTTGTTCTACACTTGGTTTATGTGGCACATCCCTATTGCTGGAGTGTTCACGGATCCCAATGTAATCTGGTCGCAGAAGCTCAACACGTTGACTGCCAAAGACATCAGATGGTTCACTTTGAGGTTAAAAGGGAAAGAGCTTATCTCCAGTTGCGGAAAGTATCCTAATGTTCCCCTCTTAGGAGTAGCTGGTTGCATTAACTACAACCCCATACTCTTGAGAAGATAATTAGGGTACGCTTTGAAGAATGTTCCCAAGGATTCAGAGTTGGATCAGACCTTTTATTTTCCTATGAAGGATAATCTCCCATTGGTGCGGGAGGCTGCAGGTGCTTGGAAAACGGTTATTAAAAAGGGTATAGATCGATTGGGCAGGAGCAACAACCAAATGTTTCCCGAGTTTGAAGCGTGGGTCAGAGAAAAAGCCCAAGTGACTCTAATCCCTTTCTCTGCACCGTTACCACCACCTACTACGGTGCCTTTGGAGGAATATCAGAAGTTAGAAGCCTTGGTTAAGCAACTTAGGGTTGAAAATCAAGAGGCTCTTAATTCTTGTCAAAAACTGATGATCCAGAACCGCCGATTAGAAGATAGAGTTGTACAAGCCGAGGAAATAGTCTGTCTCAAGCAGAAGGACTTTGAAGATAGAGAACACTACTTCCGAAAGAAAGGGTTAGCTGAGACTCACAAGACTGCCCAGCGCCGAAGAGAGAAGAAAGATCTTAGTGAAGCCAATGAAGCTGTTACCTTATGGCAGGAGAAATGGGATGACAATTTGAAGAAACAAAAGGAGTTAGACGCCAAGCACAAGCAGGAAATCAAAAGCCTTCAGGATTATTTAGATGGGCAGAAGGAACTCCTCAGGAAGGCTTATCACCAAGAGAAGGACCGTCTCCAGCGCGTAGCAGAAAGCCAGCAGGCACTGAAGGAAGCTCAAAAGGAAATTGAAGACTTGAAGTTGAAAGCTGATGTGAAAAGGTCGAAGGTCGAGTCGAGTCAAAGCAAGGAGAATGAGGCAGCATTCCTACAGCAGATCGAGGAGTTACACGCTTCTTCTGATACGAGGGACCTCCTCATCCAGAAGCTCATCCAGGAGCCCGGTCATCCAGATGTAGTTCAGCTGTTCCAGAACGTCAAACGCCTTAGCTGGAGATTGAAAGATATAGAGTTCCCTAGGGTTTAATTTCATGTTATTGTACTTGGATTACCCACAGGCTTGTTGTGGGATTCCTTATATGTGATGTACTTTTGTTGTTATTTTGATTGGTACCCTTCAGGGACGTTGTATTTTCAAACTCCAGTTTATATGATTGATTTGTTCCGGATTTCTTGTTCGTTATTTGCACCGACACGGGGTAATGAGCACCGATTCTCCACAGCAGTCATTATACTTGAATATTACTTGGGTCTTCTTCCCAATTCTTATCTTCTTAATGCCAGGACCGGACACAGGAAATACTTGGGAATAAAAGGAACACATTGCATTGCATACGCATCATTTGCATTTTGTCTTTGTCTTTGCAGGTTTTCCTTCGGGATGTTTAATTTATCTGTGTTCAACAGGCAAAGATTGCGAGGGCCGCCAAGACCCGGTACCTTCGACAAGATATACCTCATCGGTACGCGACCCGCAGCAATCAAAGAACAGCAATGGACGCCATGCAGACAGAACTCAATGAAGTCCGTACCAAGATGGCAGAATTTATGACCCTGATGCAAGGGATGGCCCAGGGGCAGCAGGAGCTGAGAAATGCAATTCAAGGGTTATCTCCTCCTAATACTAATGCTCAGGCAACCACTTCCGGCGGGCTAGGGGATCCTCCCAACACTAACAACGGCCCAGGTGGACCTCATGTTCCAGATCCTTCTATGGCTACGTATGTTCCTGTGCACGACAGGCAGGAAGACCAATTCCAGTACTTCAATAACGATATGGGTTTCGGCGGTGATGGAAATCTCAATGACTTCTTGGTGCTTGCGGAGAAGGTCAAGGCCTTAGAGTGCAAAGACACTTTGGGAATTGACGTGTCAGACATGGGTTTAGTACCTGGGGTGATCATTCCACACAAGTTCAGGCCACCAGCATTTGATAAATACAACGGCAGCTCTTGCCCGAAAACTCACCTACAGGCCTTCTACAGGAAGATTGCGGCCCACACGCGAGACGAGAAACTATGGATGTACTATTTCCAGGATAGCCTCTCAGGAGGGTCCTTGGAGTGGTACATGAAGCTGGAAAGGAGCTCTATTAGAAGCTGGAAGGATTTGGGAGAGGCCTTCCTCAAACAATATCAATACAACATTGACATGGCACCTAGCCGTACTCAGCTTCAAAGCTTGACACAGAGGAGCTCGGAGAGCTTCAAAGACTATGCACAGAGGTGGCGTGAGGTGGCCGCCCGAGTGCAACCACCTTTATTGGAAAGAGAGATGGTCGACCTATTCCTGAATACCCTCCCAGGGCATTTCATGGAAAGATTGGCTGGTTGTTCCTCAAGTGGTTTCTCGGACATTATCTTCACTGGAGAAAGAATTGAAAGCTGGCTCAAACAGGGGAAAATTCAAAATGGAAGCGCCTCGGTGTCTGGTATCAAGAAACCCTTTGTGAAAAGGAGGGAAGGAGAAATAGGTGCAGTATACGCACAAAGGAGAGTGATTAACCAAGGATATTATCAGCAAGTGGCTCCTGTCACTATTTCAACTCCACCCGTTCAACAACAGGTCCAGCCTCCGCAGCCGCAGCGCTCACAAGGGTATCAGCCAAGAGCCCCTCGTCCATACTACTCTCAGAGGTCAAAGGATAGACATATTGAAGCTCCACCAATGTCTTACTCCCAACTTTTGAAGAATCTCTTACAGCTTCAAATGATTCAGCTCCGGACCTTGCAACCTCCGAAGCCAGGCCAAATTCCTGAAGGTTATGACTTAAATGCTAGATGCGAGTTTCATTCTGGAGCTCCCGGCCATAGTACTGAGAATTGTAAAGCATTGAAGCATGTTTTCCAGGACTTGTTGGATTCTAAAGCGATCAATTTTGCTCCCTCTCCTAATGTGCTGCAAAATCCCATGCCTCCTCACAGGGGCACAGTTGGTGCGATTGATGAAGGAGAGAATTTGAATTTGGTGAATGATGTTGATGACTTGCAGACTTCATTGGTTGCTATCAAGGTTTGCTTGTTGAAAAAAGGAATTTTCCCCGGATGCGAGGAGGATTGTTCGGAGTGTGCTGAAGCTACCAACGGTTGTAAACGGTTGAAGGACGGAATCCAAGGCATGACTGACGAAGGAGTGCTGCAATTTGACAAGATTGTAAAAGAAAGTGAAGTATCCACAGTAACTATCTTTTATGATCCATCCCAAGTCCCTTCACGAGCCAGAGTGGCACCAATAACTATTACCACTGCTGGACCCATAATGTACCAAAGTGACAGAGCTGTTCCTTGGAATTATGGTGGTGAGGTGTACTGCAACGGCCAGAGGCAAGAGTTGGCCACGACTAGTATAACCCCAACTCAAGTAGAAAATGTTGGAGTAGGGGGTTTTACTCGAAGTGGAAGGTTGTTTGCGCCTGAAACACTGAGAAACAATATGATACCACCCAGAGATACTGCTGAAGCCCAAGCTAGAGCCAGAGGAAAGCAACCAGTAGTTGTCAATGGTCCAACTCCATCAACTGATCTAGACCTCACCTTTGATAAAGAAGCTGAAGAATTCCTGAGGATCATCAAGAAGAGTGACTACAAGATTGTGGACCATTTGCAGCAGACGTCGTTGAAGATCTCCATCTTGTCCTTGCTCATGTGTTCTGACTCTCACAGAAAAGCTCTCCTAAATATTTTGAACAAGGCATACGTGCCTCAGGATATTTCTGTAAATCAGTTAGAAACGGTGGTGTCTAGCGTTAATGCCAGTCATGGATTGGGTTTCACAGACTTGGATTTGACTTCTGATGGGCGTGCTCACAATCGGGCATTGCATATCTCTCTGGAATGTAAAGGTGCAGTACTCTCCCACGTGTTGGTAGATACTGGATCCTCTTTGAATTTCTTGCCCAAGAAAGCATTGATGAAGTTGGACTATGATAGAGTGGTTCTAAATCCCAGTGATCTAGTAGTTCGAGCATTTGATGGGTCAAGAAGATCGGTGTTTGGAGAGGTGGAGTTGCCTATCATGGTAGGTCCACAAGTCTTCAATACCACGTTTTACGTGATGGATATCCAACCTGCGTACAGTTGTTTACTCGGAAGACCTTGGATACATTCGGCAGGTGCGGTGTCGTCTACACTCCATCAAAAGCTAAAGTTTGTATGGGAGGGTCAAATCATGACTGTCAGTGGGGAAGAAGATATCTTCGTTAGTCATCTCACTTCGTTCAAATATGTGGAGATGGATGGCGAGATAGTTGAGACCCCATGTCAGGCTTTTGAGCCCTTGAAGTCTGAGCAGGCATCCGCAGTAGCAACTTCTCCTGCAGTACCGAAGAAAGGGGTTTCCATAGCCTCTTATAAACAAGCGCTTGAATTGGTAGAATCTGGAATACGAGAAGGCTGGGGCAGTCCGGTAGAAGTGCCAGAGAAGAAAGACATGTTCGGGATTGGCTATCACCCTGGAAGATCTTCGTCTGAACCAAGTGCTAAGAGAGCCCGGTTACTTTCACAAGTGCGGGAGTAGTAGACTACGAAAACATCAGTGCTGTGCAGGATGACATTGTCGATAGTGATTGTGACTTGGATGAATGGATCAGGCCTGCCGCTCCAGGAACTCAGCTTAGCAACTGGACATCGAAAAGGCTTATTTCGGTCACCTCTTTCGAAGAGTAATAATGTTTTGTTTCTATTTTTCCTGTATTAAAGCACTATGTCTTGCCCGAGGCATAGTGGCTCTTTGTAAGGGTTCATTTGTTCATTAACACAATCATAAATAAAATTGACGTTTCACATTCATTCATGTTGTTCTCTGTCTTTCGTTTTTACTTTTGTTTTTCAAAAGAAAGATAAGTTTTAAAATGGCAATGTTTCTCATTTTCTCAAGTTGTTGCTAAAGCCTTGCATGAATCATCATTCATGCAGGTGCTCGTCACCGGATCTTATCAATGACGACCCTGTTATGGCTAAGTATGACTTCGACAATCCAATTTATCAAGCCGATGAGGAAGGTGAAGAGGATTGCGATTTACCCGAAGAATTGGCCAGACTGCTTAAACAGGAGGAGAAGATGATTCAGCCGCACGAAGAAGATGTCGAAGTAATAAACCTGGGTACTGAAGAAGACAAGAAAGAAGTCAAGATCGGGGCTGCATTAGAAGAATCTGTCAAGACTCGTTTGATGGCTATGCTTCGAGAATACGTTGACGTCTTCGCATGGTCCTACCAAGATATGCCTGGTTTAGACACTGACATTGTGGTACACAAGCTACCTCTCAGAGAAGGTTGTCCTCCGGTAAAGCAGAAGTTGAGGCGCACGCGTCCAGACATGGCAATTAAAATAAAAGAAGAAGTGCAAAAACAGTTTGATGCTGGCTTCTTGGCCGTGACTAGTTATCCTCCGTGGGTTGCTAACATTGTGCCGGTTCCCAAGAAAGATGGCAAAGTCAGGATGTGTGTGGACTACAGGGATTTGAATAGGGCTAGTCCCAAAGATGACTTCCCTCTACCTCACATAGATGTACTTGTCGATAATACTGCTCAGTTTTCCGTGTTCTCCTTCATGGACGGATTCTCAGGCTATAATCAAATCAAGATGGCTCCCGAGGATATGGAAAAGACAACTTTCATCACTCCTTGGGGCACCTTTTGTTACAAGGTCATGCCATTTGGTTTAAAGAATGCAGGAGCTACTTATCAACGGGCAATGGTGACGTTGTTTCACGACATGATCCATCATGAAATTGAGGTTTATGTTGATGACATGATAACAAAATCCCAGACAGAGGAAGAACACTTGGTTAACCTAGCAAAATTGTTTGACAGGCTTCGGAAGTTCAGACTGAGGTTGAATCCGAATAAGTGTACCTTCGGGGTTCGTTCTGGCAAGTTGCTCGGTTTTGTTGTTAGTGAACGAGGAATTGAGGTTGATCCAGCCAAGGTGAAAGCTATCCAAGAAATGCCTGAGCCGAAGACTGAAAAGCAAGTGCGTGGTTTCTTAGGGAGACTAAACTACATTGCATGGTTTATTTCTCACCTGACGGCCACGTGCGAGCCCATCTTTAAGCTTCTGAGGAAGAATCAGGCCATTAAATGGAACGAAGACTGCCAGCAAGCCTTCGACCGAATCAAAGAATACTTGTTAGAACCACCAATTCTTATGCCTCCAGTGCCAGGGAGACCTCTGATTATGTATCTTACTGTGCTCGAAGGATCGATGGGATGTGTGCTGGGTCAGCAGGGAAGGATCGATGGGATGTGTGCTGGGTCAGCAGGACGAGGCTGGTCGAAAAGAGCATGCCATTTATTACCTTAGCAAAAAGTTTACCGATTGTGAGACGCGATACTCACTACTCGAGAAAACTTGCTGCGCTTTGGCATGGGCTGCTCGCCGACTAAGACAGTACATGCTGACTCACACTACTCTCTTAATTTCCAAGATGGATCCTGTGAAATACATTTTTGAGAAGCCGGCTTTGACAGGAAGGGTGGCCCGTTGGCAAATGATACTCATGGAGTATGACATACAGTACACTTCACAAAAAGCGATCAAGGGAAGTGTGTTGTCAGAATACTTGGCCCAGCAACCGATCGATGATTATCAACCCATGAGGTTTGAGTTTCCGGATGAGGACATCATGTTCCTCAAGTCTAAAGACTACGAAGAACCACTTCCGGAGGAGGGGCCCGACCCCGAATCCAAATGGAAGTTGATGTTTGACGGCGCTGTAAACATGAATGGGAGTGAAGTAGGTGCTGTTATTATCTCACCAGAAGGAGTTCACACACCTCTCGCCGCTCGGTTGACCTTTGAATGCACTAACAATGAGGCAGAGTATGAAGCTTGTATCATGGGGATCGAAGAGGCAATAGACTTGCGAGTCAAGAACCTTGAGATCTTCGGAGATTCTGCTTTGGTGGTAAATCAAGTCAATAGCAAGTGGCTAGTTCATCAAGCTCGTTTGATTCCTTACAGAGATTATGTCAGGAGGTTGTTAACTTTCTTTACCAAAGTCAAGCTAAGCTACGTTCCTAGGGACGAAAACCAGTTCGCTGATGCTCTCGCAACTTTGTCGTCCATGATTAAAGTTTGTCGAGAAAATTTCGTGCCTCGAATTTCGGTCTCCCGGTTAGAAAGACCTGCTTATGTCTTTGCAGTTGGTGATGGTGAAGATAACAAGCCTTGGTACCATGACATCAAACAATTCCTGAAGGCTCAAGAATATCCGGCTGGGGCATCTAGTAAGGATAAGAAAACTCTTAGAAGACTGGCAGGAGGTTTCTTCTTGAATCAAGATGGTGTGTTGTACAAACGGAACTTTGACATGGTACTGCTCAGATGTGTGGACAGACACGAGGCAGACCTGTTAATGCAGGAGGTTCACGAAGGCTCCTTTGGTACCCATGCTGGAGGACATGCCATGGCCAAGAAATTATTGAGATCGGGATACTATTGGATCACCATGGAATCTGATTGTTGTAAATACTCCCGTAAATGCCATAAGTGTCAAATTTATGCCGACAAGGTCCATGTGCCTCCGAATCCGTTGAGTGTCATGTCTTCGCCATGGCCGTTCGCTATGTGGGGCATCGATATGATTGGAAAGATTGAGCCAACAGCTTCTAATGGGCATCGCTTCATCCTAGTTGCTATTGATTATTTCACAAAGTGGGTTGAAGCGGCATCCTACACTAATGTCACTAAACAAGTGGTCGCTCGATTTATTAAGCGGGACATCATCTGCCGGTATGGAGTCCCTGAAAGGATCATTACTGATAATGGTTCTAATCTCAACAACAAGATGATGGCTGACCTGTGTCAAGACTTCAAAATAGAACACCACAACTCTTTTCCATATCGTCCGAAGATGAATGGCGCCGTCGAGGCGGCTAATAAAAACATCAAGAAGATTGTTCAGAAGATGGTTGTGACGTACAAAGACTGGCATGAGATGCTACCATTCGCGCTGCATGGGTATAGAACATCAGTACGCACTTCAACTGGGGCAACTCCATTCTCATTAGTATATGGTATGGAGGCAGTCTTACCAATCGAAGTGGAAATCCCCTCATTGAGGTTGATGATGGACATCAAGCTAGATGAAGCTGAATGGCTCCGATCCAGATATAATCAACTGAGCCTCATTGAAGAGAAGCGTCTAGCAGCTGTATGCCATGGACAGTTGTATCAGCGACGAATGAAGCAGGCTTTTGACAAGAAGGTGCGACTACAGAGGTACATGCCAGGAGATTTAGTGCTGAAAAGGATTCTTCCTCCTCTCAACGATCACAGGGGCAAGTGGACACCCAACTATGAAGGACCGTTCGTGGTTAAAAAGGTTTTCTCAGGCAGAGCCTTAATGCTGACAACCATGGACGGAGAAGACTTTCCATCCCCCGTCAACGCAGATGCAGTAAGAAAATACTTCGTGTAAAAAGGACCCGCTGGATAAAAACAGAATAATAATCCAGGCAAAAATGGGCATCCCGGCGAGCCAAAAACAGAATAAAAGGCTCGGGCAAAAGTTAGGGAAATCTAAAAAAAAATGTACACCCGCTGAGTTGAAAAGCCACATCGGACAACTCAGGCAAAAAAAGGTATCCCGGTGGATTGAAAACCTGAAAGGGCGATCCATGCAAAAGAGGGATTAACACGAACGACTGCGATCTGCGAGATCCATGACCTACCTACAGTTGAGGCTATCCTAAGGGTTGAAGATCAGTTCACTTACTTTTTCTCAAGAGGCAGAGCGAGCGGAGCGTCTTGAAGACATACGAGTCATAACTGGGTTGAGACTTGATGAGATTCGCTTCTCACATTTCCAATAGGATAGTTTGTTTTTCTTTTAGTTGTTCCCTCATTCCAGGGAACTGCTTCCTTTGTATTGCCTATTCAGGGCCACCTTTCCAAATCAATAAGAATTCAACTTCAGTCAATTGACTATTTTGCTTCTTTGTTTTTACTTTTTCATCTAGCATTGATTGATTGTGAAAACGTCCAGCAAATGGCAACTTGCATTGTGTTATGAACATTTGAATGCTTTTCTAACTCGTGCAGGAGAATAGAAACATTTAATACAATTCTGAAAGGGTGTTGAGATACCTAGACAATGATCCATGCTATGAGCCTGGGGCAAGCAGGTCCCAAACTAATTTTTCTATGTTGCAGGTACTATCGATTGTGTTCATGCAAGTACAGGTACTGGTGTTGCTAATAGAGCTAAAGATTATTATCCGGGATGGGCATCCCCTTTTGTTTGAACAGAAACAAGTATCTCCCAGGGTGTTTCCGATCATCCCCAGCCATGTGGAAGTTGAAATTTCACCCATCAAGGTAGCAGAGAGTGGGTGCGATCCCCAAGCAGAAGTTTCCCCTCAGACAGGGGCAATTCCCAGCAGTACAAGGAGTTCTTTCCTCCCCAGCAGTTGCTTCCTCAGCAGTATCATGCCTTTGGTTCCCCACCAGAGTTCAAGAAGGGTTCATTTCCAGCAGGGTCTTGGCGCTCAAATCTCAAAGTCCAATTTATTTTTGGCAGTGGTGGCTATTCAGAGCCAGTGAATTATTAACAGCTTTCCCCGCAGAGTTGTTTCCTCCTCATCAGGATGAACCAGATCAATGCAGTGATCATCGTTTCTTCCCAATCAAGTTATCTGGGAAACCTGCAATCTCCTTATCAGGAGATCTCCTTGCATTGTCATTCGCATAATCATCATCGCGTCTGCATCCTCCAAAGCGTAGCATTTCCATCGTCATGGAGCATTACGCCATAAATTCAAACATATGCATGCCAGCATGGGCCAGTTTTGAGGTATATTACATGAGACTCGTTACATCTCCAATCAAATTGAAGTATTGCCCACAGAATGCAACTTCGTTTCCCAAGGTGGTTACTTTTACCAAGTCTTGTTGTTATCCCCAGTTGAGTTTTGTTTCAGTACAACAGTCTCATCTTTCGCGTCTCCGTTTCAGTACAACGGTCGCGTCTCGGGTTATCATTTAAGTACAATGATCCCATTCCTTTCGAGTATCCATTTGAGTACAATGGTCTCGTCTTTGAGTCTTGTTTCAGTACAACAGTCTCATTTTTTCGCGTCTCCGTTTCAGTACAACGGTTGCGTCTTGGGTTCTCGTTTAAGTACAACGATCCCGTTCCTTTCGAGTTTCCATTTAAGTACAATGGTCTCGTCTTTGAGTATTGTTTCAGTACAACAATCTCATTTCCTCGTGTCTCCGTTTCAGTACAACGGTCACGTCTTGGGTTATCGTTTAAGTACAACGATCCCATTCCTTCCGAGTATCCATTTAAGTACAATGGCCTCGTCTTTGAGTCTTGTTTCAGTACAACAGTCTCATTGCTTTTCACGTCTCCGTTTCAGTACAACGGTCACGTCTTGGGTTATCGTTTAAGTACAACGATCCCATTCCTATCGAGTCTCCATTTAAGTACAATGGTCTCATCTGTGAGTCTTGTTTCAGTACAACAGTCTCATTTGTTCGCGTCTCCGTTTAAGTACAACGGTCACGTCTTGGGTTGTCATTTAAGTACAATGATCCTGTTTGCTTGGGCCCTCGTTTATGTACAACGATCCTGTTCCATCTTGTCCTATTTTCTCTTTGTGTTTGGTTATCATTCGGGGCTGGTATACCTTTGCGTCTCCATTTGAGGATGGTTTTGTGCTAGATCCGAGGATCTTTTGAGTTGTCATTCGAGGATGGCATTCTTCCCAGCATATTCCCACCTGGTTCTATTTTCGCTACTTAGTCAGAGGTCAAAATCAAAAAATACATAAATAAATAAATGGGCAGATGGCATTTCTGTTACACTCAGTGTGCAAATTTTCAGGTTTTATTCGAGTATTCAATCACTCCATACCTTGAACGTCTAAAAGCCGCTGCAATTATTCGTTCAGGCTTGCAGATGATTGAATAGGGGCAGCTGTAATACCTCAAAATTTGCCCTCATATTTATTCCCTCTACTGGCGTATCATTTCGCATTCATCTGCATTTCTCATTAGTTCATTAACATCATAATAGTGCATTTCATGGATTCATAGGGCATGTGATCAAGGCCCTGGGAAATCAGGGTTTCGTACCCTATACGTATCTGGCAAGGATTGAAACAACAGAGAATATTCACTGGACTATGATTCCACTCCAAATGCGGTTGCTCAGTTGTGTCTCGATTCAAATGGGAGTTTGACCTAATTTTGGTCAAACTATCAAAAGATCAATGCAATTGCACAATTATTTTGGATCACTGGACCATTGCTTAGACAGTGCATATTCAAAGATCATGTTGTCGTGTGCTGAGATTCATCCGTTTATTGAACAGTGTTTGGTGTGAAGTTTGGTTCAAATCCTCAGTTTATCAGTGATTCATCTGGATTCGAATGGTCATGGCATGTTTCAGACGATTCAAGGAGTTGTGACTAATATGAAAAATATTCAGTGGCTCAGAAGTGGCTGTGTTTATAGACTTGTGGAAAGAATTCAAAATAGGTTTTGGGCTAAAATCGAGATTTCGTATCCATTCATTTTCATTGCTGTAAACTATTCCCATTTATTCCATTCCATTTCCATTCTTTTCCAATTTCCATTTCTTTTCAGTTTTTAGTATTCTATATGTTTTCATCAATTCACTTTCAGTTCCTTTCATTCATCTGCCCATTTAGGTTTGTCCACGGTCCTTTGTGAATCACCCTTTATTAAAGTCTAGTTATCCAAGGTTATCGTCAATTTTCTAGCCCATTATCCATTAATCATTTTTCTAATTTGTTCACCCATCTTTACCTCATTTCTATCATCCACTGTGAAAATCCATGTGTCCATATAGGAATTTCTTTTATTGGAACTAATTGCGCATTGCACAGTTGCCTTCCTCAAAATAATTCCACTTGAAAACTAAGGAGAAAAATTCGAAGTCTTGTTCTTGCCAATGATATATCTACGTTAGACAATGCTTGGAAAGATTTCTTTTAGCAAATCAAGATCAAAGTTACTAGTGGTTCTACATTTGTGAAATCATTGAAGACGTTTTGTAAGATGCTTTGGTTTGATTAGTTGTGGGAGTGTTCTTTCCGCTTGAGTGGTTATGTTCAGACTTAAATGGTGGATATGTTTTGCAAGCAAATTTAAATTCCATTTTTCATCCATTCATCCATTTATCCATTCTTTTAGTCAAAAGGTCATTTATGGGAACAAGGCCCATTACCATCCATCAAAAGGAAAAGGCATTGGTCATGTTTATCAGGAAATCGGTTTAGAGAAGGAAAAATTGCACCAATAGAATGATTGGCAAAATAAGCTATAACAGTACATACATGATTGAAAATGGAAGTAGTTACACAAAAGAATATTCGGTTAAAATAAAAAGGGAGAATAAGGAAATGCATGAAAGAATTTACTTATTCCATTAGAAGAAATGATAAAAAAAATTACAAAAAAAAAACAATTACAAAAAAGAAGAAAAATCATTGAAGTTTCTCTAGTGTAGTTACAAGAACGCACAAAATTCACATTCATTTCACAGGCAACATTGTTCTTGAACTTCAGGCAGGGTATTTTCATAGTGTATAAGTTCAAGGATGTCTACTCCACCTGCAAACAGCAAGAAATCATGAAGAAGCTGGGACACGAATTCAGTAGCCATAAGCAATTCAATGGCAATCCGAATTTCTCAAGAGATTCGTACAAAAGGTCAAAACAAAAAAAAAAGAGGAACTGAAACAGGTTTTCTAAACTTATCTTATTCATCCACCATGAAATCCGTGCTCAAAACCTCACAAGTTAAACCTAACTACTTCGCAACCGCAAGTGATATGGTGGTTGCAGCATTTGTTTAGCATCATCACTATGAGTTTCAATGGTCTTCATTAAAGTCCTCCAATCCTCATCTTCACACACCTTCAACAGAAGAATGCTGCAAATTTGAACCGAAAGAAAAAGATCAGCACTCACTAAAAAGAAAAATAAAAGCATCACAATTCACAAGGGAAAAAGAAGAAAGCTCATAGTGAGGAGATTATCAAAACAGAAAATCAAAAAATCCATAACTGAATCATAACAAACTTTTTACCTGAGAAATTTCAGAAGGATCCAGAAAGATCCAGAAGAGTGATTTCTATAAAATCAGAAGCACCTTCTTCATCTAATCTTCTTCACCATTTCTTCAATCTCTCCCAATCATTTTTCACTCATTCCTCTTCTCACTTCTTCTTCTCAAACTCAGTTTTCACAACTTCTTCCATACCCTTCACCATTCTAACCAATCTTCTTTGAATCTCTCCAAGGTTTTTTTCCTCACAACCTTTTCTCCTCATCTTTTCCTTTAACCGAAACTCTCTCCATATCCTACAACTCCTGATTTCACCATGAATGATCCATCAAAAAAAACCTGCAAGAAAACCAAGAACCGCAACAACAATTAAGCATAGCAGAATAATGGCAATTCATTGAAGCTGTGAAGAAGAATGAGCAAGAGTGTGAACCCGCGGTTTTCAATACTGTTTTACATTAGCAACAATATACACTCATGGTCGTCACAGAAACCGTCTCATCAATCTCCCTGAATCACCAGCATCTCCAGGCTATCGTATCAACTTCATCATCAACATGAACAACCTGCAAGGAGATCGACGCAAGATTGAGAAGGCATCAGGTTTGAATTCGACAACTCAGCCACGAATATAACGTCGCAATCATAGCAACTCGCCCCCCGCGGCCAACATCGCATCGATTCAACGCCAAATCCGCGGGTCGCCACAAGAACCTGCATCAGGCATCACAGAGTGCAGTTTTAGAGTGTTTGTGATTCAACAACAAAGTGATTTCGAAATTGTGGAATAAGAGTTAATCGAAGGAAATGAGTTTTTTTTGAAGTATACCTGAACATGGCTTTGAATAGCAGAGGCTTCTGAGGCAACAACCGTATGCACCTCATTGACATCGTCGCGGCGTTTTAGGTTCGTCGGCGTCGCAGCAATAGCTCTCAGTCCGTGACGGAGCTCGTCATCAACATAGACTTCTTCATCGCGTCGTCTTTCATCAAGAGAAAACAGAGCAAGCCTTGCGGCGACATCGAAACCACGGATACGTCTTTTCTCACGGACAGATTCGAGTCAAGGTACAAATGTATTCTGTTCATCTTGTTTATGAAATCGCACTAAAAATAGGTAGGTTTCTGCTGTTGGTTTGAACTCAAATTAGGAAAAGCACGAAGGTTCCACTCAATTTCGGTTCGGATTGGGGGGTTAGGTTTAGTTTCGTTTGATTTTTAGGAGAGAAAGGGTTAGGGATTATCACGCGAGGAAGAAGCGGAGATAGTGGTCACGAAAGGAAGAAGGTGAAGCTGAGAGGGAGAAGGACAGAAAGAGGTGGTGGTGGTCACGAAAGAAGAAGAAAGGAAGAGTGGAGAAGAAGAAGATTGAGGGTCGGTTATGGCGGAAGGGTTAGGGTGATGGCGAAGATAAGAAGAAGATAGGTCTAGTTTGGCCTTTTAGGGTTTGTGTTGCGGAGAAGAAGACGGAGAAGGAGATGGAGAAGAGGAAAGAAAAGTGGCGGCGAGGGAGAGAAAGTAATTTAGGGTTTGGGATTTCAGTTTTGTTTTTTTTTGGTTTAATCAAGATTATAATGTTCAGTTAATTAGTATTTAGGATAATTATTAAGATACCATGTAATTTAATTAAACATTGTTAGAACATCTTAAGTTTTTTTTAAGAATTATTATGTTGTTTTTAAAAGATAATAAGAATAGATTAATCTCAATTATAATCATGAAAATGTAATCAGGTACTATTGTTGTTATTGGCACCTCCCTTAAAGCCCATTTAGAAAAATAAGCTAAAAAGATATGTTGTCCGCACCCCTTTTCATTTCCTGCATATTGGGCCCAGTTCTTTGCTAAATACACACCCGCATTAGGCCCATAGAGAAAAACAAGAAAAAAAAACTTCTTTCTGCACCTCCCCCCTGGCTTATGTGAAATGGGCTTAGCCCTGTTGTTATTTTCACCCCCTGTATTAAAAGCCCATAAAAGAATAATTAAATAAATTTCTAACAGCACCCCCCCTATTTTTCTTTTTCAGAATTTAATTTTTAATATCATAGTTAGAAAATAATCCCATAAAAATAGAAAAATGATTAGGAAAATTCCCCAAAAAATTGAATAGATTTTTAATCCTTATTAGAAATAATTGACACTTTATTTTTTCTGATTTTTTTGCATTTTTGATTTTATTTGGTTTTTCCTTGTAATTAGCTTTTAGTGAATTTCTTTTAATTGTGCTGGATTTTGTTCATTTTATTTAGGTAACTTCCAGTAGGATTTTTGAGCCATTCTTTTTTCTGTAATTAGAGGACTCATAATAGTGCTTAGGATATTTTTAGTGGATTTTCTAGGACCTTTTATCCTAGGTTTTAATGGTGTAATCCTTAGAAATTAGTGGTTAATTCTTAGGTGAAAATAATCATTTTTAGGCATAGAAAAAATAGAATTTTTTAGGATCCCTCTTAGTACAATTTTACAGATAGTGTTAAGACCATATAGTTTAATTTTCATAATTTTTATAGAAGTTTTAATATTTTTTTAGAATATTAGTTCTTAGGCCTAGTTTTGTATAATTCCCATTAGTTTAGGCCATTAAAAAATAAAGTACAAAAAATATGGTTTAGTTTAAATTTAGTCTTAGAATTTAATATAGGTTTAGATTAGTTTAAATTGAATTTTAGAATGAAAATATTAGGCTTGACTTAGTTTAGAACTTAGGCTTAAAGTTCCTTTTTGATTAGGATTAGAATAAATAAAATAAGACTATTTTTTTTATTCATGCCTTTAATGGTTTTGTTTAGAAGTTTATTTCTTAATTCAATTTCATTGTTTTTGCCTTATCTTGATCTTACAACTTGTATAGGCTTCCCCATTGTTCTTAGAATCAACTTAACTTCATTAAGAAGTAAGTTGAATTCTAGTAGTTTCTAGTTTCTCATTAGGAATAGAAAACTTCACAAACCATAGGACCACTTTTGTAAATAAATAAACAATAGGATTGAGTCTTAGTCCCCTTAGTTTGTCCTTTTATCAATTTGAGTCATTCTTTCTCATCTTACAAATAAAAGCAATAAAACACTTAATAAAAACCGAATAATCTTGTACGACACGAGACTTTGTTGCAGAGTGTTTATACGCGTCCTGTTTCGGGGCGAGGTGTAAATACTTCCCGCGATGGATAGGTCTTAGTACAAGACCGTTCACAAACAAATTCAAAACACTTCTTTTAAAAGACAAAAAAACAAAGAATAAGCGACTATCCTGCGGGAACTTCTTTTCTCATCTCATTCACTCACAACGCGAACTCGCGACGACTTGTCACACATGCAAGACGGTAAACGCACTCGTACCAGACGAGCCTGCAACACCTGAGCATAGACATACGCAGTTCCAGCTGTAAAAAACACAAACAAAAAGTTCCCGCCTTAGTTAGGCGAACTACATCGACTCTGATCCTCATTATCCCGATGAGGTACGTAGGCAGCGGGGTAGGGCCCGTTCGAGCACATTCTTTATTTTCCCTACATTTCCCTCTTTCTTTTCATTCTCTTTTCTTATTCCATTCTCATTTCATTCCAGTTCCAGTTAGCGGTTTTGTTCAGCAGCATACTTATTCCTCACCCTTTGAAACAAACAAGCAAGCGTGGATCCCGTCGGGTACGACGGACGATCTGGGGTGCTAATACCTTTCCAGTTCGTAACCGACTCCCGAACTCAGATCTTTGGTTCGCAAGGCCTTGTCCTTTCCTTCTTCCTCAGGTTTGTGCAACATTACCTTTCCCATTCATTCGGGATAAAAATGTCTGGCTGGCGACTCTAACCTTTCCGCGCCACTTTCGCGTTTGTACTAGGATGAAAATCCCGGGAGCGACACCAAAGAGTCTTCTTCAAGGCTTGAGATAGGTTCTCATTCCTTTCCTTCAGCTTCTCAAATTCTTCTAGGCTGACAGTTGCTGCTGGCTGTATTGTGGATGGCCCAGGTATGTCTTCCAAGATAAAAGGCATTCCGGTAATTTGAGCTCTAGTATGGGACCAGTCATAGTATTGAGCTGAAGCAACATTATTACACCTTCCAAGGATAGCTACCCCCTTTGTCTGGATGTTGTCCCATGCCCAGGATGCTTGTCTGACAGCAGCTGAATTAGGCTTCACTTTACAATACAGGGTCTCAGCTAAATCTTGTCCTCTGAGAGGGTGAACCAAAGCATAGCCCAGTTGTCTCTTAAATAGCAAAGGATTGTAGTTGATGCAACCCTTTACTCCTATCAGAGGCATATTTGGGTATTGTCCACAACTGGTGATAATGTCTTTGCCTTTGGTGCTCTGGGAGCACCATCTAATATCATATGAAGTCAAGGCAATGAGCCTTTTGGCCCAATTCTTCTGTTGGTGGGGATTCAGGAAGGCATCTGACTTAGGCAGGTGTCTGAGCAGCCAGGTGTAAAACAAAGGGGCACAACATCTCACCAACTTCCCCCTTTGTTTCTCATTCCTTTGATGAATGGAGTAGTAAAAGTCTCCCAGTAATGTAGGTACTGGGTTCTTCAGAAGAAACAAATGGATGGCATTCTTGCTGACAAATTTGGGCTCATCTGCAAACAGTATAGCCCCATATATGCTGAGGGCTAACAATGCACAAACTGCCCTCCACTCTCCCAATGAAGCCCTCAGGATGGCCTGAGAAATCAAGAAGTCCAAATACAAACCAGGGATCCCAGCTTTTGTTGTCATATTTTGCTCAATCAAGCCAGGCTCCAGGTATAATGCCTTTGCTATTTCTTCATTTCTGGGAGCTGGAATCTATGGGTTAAAGGGGATTCCACCTCTGATAGGTACTCCAATTAATAAAGAAAATTCTTCCAACAGAGGCCCTAACTGGAAGTCTGGAAATGTGAAGCATCTCAAAGGAGGGTCATAAAACTGCAAGCATGTGTGGATCATGCTCCTCTGAGAAGGATCAAGGTCCACAACCATGTTCAGGATACCTCCATAGTGCTCCCTGAACAGTGGGATGTGATCTGGTGTGATAAGTGACTGGACCTGCCTGATACCAGTCAACACAGGCTCAAAGAAATGGTAGGATATGTTGCTTTTCCTGGGAGTAGTCATGAGTGCTGATGAGGATCAAGACTGATACTGGAGATGGGCCACTGACAGGCTGATGCTGGTGATGATGAAGTTAGCTGAAGCAGATAACTGATGAAGATAGCTGAAGTAGGCAACTAATGAAGACAGTCGAAGCAGAGGTCTATGTAGAAGAAAATGGTCAAAACCAAACCAGATATGATGTGGATACCCTGAAAATCAAATAAACAAATGTTAAATGATACAAATGATGAATATGAAAATGATATGCAAGGGCTTGTGATCAAGCTGGATCTGATTATCTATCTTGATATAGGTCCATGTATGTTCAAAAGTCCAGATGGAGGCTTGGAAATCCAGTAACCAGGGTGGGGGACTCAAATAAAGAGTCACATGTCCCGGGTTAATCATAAGAACTTCCCAAAGTGGAGTACTCTCAAACAAAATAGTAACAGGGTATGATGTGGTCAAGGGTTCCTGCAAACCTGTAAACAACCCAACCCCCTCACAGGTAGTGTTCTAAAACAAAGATCCTCAGACTTGGATCAGTTATGAGAAGTGTAAACACTTCTGACCCGGAGGTACAATGTTTACAATAATCATAAAAGATCCTCCTCTAATTCTCCTCAGATTCTGAAGGTCATAATAAAGGTCATCCAGACTTAGCAGGCTTCCCAGATAGCCCTAGCACTACAGGAAATCTGTAGCACAGAGTTCTCAAGAAGAAACCTACATCTGAACCGTGTTTCACATTCCCGCACCAGACCGAAATGGAATGGGAAAGAACATGAGCCACTCTAGCCTAGGTGTCACTCAGGTCCCAGGTATAGGACCTTAAACTCTCAATGAAACCCCTCCCACCAAAACAGAAACCAGATCCAGCAATGACAGTATGACAGTATGATGTATAAAACTGTAAAGAAAGCAATAAACAAGACTGTACATAAAGCAATAAAATAAATACATAAACACATATAGCACATAACACCCCAGTAAACACAAATCAAACAAGCGCTAGGAGGAACCCACAAAAAGACCCAGAAGCCCTGGTTACAATATAAGGGTCCCCAGCAGAGTCGCCAAGCTGTCGCTCCCACCAAATGACACTCGGTCAGAAGGGGTGCAGACGCGAACGGTTGGCGAAAGGGAAAGAAATGAAAAGATTCCCCAGCTAGGCATTTTTATCCCGAAGGAAAGGTAATGTTGCATAAACCTAGAAAGATATGGATAAGACGGTTGCGAACCAGAGAAACTGAGAAAGGGGGTTGGTTACAACCTGGGAAGGTATTAGCACCCAGATTGTCCGTCATACTCGACGGGATCCACGCTTAAAAGATTTGTGTCTAAAGGGGTAGTGTCAGTGCTATTTTGTGTACAAAAGCTGGAAAAGAATGCAAGTGTCAGTGTAAAAGAAATGTGAAGTGAACTAAAAGAGTGTTAGTGATGGAAAGAAGTGCAAAGCTCAAGACTATGAGGCTTAAAGAACAATGATGGAAGGAGGGGGGAATATACAGAGACTTTTGTTCGATAACTGTTAAGTTATGCCTACGTATCCTCTCGTGCAATGAGGAAGTCAGAACACCGTAGTTCGACTCAAAGAGACTGAAAGAAATTGACTTGTGAACTGCTTACTTGTCTATGCTCAAGTGTATGACCTGTCTGGCTCAGGTGCAAACTGTCTTGCATTAGACGGAAGAAGCGAGTTCTCGTTTGTGAATGAAGATGATGAGAAAAGAATCCCGAAGGAGACGATTATTGTCTGTTTTTGTGTTTTCAGTCTTTTATTGATTTTTGAGTTTGTCATAAGTTAATGAGCTTAAGCCTAAACCAAGGGTTAATAAACTCATCACATCCTCCCTCTGATTAGGGGTAATGAGAATACCTTAAGTGTGAAGTGAGCACCTCACACTTGACCACCATGGTGCAGGATTAAGATCATTATCCCACTTGTAATTATTTAGATGTTTTTGGAGTTTTGTTTAGTGTTAAGTAATGAGTTTAAGCCATAATCAAGGATTCAATGGACTCATTACACTATCCTAATAGAAGGATAATAGATGAGAACACTTAAGCTGAGGAAGGCTCCTCAACTTAACCCATGATTAGGGATTAACCTCATGACAAAACAAAGCCTTTATTAAATGGACTTTAGTTAATGATAAGGTTAAGAAATGGATTTTATGGTTTGTAAGACAACTTGAGGGGGACTTGTCCATTAACACTAGGGTTAGTCCTTCTTAACCAATTAAGTAAGAATTAGAACCCTAATGCAAGGCCCAAGTTACAAGCTTGATGTCTTAGTGACTATTAAGTGAATTGATTAAAGGATTTAAACACATTAAGGGTTTAACACTTAGGATTAAAGTTATACACTCCATCCTAATAGAAGGATGTAGGCATAAACTTAATCACAAATCCTTAAAACCTTTAAGGTTTAGTCCTTGATTAAGAGATGAGAAGAGAAGACACAAAGATGACACAAAGGTAAAAACTAATGGGGGACTAATCAAACCCTAATTGTGATCATGCTTGGATTTTCCTAGGGTTTATGAGGCTTGCAAAAGATCTTTAAGAGAGAAGCCACCAAGGAAGAAGCAGATGAAAGGAGGTTAAGCAGAAAGAAGCAAGACAACTTACTTCACTTAAGAAGATAAGTTGCTTGAAGAAAGAAAGAGGAGAGGGAGCATGAATGAGCAAGCTCACTATAATACAAAAGTAAAATGCAGCAATGATGCACAAGAGAGATGAGAAAAGATTGTGAGAAGTGAAGGCAAATTCACTTCTCAATTACTTACCACCTGAAAAGTTAGCCAAAAGACATGAAATGAGGTGAACATGAAATGGATGCAATGATGCAAACTAAAACCAGAAGCATAAACATGATGTTAATGATGCTAAGAGATAAAGCAAACACAAGTCAATAGTTGTGGATGATCATACAAGGAGAAGGATACAAATGGAGCATGCTTTGAACCATGAAAGTCCATGAAAGTTTATGAAGTGCAATGGAGGTATAACATGACAAATGGATTAAGAAATGACTTACCATGATTCTAATGTGTCCTAATATGTCTTAGGAGTCATATGAATTTACTAAATGTCATGGCAAGTTCATGTATGCAAGAAAATGAGAGATGAATGCAAATGAAGGCAAAAATTAGGGTTTATGCACAAGACACAAAGCAAAATCCAAAATCAGAAGCAAAAGACAAGATAAAAAATTGAAAATGGGATCAAGGGAACCCTAACCCTACACAATTTCATTTCTCAAAGGAGGGGACCTAACTCTTAACCTAATGGGGGTTATGATTTTCTCAAGTTGGCTAGGGTTTTAAGGCTCTTCAAAAGGAAAAATGCACATCAAATTGAAAATGAAGGATAAATTCAAACCAATTTTACCCTAGAGACTACATGATATAAATAATGCAATGCAAAAAGAACCAACATCAAACTCTACATGGTTGATCAGAATGAATTTTTCTAAGTTAGGGCAAAAATATTGACTTTTAAGAACTTTAATTCCAAAGAAAAATGTCAAAACATGTCAAGAACCAAAAATAAATTTATTTGGAGAGTTTGATAATGTTTCTAAATGTATTAAAATGCAATGTGATTTTTTTTTGTGATTTTTAGAAACTTAAATGCTATTTTAATTAATTAATTCTCATTAACTAATTAAAATAAACATTTAAATATTTTTAAAATTCGAAAATTATGCAAAAAATAAAACAAAAATTATTTTCAGAAGGAGAAAAATATTTTAAAGTATGATTCAAAAAATGAGATTTTTTAGAAATGATTTGCTATTTTAAATAAAATGTGCAAGAAAAATGAATAAAAATGAAAATAAAATTAAATTAAAGGAGAAGTAATCAGATCCAAGAGCCAGGATTCAAAGCTGAGACGCGGGAGTTGACTTGGCGCGGGTTTTAGTGGCTAGGATTGATTCTGATTAAATTCAAACTAAACCTAATTAATTAAACTAATTAATTGAGATTAAGATTAAATGACAGATCCTGGTCCTTGAGGACGCGCGCGAAAGACAAATCCAACGCACCAAATTCAAACTGAGTTAAACACGTGATTAAGCCCTAATTGTGCCATAGACATTTTCAGGTGACCGGAACAGTGTTCCGGTCATCTTCTCCGGTGAACCCAAACCCTAGATTCTTCCCTAAGCTTCTATTCTTCAAATTTCTTGCCCATAAATGATCCCTCAATCATCCTAAACCTAAACCCCCAACCAAAACTCATTTATTTTGCATCATGAACACGAATCGAACAAAAATGTAAAAACGGGCAAAAGTTTCAGAGCTCACATACATGGTGGTTTCTCAACCATTTTCAAAAATAATCATATCCCCATGATCAGGGGAGCATATAGAACCATAAAAGAACTTAAAAGCAAGCTTCTAGGAAAAAAGTTCATCATGTTACCTGAGATGGGACCTTCTGATTATGAGCTTTCTGGGTCCTCCCTTGATGCAAGCCCACTCCTATGAACCTCCTAAAGATGATACGAAGCTTAGAAAACTTTGAGGATGGCTGGTTTTGAAGTTCCAGTTCTGGTGTAGCAGGTTTTGAGGTCTTTGTATGTGATGTTTTTGGCTGTTTTGAGGGTTGATTCTTGTTCTATGGATGATATGTGACTTGTTGGTGAAGAAAAATTTGAGGTTTGATGGCTGAGGGAGGAGTTTCGAAGAGATGAAAGTTTTTGCAAGTTTTGTGAATTCTGATTGTGTGTGTGTTCTGAGCTTGTCTCCCACTTGGTTTATGATCCATAACATATCCCTAAACTATTGGAAGAGGTCTGAGGAAGTGACATGCACTGTGGGAATGGCATGGGGAAATTGGCCAAAAAGTCAATGTTAGGTGTACTTCAAGCATGGGCCATGGCAGAAGCTATCTTAGGGCTGCTCTGAGTTCAACTGCCTTCAAGGAGGGCCATGGGATGTTCTGAGGTGATCTGAAATGGATGAAGGGTGAGATGTCATATGTTTTGCCTTTTTGCAACTTGTTGCATTTTGAAGTTTTTGGTCATGGACATGTGACATCCCTTGGGCAATATGCAGCAAAATGTACCATATAATGTTGATATGACACTTTGAGATTGATTAGAAATCAAACAAAACCCTAAGAACCATTCTTGCAAGATTTTCCTCTTTGTGACTTTTATGAAAAATGGCTTATGATACTTGGAATCCAAGGCATGAAAGTGAGAGATTCTTTGGGCAAATCTGAATTATGGACCATGAATGATGTTTGTGTGATGGTTAGAAGTTGATTAGAGGTCACATTTGGTTTTGGCAAGTGTTTTTGCAAGTTTCCTCTTTGGCACAAAAGTGAAAATTAAGTGATTTTGTCCAACTTTGCAAGGCCATAACTTTAGTTCTAGAATGAATTAGATCAAGTTCTTGTACTTTTTGAAAATGGGAGGATCCAATCTACAACTTTCATGACCAAGAAATTTCCATTTGAAGCATTTTTGAATCAAAAAGTGGAGGTTGAAAAACTTCCCCAAAATGGCAAATTTCCATTACAAGTCACTTTCCCAAAATGGCAACTTTGCAAATGGCTTGAAATTCCTCAATTTTGTGAACTTCTAACATCTTCTAATATCAAATAAAGATCATACACATTCAAAATGATGGAGAATACCCTCTGGTTGGATGATTGGGGGTCTCAGATGCCCTGATTTTGTACTGACTTGCTCAAAAAGTCATCCATTGATCAGATGCCTTCCCCATTGAATTTCTTCATGAAAATTGGTATGCATAATCCTTATGACATATAGAGACCAATAGAAACAAGAATGACCAAAAAATTTTGAGTTATGGCCTCTGAAACTAAAACCCTAATTTTAGGTCATCTGTGCAGTTAAGCTTGGCTCTGCTTCCATGCCTTCCTCAGTTCTTGTGATTTTCTGACTTTCTTGATCTTGGGAGGATATAATATGATGATTCAACATACATGGACCCTCTTGAGATGAATGAAGACCTTTGGAGTGGCTCAGAAGGCTCATGGATTGCTCAGATTACAAACCCTAGATGCAGATGACCTTGAACCAATGCAGTGAAGTAAAAATGCAATATGAGATGATATGATTGAACTTATGCAAATGAAAAGATCACAAGCCATGATGTGAACTTAGTGAGGGAAAATTTGGGTTGTTTACACCTACCACAAGCCTAAAATATGCTTCTCGTGGGACTTAGTGTAATACCCATCACAAGCCTAAACCATGTTTCTCGTGGGATTCAGTGTAATACCTACCACAAGCCTAAACCATGCTTCCCATGGGACTCAATATAATACCCACCACAAGCCTAAACCATGCTTCACGTGGGACTCAGTGTAATATCCACCACAAGCCTAAACCATGCTTCCCACAGGACTCAGTTTAATACCCACCACAAGCCTAAACCATGCTTCCCGCGGGACTCACTGTAATACCCACCACAAGCCTTAACTCGGGCAAGACTTCCCGTGGGACTTAGTATAATACCAACCACAAGACTTACTCAAGACTTTACGGAGGACACCGTGTAATACGCGCCAACAGTTCTGCATCAACCTAGGGTAGTCCTAAACATCTCACAAGTTATATCATCTAACAATTTCTAGTTACATTACTAGGCCATACTATTGGTTTATGGTAAGGTTTCCTCACAATACTTAAATTGCATGTTTTATGGTTCACGTATTATATTATAATATCGGTAATTTTAATTGACATTAAATAAATAATTATTTTCCACTTCAAAATTAATATTTTCCTCTACCATTGGATAGTATGTTGTCATAGCTTTCTGTAACACGGTGGAAGTACTGACTTGGTCGTTTTTGTTTACAAAAACTATGTTGCGAATAGCAAGAGTCGTCACTGACTTTTATTTTGTCCAATAGAGAAAGGAATAAAAGAACAGGAAAGACCTTTGAAAAAGATCTGAGTTCGGGGGGTAAGTTATACAAAGGGAAGGTGTTAGCACCCTTTATATCCATGGTTATCCATGGGCTCTTAACTGCTTAGCTCGCTTTACTTTGTTTGAAAAATAGTGGTGGTGTATTTAGAAAAATATTTTAGAAGTTTAACTTTGTAATGATTCTCGTACGAATGTATACAAAGTGTTTACTGTTTGAAAATATTTGAAAATGTGAGGTGTGGAAAGTATTCTTGAAAAAGTAGTGAGCAAGCCCTTAAGAACTACTTACCCTATATTTGTAAAGTCTTTCTTGTTATTTCGTTTCTTTAAGGGTAGGATTATCCTTACTATTAGTTAGTAAGTAGTCTTAACCTTGGATGTTAAAGGGACGAGTGTAGAATCCTCGTATGGTCATAGAAGGCAACCTTGCAGGGGTATCTTAGTAATTCGAAGGGACTATTATCATTTTCGTAGGGTCATTGAGGGACGAGATCATTTATTCGTAGGGACTAGAAGGGACAACGAGGGACTATGATCTTTTATGTAAAATGATTTTAAACTCAGGAAACTTTACTAAGATATCCCCCACGTTCGAGGGACTTGACCATATTGTAAGACAACATAGAGGAGAAACCCTAGGGGTGCTGATGTCAATCGTATGACGGCCGACTTACGTGTGTGAATGAAGTATGTTAATTACAATTATTTAGCCTTAGAAATTAGTGGGCTAAGTCCGTTTATTTTTTCATACGTTCTTTTCACACCCTAGTATTACTAACCACACAGTTAATATTTTGCGGAAATTAAAAAGCATAAAATAAAACCCTAGACTACTACGTCATGGGGAGGGGATACATTTTGATTTTTAGGGGAATGCGGAAAATAAAAGTGCAGAAATAAAATCCTAATTAACTATTACAAACCGGGAGCAGTTACATAATTAAAAAATGCAAGAAAATAAATTTACATGAATCGTAAATCCTATACAAAATTTTTAATAGCATAAAGAAATAAAAGATTAAAGAGGAAGTTTTTCTAATCAATTAAAAAAAATTGGTTAATTGATTTAATTAAGAAAAGGTTTTTTAATTTTCTTAATTAATTAAATAAAATAAAGTTCTCTTTTTCTTTTCACAAGAAAAAATAAAATAATTAACTTTTAATTTGGATGATTAGTTAAAAAAAAGTTTAGTTGTTAATTAAAAGGAAATATGATTAATTAATCCTAATTACTAATTAAAAGAAAGAAAAAAAATATGAAAAATAAAGAAAACACAAAGAATACAAAGAAAAGCAATAAAAATATAGGGGGAGATCCTGGGGATCGAACGCAGGTCTTCCTGCTTCCACGCGCACATCCCCAACCATTGGGCCAGCAAGCATGCATTTATTAATAATTGGAAATAAGCAAATATATTATAAAACCAAAATTCAAAAATTCAAACACCCGCCAAAGAGTCTTCTTCTTCCTCCGTTTGTCTGCTTAGCTTATACCTACGATTTTGTCATAGCTAGACTTGTAGTGACGGCTTAGTCCTTCACTACAACACATGTGTTTTCTTAAAACATCAAATAAGCACGATTAATTACATCTAATGGTATAAATTAACTACAAATCATCTTGTGAGTTCATTAGAGCCATGAATTGGTCCTGAAATTGCCCCTAAATAGAGTTCCCAAAATCGAACCCTAAAACTCTAATAATGGAAAATTGTCGTACCTGCACAAAAAATCCAATTAACCAATCCAGAAAGCTTTGAAACATCAACATAAACAACAATATACAATCAAATTTCATTTAGAATGTACATATGATAAAAATCGAAAATCAAGAATTCAAGTTAAGAGGTGGATTCGGTTTATGCGATTTCATGATGTTTTGATTATGGTGATGATTGGTATGCGTTCAGAATGTCTCAAGGAAGCTATTGAAACCTTCAAAACCTCTTGAAATGGTTGAAAGTGACAAACCGAATTGGAGTTTTCTTGAAGTTTTTTTGAAGTGTGACAAGGGTTTTTGAGCTCAGAAATTCGTCCCTTGACTTTGTGGTTTTATTGTATGTTTATAGGAGATTGAAATTAGGTTAAATTTTGGGCATTTTTTTTTTATGGATTTTGAGGTTGCTTGGAAGTGAAGAAAGAGACCTTCTATTTTGGTCAAAATTTGATATTAAATCATACTCTTTTGGTTTTGCACGAAATTGGATCCTTATAATGATCATAAACATCAAATATTTGATCCTAAAATAGTCATAAGATCAAATATTTGATTTTTCAATAGTTATCTTAATTAAAATTGAATTTAAATGAATTAAATCCATTTAAACTCCTGATCCATTGTAAACATTGAGGTGATCAGGTCATCATTGAGCTGGCCAGAGCCTTATGGTGACCCAATGGTGCCATCGTGCTTAGCATGTGTTTATCAACATCATTAACCAAAGCAAAGATCTTATCTGACTATAAAGGTAAAAAGTTGTGATAAAGCATGCAAGATATTCATATCTCCTTAGTGATTTTTGTCGGGCCTAAAGAATGATTTTTTTTTCTTTTAAGAGAGACTCGTTGCATTGAAAGGTGGAGACATTCACGAGGAAGGGTGTCAGATCATCACGAGGAGCATCCACATTGGATCAAGACCAACACACGAGTGAGAGATACACCACATATTCATCCAAAATCTTAAGACAATGGGTGTATGTGTCCTCTTACTTATAGAGTGTTCAACCTCCACTTTTTCATGTAATGTGAGACTTCCAACTCATAATTGTGCACAATAATCTCTCCCTCAAGTGTAACTCCGTCCATTATGCCCCCTTAAACAGAAGCTCCTTGATCCACATACATTTGTATCGCCATTTAGGAACTACATTGGGACACATTGTCTAACCACCATCTTGTCAGAAAGACTTTTGATATAAGAAGTTGATTCCTTAATTAAATCATCGATTTTGATACCATTGTCGAGTTTTCATGAGGAGCATCCATATTGCGTCAAGAGCAACACATAAGTGAAAGAGACATTGCATATTCACCCAAAAACTTAAGACAGTGTATATATGAATCTTCTTATATATAAAGTGTTTAACTTTTACTTTTACAAATAATATGGAACTTCCAACTCACATTTGTGTTTATGCACCACAATGGGAGTAAAAAAGATATTGAAATGTATATTTTTGTATTCTAAGAAGAGTGATTGTAAAACATTCTCGAATGTACAATTTTAATTTACTGTATTTTATCAATTAAATTTTATATAAGTCTATTCAGTAATATAAATCTCATGTAAACTAATATGATGTATAAGTATTTATTAATTCGTAAAAAAAGATAAAACTAAAAAAATATTTTAAATAATGTGTTACGTTATTGTCTAATAAATTCTTATTCCTTAAATTGTTGGAAAACATTGCCAAATCCCATTTTGATATAATAATTAATTATTAAACAGTGGAATTCAACAGTCCAATAGTTTTACTTATATTTTCTCCCTAAGAGAAGTATTTCTAGTTTTACGGCTTGACCTTCTTTAAACATATATTGCTTTAGTTTAGGAACAATCAACCGATTTATTCTTTCAACTACAAAATATGTCATCCTTAAATTCCGTTTTATTCTGGATTTCATTAACTGTTTTTATTGAGTAAAATTAAGAAAAATGAAATTCTTACACAAATACTTTAATGTTCATCAATATGTTAAATAGTGAAATATAATAAAATAATAATAATAAAAATATTTTATTTAATATATATATATATATATATATATATATATATATATATATATATATATATATATATATATATATATATATATATATATAAATTTGGATTAAGGAGTATCGATATAAAATTGTTTGAATAATCAATTTCATCACATAAATTATCTTCAACCACCCAAGGCCCCAATACATGTATACTTTCCAAAGCAAATATTTAACTATCCATCGCAACACTCTAAACCAAGAGTGTAAGAGAAAATATAAAAAAAATTAAATACAAACTCAAAGTGTTTTTGACCGGTACATCTTGCAATGAAGAACTTGAATCATATATATAGTCTTTGAATCCTTTTTCCTTCACAAAAGTAAAACGATTTAGGATTTCAAATAACTTGTATTTTATATATAGCATTTGACTCTCTCTTCATTTTTAAAATTAAACAATATGAGACTTCTTAAACATGTATATTTTCAACCAACCCCAACAATTTCCATCTTGATTGAAAATAATACATAAACTTTCATTTTCTTTACCGACAATCATACTCCACCATAAAGAGTATCAACATGTATATTTTCAACCAATCTCCACCTTAATTGAAAATAATATATAAATTTTCATTGTCCTCACCGACAATCATAATTTTAAAAAATATCATACTTTCTCATGAATAATATATTTCACTTGAAGATAAATCACTTCAAGAATTTCACATTGTCATCACCGACAATCATATACTTTATCATGAAGAATAAATTTCACTTAAAGGTAAATCACTCTAAGAATTTCACATTGTCTTCACCGACAATCATAGTTTAAAAACTATCATACTCCATTTAAACAAGAGTATACTTCACTTGAAGTTAAACCACTTCAAAAAATTTCACAATTCGAAAATCAGGTTGAAACATTATGCTGCAACCTCCTTGTCGAGGACTCACACTTGTGAGAAAATATTGGGTGTAATGTTGGATTTATAAGAGAGATGACTCAGTTACCTAACACCATAAATTTTTGGATTAAATGTGATATATCACTCTCTTGTGGTCCTAGAATATTAGTCTCGTTGATACTTCTGACTTTCCTAAACTCCCCAAATTTTAGACTTATAAAATTGGCTACATGTTTCTCAAATTTGACTTGTTAGAAATGTAAATATGATAAATCGTCATATTATATTGGAAATGAGACGTCTAATGAATATTTTGGTTATTCTTAAAGAAAATCTTATTTCACGAACTTAACATTAGCATGTGGTTGACCACATCTTTCATTAGATGAAATGAATTGGACTAGATCATATATTCGTCATGAGACACTGACAAATTACTTAAATGTTGAAGAATTGGTGGTGAATCCTTTAAACATTTATCAATAAATGTTAAAGTGGATTCTTTAAATCTATCCAAAAAAAATTGAATATACACTCTCATTAAGTTAGGACAAAATAATTTAAGACAAATATTTCGAATTTCACATCAAAATTTTAGATCAAATATATGTGTCCAATTTTATATCTAGGTTTTATGATTTTATATCAAATATATATATAATTCTTTTTATAAATTACATCATCACATATGCAATATATGAAAGTATTTACATGATATATACAACACAATGAAATGAAAAATCTTATATTAGGACTCATGTATATGTATATCATTGATGAGTTGATTATAGTATACTCAAGTTTGTAAGTACTATTTGTAATAATCCACAACTCCACATAATGTGCCAAAGTCAAAACACCTTTCTTACCAATAATACTTGTAGCCGCCCATGAGAACATGCACATCCATTAAAGCTGCGTTTGCATAAAACTCCATATAACGACAAATTCTCGGTTGTTCATTTTCTTTTGTTAAATGCTTTTTTTCAACTCCATCATCATCTTATCTTATTCATTGTCTAATTCTTTAATCATATTTTATTTATTTTTTAATTTTAAAAACAAGTATCTTCTGAAGTCTTCCATTATTATTTTGATACGTAAAGTTTTTATTTTACTTTACCTCTTTATATAATAATAACAAAATGATTACAAACAAACAAAAATAAATAAAATAATATCCAAGTTGATGAAGCGCGTGGCATTCACTCTCCCATATTGAAAAGTCAGTTAACCAACCAATACACAAGACACACACACCTAACACAACACCAGCAGCCAGAAAAAAATGATACTAAAATCCAAAACATCATATTTTGACCAAAACCTCGTTTATTGTTCATTCATTTGATTCCATTTTCATTTCTCAACTCAATTATTTTCATCCTTTACCTCATTATCTCTTCTAGATTTTCCATTTTTTTCTTCACTCACCCCTTTTCCTCTTTTGACTCATCAATCATCACCCTCCACACACAAAAAAACAAACTTTTCAACAACAAAAAAACATATAACCTTGTTTCAAACAAGGGTGAAAAACACAACACAATCAAAAGATGAAGATTGTTGTTGTGTTTCCTTTTTTTCTATGTCTCAACATCATCATCATGAGTTTGATGAGTATTTCAGCAGCTCCTACTCCTTCTCCATCTTCATCATCATCATGTCCTATGGATCTTAACTATGTCCTAAGAATCCATTGGAACTCTTCAGCTTGTCAGAATCTAGACCCTTTATCATCAAACCATGTTTCAAACACAAGCAATTGTTGTATCTCACTTTTGTCTCTATTTGGAATAGGATTTGCGCAACATCTAAAAGAAACCTCACAGTTCAATCTTCAAGACCTTCAAACTTCAATTTCATGCATGAAAGATTTTCAATCAAAGCTCAATTCTTTATCACTTTCGAAAAACCTTGTCAACTCTTGTTTTGACCCTCTTCAATTTGTTATCTCACCTAACATATGTGCAGGGATTGAAACTGTTCAGGATTGGAATGAGAAGTTGGGTCAGAACACCAATATCAACACTGCTTGTAAACCAGATCTAACTGATCTTTCTCAGTGTGATGTTTGTTTAGCTGCTGGTTTACAGGTTAAGCAGAAGCTTGTTTCGATTGATGGTAATTCGTCTCATTCGTTGAATTGTTTCTATTTTGCAATTCTTTATGCTGCTGGAATTGTGAATGAGTTTGGACCTGAAAGTAATGGTGCTGTTACTTGTGCTTTTAGTGTACCTGTTTATTCGCAAACTGGTTCCGGTTCGAAGAATCATCAGGGTCTTGTTTTCGGGTTAACCGGAGCTGGTGTTGCGTTGTTTGTTATGAGTTCTTTGTTAGGTTTATATGTTTGGTATGATAGGAAACGTATGAGGAAGAGAAAGCTTGAAACTTTTCAATTTGATTTTGATCCGGAGGAACAAGGCTCTCGGCGTAGGTTGAGACCGAATACCGGGTCGATTTGGTACAAAATTCAGGAACTTGAGAAAGCTACTGATAATTTTTCATCCAAGAATTTCATAGGGAGAGGTGGGTTTGGTTTGGTTTTCAAAGGAACTTTAGCTGATGGATCTGTTGTTGCTGTTAAGCGGGTTTTAGAATCCGATTTTCAAGGGGATGCCGAGTTTTGTAATGAAGTTGAGATTATTAGTAATCTTAAGCATAGGAATTTGTTGCCTCTTCGAGGTTGTTGCGTTGTTGATGCGAGTGAGAATTATGGTGATAGAGGAAGTCAAAGATATCTTGTTTACGATTACATGCCGAATGGAAATCTCGAAGATCATCTTTTTCTGTCGAAGGATCCTTCGAAACCGAACAAATCGTTGACTTGGCCTCTAAGAAAAAACATAATCTTGGATGTAGCGAAAGGTTTGGTTTATTTGCACTATGGAGTTAAGCCTGCAATTTATCATAGGGATATCAAAGCTACTAATATTCTACTTGATGAAGATATGAGGGCAAGAGTCGCCGATTTCGGACTTGCGAAACAAAGCAGGGAGGGTCAGTCTCATCTCACTACTAGGGTGGCGGGAACTCATGGTTATTTAGCGCCGGAATACGCGCTTTATGGTCAACTGACTGAGAAGAGTGATGTGTATAGTTTTGGCGTGGTTGTTTTGGAGATAATGTGTGGGAGGAAGGCTCTTGATTTGTCTTCATCAGGATCACCTCGTGCGTTCTTGATTACGGATTGGGCTTGGTCGTTGGTGAAATCGGGGAAAATAGACGAGGCTTTGGATGCTTCTCTTTTGAAAGACGAAAACAGTACTAGTTCGAATCCAAAGAGCATAATGGAAAGGTTTTTACTTGTTGGAATTCTGTGTTCTCATGTTATGGTCGCTTTGAGACCGACGATTTCAGACGCTTTGAAGATGTTGGAAGGCGATATCGAAGTTCCTCAAATTCCAGACAGGCCTATGCCTCTAGGACATCCTTCATTTTATAATAACGAATGCAACGGCAACACTTTTAGCATTTCTCCGGCGTTAAGCGGCCTCAAATTGCCCGCGGGAGACATGCTCAGGTAATTAATTAACAAGTTAGTTAGTTAGTTACCTTAATCGCTTATATATCGCTTAAAATGTAGAATGGTGGAAGATGTTTTCGATCTATGGTCTGCCCCGATCATCATGTTGCTACCGATATACGACCTCAAGCATCAAGAAATTTAGCAGCAGCTAGAGTATATGTAATAGTTTAGGATATTAGAAGATCATCTTGTAAGAAGGTTTGCATGAATTGCTTTTAGTTGTTTTCTTGTAAAACAAGGCATGTGAAAATAAAAATGTATATAAAGGAAAATGTTTTTTTTTGTTGAAAAGTTAGTGTTATTTTATCAGCTCCGTAACACTGACAACTCTAAAAAATTATGTGTTTAAGTCTGTGTCTGTTGTGTGAAACACTGACCAACACCGACACTTATATCGACGTATTTGTGTCTGGTGTCCGTGCTTCACTTACAAGTTTGATAATTGATCATGTGTATGTTGGAATAAAGTAAATAATTTACTTCTTCTCTATGCTTAAAACAGGTCAATTAGTGAGAGATGATTGATGAGCTAGCACTCAAATGGATTTGCAAGTCAAGGATCTAACTTATTATTTTTGTTTAAATGCATAGCATTAAAATAGCGCAAAAATCAATTTTTTTTGTTCCTAATTTTCTTTTTGAATAGTTTTGGTATATATTTGTAAGTAGTTTAAGATAGTTTTTGAGGTTGACAAAATTTCTGTATAAAATATATGTATATGCTGATGTGTTTTCATAACTAAAGTTAAGGCGCCAAGAGGGTGAATCTGAATTGATACGAGGTATAATTAGATATTTTAATTAGTAATATAATTATATATAGTCTTTAGAAACATTTGGAAAATCAATAAAAAATCAAAGTTATCTTTTAAATCTATTTTCTTAGTTTACTTTTAGATTTATAGTTGTTTTTCATATCTTGTTAGGGTTCTTGAATTAGCATTCTAACAAATGGTGTTTTCATTCTTGAACATCCCATGGCATGCCAATCATCCTCATTTCCATCTTTTTCATGAGAACTTTTTACACCTTATTATACCAACATTGCATCTTCATCCCCAAATTTGTATCTAAATCATGAATATTCACCGCATACATCTAACACATATCCACCATCCATATACTCATATCCTCCATGTTACTATTCTTTTTCAAACCTTCCATTTTCAGCCCTCAATCCACACCAACAACAACACCTAATCTCTGCCCCAATTACACAAACATTGTTTTCACCACCTAAACCCCTTAGATTTACAACCCATCACTACTCAACAGTCCGCTAATTTTCCACGTCACGTTTTTGTAGACCGAAGAGAAAACGCTATTAGCCTTACAAAAAAGCAGTGCAGAAGAGTTTGTATCCATTGCATCCTGGTGTGCAAGGGTTTTTCATCACTTGCATTGGAGGAAGAGAACATTAAGCCTCTTGCGAAGCTCTCAATATTCTCGATTAATTTTTGAAGATCTATTCGATGATGGGGAGGATTTCAAAAACAATCAAGCTACTTACCTTGTCGTAATCGGCGGCGTCGAAGCTATTTCCAACGAAGTTTCCTCTATTGACTCTTCTCAAGACAATTTGTTCGGTGAAATCGATAGAGCTATTGAACGCAAAGAACTCATTACACAAGGTATTCTCCAACCTAATCCCGCCAATAATGAAGAGCTTCAACCGGATGAAGTCGAAGATAAAGTTCCAATGAAACCCCGAGAGATTTTCACCGACGATGGTAATTTAGTTGATGTTGTAGAGAAAGTTCAGGCTGATGATCAAGATGGAGTTGCTCAGGTTTTGTTTGAGAAGTTTTGGCGTGTTCCGACTTTTTTACCTTCGGAGATTCATAATAAATTCTACCATGGTTTTTGTAAGCATTATCTATGTCCTTTGTTTCATTATATGCTTCTTGTGTCGAAGAGTCAAGGTGCTCGTTTTGGTTGTTCTTAGTGGCTTGCTTGTGTGTTTGCGAACATGATTTTTGCTTATAAGGTTATTGAGGTTATTAACCCTTACGAGGATTATGTTTGGATTCATGATTATCATCTTATGATTTTGCTAACTTTCTTTAGGAAGGGATGTTCTAGAGTAAAATTGATGTTTTTCTTCGCAATACCTTTCCTTCTTCGGAAATTTATAGAACATTACCTGTTAGTGAGGAGATTTTGATGGGTCTTTGAACTGTGATTTGATTGGGTTTCATGCTTTTGATTATGCTAGACATTTTTCTCTCTTGTTGTAATAGGATGTTGGGATTGGATTATGAGTCTAAAAGAGGTTACATTGGACTTGATTACTTTGGTATAAATGTTACCATCAAGATCTTACCTTCTTGGGATTTATATGGTAGTGAGAAAAGTAATGATATTCCCAGCCTTACTGCTGCAAAGTAAGCTGCTTTAAAGCTTGAAGCCATAGGAGAAAATTTGAACTTTTCTTTAAATATATTGGTTCTTGGAAAAACTGGTTTGGGAATGAGTGCTACAATTAATTCAATTTTCTAAGAAACCAAAACTAGCTTCAGTGCATATGGTCCTGCTACTACTTCTGTGATAGAAATTGTTGGAATGGTCCTTTCAATCAAGTTATTTCATCGCGGTATCAAGGCACACGATAGGATGCATGAACTGTTGGATTATGTAATTTCGCGGAATAGAAACAACCAAGATTTCCCACAGGATTTCTTAGAACCCTTAATTATGAAACATTGCAGAAAATCAGTTGCAAAAGAAAACCACAAAGTTCAGCATTCAAATATTGTCGTAGATGCTGACATGGAGAATGGCGTTGAGGATGAGAGCTTTGACGAAACTGAATAGTATGTTGGTTATGAGTTCTTTGATTTGCATCCAAAAGAAGTTCTTACTCTTGTTAGCAAAACTATTGTTGGTTCTGGTTTGGCTTATATTGTTCTGTTGGAAGCAAATGTGTTGGCGGTTTTGTCTGAAGTATTGTCGGCGATATTCAATGAAGTTATGCAAGGAAAACCAAAGTTTATGGATCAATTGACTCATAAGTTGAAGCAGCATCCTGGTCAAATTGAAGTTGCTTCTATGGAACATATTCTAGATGGAAGTGCTTATTTTAAAGTTAGTAGTAAGGTTTCTTTTGAAGATATGATTTTTGATGAACATGGTAGTAATCGCTCCATGGATAAAATTGAGGTTATTGATTTCTATCAAATACGTGAAGTGAATGGTATTAGATTCTGGTGTTTGTCATACCCTAATTTTGACCCTAAGATACCCACACACCCATTAGCTCAATGGATAGTGTTGAAGTTTACCGGATCACATCCCCGCGGTGAATCAGGATTCCTGAGTCCTTCAGAGGATTCAGGCAAATGATCAATCATAAATTCCTAAGATTTTCAACCTTTCAAATACCCTCAAAGGATCAAGGAATCTCAAATGGTGAGGATTCATGCAAAGATTGCCCAAATTTTTAGTGATCTGAGCCCCAAGGCCTCAGTATCATAAACTAGGGTTTTCAGTCGAATGTGCCCTCGAGAGGAGTCTTCTCATGAGAAAATGAGCCAAGACCTCCACATGTAATTCAAGGAGCTTACACACAGCCCTAATAGACCATCTATAAGTATGAATCAAGATCAAAGGATGCAAAGATCAAGAATCCCAAAATTAGGGTTTCATATTGCCCAAATTAGGGTTTTGACTGATCGAGAAACCCAAATGTTGAAGTTTTCATCTGGACATAAGAAAATACCTAAGGGAATGATTTAAATAGCTCATATGCACCATGGAAGTCCATTCACAAGTTTAAAATACCTCAGAGGATGAAAAATTCTTAATTTTCGGCCAACTTCATGAGGTCATAACTTTTGATCCACACATAAATTTTGGCCCATCCAAAGCTTGAATTGTAGCTAATACCATATTCTACAAATGTCTTAACTACACCAAGATGTGATTCTTCATGGATTGAGAGGTAGAGATTGATCAAAGTAGTGAAAAATCAAGATTTCAACAAAAACACTTCGTGAAATTTCTCAAAAATTGAAAACTTGAAAACACCAAAGACTTTTACACATAGTTACAAGTGAAATCAATTCCAAGTTTCTACACCAATGTTTCTTCAAATGTTTCCAACAATCCAAGAAATCAATTGGCATGAAAAGATCTCACTTGAGCATGAAGAAATCCTTGATCAAACATGCCTTCCCACACTGATTTTTGACAATCTCATAGGTTATATGATTAATTCTTCATTTAGTTTTGAAAGTTCAACTCGTACAAAATCTTTCACATGTTCGAGATTAATCCATGATAAAATCTCATAGGTTCTTGGTTTACCCGTGATAAAAGTTTCTTTTGGTCCGAGATCAACCTAGTGGTTTAAAGGTTGTTCATGTTATTTTTCTCTTCCCTTAACTCTTAACATTTCCACATTTTATCTTCTGCAATATATTTTTTGTTGCATAACTCTAAAATGTTTTCAATCTCTTATTTTAATCATAAATGTTTTTCAAATCCAAGTTTGTATGAAACACACAATTCAACCCTCTCCTCCTTGTATGTGAACACACCATCATTTTTAATAGTAGTAGATTTGATACATGGAAACCCAAAAAAAATTAGGTCTAGGTTGCTTTTTAAATACTCCTCAGCAGTCCACGGGCTTCGAAATCTTCACCCATATATTTCTTGATCCACACGTTAAAGTTGCATCAATCATGCAGATAAATCTCCTTAAATCTTGGAACAATTCGTCAAGTTTCTTAAATTGTCTCAACATTCAATTTTAGGAACTCGTGTACTGAGGTTCTGGTGTTCTGGTACAACATGTCACAACATTTGTTAGAACATTTGCCTACAATGTTGTCTAACCAACATGTTAGGACATCATGTATATCCAGCACTGATATCAAAACAGAGATATAACAAATAATAAATAAGAAATGTTGTTTGTAACAATTAAATAATAAATTAACAACAAATAATAATTTCAAGTATACTTGTAACATACGCAAATAGCCAGCAAGTTGTTTGGTCTCAAAGATCATCGCGCTATATATATAAAGGTCAACACATCACACTCCCAAGTCCAATTAGTGTCCTCGAGGCTACTGAAGAGGCATCTATATCGGGCTTCAATATAAACACCAGACTTGTATGCAAAAGAGTACATGTTATTAGATGTAGCATGTACGATCTAGCAGCAACCACATACTTCCCAGCAACTATAAGTTGATTGTATGTCTTCCGAAGCTAAGACATATGGAGGTTCATGTCCCTAGTCTCGCCAAACTCCTTTTGCACCTCCACCTCAAACAATCCTAAATCTCGTGCAATAGTATGAAATGCAAGGGACATGTTAAGTTTGGGAGACATCAAGAATTTACCGCTGACGAGGAGATGGTACAATGCAGAGACATCATCCAAAGTGATAGTCATCTCCCTAAACAGAAAATGAAATAAAGATGTCTCCTTGTGCCACCTCTTAACAAATGCACTAAGTAGTGGAACATAAAGCATGGTGATGTAGTAGTGGGTAAAATCAAGCAGCTGGAACTCCTATATAATTTGACTGACTTGCTCAGGCATCAGAATCTTCAGGAAGTCCTCCATCTTCGAATCGTGCGATGCCACCTTCAGTGTGGGTCACTCATGTGACAAAACATATAAATAAAGTAGTTGATAGCTCATGTGACAAACATATATAAACAATAATTAAAGTTAAACATAAAATTAATATACCTCGCCCTGCCATAGTCGTAATGTCACATGATCAACATACTCTGTAAGCACCGACCGGTCGATTGGTCCTCCAAGGAATCCTCCATCAGTGTGAACAGAGGGCTCATTCGAAGGAGTTGTAACCTCCACGTCAGTAGTAACCGATGAGACCAAATCAACAACATCACCATCTGGATGGACCACCCGAGCAACCTCCTCCGAACCAACCTCCTTAGTAGCCTTCTCAACTATCGAATCAATAATTGGATCAATAATTACATCAACAACTAGATCAACCACTAGATCAACAACAACAACATCTGAAACCACCTCATCTTTAGGTTGTTCGACTGATTGTACCGATCGATGTCAAGTGCAACGAGGTACCCGTAACTGACCTTACTCATCCAACTGCTTCCGATGTGAACCGATTGGGGTCATTCGTCCTTCCCGTATCTGGGAAACTCAACATCAGCACCCCTGGCAACCCTGCTTTGGTATGCCGCTCGATCAACAACTCTTCCTGCAATAGTTATGTCTTTGCCTCTGTATTTCACTACAAAAGAAGAACAAAAAATATTGGCTACTACCGGAAATTTTAAAAGTTTCGATACAAAACCCTAGAATATACCGGGAAATTTAAAATTTCTGGTACAAAATCAAGTATTTATAACTATCGAAAAATTTGAAATTTCAGGTATAATGAATGAGATTTTTTATCGGAAATTTTGAAATTTACGGTATATATTTCAATATAAACACCAGAAATTTTGAAATTAGCAGTATCTATTTCAATGTAAACATCAAAATTTTTGAAATTTCTGATACAAAATGCCGAAATTAAAACCCGAATAAAAACTCATTGGTTTTAAAATTACTGATATCGCTCCAATAATTTGAAATTGTTGTCTTTACACTGTAAAAATTTCAAAATTTTGAAAAATAAATTTGAAGGAGTATACACGTCGGGGGTACCAGGTCTAACTGGAGATGTCAAGTTAAATCCTCATCTTCTACGAGGATTCTACTTGCCATCCCCACTTATAATTGACACCCCTAATTTTTTAATATTCCCAAAATAACCCTGATATTATTTAGCTTAAAAAATATCCATTTTTACAAAAAAAAATCTTTTTTTCCACCAAGCAAATCGAAATTTCCGGTAGTTAATTACTTCAAAATTTCTGGTACCTTCTCTTACGCATATTTTGAAAATTCTAGTGTTTATACCGAAAATTATAAAGTATCCAGTATTTTTTTACCGGAAATTCCATCATTTCTGGTATTGAACTCAGTTTTTGGATATCCATATCGGAAATCTCAAAATATCTGGTACAAAGCAAAAACTTCAGGAAATTGCCAAATATATGGGTATACCGGAAATTTTCTTTTAATTTGAAATTTCCGGTAGCAGGTATGCTAGGATAAAATGCTTGCATTTTGCGGTTCGGAGCCGACAGGAAAAACTCAAAGAGTTGTTTTTTTCCGGTCCAGAGTCGACATGAAAGGGAAGATAACTTCAAATGGGCACTGGAAAAACTCAAAAATTTGTTTTTTTCCAAGAAATTACTACCAAATGTTGTTGTAATGGGTGGGGAACTTTTATTGATGAATGCACTTCAAGTTGTGTTTCCAAATTCAACACATTTGTTTTGTTTGTTCCACATTTCCAAAAATGTTAGCGTGAAATGTAAGGAGTATGTTAAACCAGAAAGACATGAACATGTCATGGATTTATGGAACAACATCATGCATGCTAATAGAGAAAGTGATTATCTCTCACACTTGAAGCACTTTGAGACTGTTTATGCGGATATACCTTTGTTTATTAAATATGTGAATGAAACATGGTTGATACTGCATAAAGAAAGTATTGTCAATCAGAGTGTCGTTTCAAAAAAGTATTATCAACATTGAGCGTCGGTATAACACTCCATTATATACCAACTTGCACGATTTTGTTTCAAGGTAATGCATACAACACATAGGGAAAAAGCTAGAAAGGGTAAAATTTGTTGGTACAAACAAGGATATTTGTGGTTGCTTCATTAGATCTACACATGGGTTAGCTTGTGCGTGCCAACTTGCTGGTTTCCAAATCTTGCCTATTCCTTTAGAACCAAATCATGTTTTTTTGGAACAAATTACACATTCAAGAGCATACTAATGGTCTAAATGATATTGATGCAAAGATGGATTTAGGCGCAAAATGTGAAGGGTTGAAGACATATTTCAATTCTTTGGATATTATAGGCCAGAAGGTGTTTAAGAAGAAAATTAGGGAACCGACACATCCATCTACAACTTCTATGTGTCAACCATCGTTGAAGTACAAGCCGAATAAAAGAGTTAAGAAGAGAAAAAAGTGTGAAGAAAGTGATGTACATCGTAACCCCTTGCAATGAGAGTATGGCGAGGGCTCATAGGGGAGTAAGACTACAAATAGATCATGCACAAATCCAATAGGAAGTCAACCTTCTAGTATGTCAGGTCAAAATCAACCATCCATTGTATCTTCTAGGCATACATACTTGTCTCAGTTTTATGGTTTCTTGCATCCATACATTGATGTGGGTGATAATGGATATTGTAGTTTTCGAGCTATTGCAACTTTACTTGGATGAGACGAAGAGTCATGGTCGTTGATTCGGACCTAGTTGGATACTCAAAATCATCAACACCCAATATTGTTTTCCAAATTGTTCTATGACATTGTTGCTGAAGTTAGGAATTCCTTAAAAGTAAAATACTTGGGTGTACAGGGTAGAGAGAAATGAATGTCGATTCCTGATATGAGTTATCCGATTGCGACTAGGTACAATGTCGTCTTTGTCTCCTTGTCACAGACACTTAACAATACCTTTTTTCCACTTACCATAGCTACATCAATGTAAACGAGCAGACATAAAATCATTGTTGTTGGCTTTGTCAACGACAATCATTGAGTTCAGGTAAAATTAAAACTCGATAGGTTTTTGCCTCCCGTCACTCCCTGGTGGAGAGAGAATTATACTGAAGAAGCAAAAGCATGTGAATCAACATATGAATGACGAATTAGACACTGGGAGGAAGAACTTAAGAAATCATCTTAATTTTATATGTAACCTTGTTGGTATTATATATGAATACATTTATGCAGTACGACGTGAGCAATATAATGAAATTCTATTTATTTTTTTGCAATTCTGAACACATATTGTAAATTTGGAATTTTCGGTATTTTCTCAAATTTCTGTAAATATGGATTACCCGACATAATATATACCGAAAATTTTAAAAATTTCGGTGACTAGTACCAAAAATATTGAAATTTTCAGTATTATTGACACATTTAGGGTTTACAAAATTTTACCTTATACCCCAACAATTATCTTCATACCCCTACATTTTTGTAAATATTCAAATTTTATCCTTTTTAATTTTTAACTTTTTAATTTTATTTTTTACCGCGCAGTCAGATGGGTCCAATAATACTTTTTAACATGATGCTACAAAAATCGGATAACATAAATTAAAGATTTCCAGAATGTTAATTTATGAAACCGAATAACATGTTAATAAGAAATCCGGTTATATATTTTACAAAACTGGAAAACTTAATAAGGAAGTGCTCCAGATAACTTAATCCCACCATACCCATTTATGCATATTTGTTCTAGCACCTTCGTCCCCATTCTCTTCTCTACTGCAACATCACACTCTACGCTTGTAACAATTCACTACCACAGAGTCATCTAAGTCCAATCTCCCTTCACTTCTCCCCACAACTAAACTCATTCCCTTTTCCTCTGCTTCCAGACTTATCTTCCTTCAACAATGGCGACAGTCATGCAGAAAATCAAGATATTGAAGATGGGGTACTCATGCTTTTCCGCAACTTCAATCGATGATTCGTTTAATTCTATAATGAATTGAACATATTAAAATAGTTGTAGACAAGTGATTTATCAAGGGAAACTTAACATTTTTTATATCATAGTTGATTTTACATTCGAACATGTATTTTAATAAAATGATAGAATTGTTGTTTGTATACAACTAGATTTTTTTTATTTTTGTTATAACACATCATTAATTATATATAGTTGGATTTATAAAAAAAAACTCAAACCTCTCTTGTGAGTTTTACGAGAGTGAAAGGTGAGTGATTTTTTTTACCGTTCTTGCTGAACTTAAAATAAGGAAAAAAATATTTTTTAAATATAGAATATTTATATAGAAAAATAATATATAAAGGTATATAAATAATTGTAAGGGTATAGGGTTAAATTTTCAGTGTGAAAGAAGAAAAGTAAAAGAAGGCTTTACCATATACCCTCACACCCATACCTTTACCCCCACAATTTTTTCAAAATGCTCATTTTAACCTTATTATATTTTATTATATTATTATTTTATTATTTTATTTTTTTACCATTTGTGTCAGACCGTCAGATTACAGTAAAAATTGGTCCCAAAATAGACGTTCCGGACGACTTTGTAGATGAGTTCCGGTACGTTAATTAACATACCGGAAGACTTTATGTAAGTCTTCCGGTATTGTGATGTTTGCTCACCGGAAGACTTAATAAAAGTGTTCCGGAACGGAAGACTTTTATTAAGTCTTCCGGTATCAATGAATATGTGTACCGGAAGACTTTATGTAAGTGTTCCGGTATTGTAAGAGTACAATACCGGAAGACTTACATAAAGTCTTCCGGTTTGTATTTTTTTTTAATTATTTTATTCTTTTTTATTCTTTTTTAAAAAAAATATTTTTATTTTGATGGTGCAGTACCTTTATACGAAAAAGAACCGATATGTGTGAATATATCAGATGTATTTACAACGACAGAGAAATTTGGTACACGAGAAGAGGTGATAAGATGGGTCAAAGACACCGGATTACGAAATAAAGTGACGGTCATCATCACTCGTTCAGATACACAAACAGGCAAGAGAGGAAGAAAGAACAAAATAATATTTGGTTGCGATAAAGGTGGGAAATACAAGGATATTCGTAGTGGAATAGAAAGTGCGATCAAAAAATGCGGATGTCCATTTAAGATCAGGTCAACTCCGACAAAAGATGGATCTGGATGGAAGATTGATGTAAAATGTGGCGTTCATAACCATGATTTACCTAATAGATTAGAAGGTCACTCATTTGTTGGTAGGTTGACAGCGGATCAGAAGCAACATGTTGCTGATTTAACAAAGAGAAAGGTTGCACCTAGAAATATATTGCATTCCTTGTACGAGCGAGATCCAGATTGTGTCACTCGGATCACACAAATATACAAGCAAAAGAGTATGATGGAAAAAGAGATAAGAGGTCCTAGAAGTGAGATACAACATTTGTTTAAGCTTATCGAGGCTGCAGGTTATGTTTATTGGAGTAGAAAAAGAGATGACTCTGAAGTTATTAAAGATATATTTTGGGCACATCCAGATTCAGTTAAGTTGTTGAATATGTTTCCTATTGTGTTAGTTATGGATAGCACTTATAAGACAAACAAATACAGGCAACCTTTGTTTGAAATTGTTGGCATGACATCAACCGAGTTGACTTTTGCTGTCGCATTTGCGTATATTGAGTCTGAGCAGACTGAGACTTTTTGTTGGGTGTTAGATAAGCTTAAACAATTGTTTGTGAAGAAAGATTTATTTCCACAAGTTATGATGACAGATAGAGATCTTGCTTTGATGAAAGCCATTGAGACTGTGTTTCCACGGACAAATAATTTGCTATGTCAGTTTCACATTAACAAAAATGTTGGTGCAAAAAGGAAACTATTAGTGGCTCCTGATATGCAGGAGTCAATTGGCAAATTATGGACGGATGTTGTATGGGCTAGTGATGAGGTTGAGTATGCTCAATAATTAAAAGAACTTGAGCAAGAGTGTGTTGATTGTCCTAAATTTTTTGAGTACGTGAACGACACATGGTTGACACCACATAGACAAAGGTTTGTTTGCGCATGGATTAATCGAGTCCTACATATGGGTAACACGACGGCTAATCGGTATGTTTTGATTTAGATCCCAAAATATACTTTTTGTGAATTTTGTATTTTTCTTACTTAGTTTTAAATATGTATTATTATAGGGTTGAGTCTGCTCATTGGAAGTTAAAGCAGATGTTGGGAAACAGTATAGGTGACATGGTCAAATGTTGGGAGGCCATGAATGACAACTTAAAGATACAAATTAGCAACATTCGAGCTTCTTTTCAAAAGAGTGTGTATGAAGTTGCACATGTCTATTCAAATCCATTTTACACATATTTACGTACTTCGGTGTCGCAAGCTGCATTGAGGCGCGTTGCTGAAGAGTTAACTAGAGTTGATTATATTGGAACTAACAAAGACAGATGTCGATGTACTCTTAGAACAACCTATGGATTACCTTGCGCGTGTGAGTTGGCAGGGTATAGAATTAGTGGTATTCCGATACCAATTGAGGCTGTGCATGTACATTGGAGGAAACTAAGTATGGAAATTAAGTTGGAAGAAGACTTAGATGAGGAATCAGATGTGGGTATGAAATATGCAATGGATAAGTTATGGAAAAGGTATAGGTCACAAGATGTTGTTGGAAGAAGGGCATTACATAGTAGGGTTTATGAACTTGCATTTCCCACAACGACTTCTTTGTTAGCACCACCTGAAAAAATAAAGACAAAAGGTGGAGTCAAGAAAAAAGACAAAAAACTTGAAGGGTATGATGTTTACAGGGATCCTTCGTATCATGAATATGTTGATCAAGCATCACAATCTTCACAACGACAATCTCAACCATCACAAAATTCAAAAAAGAAATCTCAACCATCTCAACCATCACAACCTGTGAAAAAGAAGTTAAAATTAGCACAAACTTCACAATCATCTAAACGGTTCATCCTTCAATTTCCTTATCATATTAGGTCATTTATTGATGACGTTGTCAACGTATTGTCAGATGGTAATTGTGGATTTAGAGTGATTGCTTCATTGCGGGGTTATGCTGAAGATGGTTGGCCAATGGTTCGTCGGGACTTAGAATTGGAAATTATACATAATGAAAGATCAGCTTTATATGCCAATTTATTTGCTGATCGGTTAGCTGAAGTGAGAGATTCTTTGAAGATAGAGGGAAGTGGTTCTCAACCAATAAATAAATGGTTGACTCTACCAGATATGGGTTACGTGATTGCGAATCGGTATAACGTGGTACTTGTCTGTCTAGGAGTCGAATGTTTGACTTTCTTCCCTATGACAACTACATTCTCACCGAATGTCTCATTTTATTGCATTGGATTTGTAAACTCAAATCATTGGATTCAGGTAAACATTGTTATAATTTGATATTATTAGTAAATTATTTGAGTAATGTTAAATAATGTATTGTTTAATTTTGAATATAGGTTAACATGAAAGAAGGATTTCCATTGCCACCAGTGACAACAGATTGGAAGAACTTTCGTTATCCAGCAGCAACATCGTGGATGGTAGGATTTGCTGCACGTCTACAACATTGGCAACAACTTACGCCTATATTACAAACACATTATGAATTATAAACTATGTTATTCATTTTTATTCATGAATTATATTATATGTTTTAATTTCACTATGTTATTCATTTTTAATTTCACATTCATGAATTAAATTTTAATTTCAATTTTTTAGTCGAAAAACTATAAATAACATATAACATAACATAAATATGATCGTACATATAAGTTCAAATGTCAATATATTAAGAAACAAAGTCTAAAAAATAATATGACATAAACATAACTATACATCACTGTGAACAAGCAATACGTAAAGCTGCAAACAGATCAGCAAAATGTGGATCATCCTCTTCAGCTGCATTCTGCTGAAGGTAGCGATGAATCAAGGTAGACACAGAACCCCATGCAGGATCAGATGGTCCCGCATCGTAATCAGGAATAGATGCAACTGGCGGCTCATCATGGGTAGGAGGTACCAATCGAGGATGTGAAACACGATAATACCACTCAAGGTATCTGAAATTCTGTGATCAGGTATGAGATGTCCTATGAGATGTCCCAACACTTGACAGATTTAACCAAAACTTAAAGTGCAAGAAAATTAAACAACACAGAAGTTTGTTAACCCGGTTCAGTGTATAACCACACTTACATCTGGAGGCTACCAAGCCAGGAGGAAATCCACTATAAGTAATATTAATTCTAGACTTAAACAACCCAGTTTAATCTTTCACTTAATATCTACCCAATGCAATTTCTACCTAAGACACAACTTAGATATGAGTACCAACTCACTCCCCCTTAATCACACAGTGATCTTGTTTACAAGTTTAATAAAATTGAAGACATTCTTCAAACAAAACAGCTTGATCTTACTTCACAGTTTCAATCAAGTCACAAATGCACTTTTGCTTAAAAGCTCATAAAGTGGTACAATAAAAACAACCTGCTATTTAAAACAATAAACACACTATTTGGTCTTCTGGAATTCGTACTCAATTCTGTGAGTTTCTGTTGATTAAATAGGTGTTTGTAATTTGGGCTTTCTGTAGGTTAATCCAGTCCTAAAACATAGCAGCTTCCCAGGGTACTGACTTAGCATTATACCACACAGCAAGGAAGGAAAAGCTATTGGCAGCTTTGTGGCAGATGAGCTAGCATGCTTCAAAGTCTGATCAAAGATGTAGGCTCCATAATCCAGCTTAGTCTGAGTGCCCACAGCATAAATAAACCTGCCCAAGCCAGTGGATATTGAAGATGTGTGATTTGTAGGCACCCAGTTTGTTGTACCTATCCTATTCAGCATGGCATATTTTCTTGTCAGCATGCTCACTGAGAGCTTTCCTTTAACTGGCCAAGCCTTAACCTGATTTGCAGTGATAACCTTGCAAACTTGGTTATCAGTCTTCCCTATCTCACTTGGTCCATCAGATTCTCTTCCAAGGAATTGGTTGATGATCTGAGGAGAGAACTCTACACACCTGCCTCTAACAAAGACTTTTCTAAATTCAGCAGACTTACCATTGGCACAATCTTCCTGAAGATTGACTATGAATTCTTTGACAAGTAGCTCATAGCAGGGAGAGAGGTTGGAGACTGTTTTGAAGAGACCAGCAGTAGATATGAGATCAATTAGTTCAGTGCACTCAAGTGCATTACTGCTCAGCTCTCTTTCAAGTGCTGCCCTTCTTTGGTACACAAACTTCCATCTGTTTACACTTGAAACATGATGAAATGAGATGTTGTCCAAGGGAGCTTCTGGAACAACAGTTGAAGCCCTAGAGGGTGTTGGTTTCTTCTTTGGAGGAGATGTTGGGACATCTGCTTCAACATCTGAGTCTGAAGGAGTGACAACTTTCCTCTTTTGAGTTTGGACTTTGCTCCACTGTTTTGTAGGACCAAAGACAGTTTTGGCTTTGTCTTTCTTTGGGGTAGCTTGCTTTTTCTCAGGAATTGCATGTCCTGCTTGCATCTTTTCTTTCCTAGTCCTGAGCCTTTTGGCTATGCTAGGTCTTACAGAGGCAATGATCTCTGTATCAGAATCCTGCTCTAGGTTCACCACAGGAGGAGATTGAGCAGTCTCCTCTTCAGCTGGTTGATCAGCAGAGATATGTTCTTCAGTTGAGGCTTTGGTCTGATCCTCAGATTCTTCTTCATCACTTTCATTTGAGGCCTTTTTCTGGTCCTCAGATTCTTCTACAGCAGCATCAGATGAAACCTTTTGTTGATCCTCAGATGTTTCAACATCTATTGGGACATCCTGTTGAGCAGGAGTGTCCTTTGCAGCTTGAGTTTGATCTTCTTGAGGGGCAGGCATGGTGTTCAGAGGGATAGAAATGCCACTTACCACTCTTTGTTCAGATAGGATCTTGGTAACCAACTCCTTTATTGAAGCATCCACATATTCAGAAGATTTTTGAGGCATGTTTGCTGGTGAAGGAATGCCTTTGGATTTGCTGCAGACTTGATCTTTTGCTCTTTTTGGAGTTCTTGGCTTTTTAGCATGAGGAACACTTCCTCTTATTTCGTCCAATGGGGTTGACTCCATGGGTACCACAGAAATAGGGGTTGCATGAACCACATCTTCTTTGTTGAGAATTTCTTCAGGAATGTTAGGGTTTTGAGACATTGTCAAAGAAGATGGATGAAGAGTTTTAGAGTTGATGATTTCTGAAGAACAGCTAGATAATGCAATTCGCTTTTGATAGTATGATGAGAATATGGATAGCTGATTATAAGCTGTTATTATATAAGTAGCCGTTACATTGAAAATTATTAGGAATGGAATACACAAGGTTCTTGACCAGACTGGTGTTGCCATCTGGTGCTTATGCCACACAATGTCATATGACATGTTGACACATCTCCATAACTGTTAAATCTCACATAAGCAGATTCCCAATTTGCCCCTTAAGTTCTCAAATTGTGTAGCATCCAATGCTTTGGTAAAGATATCAGCCAACTGCAGATTTGTAGCTACATGTTCCAATGAAATCACTTTTTCTTCTACAAGATCTCTGATGAAATGATGTCTGATATCAATATGCTTGGTCCTGCTATGTTGGATAGGATTCTTTGATATGTTGATTGCACTTAAGTTGTCACAGTACAATGTCATGACATCTTGTGGGACATTGTACTCAGTGAGCATTTGCTTCATCCAAACCAACTGAGAACAACTGCTTCCAGCTGCTATATATTCAGCTTCAGCTGTAGATAAGGATACACAATTTTGTTTCTTACTGAACCAAGAAATCAAATTGTTTCCTAGAAAGAAGCATCCTCCTGAAGTGCTTTTACTGTCATCAGCACTTCCAGCCCAATCAGCATCACAAAAGCCAGTGAGAATTGGTTTGCATCCATGAAAGTACATTATGCCATAGTCACAAGTACCATTAACATATTTAAGAATTCTCTTGACTTGATTGAGATGACTGACTTTTGGATCAGCTTGATATCTTGCACATACACCTACTGCAAATGATATGTCTGGTATGCTAGCAGTCAAATATAACAAGCTTCCAATCATGCTTCTGTATATGCTTTGATCTACATTCTCACCCTTTTCATCTTTAGTCAGCTTTAAATGTGTGGGGGCAGGAGTTCTCTTATGAGTAGCATTTTCCATTCCAAATTTCTTGACTATGTTCTTGGTATACTTGCTTTGGGAAATGAACATGGAGTCTTCCATTTGCTTTATTTGCAGACCAAGAAAGTAGGTTAACTCTCCTACTAGGCTCATTTCAAATTCAGATTCCATCTGGTTGACAAAATGTTTGACCATCCTGTCAGACATTCCACCAAAGACAATGTCATCTACATATATTTGAGCAATCATGACATTTCCTTCTTCATCTTTAACAAACAAGGTTTTGTCAATTCCACCTTTCCTGTACCCTTGCTTGATAAGAAAAGTAGTCAATCTTTCATACCATGCCCTTGGAGCTTGCTTCAGACCATAAAGAGCCTTCTTTAGTTTGTATACATGATTTGGACAGCTTGGATCAACAAATCCTTTAGGCTGTTCTACATATACTTCTTCATTAATAACCATTTAAAAAGGCACTTTTCACATCCATTTGAAATAGCTTGAACTTTAAGATACAAGCAATTCCCAAAAGTAGTCTGATTGATTCAAGCCTTGCTACTGGTGCAAAGGTTTCATCAAAGTCTACTCCTTCAATTTGTGTGTATCCTTGAGCTACAAGTCTAGATTTGTTCTTTGTAACAACTCCTTGTTCATTTGACTTGTTCTTATACACCCATTTTGTTCCAATCACATTTATGTCATCAGGTCTAGGAACAAGATTCCACACTTCATTCCTTGTGAATTGACCTAATTCCTCTTGCATAGCACAAATCCAGTATTCATCAGTAAGAGCTTCCTTGATGTTTTTAGGTTCTATTTTAGAAACAAAACAGGAACTTGAAATCACTTCTCTTGATCTAGTGCTTACACCTCTGTTGGGATCACCAATTATCAAATCTTTGGGATGATCCTTCTGTATTCTGATGGAGGGAGGTTTGCTGGATTGTTCTGTCCTTGCATCTGTTTGAGTGAAGTCATAATGATCACCCTTTTCTTCAGCTTCAATCTTGATATCAGTAGATGTTCCAACATCTTCTGGGACATCTGTAGGAGCATCATCAATTATTACATTTATGGACTCCATGATAACCTTGGTTCTAGAATTAAATACTCTATATGCTCTGCTGTTTATAGAATATCCAAGAAAAATCCCTTCATCACTTTTAGGATCCATTTTTCTTCTTTGCTCCCTATCTGCCAGAATATAACAGTTACTTCCAAATACATGGAAGTACTTAACTGTGGGTTTTCTGCCCTTCCAGACTTCATATATTGTGGACAAAGTTCCTTTCCTTAGAGTAACTCTGTTATGGATGTAACAAGCTGTGTTCATAGCTTCAGCCCAGAAGTACAAAGGTAACTTTTTAGCATGGATCATAGCTCTTGCTGATTCTTGAATAGTTCTATTCTTCCTCTCAACAATCCCATTCTATTGAGGAGTGATTGGTGAAGAATATTCATGATTGATTCCTTCTGAAGAGCAGAAATCTAAGAACTTTTGGTTCTCAAATTCTTTTTCATGATCACTTCTTATTCTGATCACACAGTTGGCTTTCTCCCTTTGTATTCTTTGGCATAAGTCTTTGAATACATCAAATACATCAGACTTTTCTTTGATAAAATTTATCCATGTATACCTTGAAAAGTCATCAACCACCACATAGGCATACCTCTTGCCACCAAGGCTTTCAACCTGCATAGGTCCCATAAAATCCATATGCAATAGTTCCAAAACTTTGGAAGTTGTCAGATGTTGGAGCTTTGGATGGGACATCTTGGTTTGCTTGCCTATTTGACATTCACCACATATTTTGCCATCATCAATCTTCAGTTTAGGAATACCTCTTACAGCATCCATAGATATTATCTTCTTTATGCCTCTGAAATGAAGATGACCTAGTCTTTGGTGCCATAGTTTCACTTCTTCTTCTTTAGCTAAAGAGCAAGTTGAAGTGAGACTGAAGTCTTGAGATTCCCACATATAACAGTTGTCTTTAGATCTGGCTCCTTTCATGACAACCTCTTGTTCTTTGTTAGTCACTATGCATTCAGTTTTGGTAAAGTTTACACTGTATCCTTGATCACATAATTGACTTATGCTGATCAGATTAGCAGTTAAACCTTTAACTAGCAGCACATTATCTAGTCTTGGAACATCTTGACAATCCAAGGTCCCAACTCCCTTGATTTCTCCTTTAGCTCCATCTCCAAAGGTTACATATCTGGATGAATGTGACTTTAAGTTTACTAGAAGATTCTTCAATCCAGTCATGTGTCTTGAACATCCACTGTCAAAGTACCAGTCTTCTTTAGCTGATACTCTTAGTGATGTATGTGCTATATATGCAACACTTTTCTTTGACCATTTAAGTTGAGATTTCTTTTGATGCCTCTGCTCTGTGTATTGTTCATCAGTAGATCTCCAAGATTGATTGTTGATCTTGTTCTTGGTTATGTAGCTTCGATCAGCCTGAATGCTAGCTTTTGGTCTCCATATCTTCTTGATGACCTCTGTTGTCTGCTTAGGAGGTTGCTGATTTCTTTGATGTCTATGCAGCACTTTCTTGGTAACTTCTATTTTCTGCTTAGAAGATTGCTGATACATCTGATTTGGATATCCATGCAGCTTATAACAATGAGGTTTGATATGTCCAAATCTTCCACAATGATGGCATCTCCATCTTTGATACTTCTTCTTCATTTTGTTCTTTTCAGAATGTTGAGACATCTGTTGGAACATTATGTTTGACTTTGTGTACTTTTCTTGATGTTGAAGCATCTGTTGGGACATCTTGTTTGACTGTATGGATTTTGAAGTAGTTTTGCTAGAGCTAGCTCCATCTTTATGTACTCTGTTAAATCCCAGTCCACTTTTATCCCCTGAATGCTTATTGTTGTTGAGAATAACATCCAGTGTACTTGAACTGCTGTTCAGCATTCTAACAGATTTGGACATGTGTTCCAACTTGGAGTTGAGAAGACTTACTTCACTTTTCAAGGTGTCAATGATCTCTTGATCACTTGCTTTTTCATCTTCTAGTGCCTCATTCCGCTTCTTTAGTTTTATAACCTCACTGCATATTTCAGTACTTCTTTTGTATAGATCTTTGTAGGCTTGCTCAAGTTCTTCAACAGTAAGCTCCCCATCACTGGAATCACTTTCAGATTCACATAGTCCAGCTAAAGCAGTGATATACTTAGCTGATTCTTCTTCTGAATCACCTCCTGAGTCTTCATCAGACCAGGTTACAGAGAGTCCTTTCTTTTGCCTTTTTAAGTAGGTAGGACATTCATTCCTGATGTGTCCATATCCTTCACATCCATGGCATTTGACTCCTTTTTCTTGACTGGTCTTTTCATCATAATTTGACCTTCTGTTAGCATCATAAGGCCTCTTGTTCTCAAAAGAGTTTGTGTATCTTCCACTGGGTTTGGATTTGCCTTCCATCCCTCTGAGAATCTTTTTGAATTGTCTTCCAAGCATAGCAATGTTGTCTGATAAGCTTTTACCAATTTCTGATTCATCATCTTCTTCTTCATCAGTATTTGTCACCAAGGCTATGCTTTTGTTCTTCTTAACATTTGTGTCATTCATTCCCATCTCAAATGTTTGAAGGGAACCAATGAGTTCTTCAACTTTCATAGTGCATATGTCTTGTGCTTCTTCTATTGCTGTGACTTTCATGTCAAATCTTTTTGGCAAAGATCTGAGAATCTTTCTTACAAGCTTTTCATCAGTCATCTTTTCTCCCAAAGCTCCAGAAGTATTAGCTACTTCTAAGATGTTCATGTAGAATTCATGAACTGTCTCATCTTCCTTCATTCTCAAGTTTTCAAACTTGGTGGTGAGAAGTTGAAGTCTTGACATCTTTACCTTTGATGTTGCTTCATGAGTTGTTTTGAGAGTATCCCACACATCTTTGGCTAGCTCACAGTGATGCACAAGTCTAAAGATGTTCCTATCAATGCCATTGAATAGAGCATTTAAGGCCTTGGAGTTGCCTAGTGCTGAATCTTCTTCCTCCTTACTCCATTCTTCTTCAGGTTTCAACACTTTTGATCCATCTTTGGTGTCTTGGATAGGATGTTCCCATCCAATGTTGACTGCTCTCCAGGCCCTGTTGTCAAGTGATCTTAAGAATGCAATCATTCTTGGTTTCCAGTAGTCATAATTAGATCCATCCAGTATAGGTGGTCTGTTTACTGATCCTATATCTCTGTCCATGTTTTCCAGAATTTGTATTCCCTAGATCTCACCCAGTATAAACAGGCAGGGTGCCTGCTCTGATGCCAATTGAAATTCAGTGATCAGGTATGAGATGTCCTATGAGATGTCCCAACACTTGACAGATTTAACCAAAACTTAAAGTGCAAGAAAATTAAACAACACAGAAGTTTGTTAACCCAGTTCAGTGTATAACCACACTTACATCTGGAGGCTACCAAGCCAGGAGGAAATCCACTATAAGTAATATTAATTCTAGACTTAAACAACCCAGTTTAATCTTTCACTTAATATCTACCCAATGCAATTTCTACCTAAGACACAACTTAGATATGAGTACCAACTCACTCCCCCTTAATCACACAGTGATCTTGTTTACAAGTTTAATAAAATTGAAGACATTCTTCAAACAAAACAACTTGATCTTACTTCACAGTTTCAATCAAGTCACAAATGCACTTTTGCTTAAAAGCTCATAAAGTGGTACAATAAAAACAACCTGCTATTTAAAACAATAAACACACTATTTGGTCTTCTGGAATTCGTACTCAATTCTGTGAGTTTCTATTGATTAAATAGGTGTTTGTAATTTGGGCTTTCTGTAGGTTAATCCAGTCCTAAAACATAGCAGCTTCCACCTAGAATTAGGGTTTGTTACTTCCTAGATTCTAGGTGATTTAGTTCTTCTGATTAATCTGAATCCTCATAATATAACTCCCTACAGATGCGCCTTGTTCTGTTTTTATCCATCCATAATTAATTCCAGATAACTCTCCTTAAATATCTCAGATCAGTTAGTCATTAATTAATTATGGTAGCAGGTTTGAGATGTCTCAACATCTGTTGGGACATCCTGAAAAACTGAACTTAAGTCATTTACACAATGTCCCAACATCTGGTGTGACATCCTGAAATAAGTTCTTATACTCTGTTTGATAATGTCCCAACATCTGATAGGACATTCTGAACTGAATTCAATATTTCTTGTTGGTCAAAAATTCTGCCAATTCTAAACATCTACAGTATCCATCCTCTACCTCAAATGGGGTAGTCGCCAGTGCAGCAGAACAAATCACTTGGCCAACGCTATGGGTGTAACTAATCCACTCAATATCAATATCACCAGCCATCCTAGGATCAATAGGTGCAGGTGGAATGTACTGACGGTATCCAAACTGTCGAAGACACCTGTCAGGCATGTATGGAACAATAGTATCTCCCCACCTCAAACAACCCCTAAATAGAGAAATCTCATCAAAACGACGATGAACTCTATGATCCTCGAACGGCCTCCATATGACATCGGTCGGTGTCAACTCATCCATAATGGGTCGCAACTCATCCACCTTTAACGCCCCATGTTTGTACGTCCACCTCATCGCTCGCGGGAGACCATAGTTCTGAGCAGGTATCCAATTCTCTCCTTTTTTCCCAAGTGTAGGAAAATACTCATGAATCCAGCACTGTTAAAAAAACAATAACATAATAATTAAATATAACATAATAAAATTAAAATTAGACTTAAAAGAAAATCAATAAACTGAATTTAAATATATAACTTTAACATAATAAAATTAACATTAGACTAAAAAAATATTAATAAACTGAATTTAAATATATACCTGTAAGAGAGTCGGATAACCACCAAGCTGTTTGCAACTAAACATAGACGCATCTCCAAGAAACCTATACAATGTCACCAATGCAGCTGTTGCCCAACTATAGTTGGACAACTCATTCAGGTCCCTAAATAATGCCAAGTATCGCGCCTCCACGAGTGTAAACGACTTATCCGCAAAGATCGTGCAACCCACTAACACCATCAAATAACATCTGGTCGCAAATGCCCATGATGAAGCTGCTTGATGCTCTACGAATCGATCATATAACCACTTTATCTTGAAGTACGAACCTCTGCACTCACGAACCTGGAATAGTGCCACTCTCGATGACACTCCAAGATAGTCAACCACCCACTCAATGGCTAGCTCCTCACTGATGGGTTGAGGGTTCCAGAATATCCCCTGATAGGCAAATGAAGCAGACATGCCACATCATCTAAAGTAATCGTCATTTCACCGAACGACAGGTGAAATGAAGATGTCTCTATATGCCACCTCTCCACAAATGCAGAAACCAAGTTTGCATCGATCTTCTTCAAACTTGATCTCTGTAAGGAAGCTAAACCGGACCTAGATATGATACCATCAATCTCCGGTGGAAGCTGCTGTGGAACCATTTGGGTCAACTTCAACCCATGTCCCGCCACCTTCAATTCCTTCTTTGCCCCTCTCTCCTGAAATCAAATAAAATTAAACAAATTATATAATAGCTACTAATAATTTCGGTTTTTATTCAAAACTAAATAATTATAATTTCCTTACCTCACCAAACCATACACGTCTAGCCACGTGATGCTCGTACGAAACCAAAATACTGGTATCGTACGGACCTCCAGGATACCCCACAGGGTCAGCTGCAGCTGCAGATGTACCAACATCATCTGCGCGTGTCCTACTCGTATCGCCCCGTCCCATCGATCGAACTGGTATCCTCCCATCTCTGCCTCGTGAACGCACCACTGAAAAAAAACAATAAAACAATTATTTAATTAAAAAAAAATTAAAAAAAAAAAAATTTCCGGAAGACTTTCTTCAAGTCTTCCGGTACACACTTTTTTTAAAAAACCATTCCGGAAGACTTCATCAAAGTCTTTCGGTAGTCATTTTAAAACGCATCATTCCGGAAGACTTTGATGAAGTCTTTCGGTAGTCATTTTAATCATTCCGGAAGACTTTCATAAAGTCTTCCGGTACCGGAAGACTTTCACAAACTCTAGTCTTCCGGTAAACACGTCTGAAAAACGAAATTTTTTTTCTCTCTGTAACTTTGGACGAATGGTAAAAATGGAAAGTAAATTTGATTTATTAACTATTTATTCAAGGGCAATTTGGTCAAAAAAATTTTGATGTGGGGGTATGGAATTAGGTGTGGGTGTAGGGTAAATGCTTCAAAGTAAAATTATCTTCTCCTTAACTGAACTAGGCCGGAGAAGCCCATTTAAGTTGACGAAGAAAACTTCCAGCTGTGATATATGTCCCACTTCCTCCTCCACACAACCAATAACTATAGAGCAACATGTCACAACATTAATGCCGTGGCAAATCACCCTCAGTTCCAATTTTCCACTTTCATTATTACTCATTTTTCTTCCCTCAACAAGACCCGAATCAATTAGTAAGTGACCAAGACCATTGCAGAGAAACATCAAACAAATCTCATCAATCAAACAAATCTCTTCTCATCCATGCTAACCATATGATAATACCCTAATTAATCAGCCACCAATGGGGTTTAGATCTAGTTATTGTTTTCTTCTCTTTTTAGTTGCAACCTCTTTCTCTCTTGTTTTTGTTGCTTCCGATAATCGAAACACCAAAAATGTCCAAACCGCCCTTCACGCTAAATGGCCCGGTACTCCTCTTCTCTTAGAAGCCAGGTACTTACGTCGTCGTTTTAGTAATCATCTAACTACTGACTAATCATCTAACTAATCTGATTTTATTTTTCATTTTTGTAGCGAATTATTATCTAAACACCACCACCACTTTTTCTGGAACTTCATTGACATTTGGATTAACGCTAATCGTGATGTTAATGAGGATGATTCTCACACTTACACAGCTAAATACTGTGTTAAGAAGATTCTAGAACATGGTCGTTCACTTTTAACGGAACCGTTAGCGTCATTGTTTGAATTTTCCCTGATTTTGAGATCGGCTTCACCTACGATTGCGCTTTACCGTCAATTGGCTCGTGATTCGCTATCGTCGTTTCCGCTGATACATCACGATCATGAAATTGTTGAAACGAAGAACAATAACACTCGATTGGATCCTCTTGGTGTTGGTGTGAGTCTTCAGAGTCCGGGAGGGAAATGTTGTTGGATTGATACTGGTGAACATTTGTTTTTCGATGTTTTGGAATTGCAAGCTTGGCTTGGGAGTTCTCATGATCCTCAACAGTGAGTATTCTCCTACTATCTTCTTGATTTATCATGTTTTATTATGTATTGATTTCTGTTTTAGGATTGTTTGGATAAACAACAACTATATATTGGATGTGTGTAGCATAAGCACTTATCGTATTGGAGTTGTTGAGAGCAGTGTTTATACATAAACAACTTAATTGAAGTTAATGCTGCTTAATGCATAAGCTCTTATCATATAGCAAGTGTTGAGAGTGTTTATACATTAACAACTTAAGTGAATTTCAATGCTGTGTATAGCATAGGCACTTATCATATAGTAAGTGTTTATATATAAACTATTTCTACAACAAAAGATGAAAAAAGTTAATTACAACTTAATTGTACGTCAATGCTGCCTATAGCATGGTCACTTATCATATAGTAAGTGTTTATATAGAAAAGTTAAACTATTTTTATGTAAATTGTAACATGTTTTTATAGGCTATTGTGGAAAACTTATGGAAAAAAGCTAAAACAACTTACGAGCATGTCATAAGCGATTTTAATAAGCTCTCTCAAACAATCTCACAAGTGTTTATGTTAGGAGATAAGTTCAAATAAGTCGATTCATACAGGTTTATTTCAAGATTGTTGTTTATTAATATAATATGTTTGTAATGTGAGCTGCATGAGTTCCAACTGAGGTTTGAACTTTTTTTCATTAGTGTCATAAGCGGTTTTAATAAGTTCTCTCAACAATCTCACAAGTGTTTATGTTAGGAGATAAGTTCAAATAAGTCGATTCATACAGGTTTATTTCAAGATTGTTCTTGATTGATGTCTGTAATGTGAGTTAAATGAGTTCCAACTGAGGTTTGAACTTTTTGTCATTAGGGTGGGTGATTCGTTTCAAAGTCCTCCGTTGTTTGATTTTGATCATGTTCATTTTGATTCAACTACTGGGAGTCCAGTTGCTATCCTTTATGGTGCTCTTGGGACCCATTGCTTTAAGGAGTTCCATGTTGCTCTTCTCGAGGCTGCGAAACAGGTTAATTATAATGACAATCAATCTTAACTTGTTGTCAATAACAACTCTCAAGTGTTTCTTCTGATTTTTCCACGGCGAATTTGAATATTTTTACTAAAACTTCCCTTTTTGAATTATCCCACAAACCATATTGTAATGATTATATGTGTTTCCCTCACAAATACTATATTCTGTCTGAATATTTAGGGAAAAGTTAAATATGTATTGAGACTGGTGTTGCCAGCTGGATGTGAAGCACATATTGGCCACTGTGGCTCTGTTGGTCTGAGCGAGACAGTAAACTTGGGTGGTTATGGCGTGGAACTTGCTTTAAAGAATATGGAATATAAGGCCATGGATGATAGTGCAATTAAAAAAGGTTGGAGTGTGATTATCATGCTTTTTAAAATGCAAGCTAGTACATAAGGTTTTATATTTTGTAAGTAGAAGCAATTTTGTTTTAGGTCGGCGATAATTAATGAAATTTCTTTATTCTCTTTTTCATTGCATAACTATGGGCAACAATTTTGAAGCATCACTTATAGAGAAACTATGCAGTAGTATTAATATCTCTGTTTGTATTACTATCTCTCTTTCGATCCTTAATCCCCTTTCATGAAATTTATTGTTCTCTGGCCTTTACTTCTATTTTTCTTGCCATTTTCTGCTAACTCTTATTGTCTACTACTTCTGCTATGAATTTGAAGCTATTGAATTTGGAAACAGATAGTTGAAGAGAAGTGTTTCCCCATTTTAATTAATTTTTGCTTAAATTTTTTTTTTCTCTTAAATACAGTTCATTCAAATAAAGTAGTCAAGATATTTTTTAATAACAAACATAGGTTGCTTGTCATTGTGAATGTGAATAACTCCCTGATTAATACAGTTGTGGGTTACAGGTGTGACTTTAGAGGATCCTCGCATCGAAGATCTTAGCCAAGAAGTTAGAGGATTCATATTCTCTAAAATTCTGGTTTGTTCATTCTCACCTATATTTATCATACACTTGAAAAGAAAACTGATGTTTGTGGCCATTTTTTTAATTAGTTTCTTTTATTTGTATCAAATTAAATTAGAATGGAGTTTTGAAGGTTCCAAATTTATGTAATATACGCATTAGTTCTCCCTTCTCTTAATTTCAAGTAATATGTTTTGGTTTGGCAACCAGGAAAGTGAATTTTAACTTGAGATTGCACTCATACATGCTAATGCTTTCTTGCCATTCTTCTCCTCAATAAGCCCTCACATTTAAGACATTACGTTTTCGGGTTCATCTCAATTATTATTACACTTATATTTTTGTATATGCTTATTCATATGTGTGTATAATGTTAGTTTGGCTCTATATATTTGATGAGTCATAATAGTTTTGAATCTTTCCATTTGATATCAATGGATAGGCATTCAATTCTAAAATTTCATTGTTTCCATTTATTAGATTTATGCCTAGGATATTATCAAAGGCGGATATAAGTTTACCTGTCTGTTTTTACTTGCAGGATCGTAAACCCGAGTTAGCATCTGAGATCATGGCTTTCAGGGATTATCTACTGTCATCAACCATATCAGATACACTTGATGTCTGGGAACTGAAAGGTATGGGGACCTCTTTTTCCTGTTTATATGAATTGATTGATTATTTATTTATTTCCATTTTAATTTGATTAAGAACTGTGCAGTAATATATATATTTTTTAATAACAGATCTAGGACATCAAACTGTACAGAGAATAGTCCATGCTTCCGATCCTCTGCAGTCAATGCAGGAGATTAATCAAAATTTCCCTAGCATAGTTTCTTATTTGTCTCGCATGAAGGTAAATTGTTGGGTGCTCAGATATGAACCATCTTTCTCCAAAATTATTGACCAACATTCTTATGGAACTATGATGCATGACAGCTTGATGATTCTGTTCGAGATGAAATAACTGCAAACCAGCGGATGATCCCACCTGGCAAGTCTTTAATGGCAATCAACGGTGCTTTAATCACTGTCGAAGAGATTGACCTTTATATGTAATGCGTTCTTTCCTTCTGCTGATATTGTTTTAAGGTTTAAATATGCTTTTAGCCTCTACAAATATTAAGAGTTTTGATTTTTTTTTGGACCAATATTAATAGTTTTGATTAGTCCTTGTAAAAATATTTGTTTTGTAAAAATATTCCAACTTGAATAAATTTTGCAAAGACTAAAACAAAGTATTAAGTCAAAGGCAGAAAGTAGTATAACAAAGGACTAATAACAAAAAATATTTTTACAGGACTAAAGCCAAAACTCTTGATATTTTCCGGGACCATTTACATATTTAACCTTGTTTAAATAACGATGATAAAATATTTTCTGTTCTGCATATGTATATCATGTTTGCACGTGTCATGTAGCTTGAGATTACTGTTGCACTATCATCTCTACCATTTGAAACAATTGCTATTGCATCTTGATGGTTCTTTGATATGAACAAAAATTGGAGGATTCAGATCAAGGCAGTGTTGTCAAATTTCCGACATGGCATTATGGCATGGCGGATTTTGTGCCAGTAACCGTATGCCGTTTTGAAGTTATATGTTTTAGATAAAGTAAGAAGAAAAACTATGATTATGGTATAATACACCTGATAGTAACCTGATACAAAAAACTAAACATTAACTAATATTTATAGGGATGCAAGACTCCTAATCCTAAATAACTAGGGAAATCCTAAAAGATGATCTAGAATAGTTTCAAGTAAAATTATGATTATGGTGTAATAGTTGCACCTCGTAAGTTATGAACAATTTCAAACTTATGGTATTGTATTTTTATTTTTTTTTAGGTTGATTGACTTGGTTCATCAGGATCTTCTGTTGGCTGATCAGTTCTCAAAATTGAAGGTGAATGCCATCTAATCTTCATTTGGCATATATTTACTACTGACTAATTTCCTGTTAACTTGTTCATGTTTGCAACTATTAGTTGATAAGTGAAATCATCATCTGGTGCATTCAAATGTGTTGGAATCTATTTGCTATACACAAACTGGAAGCATATGATGTCATGTATCAATCAATGATAGTTGCCTAAGAAAAGTTAGGAACAAAATTTTAAATGGCAGATAAATGACATTGCTTTGGTGTAGATACGGACTGTTAAACTTTAATAGTGTCACATATTGATTTCTTCCCATTTTTTCTATGAAACTTGTTTTCCATATTTTCTGTCAGAAACATGTATATTTTGCACTTGATTGATTCTTTAATACATATATTTATAGACTGTAATATTGATGTTCCCAGTAATTACAGATTCCTCGTAGCACTGTGCAAAAACTGCTCTCAACTTTACCTCCACCAGAGTCGGATATGTTTCGTGTTGATTTTCGTTCTACTCATGTTCATTATCTGAACAACTTGGAAGAAGATGGGAAGTACAAATGGTGGAGGAACAATCTAAATGAGGTCAACTACTTCAGGATTCTCAAACGAAAATATTATTTTCAAAACATCTATGTGTAAATTTTCATCTGAATGTAGTTCATTTTTTATTTTGTTTAGATCTTGATGCCAGTCTTCCCTGGGCAGCTACGTCAAATCCGTAAAAATCTTTTTCATGCTGTTTTTGTTCTTGATCCAGCAACCACTTGTGGTCTTGAGGCAAGTTTATTTCCTCAAGAATAACATTTTCTCACTGTAATTTGTATTTATTTCCGAGTGAAATCTCTCACTGCATAGCTTATTGTTTGAAAACCTTGCAGTCCATTGATATGATCATATCATTGTATGAGAATAGTTTTCCTGTGAGATTTGGTGTTCTACTGTTTTCTTCAAAGTACATCACACAGTTAGAGAATCATTCTACCAAAGAGGATGGAGATAAATTTGAGGATGACACGTCTGATATGGTAATCTTCAACTTCGCAGTTCAGGAATACACATTTTTAGGAGAGTTTTCTGACCATATTGTGAAACACTGCTTTTGCGATTTCACTTTTCAGATCATACGTCTCTTCAGCTATATCAAGGGGAACTATGGTATTGAAATGGCTTTCAAGTTTTTGAGCAATGTATGGAATTGTTTTCAGTATAATCTATCTTCTGTTCACGGTGTTTCTACAACCTTGCTCTGTTGCTTTTATTTGCATTAAAAACCAACAAATCATACACAAGATCAACATGACTTAAACCCAGAATAACACATATCGAGAGGAAACTGACAGGTCCACTTATATATTTCATATGCATTTTCGTCCCGCTATCTTGAAAACAACCGTCCAAATTCAACTTCTAAATCTGTCAAGTTTCCCTTTTTGTCTCACTTATGATTCACACTTATTTTATCCTTTGCCATGTCTATAACTGCAATATATTTCTAGATAATCACTAACATATAAATTCAAGGGCCATGAACCTAGTTTGCCTGAGAATTGACAAACTCCTAAGTATTTCATGCATACCCTGTTAACAAGAAAAAGCCTCATTCTTCCTTTTCATATACACACTGCCCAATTTCGTCCCTAAGCTTCCTGTTTATCTTTTTTATTATTTTTATATTTGGGATAAAAATGACAAAATGTACCACATACAAGCTGTTTGTGAATATTTATTGACGTAGTTCCGGGTCATCTAAAGCTATGGACATTATTGTAGGTTAACAAATTACGCATTGAATCAGATGATGATGCAGACGATGCTCACCTTGAACTGCACCATGTTGAATCAGCGTTTGTGGAAACAATATTGTGAGTGCTTTCTGTTCTTTCTGGCAATTAGTTTAACATTTCTCTAGTATGACTCTTCCCTTATTTTTCAGTAGCATTATGTGTTTTAATATGTCAATCACGTAAAGACATGGATGATAGGGAGCTGAGACCTTCTATGAGGAAGGTGTAAAGTAGGAGAAATATGAGGGAAACAGGGGACTAGCCCCCTGTATAATTGTATCAGATGTAACTGTTAACGATCTGCAATGAGTTATTTAGCTGTAGGATAGGAATCATAAAAGAGGACAGGGAGATAGTATTAGGCATCAAATTAGATCATTGTTGTGAGACTGTAGGTCTTTCAAGCACCTTAAACTAGTTTTTACAGTCACTCATTAAAGATTTTCTTCTTTCTTTTCTGATCCAGTTCTATCATTGAATTAAACATTCTCACTATTTTCTGTAGACCAAAGGTAAAATCCCCTCCTCAAGAGATATTATTAAAGCTGAAGAAGGAGCCAGAGTTGAAGGAATTGTCACAAGAAAGCTCCAAGACTGTATTTAAGCTTGGTTTATCTAAGATTCAATGTTCTCTGTTGATGAATGGACTTTTTATTGATCCCACCGAGGTAATGAGTAATGACCTTTTTTAATATTTTCCTATACCTCATCTTATTTGCAAAACCATTAGTTTTAAAACCTTTCGCAGTCCTGCTCTTTTTATTTCCATTGGTATTAGACTTTCCTAGGTAATGAGGACCCGAGTTTTCAATATTTAGACTTTCCTAGGAATGTCCTTCTCTGTTGATGAATGTGTTTTTCCCTAAATATGCTCCTTGTTTAATTGCCAATGGTTAACCACTTTCACATTAGTATATAATGTACACCCTGAGCTGTGGAGAATTAAATTCATTTTATACCGTGCTTGATGTCCTGTTTTACTTTCAGTCTGCTTTATGTGCTCAACTTTAGTTTCATAAACTAAATTTTGGTATTACTTTAATTACTCTAAGAATTATATTTGCAATTGATAACAGGAAGCTCTACTAAATGCCTTGAATGATGAGACTCAGAGATTACAGGAACAAGTATATTTTGGACAAATAAAATCTCACACTGATGTATTGGACAAGCTCCTTTCAGAAGCTGGTATTCAACGCTATAATCCTCGGGTATAATGTTTTAAAATTTTATATTTTCTGGGAAACTTGTATAATGTGATGTGTGGCTAACCAATTTCTGATTGATGTAGATTATTTCTGATAACAAACCAAGGTTCATATCTCTTGCAATGTTTACTTTTGGAGAGGCATCTATACTAAACGGAATTAACTATTTGCATTCTCCTGGAAGTAAGTTGTTGATATGTTAAAATAAACAGGTCCATTCCTACACACTGGTTTTTTGTCTTATCATTTGGACTGTTTTTATCCAATGCAGCAATCGATGATTTGAAGCCCGTGACACATCTTTTTGCCGTTGACATCACTTTAGCGAGTGGGATTAAGTTACTTCGCCAAGGCTTAAATTATCTGGTTAATACTGATTTGCATTTCTTTTAAATATTCTTCTTCCTTTTAGCCTGATAACTGTCATTAGTTGGAGTGTTGTGCCACTTATTCAGTACTTGTATTTTCTTGTTTGAACATTATTCTACAGATAGAAGGGTCCAAAGATGCTCGTGTAGGTCTTCTGTTTAGTGGCAATCATACTACAAATTTATTTAGCCTCCTTTTTGTGAAGGCTTTTGAAATTACTACATCCTCGTATAGGTTTGTTTTATAATTTTTAAAGATGACTTTTAATAATAGATTGATTGGCATTTGTCTATTTGATTCTGCAGTTTTATGCATTTCTTTTCTAAGTTTTTGCACAGTTTTATATCTATTGTATGAATGCATGGTTTTATGCAGCCATAAAAAGAATGCATTAAACTTTTTGGATCAGCTGTCCTCAGTCTATCAGCAGAAATACATCCTTACATCTCCTGTGGATGTTGATGGGACCCAAGCATTTATTGATGAGATCTGCAAGCTTGCTGAGTCTAACGGGTTACCATCTGAGAGCTTTAGATCTTCCCTCTCAGAATTTTCTGCTGATGAAGTGAGAAGTCATTTGAGTGAGGTACTTTTTCTGGCTGCTTTTCCTTTTTCTGAACTAAATAGCAGCCTTTCAGTGACATTTTTTATTGTTAAGTAACCGTGAAAGTTTGCACTAATGAAACTTCTTGTTATCAGGCAGAGAAGATTTTGTCTACAGCCCTTGGGTCTGAATCTGGTGTCAATGCTATCTTTACTAATGGAAGGGTAAGTCTGTCTTTATCTCCTGCCATATTTTATGTCTTAGTTGTTTATGTATGTATTCATATTTGATTGGTTCTTCAAAGAATATCTGCAAGTCCTCCCTGTGTTAACCTTAGCATATATGTTTTACAGGTTACTTGTCCTGTTGACGAGGGTACATTTTTGAGTGCTGATCTGCATCTTCTTGAATCGATAGAGCTTAAGAAGAGGACGAAGCATATTGTGGAAATTATTGAAGAGGTGAAATGGCAAGATGTTGACCCTGACATGCTGACAAGGTTTCACTTTGTCTTCACTCTGTCTCTTATGTCCTGTGGTTATTATGTTATGTCTCGGTACATCTAAGTATATGACCAGGCCAGTTATTATCTAAGTATATGACCAGGCCAGTTATTATCGCTGCATCTTATCATATTATTTTATATGAAGTTATCAAAATCAGCATTTTGAGGACCATGAGCTGTTTTGTCTTTTGCTCAATAATAATATTCCACACAATGACATAGACACAAACATTTGTAGCGTTAAGATGGAAATGACAACTTAGTAGAACTGGAAGTTTGACAACACTTTGATGGGCTTTATGTAGTTGGTTTGTGTGTTCCGCAACATCTCTAGCTAGTTATTATGCTTGATGTTAAAGCTTGTCCGTGCGAATGATTTTTTTAAAAATGTTTTCAGAAATCCTTATAAAAATGCCCACAACATTTTATTATTCTGGCCATGACATATCATTTTTGTAAAAATTATTTAGTTATGGTTATTTATCTGTTCACGCAATGTATTAATTCGAATTTTCCTCAATTTCTTTTGCAGCAAATTCATTAGTGATATTGTCATGTCTGTATCATCTTCAATGTCTATGAGAGAGCGGAGTTCTGAAAGTGCTCGTTTTGAGGTTTTGAGTGATCAACACAGGTAATATTTTAGTCACTATGAACTCAATTCAGATAGAAAGAACGGTTTGTAGGAAAGTAAAGGCACATATTGCGGTTGATGTTATCTTCTTTTTAAAGGTTTATTCATCCTTAGGTTGTTGCCTGAAGTTTTAATTATATAGTTATATGAAATATGAAGGTAATATTTTTTTGCGGTTGTTTGTTCAATGCAGTGCCATTATTCTAAACAGTGAAAATTCTAGCATTCATATTGATGCGGTTCTGGATCCTTTAAGTCCAACCAGCCAGAAGTTGTCTGGAATTCTTCGAGTTTTGTGGAAATACATTCAGCCCAGCATGAGGATTGTACTGAATCCAATGGTTGGTTGATATCTATGGTTCTATTTAAATTTTATTTCCTAAATATTTTGGTTTTCCATTACCTAAGTTATACCTTCTTTAGGAGTCTTCTGAAGTCCTTGGGATCAAAAAAGAAAATAGGATAAGAAAATTGTAGTTATTGTGTATGATACCTGTAATTTGAAAAGACAGTTTTGTCCTTGTGGCCTAACTATGAACTCACTCTAGTTAATTTATGCAATACAATACACTAACACTCAATGATATTTTTCATTTTATGCCAGAGTTCTCTTGTTGATCTTCCTCTGAAGAACTATTACAGATATGTAGTACCGACAATGGTATATCTTATGTTTTTGGTTTGTTCATAATTCTTAATGATATTTAATCTCTGTGTTCTTAGGTTTCTATTGCCTTTGCAGGATGATTTTAGCAACACTGATTCTTCGATAAATGGCCCAAAAGCATTTTTTACCAACATGCCATTATCTAAGACTCTCACCATGAATCTTGATGTTCCAGAACCCTGGCTTATTGAGCCTGTTCACACTGTGTATGTAATGTATTAGTATTATCCTTAACATTTGTTGCATATTAAGCCATTTATGAGCCTCCACGTATCAAGCCATAAGCCACAGCCTTTAGCAGAGCTGGTTCTTGGCATGCTATCTCTAAAGATCAAGCTATTGGGTGGGGGCTCATGAATAGCTGCATATTTAACATGATTGTCTGTTCCTATTGATTCACTTTTATTTGATGTTATTATATCTTGTTGTTAGTCCTTAATGTGATTTCTCATTCTGCAGTCATGACCTGGATAACATTCTGCTTGAGAACCTTGGTGACACAAGAACGCTGCAAGCAGCTTTTGAACTCGAAGCTCTTGTCCTCACGGGTAAAATTGCATTACTTTTATTATAAGATATAGGCTGGTAATTCTTTCCGATATTATCATTTGTAATTACATAGCATTAAGTAATGTTCCTATGAATCCGTTGGCTTTCTTATCTATTGTTCATCGAATCAGGTCATTGCTCTGAGAAAGATCACGATCCTCCACGAGGTCTTCAGCTGATTCTTGGAACCAAAACTTCACCCCATTTAGTTGATACCCTTGTGATGGCCAATCTTGGTTATTGGCAAATGAAAGTTGCTCCTGGTGTTTGGTTCTTGCAGCTTGCTCCTGGTAGAAGTTCTGAGCTCTATATTTTTAAGGAAGATGATGATGGAAGTAAGAATAGGCAATCATCAAAACTCATCACTATTAATAGTTTACGGGGTAAAGTAGTTCATATGGAAGTAGTGAAAAGAAAGGGCAAGGAAGATGAGAAATTGTTGATTTCTGATGATGACGACGATCTGCAAGTTAAGAAAGTGAGTGCTTGATTTTTAAATTTCTTTAGAAAACATTATATTCAATTGCAAATCCTGACACTTGTTTTTATAGGGAAGTAGCTGGAATTCTAACATACTAAAATGGGCTTCTGGTTTCATCAGTAGCAATGAACAATCGAAAAATGCTGAAAGCAATTCACTTGTGAGTTATACTTTATATATTTAATTTTTAAAAGTTTCTCCTTTCTGTTCCTTTTGCATAATTCATTTTCTCTTGCTAGATTTAGTTGAAGATCTTGTTTAGGGACTTTTGAGTAAAAAATTAATCGAACTTGGTGTAATTGTTTCTGTTTTGATCTGACTGATGCTTCATACTTTGAATTATTTATGTTTTGCTTGAGAATTGAGATGCTATAATTATTGTTCTTGAATGAAAAGACCATTTATATAACCTTGTTGTTATGTCTAACCAATTATGTATTATCAAAATATATGATGAATTTCAATTTAGTTTCTTGCCTTCCTTTTTCTCTTTCAACATACCAACCCACTCCTAATTTCCTAGAGTTGTAACCAAGTGAACATATTTTTCACAATAGGAGACTGCGAAAGGTGGAAGACATGGAAAAACAATTAATATATTTTCAATTGCTTCTGGTCACCTGTAAGTTGTTCTCTTGTTCTTACTTGTTTTCTTCCCCCTATATTGCCATCAGTTTCAATTCTTTACATTTTTTGATTTCAGTCCTTTGAATTTCATAAGTTGAAAAATGTTTTACTTGATCCCGAATCTATTAAGAGATGTTTATAGAACTGTCACATGTGTGTCTTGTTAATTGTTTGGTATTTAATTTCTATCATCATAAATGCAATCTTCACTTGTTTTGTGTGATGTATTTTTGCCAGATACGAACGCTTTTTGAAGATTATGATTCTAAGTGTTCTTAAGAATACTCAGCGCCCAGTTAAATTCTGGTTCATAAAGAACTATCTCTCTCCTCCTTTTAAGGTTAAATATTTCTTCTCTTAAATTGGAAATCCAAAGCAGAATTTTATGAGTTTTATTGACATACTTGAACTATTTTGATTGTCATTTCTACTCACAGGATCTAATTCCCCACATGTCCAAAGAGTATGGTTTTGAATATGAACTGATCACATACAAATGGCCTACTTGGTTGCATAAGCAGAAAGAAAAGCAGCGAATAATTTGGGCATATAAAATTTTATTCCTAGATGTCATATTTCCCCTTTCCTTGGAGAAGGTATCATGGTTTTCTTCTTCTGTATCAGGCTTTAATACTTCACTTGTCTTCTCCACTCAATTTCAGTGTCGCATGCACCACATGTTGCATTGACAAGGAATGAAAAGAAAAGCATATTTAAAATTGTATGTTTAAAGTCTACCGATATTTGTAGGTCATTTTTGTGGATGCTGATCAGATTGTCAGGACTGACATGGGAGAACTCTATGACATGGATTTAAAAGGAAGACCTTTGGCTTATACTCCATTTTGTGATAACAATAGGGAGATGGATGGATATCGGTTTTGGAGACAAGTAAATGCCACTTTTGAATATCACACATATAATTAAATGTAGGTGCAGCATTGAATGCTAATTTTTTCTTTGCCTTGTTGTTTTGGTTAGGGTTTCTGGAAGGATCATTTGCGGGGAAGACCGTACCATATTAGGTTGGCAACTGCTTTCTTTTTACTCTTGGCAAAAGAGTTGGATTATATAAATATCATTTCTCTGATAGTTGTTTCTCATTTCCGTTTACTTTCAGTGCTTTGTATGTTGTTGATTTGAAGAAGTTCCGAGAGACTGCTGCTGGAGATAATCTCCGAGTTTTCTATGAAACCCTTAGCAAGGATCCAAATAGTCTAGCCAACTTGGATCAAGTGAGAAATAGTTTTTTTATTTATTTTTATTTATTTATTTTACTTTGAAAGAATCACTCAATTTATCGTGTCATAAATTCAATTTATCGATTCATAAAGTCACGGTAGAAGGCTTAAACTTAAATTAAATGTATAATAGAAAGGGTTTAAATTTACACATGCACACAGGCAAGAGTTTCATAAAATGATTTTTGTGAACAAATTTTAGGTCTTTTCTGACCCATGTGATTAAGATATAGGATTTGGATACCCATTAGATGGAATCTTTTTTTCGGATATTTATTTCCAATGTTGCACCCATTATCGTGTTGGTGCATTCTCTTTTTGAGGGACCTTGGCTGAAATTTGCACTCAATTGGTTCAGGATCTTCCTAATTATGCTCAACATACCGTGCCCATTTTTTCTTTGCCACAAGAATGGCTATGGTGTGAGTCATGGTGTGGTAATGCTACAAAATCCAAGGCAAAAACAATTGATCTGTGCAACAATCCAATGACAAAAGAGCCTAAGCTTCAGGTAAACATTTTCTATTTGAATTCTCTCTTGTTCTTTCATTGAAATTTGCATCATATAAGTTTTGATGTTTTTGTAGCCTCACATGTTTTCTGCATATACTTCATTAACTTATCTCCACTTTGGTCAATAGGGTGCTAGACGAATTGTATCTGAGTGGCCAGACCTTGATTTAGAGGCAAGAACATTCACTGCCCGAATCTTGGGTGATGATCAAGAACCTATTCAACCCCCTAACGAATCTAATGAATCTAAGGATTCGACTAATGAAGATACATTGAAAGAAGACTTGGAATCCAAGGCAGAATTATGATTCTTGAACATCGGTGACAGAAGTGTTCTGTGCAAGTCAAAGTTCTTGAAAATATGTGATAGTGTTCTGTGCAAGTCAAAGTTCTTGAAAATATGTGATACTTGATGAAGTTGGTGCCTTAACGCAGCATGGTATCTTATTTTCTTACCGAGGAGTGCTTGGTTGATATATTAGAATGCCACAAAACACTAGTAACAGTGAATGCAATGAAGATTTGCCTTTTCTGTGAAGAATTTTTGGTTAGAGAGAAGTGTTAGTATATTCAAATCTAATTATTGTAGACAGATGTATGTGCTATAATCTTATGTACAATCATGTTCTCATCCAACTCTGTTCTTTTCAAGAATAAGTCTTTATTTTACAGTTCTCTCTTACTACGTTCATTGGGATTAAGGCAATATGATTGAGTTAAATTATAACTTTTAAATGAGATATAAAATGGTTATTGAAAATCAAATTATTACATTTAATTTACAAATACATAGTCGCATCGTTCATAGACTTGTCAACCCATTTTTTAAGTGGGCTTCTTAATGTGTACCCAATGAGCTTCTTAGTCACCTCTTGTGTTTCTGAAAATATCAGTGTTTTTTGAGATATATCTCCGGAAGCATCTCCAATATGTATATTTCATTCGTTTTTGAGATAAACCTAAATTTTATAAATAACCTTATTCCGAAAACATATTTTCGGAAACTAAAAAAACATCTTATGCTATTATTATATGTGCAGAAAATGAGAATAAAAATCCAATAATATGTTATTTGTGTTGCTGGATTTTTCTCATACTGAGAAGTTAAAATCAACGGTAGGAAATCTTGTTTCAATTCATAGTGCCCTTATTCAAACAACTGTTAATCTGAAAAGGACGGTAGCACGGGTTATCGACCGTTCAAGATAAACTGTGGTTGAATACCGAAAAGACCAGAAATTTGCACTCTGATGAAGAATGCAAAAATTGGAAAATAAACCCAACCAAATGACGCTTTGGTGATTGAAGTGAAGAGAAAGCAGACGAGCTCCTTCTAAGTTGAAACTGTTATCTGGAATAAGAATACTTTGACAGACGAGTCTTCTTCGAACAATCCTGTTACGCCAGGAGCTGGACATACGAGCCATCATACACTTTGCAAGAACATATGACTTGAGACAGACGAATCTCCTTCGGGTATACCTGTTACGCCAGGACCGAGATGCACTAAAGTCTGTGGGATAGACATGCATAATCAAGGTAGACGAACCTTCTTCATATATTATCCGTGGATATATGGTATAAGACAGACGAGTCTTCTTCGAGCAAACCTGTTGCGCCAGGTGCATCATTCATCAGTGGTGCTTGAGACAGACGATCCTCCTTCGGATATACCTGTTACGCCAGGACCGGTAACCATTTTGACATTTATTCCCACAGTCAGGATTTTAAACCTCTTCAATACAGACGAGTATTGGATGATCATCAAGATAACACAGACGAGTGTTATAAGTCAAGGATACAGACGAATATCAGACAATGATCTAAGAAACATAGACGAGCGCTTCAAGCAATGATACAGACGAATATCTGCCACTGGTACAGACGAATACCAGAAACCCAACACAGACGAGTATTCGGAGTAGCAGTACAGACGAGTACCAAGATAATCAACAAATCCACACATACAGGTATAAGCTAACACAGACGAGTGTTAAGGATGATACAGACGAGTATCCAAACAATGCAGACGAGCTTCACACAGATAATAAACACATACGAGTGTTGGAAAATGCAGACGAGCAATAAACAAAGATTACATATCAAACACATACGAGTGTTGGGAAGTGCAGACGAGCTTCAAGCAGATAATAAACACAGACGAGTGCCAGAGAATGCAGACGAGCAACAAGCAAGCTTCAGACACAGACGAGTGTTGGAAAGTGCAGACGAGCAACAACATTAGACATCAAACACAGACGAGTGTTGGGAAGGTGCAAACGAGCAACAACAAAGTAATCATGGGCCACTGCTGGGGAAAGCAAACGAGCAATACCAAAGTGATAACACAGACGAGTGTTGAGATGCAGACGATCGACAATAAAGTATGAACACAGACGAGTGCTGGAGACTGTTTCCCTGCTGTTGGGAAGATACTTATGACAAATAGACTTTGTGGGGAATGGGCCTCCCACTACTTGCTGGGTATACTCCACTGGGGAGATAAACTGCTTGGGCTGCCTGCCAAGACTTAGCTAGGGAAAAGTTCTGCTTGGGAGAATGTGACGCCATCCTGTAACCTGCAACAACAGAAAACATATATGTGCCCCGGGGACTTGCATGGTATGATCTGTTCATCCATCGTCACCCGACACTCAAAGAGGGTTTCAAATGTTTCCCTGCAATGTCATTTTCCTTCAAATTATCACCATGTTTTAAATGCAATGCTATTTTTGCCAAAAATTCAGGACATTTTGCAAACAAAAATAAACACAACACAGCCTTTTGACTAAATATTCTTTTTATTGAAAGGCCTCTGAATAGGCAAAGATTTTACATCAGGAAGCAACCACCTGGAAAGAGGTAGCCACCATAAAATTGAGAAAATAAACTATCCTAATGGCAATGGGCACGACATCCCAATGAGTTCCCTTCTTGCTATGACCAACATGTCTTCAAAACTCTCCATTCTTGCCTTTGCTTTCTGAGAAGATGAGGGGACTGATTCCTATCCTTCTGATATTGTCAAGCTGTACGAAACAATTATTTGGTTCAGATTACTCGGATCGCAGTTGTTCGCTTATTCCCTTGTTTTGCGTGGATCGCCCTTTCGGGTTTTCAATCCACCGGGATACCCTTTTTTGCCTGAGCTGTCCGATGTGGCTTTTCAACTCAGCGGGTGTACATTTTTATTTATTTATTTTCCCTAACTTTTGCCCGAGCTTTTTATTCTGTTTTTAGCTCGCCGGGATGCCCTTTTCTTGTCTGGACTTTAATTCTGTTTTTGTGTCCAGCGAGTCTCTTTATGCGAAGTATTTTTTAACTGCGTCCGAGTTAACAGGGGACTGGAAATCTTCTCCATCCATAGTGGTGAGCATCAGTGCTCCTCCTGAGAAAACTTTCTTCACTACCAATGATCCTTCGTAGTTTGGGGTCCACTTGCCCCTGTGATCTGAACCTGGAGGAACAATCCTTTTGAGCACAAGCTCTCCCACTTGATACTCCCGAGTACGTACTCGTTGGTTGAATGCCCGCTTCATTCTCCTCTGATAAAGCTGACCATGACAGATAGTCGCTAATCTCTTTTCCTCAATTAGATATAGCTGATTGTAACGAGCACGCACCCATTCAGCCTCATCAAGCTTCACATCCATCATCACACGCAATGAAGGAATCTCTACTTCAACAGGCAAGACTTCCTCCATGCCATATACCAATGAGAAGGGAGTTGCCCTAGTTGACGTCCTGACTGGCGTTCGGTACCCATGCGGCGCAAATGGTAACATCTCATGCCAATCCTTGTAAGTGACAACCATTTTTTGCACAATCTTCTTGATATTCTTGTTTGCCGCCTCTACCGCACCATTCATCTTTGGTCGGTAAGGATAAGAATTGTGATGCTGAATCTTGAAGTCCCGACACAACTCTGTCATCATCTTATTGTTCAAGTTAGAACCATTGTCAGTAATGATCCTTTCGGGCACTCCGTATCTGCAAATGATGTCTCTCTTCAGAAACCTGGCTACCACTTGACGAGTGACATTGGCATAAGATGCCGCTTCAACCCACTTAGTGAAGTAATCAATCGCGACCAAGATGAAGCGATGACCATTTGAAGCAGTAGGCTCTATCTTCCCGATCATGTCAATGCCCCACATAGAAAAGGGCCAAGGAGATGACATGACGTTGAGTGGGCTTGGAGGAATATGCACTTTGTCTGCATAAATCTGGCACTTGTGGCACTTACGAGCGAATGAACAACAGTCTGCATCCATTGTCATCCAGTAATACCTCGATCTCAGCAATTTCTTAGCCATGACATGCCCTCCTGCATGGGTACCGAAAGATCCCTCGTGGACTTCCTGCATCAACAGGCTTGCTTCGTGTCTATCCACGCATCTGAGCAAGACCATGTCAAAGTTTCTCTTGTATAAAACCCCATCTGTATTCAAGAAGAAGCTAGAAGCAAGTCGCCTTAAGGTCTTCTTGTCATTGGAAGATGTCCCGGCTGGGTATTCTTGCTTTTCCAAGAATAGCTTGATATCAAAGTACCATGGTTTCTCGTCAGACACTACGTCTACAGAGAAAGCATGAGCTGGTGCGTCAAGCCTGGAAATGTGAATTCTGGGCACATAATTCCAACACAAGACTTTGATAGACGAAGAAAGAGTGGCCAATGCGTCGGCAAATTGATTTTCATCACGTGGTATGTACTGAAGCTTAACTGTTGTGAAGAACGTCAACAGTTTTCTGGCATAATCCCTGTAAGGAATTAGATGCTCTTGATGCGTATACCACTTGCCGGTAATCTGGTTAATAACGAGGGCTGAATCTTCTAATATATCGAGGTTCTTAATCCGAAGATTAATAGCCTCCTCTATTCCCATTATGCATGCCTCGTATTCCGCTTCATTGTTGGTGCAGCCAAAAGTAATTCTGGCAGCGAAGGGAAAGTGAACACCTTCGGGAGTAATAAGAACAACACCAACTCCACGTCCATTGATATTGATTGCCCCATCAAACATCAACTTCCATTTGGATTCAGGGCCTGGCCCCTCCTCCGGAAGTGGTTCCTCGCAATCGTTTGCTTTGAGGTACATGATGTCCTCATCAGGGAAATCAAACTTCATTGGCTGATAATCATCTTCAAGAGGTTGTTGTGCAAGGTAATCTGACAATACACTTCCCTTGATGGCTTTCTGAGAAGTATACTGTATGTCACATTCTGTTAAGATCATTTTCCACCTAGCAACCCTTCCGGTTAACGCTGGTTTCTCAAAGATGTACTTGACAGGATCCATTTTGGAAATTAGCAGTGTGGTATGAGTCAACATGTACTATCTCAGTCGGCGATCAGCCCATACCAAAGCGCATCAAGTTTTCACGAGCAGTGAGTAACGGGATTCACATTCGGTAAAATTTTTGCTAAGGTAATAAATAGCGTACTCTTTTCGACCAGACTCGTCATGTTGGCCTAGAACACACCCCATTGACCCTTCTAGCACAGTCAAGTACATGATTAAAGGTCTTCCTTCAACTGGAGGCATTAGAATTGGAGGCTCATGCAAATATTCTTTTATCTTGTCAAAAGCTCTTTGACAATCATCATTCCACCTGACCGTTTGCTCTTTTCTTAGCAATTTGAATATTGGTTCGCACGTGGCAGTTAGATGAGATATGAACCGAGAAATGTAGTTCAACCTCCCTAAAAACCCGCACACTTCTTTTTTTGTTCTCGGTGCAGGCATATCTTGAATTGCTTTTACTTTTGCAGGATCTACCTCAATTCCTTTTTGACTAACAATGAAACCCAGCAGTTTCCCGGAACGCACTCCGAAAGTGCACTTGTTTGGATTCAACCTCAACTTGTATTTAATCAGTCTATCAAACAACTTCTTGAGGTTGACCAGATGCTCTTCTTCGTCTCGGGACTTAGCAATCATATCGTCCACATAACACTCTATCTCCTTGTGTATCATGTCGTGGAACAATGTGACCATAGCCCGCTGATAGGTTGCCCCGACGTTCTTCAAACCAAAGGGCATGACCTTGTAGCAGAATGTACCCCACGGGGTAATGAACGTTGTTTTCTCCATGTCTTTCGGTGCCATCTTAATCTGATTATATCCGGAGAAGCCATCCATGAAGGAAAATACCGAGAATTGAGCAGTGTTATCTACCAGCACGTCGATGTGAGGTAATGGAAAGTCATCTTTTGGGCTCGCTCTATTCAAATCCCGGTAATCAACGCACATCCGGACCTTTCCGTCCTTCTTTGATACAGGTACAATGTTAGCTACCCAAGGTGGGTAACTAGTTACAGCAAGGAATCCGGCATCCTATTGCTTCTGAACCTCCTCCTTGATCTTCATCGCCATGTCAGGACGAGTTCTTCTCAAATTTTGTTTCACAGGAGGACAGTCTTCTCTCAATGGTAGCTTATGCACAACAATGTCGGTATCCAACCCTGGCATATCTTGATACGACCAGGCAAAGATATCCACATACTCTCGCAGCATACCAATCAGCTCTTTCTTTACTTCGGCCTGCAGACTGGCCCCAATCTTGATCTCTTTCTTCACATCTTCAGTGCCGATGTTGATGATCTCAATTTCTTCCTGATGAGGCTGAATAACTCGTTCCTCTTGTTTCAACAATCTGACCAATTCTTCAGAGAGTTCACAGTCTTCCTCAACCCCTTCATCAGTTTGGTAGATAGGATTGTCAAAGTCATGCGTGGTCATAACAGGAACGTTATCAATGGAATCCAGATGATCAACACTGCACAAATGATGTGCTTATTTCAGAATCTGTTTATTTTCAAAAAGAGACGCAAACACAAAAACAAAAAGAAAAACACATTGCCATTTTTATATTTTTGTGAAAAATTTAAAACAAAAGAAAGAGAACACAATTTGTCTGAAAATGTCCTTTATTTCATGGTAAAATAAGCACATAACAAACATGGTGGCCCATACAATGGATCCTAGCATCTTGGGCAGAATGCTGGATTTGACAATGTAGCATGATAAGAAAAGGAAACAAATAAATTACTCTGAGTGCCAGGTAACTTGGACGATGTCTTCAGCAGATCAGTTCTTCAGCTCCTCTCCGGGCGCACACGGATGAATCCAGTTGTCCCAGTCACCATCACTGTCTCCATCTTGGCTTGTCACACAGATTTGGTTGCGGTCGAGCATCCCAGTGCTCGTAAAAGTAATGGCTTTACCACTTGGAGACCCATTAGACCCACTAGGATGATAACCCAAACCAAACTTGTCGTCTTTCTTCTCTAACTCCAGCAATTTGCCCCAGCCTTGGGCGCTTCCTGACTGAACCACCTCCTTTTCCTGCTTGTAGGAGTGAATGGAGGTACCTTCTTTCTCACTGCTACTCTCTACAGGAGTCAAGATGCTGACATTAACTGCTTCGAAGGCCTGACACAGAGTCTCATGGATCTCTCCGTCCATCTCCACATATTTGAAAGTTGATAAGTGGCTCACAAAGATGTCTTCCTCTCCGCACACTGTGATTACTTGGCCATCAACCACATATTTGAGCTTTTGATGCAGGGTGGAAGTTATAGCTCCAACAACATGAATCCACGGGCGTCCCAACAAGCAGTTGTACGCGTGCTGAATATCCATGACGTAGAAGATACTTTTGAATACTTGAGAACCTATTTTCACAGGTAACTCAACTTCTCCAAACACTGACCTTCTGGACCCATCAAAAGCTTTGACAATCAAATCACTGGGTCTTAAGATAATTCCATCAACATTGAGCTTCATTAATGTTTTCTTCGGAAGTACATTAAGAGAAGAGCCTGTGTCAACAAGGACATGCGACAACACAACACCCTTGCACTCCATAGTAATATGTAGTGCTTTGTTATGGTTACGGCCCTCTGACGTAAGGTCTCTGTCTGTAAAGCCCAACCCGTGGCTTGCATTCACACTGCCCACTACAGCTTCCAGTTGATTAACAGTTATTTCTTGAGGAACATAGGCCATCTGCAGCACTTTCAACAAGGCCTCTCTATGTGCGGGAGAACACATCAGCAAAGACAGAATTGATATTTTGGAAGGTGTCTGGTTCAACTGTTCGACCACCTTATAATCACTCTTTTTAATTATGCGCATAAATTCCTCCACCTCCTTCTCAAAGGTACCCTGTCCAGCAGCAGGAGTTGTTGTTTCTTCAGTCACAGTTTGCTTTCCTTTAGCCTTTGCCGAAGCCGAAGCCTCAGGATCCCCTCTCAGAACTGGGGGAGCAAATAGACGACCACTTCTCGTAAAACCTCCAACCCCTCCGACATTCACTACAGTCGGGTCAATAGCAACTGACTTACTCTCAACTTTCTGTCCTTCCATGTACACATCTGAGCCGTAATGCCATGGAATGGCTTTATCATCTGTATAAGGAACAAGCCCAGGCACAGTGATAGTCACAGGACTAACCTCAAGAGCGTAAATGGTCATAGGCTCTCTTCTAGCAGGCATCTCAGCTGGATCATAGAAAATGGTTATAGTGGACACATCATCAGCTTCATTATCAACTTTGTCAAACTGCAAAGATCCTTCATCAATCAAATTCTGCAACCCCATCTTCAGGTCTTCACAACCGTTCACTGAATTCACACATTTCTCACAATCAGAACTGCATCCCGGAAACACTTGACCTTTCAGCAACCTCTCCTTCACTACCAACAGCGGAGTCTTCACTTCTTCTATGCTCAGAATCAGACTTAACTTCTCACCACTTTCAACAACATTTATTCTAGCCCCTCCATGGTTCGGAATAGGGTTTGAAGTAACATTCGGCGGTGGTGCGAAGTTAAACGCCTTGGAGTCAATCAGATCTTGAACTTTGTGCTGTAACGCCCTGCACTTCTCAGTTGAGTTCCTGGGTGCCCCTGAATGGAAAACGCATCTAGCATTGACATCGTACCCCACTGGAAGCTCTCCAGGTGGTGGTGGTGCCAAAGTCCTCAGTTGTATCAAATTCAGGTCCACCAATCTCGGTAACAGTGCAGCATATGTCATGGGGATTGCCTCAAGCACCCTATTAGCCGGGCGAGTCTGCCTTGGTTGATAAGGTCTTTGTTGATAGTTGTTACGTTGTGGCTGTTGTTGTTGCTGTGGTTGTTGAGGCTGCACCTGCTGCACAGGATTGGAAGGAATTGTGACAGTTGCCACTTGCTCATATGATCTTCTATATCCTCGGCCCCGTCCTCGGCTAAACACAACATTGGTCTCACCTTCCCTTCTTCTCGGGGGTCCGCTGAAATCTTTTCTTGCTCCATTCGAACTGCTCGCACTCGTATCCTGAATCTTTCCCATCTTTAACAAAGTCTCGACCCTCTCTCCAGCAATTACTATATCATTGAACTTGGTAGCCGAACAAGACGCCAATCTTTCGATAAACACTCCTTGCAATGTCCCCATGAACATATCAGCCATCTCATTCTCCAGCAGTGGTGGTTGCACTCTGGCAGCAAGCTGACGCCACCTTTGAGCATACTCTTTAAACCCCTCCTTAGCAGTTTGAGACATGTGTTGCAATTGAGTGCGATTTGGAGCCATGTCCAAATTATACTGGTACTGCTTCACGAAAGCCTCTGCCAAATCCTTCCACCTCTTAATGTTGACTCTGCTTAGCTTCATATACCATTCCAAGGAGGCCCCAACCAGGCTGTCTTGGAAATAGTACATCCATAGCTTTTCATCATCAGTGTGGGCAACAATCCTTTCTACAAAGGACTGAAGATGAGTCTTTGGACACGCTGTGCCGTTGTACTTCTCGAAAGTTGGGACTTTGAACTTGTAAGGGATTCTAACCCCTGGAACCAAGCCCAAGTCAGTAATGTAGAACCCCAAAGAGTTCTGAGATTGAATAGCCTTGATCTGTTATGCCATCTCCTCAAACTTCCTGTTCATTTCAGCCCCCTGGCCTTCAGTTTCGTCCAGCAACGTAAACTGTTCGTCTTGACTGTCCATCTGTACATTGTTCAGTCCATCATTGATTATGGTAACCCCTGGCTGTGCTACAGGGATTTCAAACTAACGGGCGCCCGCACCGTTACAATTACCTCCATCAGCAGTACCGTTGTTCCTGGCATGACTATTTTCAACCAACTCACGCAGACGTTCCTGATTCTGACCCATTCCTGCCATAAGGGTCATAAAATTGTCCATCCTCAACCTCAAGTCAACTAAGTCAGCTTGCATTTGATCCATGACTCTTTCTCTGTTGACCTTTGTGGGATATCTGTGTGCGACTGGTTGTTCTCGAACTTTCCTGGGAGCTATAGTGCCTGAAACAACAAGAACATTAGAAACTGAAGCACTACCTACAAAATAAACAAACACGTCATATGAATGCAATGTAACTGCTCATGTTCCCAAGTTTTTAATCATTTGCATGCCCCAGTTCTGGTACTTGCTCCAGACAGCCACTTTCAGTATTAACTTTCAAACTTTCTCTTTGATGAGTGTTCAGATATTAGCAGTATCAGACAAACGAGCCTTGCATATTCAGAAATGATAATTTGCATATTAACACTGTATATCATGGACAAACCACTGCCGGCCAAAAGTTAGAGCACAAACAGAAATATTCCCCGAAGGGTTACAAGCCATTACATGAATAAAAGACAAAAGAAATAAAGCAAGACTCCTACAACAAATATGTAGGTAGTCTGAAAAATAAACTAAACTAGAGACCCGGGCTCCTCTGCATCCACCTCTCCTCTGTTCTTCTTTACACCAGCTCTCAGCTTGAGCTCTTCAATCTCCTTCTGTGCCTCCTCCAAGGCTAACTGGCTTTGTGCTAACTGCTGAGTCTTTTCCCTCCGAATGTTGTGGACTTGCTCCACCTCTTCCTTCTTGAAGGCCATTTGCACCTCGAAAAACTCTTCTTTTTCTTTGAACTTCTTTTGCTCTTCCTCCCTTTGGCCTTGCAACCAAACAATGGATTGGCGAGCTTCCTTGAGAGTCTTCAAAGTCTTTTTGCGTTCAGCTTCTCATTTTGCCTCCATCATACCCAACCTTTGAAAGTGAGCTTCTCTTACAGCAAAGTCTTTCTCTCTAGCTTCCAAAGAGGCTTAAATCTTCTGCAGCTTCCATTCTGCTTCATTTTTGGCCCTGTTGGCAAGATGATACAGGTTTACCATTTCAACATTCTCCACTCGAACTTCATGCAGCTGAGCTTCCAATTTCTTGTACTCTTCCAGGGAGACAGTACTCTGGCTTGGCACTTCTTTGGGATAAAGAGGAGCTTCTACTGAGAAGGGCATGAGAACTTCTTCTACATGTTTTTTGCAACCATGCAGCAAAAGAAGGATACGTCTTGGGATCTACTCTGCCAAAGTCTTTCTTACCCTTCCTCACTCTATGAGCCCAAGCTTGGGATGCTTGTAGAACTAACTCCTTGTTTCCTTCCACAGGAAAATACAAAGACTCAGCAACCTCTTCCATCTGTGGTGGATCTCTCAAAGGGTAACCAAATTGCTTCCTGGATAATGTTGGATGATAACTGATCACACCCTTCCTTCCTAGCAAAGGCACTCCAGCAAATCTTCCACAACTGACCAGCAACTCTTTTCCTAGCAGATCTCTGTCATATCCCCAGGCTATATCTTCAGCAGTTAGCCCCATCAACCTTCTAGACCATCTCCACTCATCCCTCATTTCCTTGAAAGCACCTGACTTTGGCAGTTGTCTGGCAAACCACTCAGCAAACAAAGAAGCACAACAACCTACTGGTCCTCCTCTACCTTTCTCATTCCTGTAATGAACGTTGTAGTAGAAATCACCCAACAGAGTTGGCACAGGATTGCCTTTGGCAAAGATAGAGATCACTTCCAAGCTTACAAATTCTTTCTCTCCTGGGAACAAGCTAGACCCATACACCATCAAAGCCAGCAAAGCACCAAATTCACCCCATTTACCTTCTTTAGCATACTCCTCTGCCTCTGGTATGAGCACACTCCAAGGGAGTCCTTTGCCTTCACTATCCTTCAGAGCCTTCTGGACTGTGGCAGCTGGCAAACAACAAACTTTGGTTATGTCTTCTTCTTTAAGCACCACCTCAGACCCATAGAAAGGTAAGGTCTCTCTGACTGGAACATTCAGAATGCTGTAAATCTCCTCCAAGGTAGGAGCCAAGATGTAATCTGGAAACACAAAGCAACGCAACAGGGGATCATAAAACTGAAGCAAGGTATGCAAACTGTCCTTCTGGTCTGCAATGGGCTTGTCCACATACTTCAGTATCTGGCCATATCTCTTTCTGAAATTTCCCAAGACTTGGTCATTCATCAGACCTGCTAATTTCTAAACACTTCTAACTTCAGGTTGAAGAAAAGTATAGTGAACATTCTTTTTCCTTGGAATTCTTCTGATTTCTGCCATCTGGAGATAAGATTTACCAGAACTGGGAGCTGACTATGAACAATGACCTGAAAAATGGAAACATAAACAGTTAATGCAAGAATGATGCAAATGCAAATGCAATGCAGGCATATGATCAATCTGGGACCATCTGGATACTGGACACTGAACACAAGGACCCTCTGATCAATTGCAAACCAAAATCCTCTAAGTCACAACCCTCTGATAGAAAATCTCAGAACCATAGTACCAAGAAAACCAGAACACCAGAACCATAGGACCAAAATCATAACAAGGACCACTGATAATGAGGGTATGTAGAGGCCAAGGGTTCCTGCAAACCTGTAAACCCCTCCCAATCTCACTGGCATGCTCCGGGTCAGACATCACGGACTCTCAAAGCCGAATAGCAATAATGCTTTCACCATTTCCGAGAAATGACTCATGACCAAATCAGGGAATCGGTTTGGAATTATATACTACGCAGGGAGGCCTCAGCTGAGTCCGGGAAACAAGGTCATCCTATGTAAGTCCCAGGTGGGCCCTCGGATGCGAATGGGTTTGCCACAAAATGTGGTCTGCCACTGTCATCACTAAAGAGGGATTTTTCCACAAGGTTCTCAATGATCGGTCCCCAGCTGCACATAACTGTCAAGGTTATGAAATGAGAGAGGAAGATCCCCAAATCAAGACATTTCCAAGATGGTCGCAAATCTGGGTGTGGAACTCACTACTACCCCCATGACAAGATCTCATGAGGCCAAAGTGGAACGACTCTAAGTCCTAAGGTGCACTCGAGCCGTGGTAATGAGCTCATCTCAGAAACAGTATCACCCAAACCCACCAAACAGAAAATCCAGTCTAGACACTCCAGTATATAATATGATGCAGAAAATAAATACTGAAAACTGTAAATAAAGCTATAAATGAAACTGTAAATAAACAACAATAAAATACAACACACAACAGCAAGCGATCAACCCCCAAAGAAACAGAAACAAACAAGCGCTATGAAAGACTCACAGGGGAACCAGAGGCACTCTGGTTAGGAAGTCCCCAGCAGAGTCGCCAGCTGTCGCTCCCCGGATTTCCATCCTGGTACAAACGCGAAAGTGGCGCGGAAAAGAATAGAGTCGCCAGCCAGACATTTTTATCCCGAAGGAACGGGAATGGTAATGCTGCACAAACCAGAAGAAAAGAAAAGGAAGGACACGGGTCCTGCGAACCAAAGAGACTGAGTTAGGGAGTCGGTTACGACCTGGGAAGGTATTAGCACCCAGATCGTCCGCCGTACCCGACGGGATCCACGCTTGTAAAGAAAATGTTTCAAAGGGTGAAGAAATGAAAGCTGCTGCAAAGAAAATGAACTGAACTGGATAAAAGAAAAGAAAAAGGGAACTGAAAAAGGAATGAAAAGGAAAAAATGTAGGGAAAATAAAGATTGTGCTTGAACGGGACCTACCCCGCTGTCTACGTACCTCATCGGGAAAATGTGGATCAGAGACGCCGTAGTTCCCCTAACTAGGGGTAGAAAAGAAATTGCTTGTGAATTAAGGCTTGAACTGCCTATGCCAATGCTCAGGTGTTGCAGGCCCGGACGACGAGTGCGTAACCGTCTTGCAAAGTGACAAGAAGAAGCAAGTTCGCGTACGAAGCGAATGAGATGAGAAAATAATTCCTGAAGGAAAGACGCTTATTGTTTGTTTGTGTTTTTATGAAGCTTTTAGGAGGGTGTCACAAGGAAGTGAGCTCAAGCTCTTTTCCATGGAATGTGTACTTGCCACTACATTCCAAGATGGAATAATAGAACAAGCACACTCAAGTAAGGAGAAGATCCCCAAACCTGAAACCAGAGATTAGGGCTTAAGCTCACTAACTCATTAACTTATTAAGTGTTTTTGGTATTTACAATGAAGAAGTGTGTTTTATGATTTTCTTGGTGAAGATGATATCTTGATCAGACTTGTGCATCACAAGATAAGCTTGTACTATCCCAATATGGGAAGACTACAAGTACCTCATGGGATAAGGCTATTGTTCAAGATATCACTTCAAACTTTATTAGGTGTTTTCTTTAGAGTTTTGAGATGAGAAGAGAAAATAAACCAAAAGGATCACAAAGGCAAAAGTCTAATGGGGGACTAAAGAATCCTAAGTGTTGTCATGCATGGGAACCCTAGGTTAGTGTGGTTTACTATCCTAAAGAAGAGAGAAAGAAGAAGAGAAGAAGAAGAGAGGAGGGAAGTAAAGCCTAAGCCCAACAAACAAAAGGTTAGCACAAGTAAGAATAAGAAAAGAAGAGATGAGATTTGGAGATGTGGGAATCACATCACCACCTCTCACTTACCATAGCCCCTGAAAAGGTTTGCAACATAAGCATACAAGCAAAGAAAAATGAACAAAATGAAATCCCAACATCATGCAAACAGAAGTGAAGTCATACATACAAAAGCTCAATGCAAATGCAAGTCATAAGAATGAGAAAAGAAGCATACAAGTCAATATGAGGCAACATGAACCAAATGGCAAAGCAAAGCAAACTTAAGAAGATGCAAAGCAAAATAAGAAAAACAACAACTCAAGGCACAAGACCAGAACCAAATACAAGTTAAAGAAGTGATTAAGAAGCAAGAGAGATGAAGAGAAGAGAAGCACAAAGCTAAACAATCACATTAAGGGAAGAGAAGTGAGATGGATGCACATAAGAAAGAAAGAATTTCAAAGGTAAACCAAATACAAGATTTCCAAGACACAAACCCTAAACCAAGATCAGAAAGGTATCAATACCCTAAGGAGACCCCAAATGAGATGAAGAAGTTGGCACAAGTTCCCTTCTAAGCTAAGGAGATGACTTATGATCAAAAAGAAGCAAAATGGGACAAGTTAAGAACCAAAATTCAAATCAAATCAACAATGCACCCAACAATTCCACAACTTTGGACAAGAGACCTTCAATCATGATATAACAACATGTCAAAAGGATAGGAAGAAATTCAGAAGCTATGCAAGTCAAAAGAGGGCTCAAACATGAACTAGGGTTAAGAAACTTCACTTACAAGGAAAAGGCTAAAACCAAATGAATAAGTTTCTAAAAATCAGAACAAAAATCACACATAAACTACATCCCCTTAAGAATCCAGAGCAAAAAGAATCATCCAAAAATTCAAAATGAGGAACACTATGGAAAATGGACAAGACAACATGCACAAAAAGGAATTAAAATGGATTAATTACATGAGGGAATTTATTTACACGTGTCAGCATAAAATAAATAAAAAATAAAAAAAATGAAAAATTAAAGAAAACTAAAATGAACATCCATGAATTATTTCAGAATTTTTGGACACTTGGAACTAATTTTAAAAATTGAAAACCAAAATGATATAAAAGAAATAAAAGAAAAAGGAATAAAAATGGAAGAAGAAGCTGGGGTGCGAATATCAGGGGATCCAGTGTAAATCAAATGGGCCTAAAGACTAGGGGGTGTGAATAGCAGGGGATAAGCCCACCCAATCTGCGCAAGTCCATAATACATGGGTGGAAATTCACAAAAAATAAAGGAAAAAACAAAGGCCTCTGGATCAAACAGACGCATCCTGGAGCTTGCCTCATTAATTGACGTGGCAATATAATTGGTTCAGAATGAGAGAGCATGATAATTAACATGAGGTGAGAAGCATATGGAATAATCAGAATGAAATATAAAAATGAAAACGTACGTGAGAGAGAGGAGGTCATTAAATGACGTGGAAGCATCATACGCGTTGAGATGAAATGATCTGATGGTGAGGAAATTGTCTTCTCCAACTGAAAACCCTAATTACACAGCCCAGAATCCGGTGACCGGAGCTAGGGCTCCGACACCGGAAAACTCACAACATGAACAAAACTTAATAATAAAACCTCAAATGCTCCAGATCAAGTAATTTAATCATGCTGATTTCAAAAATGATGACGAAATTCTCAAATGAACACTGAATTTTCCAGATCGTGAGCAAACTGTTTGAACCATGAAACTTTAAATTCACATAACAAGCTCAATAATGCATCAAACTTGAATCTAAAACCAGCAGAATGATCAGCATAACCAGAGGATTACAATGCACACAACTATTTTCATTTCTAGATCTGAGAAATTTGAACTCACCTGAACTTGCAGATCTTGAAATAGCTTGTGATAAGCCAAGGTAATGCTGCCAATCCACTCCAAATGCACTCTAGTTGCAAAATAAATGCAACTAAAGCCTTAAAACTTGCTGGATCTTGGATCTTGAAGCCAACTGCCCTGAAATGGCAAGGTGATGAATTTTGAGAAATAGCTTGCACAATGGATGGATTTGTGATCCCGAGCTCTCAAGGATGAAAGATCTGTGGTTGGTTTGTGAAGAGAGAAAGTGTGTGAAGAGATTCGAATGAAAATGAAATTTGAGCAAAAACTTGAGAGCTGAGAAATGAGTGAGATATGGATCCTTCTAAAACCCTAATTTGCTTTTATGTGAGGTCATGAGGAAATGCTGAAAGAATGAGAGGCTTTGCACGTGGGAATGGAATGTGTGAGAGATTTTGCAAATTTTGCAAATTTGTGGTGAGAGCATGAAACACTCATGCTTTGCCTTGCTTCTGGCCCATGTGCACTCACAATCCCACCCTTGATTTCAAACCAAACAGATCCTGACCCTTGGATGAAAGTGTCACACTCTTTTCATGTTCATGCAAAAATTACACTTATGGAATGAAATTCACATCATGCACGAATTTGATGTATTTCTTGGAGCAAAGTGACCTATTTTCATTGCATTGTAACATTGTGAACTTATTTGGTATGTACCAACACCCAAAAATAATATTCAAGACTTTTTGCCTTGGTGCACAAGTGAAAATTCAACTTTTGCCCTAGTTTTAACCAAATTTTTGAGGGGCCTAACTTCTTAATCATGAAGGCTATGAAAAAGTACTTGTACTTTTTGAAAATGGGAGGCCTTAATATCCAACTTTCATGTTTGACTTTGGTCCATTTGAAGAATTTTTCACCAAGTTATGCTTACTTGAAATTTAGGGCAAAAACTTGCTAAAAATGGCATTTTCCATAACCAACTTTGCACCAATTTTGCAAAACACCTCAAAACCTCATGATTATTGATCTTTGAACTTGCCAAACCTCTTTTAACATTATAAGAACATTCCTTGGCTAGAAAAATGGGGTTGGACCCCTTGAAATCTCACAGTTGACTTTTATAAGGCACAGTTGACCAGTTTCTTCATTTGCAAGCAACTGAAGAAATACTTGACTTCTACAAGGACTTTTCTCACCAAATTTCATCCCTAGGATCCTCTTAACATGTGAGAGACTTTGCCCAAATGAAATGGCCAAAGTCTTAAGGTTTTCATGCTTGAAACTCAAACCCTAGTTTGGGACCATTGTGTAGGAGCTTTGCCTTAGCTTGGATTCCCTGATGATCTTCCAACCTTCTGAGCTTTTGTAAATGATCATGAACTTGTAAATGCAATGTAGACCCCTCATAGGACTTGTACAAATCCATTGGGCCCCTTATCATGGCTTGTAATGCTTCAAGAACCTCCCCAGATGATCATATGCCTAGTGCTAGGTCATGAGAAATGTTATGCCTCATCTTTCCCTGCTAGGATACTGAGAATATGATATGTTCATGATGAATATGATGTGATATGATGCTTAAAAAGAAGATGGCAAATTTGGGGTGTTACACATAGACGAGAAGTAAGTTAACATCAACGGTAGGAAATCTTGTTTCAATTCATAGACTGAGAAGTTAACATCAATGGTAGGAAATGTTTTTGTTTCAATGAAGCTGTATTTCTCTATTTTGAAGAGAAATCAGGATCGAAGTTTTATGCTTTTCCTTTAAGAGCATCAGACAACTTGTTCATATAGGACTGGTTCTATCTAGCTGTCGATAACAATTGTTGTAAACCAATTCTTTATTCTGAAAATAATAACCAAATGCATAAACTATGGATACAAGAGTTTATCTAATTTTATGATTTTATTAAATATATTAAACAAGTTCATACAATTGAAGATGCTTCTAATTTGGTGATGAAGCTTGAGCTTCTTAACGCTTTTTAGTCACGTTTTTTGAAAATACCTTTCATTTTTAGAGATATATCTCTGGAAGTATCTTACCTAATACACATATTTTATTCGTTTTTTAGACAAATCCAAATTTTATAAACAAATTTCTTTCGAAAATATATCTCCGAAAAATTTCCGATAACTAAAAAAAATAACACGAAAAAATGATATATAGTGATAAAAAATTATTTAACCTTTAACAACATGAAAGATTGTATTTTCGATTTTAAAAATAAAGTAAAATGTTTTTTTATCAATACATTTAGTCAACATTCTAACTTCTAACTTTAGTTCCTAATAAATATTTAATACTCTATGTTTTGACTAGTGGGTAATCAGTAGGTTTTGGTTGGAATTGGTTAGAATAAATAAAAAGGTAATTTTTTTCCATCCTTATGTTGTGGGTTGTACCTCATAAAACTAAAAAATATCATCAGATAATTTCTGAGATCCGAATGCACAATTTTATTATTGTTAAACCTTAATTCGAAGATGTATATGCGAAGATTTTTGGGGTGAATTCGCAGATGCATCTTCGAAAAAACTCTTAAAATCATTTAAACAATGTTTTCATTAAGATGGTTTATCATTTAATCATTCAATAATATTTACAAAGATGCATCTCTGAAAATCTCAAGCGGAAAATTGAATATATGACCACCTTGCATGATCATCTTTCCCATACCATACATCCTCCATAATCCAAAACCCTAAAAAAAATCAGTTTCAATTAACATTTCGGCTCCAAATCATCATTCATGTGTTTTATCACATTAAAAGGAGTAAAAGAAACTGCAATTTAAGGTAAAGTTCATTCATTTCACACCTTATTGCTTGCATTAATTTTGTTATTGAGCTGAAAAAAATGAACATTACATCCGGATATACATTTATGAATTCACCTACTACCTGTTTCAAAGATGCATCTCTGAAGTTGCATGTTACTGTGAACCTTTTAAACCGTTTTTTTTGTTTTGGTTTATATTAGTTTTTGTGCACCTGGTTAAAACCAAGGGCACCCCTAAAAAGGTCAAAACGACACAAGATGACAATACAACGAAGTTGTCTCCTTTATACTTCTAACATGTTGATTCACATTTCATGAGTTCTCCAACAGTGAAATCTCAACCAAAAAAAAGTCTATAAGGGTGTTCGCATTAGCAAACCACCTATTTCACTACTGAAACTGGAAAAAATCATCTTCATCGAAGAAATGCCATTTTTTACGCACAAACACATTCAACGAATTGTAAATGTCAAGGAGGATGGTAACTGCAATTTTTGAGTCATATCCGACTTGTTCGGTATAGGAGAGGAGAATCACTAATTTGTCTTCCAATAACTTTTGAAAGAGTTGACGATGCATGTAGAATTCTACACATCGCTATACGAGAAGAAGAAAAATTGATACAATTCATAATGCTCTTACTCCCTGTGTTAGCGATCCCACAACATTTTAAAAATGGATGAGCTTTTCTAAAATGTGTCATCTTATAGCAAGTACGTATAACACAGTGTGTATCGATCTAACAAGATATGATTTCTCAGAGACATTTTTTCCACTTTGGAGTGGCCCGCCTAAGGATCCTTCCAGATTCATCATGTGTATTGGGTGAGTTTCAAAATAATTACATTTTGTTGAGGTTTATTTGAAACTGGGGTGTCCAATACAAAGCACATAATTTGAGTGGACGACACATTCTACAAAAGAGGCAGAAACTTGGCCGAATCATTTTCTGGAAAGGATGGAAGAATTCACCAAATTGAGCGAGCTTGAAAGAAAACCAAATAAGGAAAAGTTGAATGATGAACCGGTAGTAGAGTTTTTGAGACATTTTAGATTGTAATTGATACACTTTTTTTTAATGTATTGTTATAAATGATGTAATCTTGATACAATTTTAATACATAAGTAATATATATTAAGCAATGATGGTGTCAATGTCAATTGTTTCAATTTACAAATTTAATGGTTTTCATTTTTTATTTTTGTATACACAGATTCTGGTTTGATTTTGGTTCAGGGTAATTTCAGATATGCATATCCGAATAAACCTTATGCTTATTAAAAAATATCAAGGAACTTTTTCGGATATGCATATCTGTAAACACCCATTTTCGTAAAGAACTAGGGTTTAATCGGAGACGAATCTCCTAAAAGTGACCTGATGACATGATAAAGTTTCTAAGGTCCAAAGTGATCAAATACTTTGTATAAATATGGTGTCTCCCAGCCTATATTTTCTACAAAACACATAATAACCAGAGAATAAATGCATATCCCCACCTTGCATTTGTGTATTTCAATGGCATGAAGCTGCCGTTTTAATTTAGGGTCATGTACCTTTCGCCGATCTGATATCCAAATTGAATACTCTCGTGTGATATCTAGAAAATTAGAGAGTTGTCAAGCTCGAGTATCGTTCACCATCGCTTGATAATGAAGGGGAAATTCACTTCACCAACTTTGAACTAAAGACATATGAAAATTTATAGGTCTTGTTGAATACATTTTACCGTTACGCAACATAGGGTCCGATTGAAGTGGATGCAAAGATTAAAAGATATGTCGATGATATTATCAATATTTTTCAACATTTTGAACTACTTGTTTATAACAATATGTAATGTTAAATTTATATTAACAACTATCTATATAACGTTGAGTGTTTTAATTTAATGTCAAGTTGATTTTGTTTCTAGATCTTGCTCATATTGTATTTGGGCTAATTTTGAATATGCATCTCCAAAATATATCAAGAAAATATTCTGAGATGCAACTCTATTAAGTGCCAAATTATGGATATATTTGATAGTATTTTGTGGCACTTTCCAATTGTTTCGTGATTATTTTGGTCGTAAAATTGTATGTTTTAATATTAACATGTAAGTTTTCAGTTATGCTTATTCAATTCTAGTATTTTGATCTTTTTATTGCTTTTTGATAGGTTTTAGTGCTTCCTGGGATGCTTGGAGACTATAGATTTATAAGGATTGCATTGAAGATCAATTCCATGGAGTTTTGCAAGTACTAGCCCACTCAGAGCGCCTGCAACGAGCTTCCAGCGTGTTTTGGGGACTAGAGGAAGTAGTTTTGGGAATTTTGGCGCCGCAGTCGTGCTCAGAATGCTCTTGGGAATTTTGCCTCCTTGTTTCTGATCGCGCTAAGCATGCTCATGAATTCGCTTAGCGCAGTTCCACTTAGAGGCACCTTTTTTAAGTTGTATAAATATCTTCTTTTAGATACTTTTTAGTTGTACCTTCACTTTCTACATATTTTTATTTTATATCAAAATTTCTAGGTTTTTGGCTTAGAAACTCAACTTGGAGAAAGGATACAAATTTTGACGAATCAATCTTCGATCTTTCAACTTTGATGCTCTTGAAGCTTTCTTCCTTTCATGCAAAGCAAGTCACCATGGAAATGGGTGGCTAAGTTCATTTTGTATCAATATTAGAGGTAGTTAACCTTACTAGTTGTAGCTCGATTTCTGTGGTCTTTAATCACTATTGCATTTTTTCTACTTTCTGATTTCTTTATTTTTCCTGATGAAGCTGGTTATGGAAGGGAAAAGATATGTTAAACTCACTTCACTTTGCATACTATTGATTGATAGATGCCCACATGATTTTGGATTCTTCCATAAATTACTTTTCCTAAGTATAGGGCATATTTGTTCTTTTTGATATTGGTGAGGTCTATTCAATTTGGGTCTGGGAATGAGGGGAATGTTGGTAAGATAAGGTGATGTTGATGTTTTTGGTGTTTGGATATTTCTGATGTTTTTTATTTAGATCCGGGGACCTAATTGTGTTTTTTGTTTGGTGTGCTTGCAAAGATCTTACAACATTTTGCCTACATACCCCAAAAAGAGAATTGAGGGATCAGAGCATCGTAGTTCCTCCTAAAAGGCTAGAGCTAGGAGGAGTGGTTGATTTTGTATCCTAGTTAAAGCACGGGATGATGATTCTCAAATTGTTTGTATTTTGTGTCTTGATCAAAGCCCAAGATTGAAGCTGACAAGTTTTTTTATGTCCTGATCAAATCCCGGGATTGAAGCTGAAATGTCTTGTTATAACTTATAGGGGTGCTTGAATTGTATAGCTCAAGGCATAAACTGAATCCGGTATCTTGATTTGCATAGCTCAAGAAAGGCTGAATGGATACCCTGAATTGCATAGCTCAATGAGGACTGAATGGTTGACCTGAATTGCATAACTTAGGAAAGCTGAATTAGGGTGGAAAAATGACTGATGGAAAGTGATCTTAGTTATAGTCCAAGTGTATGAATGAATTGGTTTAGCTTAGTTAAAGTCCAAGACTATAACTGTAATGAATTAACTTAGTTAAAGTCCAAGACTATGACTGTAATGAATGATCTTAGTTAAAGACCAAGACTAGGTCTGTATTGATTTGTTTACTGTAAAGTATTTGACTTTTGTGCCTTGATTGAAGCCCAAGGTTGAAGCTAAAATATACTAAGTAGAGAGAATTTATCATATCTACAAAGGGAAAGGTTTGATTTATATGTGCCTTGATTGAAGCCCAAGGTTGAAGCTAAACAAAGAAAACTGACTCTGTGGGGAAAGTTTATTTGTGTCCTGATTTGGAAGCCCAAGTGTGAAGCTTATTTGTGAGAGATTGACTTTTGGTTTATCTGTATCATGTATGAAGCCCATGATGGTAAGCTGAAAATTGATGGGAGACTGACTCTGTATGAAGAGTGTTTTGTCTGTTGTTTGATAAAGGTTTTTGAGGTCATCAGACATTCCTTTGTCTAGGGAGGTTCAATTGTACAAAGCCCAGGAGGAGGCTATCTTGGTTATCCATCGGAGAGAGGGAGACTAATGTCTGTGTTTGATTCTGAAGGATATGTTCATATGCTTTTAGGAAGCCTCTGAGGGTCCTTATGTTTAAGCCTAAAAGGAGGCTAGGTGACCTACAAGAGGTCCATGAGTCCCTGAACAAAGCCCAAGAGGAGGATGAGGATGGTTTACAAAGAAGCACTTCACCAGGAAACTTCTTATCTCTGTAAACCCCTAGTAAGTTGAAAGATCCTAAGTGTTTTGAATGGTGTATCTGTTTGGATGAAGATAACCTAACTACTTATAGATTCTAGTAGATGCAAATACATACAGATAAAATGCGTGCAAACAAATAAAATGTGTCAGTGTGTTGCACCCCAAAATTTTCCCTCCCACAATTAAGACAATATCTCTCAATACTTCTAAATGATCATAAGGTCCTCAAGACTCCCAAGTGATCAAGAAGTGTGGAAGTTTCCCCAGACAATGCCTCATCCTAAGCAAAGTATCCAAAACTAGAGTTTTGAGTTTCCTTTGGTTAAATTGAGTTTCAAGGCCTCAAGTAAGCTTCATATCATACCACATGTATTCAATAATCCCCATGTCAAGTTTCAAGGCTTTCCCAATAAGTTTGACCAGTCAAATGATCAGATATGCAAAAATCAGTCAAAGCAGTTAAAAAGTCAAACTGAGATCAACTGTAGTCAAATTAAAGTCAAACTTCAATATTTTTTGCCAACATCAATTTTATGATGTAAAATTCATCATTTGATCAAGGGTTGATCATGATTCATCAAGAAAGTTTCAGATCATCAAGAATCAGGAGATTCTAAATTAGGGTTTTCTGAAGAAAAGTCAACTGAACTTTGACCAGCCATAACTTTCACATGCTTCATAAAAAATTTCCTATCCAAATCTCATTTTGAAGAAAACTGAATTCTCTACAACTTTGGGTCTCACAAGCCAAGCCTAAAAATGCTTCATTTGGAAGGTATGAGCTAAAACATTACAGGTCATTTCAAAAGTCAACAAAACGTCAACATCTTCCAAAGAGCATAATTTGAAAATGGTAAATGATATGGACATGAGACCAAAGAGGTTTGTTATAGGACTCTTTAAGATTTCTAAAATGTCCAATAACACCTTCATAGCCTTAAAATTTAGGGATTTATGCCTTGCCAAAGTTGGGAGATTTTCAAGGGGTGTATGAAGAAAATATGGGCTTGAATCTAATTTTTTTCCAAATGGGCCTATCATTTTGCAACCCAATCTTCATGATAACATCAAGCACGACCCAATTCAAATATATTCTGATTTTTATAATTTATTTATTATTTATTTGGATTTTATTCATTAAAATTCATTTTAAATCAAAATAAAATATGAAAATACAAATATTTGATTTGATTCTTCTTCTAGAAGCTCTTAAACATCATTTAAGTTGATTTGATACTCTCCAATTTCATGCACAACCAATTTGGAAACATATCATTTATTTTTTTTGATATTTTTGACCATAGCTTTCTTCACAATCAAGTAACCTCAACCCATTGCCAAAAGGCCCAAATTCTTAACCTAATTTCATTACTATATAACCACAACAAGATCACAATACAAAAAAAGGATAGAGAGCAAGAGGATCATATTCATACTTTAAAATTTCACACAATTCAAAATTCGGTTTCCACAATCCCCCACTTTTACAAGTTGATTAAAGGCTGCAAATGAATCCTTGAGGATTCCTGAACCTATTCCAATCATCCTCATCATCAAATTCATGCCAAATCATACAAACCAAATTCATATTCTTGCTTTTCTTTTGATTTTTTTTTCCGATTTCAATGATTTATACATGATTAATTGATTTTGATTACATAATATGTTTGTTTGATTGTGTAAATGGTTTCTGGATAGTTGGATTTAAGTTTCGATGCAGGAATCATAGGGCACCATGGAGAACTAAACTATTGGTTAATCTGCTGTAATCTGTTTTCGTCGATACTTCGAAGGCTGCAGTAGTGATACGAATTCCAGGCTGACAGGTAAGTCAGGTAAGTACTACTGTTTCGATTTACTCCGAATTTTTTCCAGAAGTTCAGAAAAAAAATCTAAGAACAGTACTCTTTTAGAATAGAATTCTAAAAGATTTCGACCCTCAAACTCGCAATTCCTCTTTTTTCTATTTTATTTGATTTAATTTCTATTTTCATATTCTCAAAAAAATCTTAAAAAAATTGTGCGTTCTTTATTTGATTTTATTAGATTTTTAGTATCGTTTTAATATTTTTTAGATTTTATTTTAATCGCTTTTCTTATTTTTCATTATTTTAAAATCTGCAGCGATTTTATTTGATCCTGTTTATTTCTTTTTTTTATTCTTCCAATAGTATATACCAAAAATATGCAGGTGGGAGGAAGAAGATGGTGCGTGGCGTGCGTTGAATGGCCTAGTGACAAAGACCTAAGGTTGAGAGTCTGAGGGCGTGGATTCAACACTCATTCCCAACATTTTGGCAAAGAAACGTGGATTCAACACTCATTCACAACATTTTGGCAAAGAAACTCATTCCCAACATTTTGGCAAAGAAACGTGGGTTCAACACTCATTCCCAATATTTTGGCAAAGAAACGTAGCGTAGCGTAGTGACGAAAGGTTTTTGTTGGCAAAGGCAAGGTCAGGGGTTCAACACCAACCCCCAACATTTTGGGTATCTCTAACTTTATTTTTCCCTTTTTTCATCAAATTATGTATTTTCTTTGAATTTTTTTTTTATTATTATTAAACTAATTTTTAAAAGATAAAAGAAAATCTTTTTTTTAAACTTATATTTCTTTATATAAACCTTTTTTTTATATATAATTTATCTCTTTTAATTTTATTATATTTTATGAATTAAAATGAAAATTTTCTTTTGTATATAATTATTAATTTATTTTCATTAATTAATAATAATTAGTAATTAGGTTTTCTTTTATAAATTAAAATTTTCTTTTAAACCCTAATTTTTTTTATATAACCCTAATTACTTATTAAACCTAATTTTTTTTTCTTTTTTTTAAACCCTAAAATATTTTTTTTCAAACCTTAAACATTTTCCTCTTTTTTATGTTATTCATAAGCTGTCTTGTTATTGTTGCTCTGAAATTTTCCCTTCGCCATTATAACTATGTAACTGTTTCTCACCTGTAAATTTTCATATTTTTATTTTTCACCCCATAATTATGTAACTGCCCCGAAGCATTGTAATAGTTTAGGAATTTTTTATTTTTGCCTTTAATTTTCCGTCATTTATTTTTATAATTGCGTGGTTAGTAAATAGGGAGTGCAAAACATGATTGAATTAAAAAGACTTAGATAATAACTTTAAAAAGATAAATTTTTAAAAATAAACATTTGCACATGTAAGTCGATCTTTGATCGCCATTTGCACTTCCTAGGGTATTCCTCTTGGTTGCCTTTAAATACGGTCAAGTCCCTAAAAAATGGGGTGTCTTAAGCAAAGTCTCTCCATAAATAAATAATCTAGTCCCTCCTAGATTTAAAAGATCAAGTCCCTACGATGTTGCCTACGATAATGATCTTGTCCCTTCGATAAAAGATGATAGTCCCTCCCAGGTTGCTAAAGACACCCTTAAGTTGCCTTTGTTGACCGTACGATGACCCTACGCTTGTCCCTAAATAAAATCCAAGGTAATGACTACCTATTCCTTAATAATAGGGACAATCTTACCCTTGAAAGAACATACAAGAATATGAAAGACTAGTCTAGGGTAGGTACCTCATAGTTACTTGTTCACTCTTCAAAAATACTTTTCACACCTCACAATATTTTCAAAACATTTTCAAACAAGGCTTTGTATACATCCATACGAGGATCATTACAAAGTACTAAGAAAAATTTCTAATCACACACTACACTCTTCAAAAACAATTTAAGTGAGCTAAGTAACTAAGGGCTCATGGATAAACATGGATATAAATGGTGCTAACACTTTCCCTTTTATATAACCTACCCCCAAACCCAAGTCTTTTTAAAATAGGTATTTCCTGTTCTTTTATGTCATTTCCACTTGGATAAAATAAAAGTCGGTGGCGACTCTTGCTATCCGCAACATTTATAGAAAGTCAGTTCTCCCACTGTGTTACACAGTGAATGTGTTTGAACATTTTTTAGTATGTCTTTGTTATGGTTTGAGTATTCTTAAATGATTTTTAAGAATGATGTTGGGAGTTACATTGGGAAGCAAAAGCCTAAAATCCCGAGGGAGAGAGATTACAAATATGTTTTACATTATATCCTCTTTGATGATTAAGAAATGTTTTATTATATTTGCTTTAGTATGAGATAAAGAAAAATAGATTTAAAAATAAAACCCTAATCTAACAAGAAAACAACATCTTAAGAAAATAACGAAAAGTTAGAGGGAGAAGAAATGGCTCAAAAGCCAATAATAGGGCTTAAACATAAGGATGCCTATGGAATTTGTTTTGTATTTTATTATCTTGTGATTTCATACACAGTGTAAGGATTTTAAGGAAAATTTATCTACCGCCTAGAAAGTAACTCCACCTGTGTCATACACTAAATTTTGACCCTAAGATATGTACATCATCAGAAGAAATCTACTGACCAAAGGACTGTGCCAAACTGGTTTGAATAGTATCCCCGCAATGGATCAGGATTCTTGAGTCCCTTAGAGGATTCAGTCAAAGAACCAATCATTAATACATAATATTTTCAACCTTTCAATCACTATCAAATGGTTTAGGAATCTCAAATGATGAGAAATCTTTCAAATACTGCACAACAGTTTCAGTGATCTGGACCCCGAGCCATCACAATCACCAATTAGGGTTCAGTCAACTGATACCCTCTTGATGAAATTTTTCATGGGAAAAGGAGCCAAGTCCTCCACATATCATCAAGAATGTTAACATGACCATGACAATCCATTTACAACTACAAAAGGTGCAGAGATTAAGGACTGCAAGATTAGGGTTTCACAATGCCCAAATTAAGGTTTCTGACTAATTGGGGAACCAAAAGTTAACATTTTCATCTGGATAATAGCCTATTCCATAGGGAATGGTTTAAATAGATCATATACACCATGTAAGTGCATTCATAAGGTCAAAATACCTCAGAGGATGTCCATTCAAAAAATCAGAAAACAAGGGGTATCTAGTGTAATTTCCATCTATACCAAAAAGTAAAAGTCTGGTTTTTTTCATCCAAAATGATCCTCATGACCTATATTACAAGAATAAACGGCCCATGAATGAATTTTATCACAAAAAATAAAAAATTTGAAGATAACTTGTAAAAGAGACAATATTTGAAACTTAGAAAATTTTCTGTTATGGAAAAAACTGTTCAAGTGCCTACTTCCAAGCATCATATTTCAGTGAACCAAAGCTAAAATGAAAGATCTCATCACAAACTACAAATAATTCAACTGGAAGAAACTCCAATTCCTTATGGATTTCAAGTTAAAGATGAATCAAAATCTAGAAAAATATTGATTTTCAACACAGAAAAAATCTGCCTAAGTGTAAAATCAGCAAAACATCAAAACTTGAAGGGATTTTTCACCAAGTTCCAAGCTGATTCAGATCATTTTCAAAACAAAAATGTTGTTGCAAATGTTGCCAACAATTCAAATAACCAATTGGCATGAAAAGATCTTGCTTCCACAGTGGAGGCTTCCTTCACCCAATCTCTCAAGAGGTTCATACCATCGAGGAAAATAATTCGGAAGGCTCCGAAGATCCCGATGATGAATGGAAAAAAATACTTTAATGAGGAAGGATACATTTCTCAGGAAGAATCACGCAAGCCATTCGACTTGCCGATTTCCATTTCAAAGTATATTCCAGAAATAGAGGACAGAGAAATCTCTGAAGTACCTGTTACTCCTCATAACTCATTGGAAGACACTTCAATGACAGACAACTTTGATTGTACATTCGAAGACTTAATGGATGATCTACCCCTATGGGAATCTTATCATAGAAATCCGATAGAGTTGCAACGTTATCTCGATGAATTTGCATGGATTGCAGGACAAGACTTCCTCAACTTTGCACCACCGGAAATGAATATCATTACTGAAGATGACTCATCAACTCCCGCAGAAACATGGGACATTTTGGGAAAACCAAGTGGAAAATATGATTATCTCGTAAAGTACACTTCTTCTGCAAGTTCTTGCATCGATATCAAAGACATCCAACCAACTGGATGGGAGGACACTCTTAAGAACATCGATGAAGAAACAACTGACAATTTCTCGCACGATCAAGATGCATGCAAGGAATACTCTGCGGATCCTCCTTTACCAGAGACTAATGTCATTACATAAGCTACTTCAGGAAGACAAGTTCCAGACTTCTACATCTCCAATGGAGTTCGTTACGATTGGGTCTCTGTTGACGTCCCAAACATTGTTTACATTCCAAAGTAATTGTATAGTTTTATTTTGACCTTTCATCTCTCCCGGATGACAAGAAATATTTTATAGGGATTACTTGTTGTAAATTACCCTCTCCACTTAGCCCAAAGTGATAGAGCTTTGTTTTATAGGTGTCGCTCCCGCCAAATGACACCGGGTCAAAAGGGGTACAGACGCGAACGGTCGGCGAAAGGGACAATGAGAACACACAGCCGTGAACTCACTGGAGAAATGAATAGAGTCGCCAGCTAGGCATTTTTATCCCGGAGGAAAGGCAATGCTGCATAGACCTAGAAAGAGATGGATAAGACGGTTGCGAACCAGAGAGACTGAGAAAGGGGGTTGGTTACAACCTGGGAAGGTATTAGCACCCAGATTGTCCGTCGTACTCGACGGGATCCACGCTTAAAAGATTTGTGTTTTAAAGGGGTAGTGTCAGTGCAATCTGTGTATGAAAGAGCTGGAAAAGGATGTACAGGTTTCAGTGTAAAAGAAGTGAAGTGAATAATGATGTGTCAGTGTAAGGATAAGAGTGAGATGCTCCTGAACATGAGGCTTAAAAGAATAAAGCTGGAAGGAGGGGGAATATACAGAGACTTTTGTTCGATAACTGTTAAGTTATGCCTACGTATCCTCTCGTGCAATGAGGAAGTCAGAACACCGTAGTTCGACCCAAAGAGACTGAAAGATGAATTGACTTGTGAACTGCTTGCTTGTCTATGCTCAAGTGTATGACCTGTCTGGCTCAGGTGCGAACTGTCTTGCATTAGACGGAAGAAGCAGGTTCTCGTTTGTGAGTGAAGGTGATGAGAAAAGAATCCCGGAGGAGACGATTATTGTTTGTTTTTGTGTTTTCAGTCTTTTATTGCTTTTGAAAGTTTGTCATAAGTTAATGAGCTTAAACCTATACCAATGGATTTAGTAAACTCACCACATCTTCCCTATGATTAGGGGTAATGAGAATACCTTAAGTGTGAAGTCAGATTCTCACACTTAATCACCTTTGATGCAGGGTTAAGATCATTAACCTACTTGTGATTAATTAGATGTTTTTGGTGTTTTTGTTTAGTGTTAAGTAATGAGGTTAAGCCATAATCAAGGATTAAACAGACTCATTACACCATCCTAATAGAAGGATAATAGATGGGAATGTTTAAGCTGAGGAAAGCTCCTCAACTTAATCCATGATTAGGGATTAATCTCATGACAAAACATGCCTTTGATTAAGTGGATTTTATTTAATGATATGATGATGAAGTGAATTTTATGATTTGTAAGACAACTTGAGGGGGACTTGTCCATTAACACTAGGGTTAGTCCTTCTTAACCAATTAAGGAAGAATTAGAACCCTAATGCAAGGCCCAAGTTACAAGCTTGATGTCTTAGTGATTATTAGATGGATTGATTAGAGGAGTTAAACACATTAAGGGTTTAACACTTAGGATTAAAGTTATACACTCCATCCTAAGAGAAGGATGCAGGCATAAGCTTAATCACAAAGCCTTAAAGCCTTTAGGGTTTAGCCCCTGATTATGAGATGAGAAGAGAAGACTCAAAGGAGAGACACAAAGGTAAAAATATGAGGGGAGACTAATCAAAACCCTAATCATTGTCATGCTTGGTTGTTCTTAAGGTTTGTGAGGTTTAAGAAAGAAATCTTCAATGGAACCACCAGGAAGCAGATGAAAGGATCAAGAGAAGCAAAGCAACTTGCTTCATTCAAGAAGTCAAGTCACTTGAGGGAAGAAAGTAGGAGAAACAATAATGAGCAAGCTCAATCTCAAACACATACATAAATGCAGCAATGGATGCAAGAGAGATGAAAAGAAAAGTTGTGAGAAGTGAAGGCAAATTCACTTCTCAAAATCACTTACCACCTGAAAGGTTAGAAAAGAAATGCAATGCAATGCAAAATGGGATGAGGTGACATGATGAGAAACAAAACCAGAAGCATTTACATGATGCTAATGATGCTATGAGATGCTACAAACATGAGGCAGCACATGGAAATGATCATACAAGCTTATGGATGCAGATGAAGCAAGTTAAGAAGCATGGGCATACATGAAAAGTTATGAAACATACAAAGCAAATGACATGGCAAATATGAGATGCAATGATCAAACATACTTTCTATATGTCTTATGATGTTAAATGAATCAAAAAGATACAAAAAATGCTATGGCAAGTCAAGGTATGAATGCAAATGCAAGATGGATGCATATGGAAGCTCAAATTAGGGTTTATGAATCAAACAACAAATAAAAACCCAAAACAGAAGCAAACCCTAAGATAAAAAATGGAAAAGGCCACTCAAAGAAACCCTAACCCTATACTAAACCAAGGTCCAAAGGGGAGGTTTCAACTCTCAACCAATCTCAAGATATGAATTTTCTAAGTTATTAGGGTTTTTTAGGGTTCTTAACAAAAGAAATGCCAAACAATTGGAAAATGCAAGATCAAATCATGGCCATTTTATCCTAGAAACTACATGCAAAACATAAGACAATGCAAGAAGAACCAATGTCCAACTCTTCTCAAATAGGCAGAAATGATTTTTTGAACTTATGATCAAAATAATGCACAAAAAATGATTTAATTCAATAAAAAATTCTCAAAATGCATCAAGATCAAAAAAGAAATTTGGTTTGAAGGTTGGACAATGTTTCTAAATGTCTTAGAACATTTCATGAATTTTTTGGTGATTTTTAGATACCTAAAAGTATTTTTAATAAATTAATTTCCATTAATCAATTAAAAATAATCTTTTAAATATTTAAAAATACTTTTTTAATGATAAAAAATAAAATGAAAATATTTTTGTGTCATAAAAATTAATAAAACTTTTAGGAAAAAGTTTCATAATTTTTAGGAATTTTTAACTATTTTTAATAAATTATGCAAGTAAAAAGAAAAGAAAATGAATAAAAATTAAATAAAATAGGAAGTAATCAGGATGGAGGGCCAGGATGGGCTCTGAATTCAAACTGGTTGACCAGCGCGCAAATGAAGGGTGTGGATTGCATCTGATTTAATTATCCTAATTAAAAATTAATTAAACTAATGAGAGAGATTAGGGCTAAGCAGATTGATCTGGGCCATCCAAACTGGAGGGAAGTCAACAAGTCAAAGGCCATCTACGGCTCAAATTCAAACTGGAATTAATTACGTAATTAGGGCATAATCACTCTCAGGTGGCCGGAGAAGACTTCCGGTCGTCTTCTCCGGCCAGCATCCCCCCTGAAAAACTCCCAACTCCCTCAAATCGTAACAAAAATGAAACCTAAGCACACCAAAATGATTCTCATGATCCCCTGAACTAAAACCCTAAGTCAAAACAAATTTCTTCTTCCTCAAATCCATGAATCGAACAAAACAAAATCTAGGGCACGCAGGTTTCAGAAGCTAATTAAACATTCATTTCAAAGCCATTTCAAAAACTAAAAACACCAGGACACTCAGTGAAACATAAGGAACAAATTTATAACATGAAAAACGATTTCTGGAAAAATAAATTTCAAGCTACCTGAGATTTGGAGCTTTCAACCTGATGACTTTCTGGCCTCTTCTTTCAGTGCAAACCACTCCACTTGCTCTCCAGATGATGTTTGAATGCTCAAGAAGAGTTTATGTTGGCTGGATAATGAGTTTCGACAGCTCCTGCTCAAGCTCAGTCAGAAATGGCTATGGTGATTCTGGCACTTTCAGGTCATTGTGAGGGGTTGTTTGTGATCCTGAGGGTGAATGGAGAAGGTCTGTGGTGTTTGTTGGTATGTTTGTGAGCTATGGTGAGAGTTTCGAAGGAAACTGCAAAATGAGGTGAAGAATGGCAGTGGGATGTTCTTGCTTGTTTCAGGCCAGGCTCTTGGTGGTTTGAGGTCTATGGAGTGAGGTGAGATGAATGATGAAGATGGTGTGAGTGTTTGAAGGCTGGGCAGAGAGATTCGAAAGCTTATGCAGCTTGGTGTGTTTTTGTGAATGTCTGTGTTTGAATGGTTTTCAGCCTTGCTTGTTGTATGGAATGGTTTGCATTTTGTCCACATAAACCTCTCTCATTGGTCAGATGATTGGACATGTGCTTTATTGATTGGTAAGTCACCTTTTGCAAAAAGTCAAATTTTGTGTAAGGAAGGTATGGCTCATGATCTAGGCTAGTACAAGGCTGGTTCTGGTGCAGCATGGTGTGTGTGTGAAACTAGCTTGGTTCAGCAGCCAATGCATCAAGTGGTAGAAGTGTCATGAGTGTTTTTGCAAGTTGTTGCCTTTTTGTACTTCATGAAAGAAAGCCTTGTTACATGAACCATGAACATGTGATTTTGGTTCAATTCTGATTTTCATGACTTAGAGAATGTTTGTGTGCTGGTTTGAAATGAATTGGAAGTTACAAAATGCATTGGTTCATGATTTTGCAAAATTTCCATTTGAGGCATGCCTTGAAAATCAATGATCTTGGCCAACTTTGCCACACCATAACTTTTGATCCAAGAAGAGTTTGATCATGTTCTTGTACTTTTTGAAAAGGGAAAGATGAGATCTACAACTTTCATGACCAAAGTTTTTCCATTTGAAGCATTTTTGGATCAATAATCAAAGCTTGAAAAATGACCTAAAATAAAGCATTCTTGAAAAGTCAACTATGCCCAAAAAGTCAACATTTGCAAAACTTCCAAATTCTTGATTTTTATGAACTTCAACCTTCTTCCATGATCAAATAAAGATCATATACACTCAAAATGATGAAGATCACCCATTGGTTGGGTCATTGGGGGCCTCAGATGCCCTGATTTTACACTGACTTGTCTGAAAAGTCAACCCTTGATCAGATGACTTCCCCATGGAATTTCTTCATGAAAATTGATATGCATACTCCCTATACCATATAGAGACCAATGGAAACAAGAATGACCAAAAAAATTGGAGTTATAGCCTCTGAAACCAAAACCCTAATTTTAGGTCAACTGTGCAGTCAAACTTGGCTCTGCATCCATTCAAAACCCAGTTCTTGTGATTCTTTTGAAATTTTGACTTTGAGAGGATGTAATATGAAAGATGAACACACATGGATCCCTTTGAAGTGATTGGTGGCCTTTGGAGTGGCTCAAGAAGCTCTTGGGTTGCTCAGATCACAAACCCTAGGTGCAGATGCCTTAGAAACTATGCAGTGAATCAAAAATGAGGTATGAGATGATATGATTGTGTTTATGCATATGAGAATGATCACAAGCCATGGTGAAATGGGTGAGGGCAAATTTGGGGTGTTTACAGCTGCCCCTATTCAAACATGAGTTAGCTGTGCAGGATGTAAGCGACAGCTTATCAGGCAAACAAGATAACTTGTGGTTGAATACCGAAGACAGTCCAAAATTTGCACTCACAGAATGAAGAAGAAAAGGGATATAGATTGTAAAAGGAAAATAAAGTGTATTGTAAAGTGGGAAACAATGCAATGACGGGGACGACCGACATGCTGGGGACAAAAGGTAAAGCCAAGACGGGGACGGCCGACTAGCTGGGGAAAATCAAATCATGATGGGGACGGCCATCAAGATAAAGCTGTAAAGTTTTCCGGGAGAAACATGACGGGGACGGCCATCAAGTTCATGAAGGTAAAGTAACCAACGATGGGGACGGCCATCGGGTTAAAAGGGAAAGGGAACACGACGGGGACGGCCATCGGGTTAAAGAATAAATGAAATAAACAGATGATGGGGTACGGCCATCAAAGGTGAAGGACGATCACCTGACAGGGGACGGCTGCTCTGTTGGGGATAAAAGAAATATGATGGGGGCAGCCATCAAAGGTGGAGGACGACCACCTGGCAGGGTACGGCTGCCGAAAATATCAACGATGGGGACGGCCATCGGATAGAAAAGGTCAACGATGGGGACGGCCATCGGACGAGCATGATGGAGGACGACCATCAAGAAGTGGAGGACGACCACTCAGCAGGGGACGGCTGCTCTCAAGGTTTATCACAACACAGAACGAGTGTCAGATAACCAAAATCAACAATGGGGACGGCCATTGGATAAAATGATGAAGGACGATCATCAAAAGGTGGAGGACGACCACCTTGCAGGGGACGGCTGCTAAAAATCACTGATGGGGACGGCCATCGGATGAGCATGATGGAGGATGACCATCAAGAAGTGGAGGACGACCACTCAGCAGGGTACGGCTGCTCTCGAAGTTTATCATGACATAGGACGAATGTCAGATAAAGGAAAATTGCTTTGTTGGCGATCTACTGGGGAATAGTAAACACGGACGAGTGTCTATATCCAAGAAACAAAAGGTACAAGTGTTTAGATATTTGTGTATAGATTAAAGATGCAGACGAGCATCCCTAAGACTACGATACGGACGAGTATCGGGTAGAAACAAATACTGACACGTGTTCAGAGATGATGATACGGACGAGTATCAACTGGTTAACAGAGAACAAGGACTACTGTCGAATCTGTGGGGAGATAAGTGATGGTGTATACAAGATACGGACGAGTATCTGTATAAGTGTATCGTGAGTAGTGAGTATATATAGATGAGTGTTTTAACCGCTGGGGAGAATGACACGGACGGGCGCCAAGAGAGAAAAGTGTAATATGAACAAGTATCTGCTATACAACGTCTAGACGACTGCGCTGGGGATATGACACGGACGGGTGTCAAAGGATTATATGGGTATGTGTGAGTGCAAAGGGGATGTCTCTGGCTTTCTGCTGGTAATATGACACGGACGGGTGTCATGAAGTATCTGTAATACGGGTGATTTTGTTATAAAGAGTGTTCCAGCGATTTTATTGGGGAGTGATGATACGGACGGGTATCAAAGGGTGTATATGGTAGTGTTTGTGATTTGAGAGGCAACTGCTTTTGCTGGGACTCTGGTGAGGATTTCTGTACAATGATGATGAACAGTTATTATTCACAAGTGTTAATTCAGAACATGGCTCATGATTATGCTATGCGTTTGATTTTTGCCGTAATGCTCCGTATTAGACGGAATGCTACGCTCTGAGGGGATAATATGATGCAAATGCCATGATTATGCAAAGATACCACACTGGGATTCGGATCCCGTCACTGCGAAGACCTCTGGTCGATCTGTTGGAAATGGACTTCCCAGCTGGGGATGAGATCATTGGTAGATCTGGTGAGATGTATTCATTTGGGGATATAGGTCACTGGTTGACATATCCTAATAAATGTGAGGCCCAGCTGGGGTTTGTAGAAGCTTTCTTCACTCTGTTGTGATCTTCTATGCGCCGCTCTTCTGGATAGAGGCTGGGGATTCTGTGGGGAGATGGTTCCCTGACTTCTGCACTCAGCTGAGGATGAAATGGCAACTCGGCTGGGGAATTGTGAGAGGCAACTCAGCTGGGGATAGCAACAAGAGGCAACTCAGCTGGGGATAGAGCATTTCAGATGCTGAGATTGAGTGTATGCTGATTTGGCAACTTTGCTGGGGAAGTGGGCACCTTCCAGTGCCACGTGGAAGATAGACCGAGTTGATAATGATTCACCAGCTTGCCGAGACGTGACTTGCATGCCCCAGGTTGCGTTCTGGATACCTGCAATCCTGCAAAGATAAGGAGACGCACAAAAGGTCCCGAGGCATCCTTTACTGGATTCCATCATAGGAGTCAAGCATTTTCGAAGGTAAGTATATTCCCTGTAAGCATGTGTTTTATTTTTAGTGACAATCATCTGTACTCTTATGCAATCAGTTTTTTTCTTTTAAGATATCAGACATTCTTTGCAAAAAATGAAAATGTACAAAACGAGACATGACTGAAAATCTGATTTTATTAATTCATGTGCCCTGAATTGGCAAGATATAGTCAAAGAAACACATCTCCTGAAATGAGGAGATTGTTACAAATTGAGAAACAAAGTGCTGGCAGTGTTGACGACGCTTTAAGGAGCTTCCTCTTCTGCTATGACTCGTATGACAATGACGTTCTTCTCGTCTTGCTTTCTGAAGAAAGTTGATTCTGATTGAAGCTTGATTCTATCAAATCTTTCCAAGTTGTCAGTGATACGGACGAATCCAGAGTGCAGTTGTTCGCTTATTCCCTTATTTTGCATGGATCTCCCTTTCGGGTTTTCAATCCATCGGGATACCCATTTTTGCCTGAGCTGTCCAATGCGGCTTTTCAACTCAGCGGGTGTACATTTTTTCATTTATTTCCCTTATTTTTGCCCGAGTCTTTTATTCTGTTTCTGACTCGCCGGGATGCCCTATTTTTGCCTGGACTTACATTCTGTTTTTACGTCCAGCGGGTCATTTTATGCGAAGTATTTTTTAACTGCATCTGAATTCACAGGGGACGGGAAATCTTCACCATCCATGGTGCTGAGCATCAGTGCTCCACCAGAGAAAACTTTCTTTACCACGAATGGTCCTTCATAGTTTGGAGTCCATTTGCCCCTATGGTCTGTATGAGGAGGAAGGATTCTTTTCAGCACAAGATCTCCCACTTGGTACTCTCGGTGCCTGACTTTCTGATCGAAGGCTTTCTTCATTCTCTTCTGATATAACTGCCCATGACAGATTGCAGCCAACCTTTTCTCTTCGATCAGACTCAGTTGTTCGTATCGGGACCTAACCCATTCCGCTTCGCTCAGTTTGACATCCATTAATACCCGTAACGAGGGTAATTCAACTTCAACTGGTAGGACCGCTTCCATACCATACACAAGCTGATACGGTGTTGCCCCAGTGGACGTCCTGATTGACGTGCGGTACCCATGCAAGGCAAATGGTAGCATTTCATGCCAGTCTTTGTAGGTGACTACCATCTTTTGCACAATCTTCTTGATATTCTTATTTGCCGCCTCAACAGCACCATTCATCTTTGGTCTGTAAGGAGAGGAATTGTGATGTTGAATCTTGAAGTCCCGACACAACTCTGCCATCATTTTGTTGTTGAGATTGGAACCATTATCAGTAATGATTCGCTCGGGAACTCCATATCGACAGATGATATCTCTTTTCAGAAATCGGGCTACCACTTGCCTTGTAACATTTGCAAATGAGGCTGCTTCAACCCACTTAGTGAAATAGTCAATGGCGACCAGGATGAATCTGTGACCATTTGAAGCAGTCGGCTCGATCTTGCCAATCATATCAATGCCCCACATGGCAAAGGGCCATGGTGAAGACATAATGTTCAAAGGGTTGGGAGGCACATGCACTTTATCTGCGTAGATCTGGCATTTGTGGCATTTCCTGGCATAGGCACAACAGTCTGCATCCATCGTGATCCAATAATAGCCTGATCTTAACAACTTCTTAGCCATTGCATGTCCTCCAGCATGGGTACCAAAAGAGCCTTCATGCACTTCATGCATCAACAAATCTGCTTCCGTCTTGTCAACACATCTGAGGAGTACCATATCAAAGTTCCTCTTGTATAACGACCCATCAGTGTTCAGAAAGAAACTGCCAGCCAGCCTCCTCAAAGTCTTCTTATCATTGGGAGATGCCCTAGGTGGGTATGTTTGATCCTCCAAGAAGCATTTAATGTCATGGAACCAAGGCTTATCATCTTTGATAACATCTGCTGCAAATACATATGTTGGTCTATCAAGTCTCGACACTGAAATCTGAGGTACAAAGTTAGCAGCTTGAACTTTGATCATGGACGAAATGGTAGCCAAAGCATCTGCAAACTGATTCTCGTCCCGAGGGATATACTCAAGTTTGGCCGTTGTGAAGAAAGTCAATAACCTCCTTGTATAATCCCTGTAAGGTATCAGATGATCCTGGTGGGTGTACCATTTGCCGTTGGTTTGATTGACTACCAAAGCTGAATCCCCGAATACGGTCAATGTCTTGATCCTGAGGTCAATGGCTTCCTCAAGACCCATAATGCAAGCTTCGTATTCAGCTTCGTTGTTAGTGCAGTTGAAAGTGAGTTTTGCCGAGAAAGGCATGTGAACTCCTTTGGGTGTAATGAGTATTGCACCAACACCACGACCATTCATGTTAACAGCCCCATCAAACATCATAGTCCATTCTTTTTCCGGGTCAGGCCCTTCAGTGTGAATAGGCTCTTCATGATCTTTTGCTTTTATGAACATGATGTCTTCATCAGGGAAGTCAAATCTCATAGGCTGGTAGTCATCAATGGGTTGCTCAGCAAGATATTCAGATAGTACACTGCCCTTGATGGCTTTCTGAGAAGTGTATTGGATGTCGTATTCTGTGAGAATCATCTGCCATCTTGCAACCCGTCCGGTAAGAGCTGGCTTCTCGAAAATATACTTAACTGGGTCCATTTTTGATATCAACAAAGTAGTGTGGGTCAGCATATACTGTCTTAGTCGGCGAGCAGCCCACGCTAAAGCACAGCAAGTTTTTTCGAGCAGTGAATAACGTTGTTCACAGTCGGTAAACTTTTTGCTCAGGTAGTAAATTGCATACTCTTTTCGACCAGACTCGTCATGTTGGCCCAACACACACCCCATTGACTCTTCTAATACTGTCAGGTACATTATCAGAGGTCTTCCTTCAACTGGCGGCATGAGGATTGGAGGTTCTTGTAAGTACTCCTTGATCTTGTCAAAAGCCTTCTGGCAATCTTCATTCCACCTGACCGTCTGTTCTTTTCTTAACAGCTTGAACAAGGGTTCGCAGGTTGCCGTGAGGTGAGATATGAACCGTGAGATATAGTTCAATCGACCTAAGAACCCTCGAACTTCTTTCTCAGTTTTTGGTGCAGGCATCTCTTGGATGGCTTTGACTTTATCAGGGTCCACTTCAATCCCTTTCTCGCTTACAATAAAACCCAGCAGCTTACCGGATCGCACCCCGAATGTGCATTTGTTGGGATTCAACTTCAGTTGGTATTTCCTCAGACGCTTGAACAACTTGAGCAGATTCACCAGATGATCTTCTTCAGTAAGGGACTTGGCAATCATGTCATCCACATAACACTCTATTTCTTTATGGATCATATCGTGGAATAATGTCACCATAGCCCGTTGATATGTTGCACCAGCATTCTTGAGCCCAAATGGCATTACCTTGTAGCAAAACGTGCCCCAGGGTGTGATGAAGGTTGTCTTCTCCATGTCTTCAGGTGACATTTTGATCTGGTTGTATCCTGAAAATCCATCCATGAAGGAGAATACCGAGAACTGAGCCGTGTTATCCACCAATACATCAATGTGAGGTAATGGGAAATCATCTTTCGGGCTGGCTCTGTTCAGATCCCGGTAATCAACACACATTCTTACTTTGCCGTCTTTCTTAGGCACAGGTACTATGTTAGCAACCCACGGCGGATAGCTAGTCACAGCAAGGAACCCGGCGTCCCATTGCTTTTGTACCTCCTCCTTGATTTTCATAGCCATGTCTGGGCGGGTACGGCGCAATTTCTGTTTGACCGGAGGGCACTCTTCTCTTAAAGGCAGCTTGTGCACAACAATGTCGGTATCCAACCCTGGCATATCTTGGTATGACCAAGCAAACACATCCACATACTCTTGAAGCAGGTCAATCAGTTGTCTCTTCACCGAGTCTTGCAGGCAGGCCCCGATTTTAACCTCTTTCACGTCTTCGTCTGTACCAAGATTAATCACTTCAACTTCCTCCTGGTGAGGAGTAATAACCTTTTCCTCTTGTCTTAACAACCTGGCTAGCTCTTCAGGAAGCTCATATTCTTCATCAACCCCTTCATCAGCTTGATTGATAGGATTGTCAAAGTCATACGAAGTCATAGCCGTGCTGTTGTCGGTGCTGTCTGGAAGGCACTCTCTGCAAGGGTTCAGTTTGTTCATTTTAGTGATTGATTTTAATCTTGCTTAGAAAAGTGAAACAAAGTTGTCATTTTGAAAACACCGCCATTTATTTTTTGTACAAAAAGAAAAATGGAAAAACAGTGAACGAAAAGGAAAAGACTCGTTTGCAAAAAGATGTCTGATATTTCATTGATTAATCTTGTTTGCACAAAAAGTACAGATGGCCCGATTACAAAATGAGTCTTGTCATCTTGGGCAAGATGCAAGATTTTGATGCATGCTTATAAAAATACAGGAAATAATAATTACTCTGCGTGAGTAACTCTTATAATTTCCTGGGAAGACCAGTTCGAGACACTGCTCCCCGGGATCTTTGGACGAATCCAGCTTTCCAGGTTGCGTTCCTCTTCCAGCTCGTCTTCCAGACAGTTGATAGCATCGGGGGTAAGCATCCCCCCACTGACAAAACCAGGCTCTCCAGCAGCCTTTGCTTGATGTTGAGTTGGTCTGTAACCCAACCCAAATTTGTCTTTCTTCTCCTCCACAGCTAAAACCTTGCCCCAGCCTAGGGCAGTTCCTCCCTCAACAACCTTCCGGGCTTGTCGGTATGATGACATGGAGGTCCCAGATACAGCAGATGCTTCATTGACATTCAAGGCTTCAAATCCCTGGCTCATTGTTTCATGGATCTCCCCATCCATTTCGATATACTTATAAGTAGCCAGATGGCTAACAAAGATGTCCTTCTCCCCACAGATTGTGACAATTTGGCCTTCCCACTCATATTTTAACTTTTGGTGAAGGGTAGACGTTATCGCGCCGGCGGCGTGAATCCAGGGTCTACCTAACAAACAGCTGTAGGCGGGCTGAATGTCCATCACGTAAAAGATAGTTTTAAAGGTCTGTGGGCCAATTGTCACAGGTAGCTCGATTTCTCCCAGAACCGATCTCTTAGAACCATCAAAGGCTCTTACCACCAGGTTGCTGGGTCTCAATGCCAAACCATCATATTCTAACTTCACCAGAGCCTTCTTTGGTAAGACATTAAGGGAAGACCCTGTGTCTACCAGCACATGAGAAAGGACAGCTCCTTTGCATTCCATGGTTATGTGCAAGGCTTTGTTGTGGTTGCGGCCATCCGCTGTCAAGTCAGTATTGGTGAACCCTAGCCCATTGCTAGCAGTAACATTTCCAACCACGGTTTCCAACTGGTTGACAGTAATCTCTTCAGGCACGTAAGCTGCGTGCAAGACCTTGAGTAGTGCATTCCGATGGGCTTCGGAGCACATAAGCAGTGAGAGGATAGAGATTTTGGATGGCGTTTGGTGAAGCTGATCCACAATTTTGTAATCACTCTTTTTGATGATTCTCATAAACTCATCAACTTCTTGATCGAACGGTGTCTTCAAGGCTTCTTTAACAGCTTGATCTTCCTGCACCGGGCTCTTTCCTTTTGCCTTGGCAGCAGCTTCTGCTTCGGCAGTAGGTTTTGGAATTGGTGGGGCGAAGAGACGTCCGCTTCGAGTGAAGCCTCCGCCTCCCCCCACATTATCTACTTGTGGTGCAGGTGCTGATGTTTCAAGGGTGATTCTTTTTCCTTCGCAGTACACGTCAGAGCCATAGTGCCAAGGGATGGCCCTACTGCTTTCATATGGTACTGGTCCAGGCACCGTGACAGTGACTGGACTGATTGCTGCTGCTGAAGGGACTGTGATTGTTTGTGGATCATAAAAGATTGTAACTGGTGCTCTGGTGGGAGCAGCACCTTCTGAATGGTAGGCAGAGTTGTTTTCAGGATCATAAAATATGGTGACAGTAGAGACATCTTCATGATTTGTTGCTGGAGTTGTAGGAGATATTGGCGGAAGAATGGATGTTGTCGTTGTAGGAGTCTCGAAGTGGAGTGAAGCTGAAGTTGTAGCAGAAAAATTTGTTGAAAACTGATCAGTTGAGATGATAGATGAAGTACTTGTTGATGAAACCGAAGAATTGTCAGGAACAATGGTTGTTGCAGTTGTAGGAGGTTCTGAAACCGTTGATGATGAGATTGCTGGATTTGTTGGAAATGATGTAGTGATTTGAAGTTGGCCACTCTGAATGAGGCCGTCTATGCCATTCCTCAAATTATCGCACCCATTTACCGAGATATTACAGTAAGCACAACCCAATTCACACCCTGGGAACATCTGACATTCCAAGAGCTGAGCCTTGATTTCTACCAATGGTGTCCTGATCTGTCCCACACTGGTTATTAAATAAGACGGCTTGTCTTCTTCAATAGCGTTAATCCTGGGACCACCATGGTTTGGCATTGGGTTTTTATTGACATTGGGTGGTGGTGCGAAATTCAGAGCCTTGGAGTCCACCAGGTCTTGTACCTTCATATGCAGAGCCCTGCATTTTTCTGTACTGTGGCCAGGTGCGTTTGAATGGAAGGCACACCTAGCATTGGAGTCATAGTTCCTGGGTAGACTGTTGGGATCCGGAGGTGCCAACGTTCTTAGCTCAACCAGGTTGAGTTTCAGAAGCTGTGGCAGCAATGTAGCATATGGCATCGGGATCGGATCGATCACTCTGTTAGCTTGAGATGGCCTCTGCTGGAATGGCCTTTGTTGACTGTTGTTGTTGGTGTTGCTGTTGTTGTAATTTCTTGGAGGATACTGATTTTGCTGATGGAACTGCGGTTGTGGCTGACAGTTTTGCTGAGGAGGTTGATAGACTGGCTGTGGATGAGCTGGAGCAGGGATGGTGACTGCTGCTATTGACCTTTGAGCATATTGGGGCCTGCCCCTGTTGGTGTGGATGGCATTGGTCTCGCCAGTTCTTCTCGGGCCTGCAAAAGGCTTTCTTGTACCACTGGACGAGCTTGCACCGTTGTCTGAGATCTTTCCCATTTTTAACAAGCTTTCAATTCTCTCCCCGGCTATGACAACATCTGCAAAGCTAGTGGAAGAGAAAGCAGCCAACCTGTCAATATAAGTTCCCTGAAGGGTATTCATGAACATATCTGCCATTTCCCGCTCAGACATAGGGGGCTGAACAGCAGCAGCCAATTGCCTCCATCTCTGGGCATATTCTCGGAAACTCTCCCTTGAAAACTGTGACATTCCCATTAGGAGGGTCCTGTTGGGTGCCATGTCTAAATTGTACTGATACTGTCTGATGAAGGCCTCTGCCAGGTCCTTCCAGCATCTAATAGTTGCCCTTGTCAAATGGGAATACCATTCCCTTGATGCTCCAGTCAAGCTATCTTCGAAATAGAACATCCAAAGCTTCTCATCCATTGTATAGGCCTTCAGCCTACCCAGAAATGATTGTAGATGAGTCCGGGGGCATGAAGTCCCATTATACTTTTCGAAACAAGGAGGCTTGAACTTATGGGGGATCCTGACCCCGTCTACCAAACCCATGTCCATGACGTCGAAGCCCAAAGAATTTTGAGATTCTAAAGACCTCAGCTTCTCAGCTATCTCATCCAACCTCCTATCATAAGCTTCTTCTCCAGCACCCATTACTGTAAATTGATCCTCTTGAGGGTCTTCTTGCAATACCCTGGCTGCAGTGGTGGTTCCTTGAACGTTTGCAGGAATATTAATTTCAGGATGGAGATGTGGACCAAACACAGGGGGGTTAACATGGGGTTGGACCCTTTCATTGTTGCTAGTGCCGGCAGTCCCTATGTGTGGATCCTCTTGATTTTGCCTCTCCACCATGGCCCTCAATCTTTCCTGACTCTGAGCCATGTTGTTCATTACTTCCATAAACTGAGCTATCTGTGTTCTTATTTCCAACCTTTCATTTGCCATTTGAGTCCTGACCTCTGCAAGGTCCTGCTGTACCTGATCCATTTGAATTCCCGGAAGGTTGTTTCGGGTTGGATAACGGTGCGGACGGTTGAGGGGAAATACCCGGCGCCTAGCAATAGTTCCTGAACATCACAACAGAGTTAGTGGCAATAAAACAAAAACCTACAAAACAAACAAAGGGTTAGTATGCAATGCAGTTATGCTTATTTGATATCAAGGTATCCGGTTTGGCTTTCAGTTTTGACCCTTCCAGACCCTTGAAGATGCTGTTGTTGTTGCCTGAAGAAAACTCAGATGAAGCAAACTAACACAAATATATTACAGAAGGTGAAATAATACAACTTGTTCATTTTACAACACAAGCCCCCTAAGGGGTCAAAATACATCACAAAAAAGGAAAAGTACATGGAATAGAAACAACAACAAGCAAATGGTCAAACACCAAGACCAAACTCATCCTCACAAACTTCCCTGAGAAGTGCTTCGGTCACAGGATCAGCTGGACGCTCCGTGAGATTCCTGATGAGGAGATTCCGGGTGGTAATAGCTGCTGCTAGCTTCTTGTGCTGAGTTTGGTCCTTGGACCTCTTCACCCCTGCTTTGATCTTCAGTTCTGATATCTCCCTCTGGGCTGCTGCCAGGGCTTCTTGCTGTTCTTTTGCATTAGCCTCAAATTGCTCCATCTTGTCCTGAACCCTCTTGTCTTCCAGGGTACGAGCCTCGGTGATCCTGACCCACCGGGCTTGGCTCTCCTTCAAATACAAGTCTGTCCTTGCTCTTTGGAACTGGGCTTCTTTGCAAGCATTCTTCAGAATTTGTTCACCAGCTTTAGACTTTTTGATATAATCCCCAGACTTCTCAATCTTAGTCAGATGCTCTACTCTCATCTTCTCCAATCTCTCAATCTCCCTCATACCTTCACTCCTCTCCCGGAGGGTCTTCTGCAAAGCCTGGGTTAGCTTCTCATTTCTTTCCTTCAAGCTCTCAAACTCTTCCAAACTGATGGTGGCAGGGGGTGGTGCTGAAGATGACTCAGGCATGTCTTCTATGGTAAAGGGCATTCCAGAGAATTGAGCCCTGGCACGAGACCATTCATAATATTGTGCTGATGCCACATTATTGCACTTCCCTAGAATGGTCACTCCCTTGGTTTGAACATTATCCCAGGCCCAGGCTGCCTGCCTAACAACAGTCAAATTAATCTTGTTCTCACAATAGAGAGTCTCAGCCAAGTCCTGTGCCCTAGGAGCATGGACCAGTGCATAGCCCAGTTGCCTTCTGAACAACAGAGGATTGTAATTAATACTACCCTTAACTCCTACCAAAGGCACATTAGGAAAATGCCCACAGCTGGTGATGATATCTCTGCCCTTGGTGCTTTGAGTGCACCATCTGATGTCTGCTGAAGTTAGAACAGTGAGTCTCTTAGCCCAGTTGCTTTGCTGATGAGGGTTTAAAAATGCATCTGTCCTGGGTAGATGCTTGAGAAGCCAAGTATGGAACAATGGAGCACAACACCTCACTAATCTCCCCCTCTGCTTCTCATTCCTCTGATGCACTGAATAGTAAAGGTCCCCCAATAAAGTTGGCACTGGGTTCTTCAGGATGAACAGATGGATTGCATTCTTACTAATGAATCGAGGCTCATCTGCAAACAATACAATCCCATATATGCTTAAGGCCAATAAAGCACAGACAGCTTTCCACTCCCCCAGGGAGGCCTTCAGACTAGCTTGAGAAATTAGGAAATCCAGATGAAAACCAGAGATTCCTGCTTTAGAGGTCATATGCTGTTCAATCAAAACAGGTTCCAGATGCAAAGCTCTTGCTACTTCTCCATTAGCAGGAAAGACCATCTCAGGGTTGAAAGGGATTCCAGCCCTGATAGGTATACCAACCAGAGATGAGTATTCTTCCAAGAGAGGGCCCAACTGAAAGTCTTGAAAGGTGAAACATCTCAATGGGGGGGTCATAGAACTGAATGCAAGTGTGGATCAGGCTTCTTTGTGATGGATCCAGATCCATAACCATGTCAAGTATATCCCCATAATGCTCCCTGAACAAAGGTATGTGATCTGGAGTGATCAGGGTCTGAATCCTCCTGATGTCTGATAATTCTGGCTGGAAGAAGTGGTAGGTGACGTTGCTCTTTTTAGGAGCCATGATGCTGAAGATTGAGTAGAGACAGGTGCTGATGCTGATGCTGAAGAAAAGGGTCACTGACTGGCCGGTGCTGGTGATAACTGAAGCAGATGCTGGTGAAGATAGGTCAATACAGAAGATGGGGTCAAAACCAAAACCAGATAAATGATGGATACCCTGAAACAAATAAACAAATGTCAGCATGATGCAATGATTATGTATGCAAATGAAATGCAAGGGTTTGTGACTGAGCTGGATCTGATCAAACGTTCTGATATAAGTCCATGTGTGTTCAAGAATTCCAGATGGAGGTTTATAAATCCAGTAACCAAGGTGGGGGACTCAAATAAAGAGCCACAAGTCCAGGGTTTAGAATCACAAGAACTGTCCAACATGGAGTACTCTTAACAAACAAAGTAACAGGGTATTCTGAGGTCAAGGTACCTGCAAACCTGTAAACAACCCAACCCCCTCACAGGTGGTGTTCTAAAACAAGGATCCTCAGACTTGGATCAGTTATGAGAAGTGTAAACACTTCTAACCCGGAGGTACAGTGTTTACAATAACCATAACAATTCCTCCTCTAATTCACCTCAGTTTCTGAAGGTCAGTACTAAAAGGTCATCCAGACTTAGCAGGCTTCCCAGATAGCCCTAGTATTGCAGGAAATCTGCAGCACAGAGTTCTCAAGAAGAAACCCATATCTGAACCGTGTTTCATATTCCCGCACCAGACCGAAATGGAATGGGAAAGAACATGATTCACTCTAGCCTAGGTGTCACTCAGGTCCCAGGTATAGGACCTTAACTCTCAATAGAATCACCCACCCACCAAAGAAAACAACAGATCCAGCCAGCAATAATGACAGTATGATATATACAAATGCAATAAAGAAAGCAGTAAAGCAACTGTACATAAATCAATAAACAAAAAATAAATACAAGCACAAACAAGCACATAACACCCCAGTAAACGCAAATCAAACAAGCGCTAGGAGGAACCCACAAAAAGAACCAGAAGCCCTGGTTGCAGTATAAGGGTCCCCAGCAGAGTCGCCAAGCTGTCGCTCCCGCCAAATGACACCGGGTCAAAAGGGGTACAGACGCGAACGGTCGGCGAAAGGGACAATGAGAACACACAGCCGTGAACTCACTGGAGAAATGAATAGAGTCGCCAGCTAGGCATTTTTATCCCGGAGGAAAGGCAATGTTGCATAGACCTAGAAAGAGATGGATAAGACGGTTGCGAACCAGAGAGACTGAGAAAGGGGGTTGGTTACAACCTGGGAAGGTATTAGCACCCAGATTGTCCGTCGTACTCGACGGGATCCACGCTTAAAAGATTTGTGTTTTAAAGGGGTAGTGTCAGTGCAATCTGTGTATGAAAGAGCTGGAAAAGGATGTACAGGTGTCAGTGTAAAAGAAGTGAAGTGAATAATGATGTGTCAGTGTAAGGATAAGAGTGAGATGCTCCTGAACATGAGGCTTAAAAGAATAAAGCTGGAAGGAGGGGGAATATACAGAGACTTTTGTTCGATAACTGTTAAGTTATGCCTACGTATCCTCTCGTGCAATGAGGAAGTCAGAACACCGTAGTTCGACCCAAAGAGACTGAAAGATGAATTGACTTGTGAACTGCTTGCTTGTCTATGCTCAAGTGTATGACCTGTCTGGCTCAGGTGCGAACTGTCTTGCATTAGACGGAAGAAGCAGGTTCTCGTTTGTGAGTGAAGGTGATGAGAAAAGAATCCCGGAGGAGACGATTATTGTTTGTTTTTGTGTTTTCAGTCTTTTATTGCTTTTGAAAGTTTGTCATAAGTTAATGAGCTTAAACCTATACCAATGGATTTAGTAAACTCACCACATCTTCCCTATGATTAGGGGTAATGAGAATACCTTAAGTGTGAAGTCAGATTCTCACACTTAATCACCTTTGATGCAGGGTTAAGATCATTAACCTACTTGTGATTAATTAGATGTTTTTGGTGTTTTTGTTTAGTGTTAAGTAATGAGGTTAAGCCATAATCAAGGATTAAACAGACTCATTACACCATCCTAATAGAAGGATAATAGATGGGAATGTTTAAGCTGAGGAAAGCTCCTCAACTTAATCCATGATTAGGGATTAATCTCATGACAAAACATGCCTTTGATTAAGTGGATTTTATTTAATGATATGATGATGAAGTGAATTTTATGATTTGTAAGACAACTCGAGGGGGACTTGTCCATTAACACTAGGGTTAGTCCTTCTTAACCAATTAAGGAAGAATTAGAACCCTAATGCAAGACCCAAGTTACAAGCTTGATGTCTTAGTGATTATTAGATGGATTGATTAGAGGAGTTAAACACATTAAGGGTTTAACACTTAGGATTAAAGTTATACACTCCATCCTAAGAGAAGGATGCAGGCATAAGCTTAATCACAAAGCCTTAAAGCCTTTAGGGTTTAGCCCCTGATTATGAGATGAGAAGAGAAGACTCAAAGGAGAGACACAAAGGTAAAACTATGAGGGGAGACTAATCAAAACCCTAATCATTGTCATGCTTGGTTGTTCTTAAGGTTTGTGAGGTTTAAGAAAGAAATCTTCAATGGAACCACCAGGAAGCAGATGAAAGGATCAAGAGAAGCAAAGCAACTTGCTTCATTCAAGAAGTCAAGTCACTTGAGGGAAGAAAGTAGGAGAAACAAGAATGAGCAAGCTCAATCTCAAACACATACATAAATGCAGCAATGGATGCAAGAGAGATGAAAAGAAAAGTTGTGAGAAGTGAAGGCAAATTCACTTCTCAAAATCACTTACCACCTGAAAGGTTAGAAAAGAAATGCAATGCAATGCAAAATGGGATGAGGTGACATGATGAGAAACAAAACCAGAAGCATTTACATGATGCTAATGATGCTATGAGATGCTACAAACATGAGGCAGCACATGGAAATGATCATACAAGCTTATGGATGCAGATGAAGCAAGTTAAGAAGCATGGGCATACATGAAAAGTTATGAAACATACAAAGCAAATGACATGGCAAATATGAGATGCAATGATCAAACATACTTTCTATATGTCTTATGATGTTAAATGAATCAAAAAGATACAAAAAATGCTATGGCAAGTCAAGGTATGAATGCAAATGCAAGATGGATGCATATGGAAGCTCAAATTAGGGTTTATGAATCAAACAACAAATAAAAACCCAAAACAGAAGCAAACCCTAAGATAAAAAATGGAAAAGGCCACTCAAAGAAACCCTAACCCTATACTAAACCAAGGTCCAAAGGGGAGGTTTCAACTCTCAACCAATCTCAAGATATGAATTTTCTAAGTTATTAGGGTTTTTTAGGGTTCTTAACAAAAGAAATGCCAAACAATTGGAAAATGCAAGATCAAATCATGGCCATTTTATCCTAGAAACTACATGCAAAACATAAGACAATGCAAGAAGAACCAATGTCCAACTCTTCTCAAATAGGCAGAAATGATTTTTTGAACTTATGATCAAAATAATGCACAAAAAATGATTTAATTCAATAAAAAATTCTCAAAATGCATCAAGATCAAAAAAGAAATTTGGTTTGAAGGTTGGACAATGTTTCTAAATGTCTTAGAACATTTCATGAATTTTTTGGTGATTTTTAGATACCTAAAAGTATTTTTAATAAATTAATTTCCATTAATCAATTAAAAATAATCTTTTAAATATTTAAAAATACTTTTTTAATGATAAAAAATAAAATGAAAATATTTTTGTGTCATAAAAATTAATAAAACTTTTAGGAAAAAGTTTCATAATTTTTAGGAATTTTTAACTATTTTTAATAAATTATGCAAGTAAAAAGAAAAGAAAATGAATAAAAATTAAATAAAATAGGAAGTAATCAGGATGGAGGGCCAGGATGGGCTCTGAATTCAAACTGGTTGACCAGCGCGCAAATGAAGGGTGTGGATTGCATCTGATTTAATTATCCTAATTAAAAATTAATTAAACTAATGAGAGAGATTAGGGCTAAGCAGATTGATCTGGGCCATCCAAACTGGAGGGAAGTCAACAAGTCAAAGGCCATCTACGGCTCAAATTCAAACTGGAATTAATTACGTAATTAGGGCATAATCACTCTCAGGTGGCCGGAGAAGACTTCCGGTCGTCTTCTCCGGCCAGCATCCCCCCTGAAAAACTCCCAACTCCCTCAAATCGTAACAAAAATGAAACCTAAGCACACCAAAATGATTCTCATGATCCCCTGAACTAAAACCCTAAGTCAAAACAAATTTCTTCTTCCTCAAATCCATGAATCGAACAAAACAAAATCTAGGGCACGCAGGTTTCAGAAGCTAATTAAACATTCATTTCAAAGCCATTTCAAAAACTAAAAACACCAGGACACTCAGTGAAACATAAGGAACAAATTTATAACATGAAAAACGATTTCTGGAAAAATAAATTTCAAGCTACCTGAGATTTGGAGCTTTCAACCTGATGACTTTCTGGCCTCTTCTTTCAGTGCAAACCACTCCACTTGCTCTCCAGATGATGTTTGAATGCTCAAGAAGAGTTTATGTTGGCTGGATAATGAGTTTCGACAGCTCCTGCTCAAGCTCAGTCAGAAATGGCTATGGTGATTCTGGCACTTTCAGGTCATTGTGAGGGGTTGTTTGTGATCCTGAGGGTGAATGGAGAAGGTCTGTGGTGTTTGTTGGTATGTTTGTGAGCTATGGTGAGAGTTTCGAAGGAAACTGCAAAATGAGGTGAAGAATGGCAGTGGGATGTTCTTGCTTGTTTCAGGCCAGGCTCTTGGTGGTTTGAGGTCTATGGAGTGAGGTGAGATGAATGATGAAGATGGTGTGAGTGTTTGAAGGCTGGGCAGAGAGATTCGAAAGCTTATGCAGCTTGGTGTGTTTTTGTGAATGTCTGTGTTTGAATGGTTTTCAGCCTTGCTTGTTGTATGGAATGGTTTGCATTTTGTCCACATAAACCTCTCTCATTGGTCAGATGATTGGACATGTGCTTTATTGATTGGTAAGTCACCTTTTGCAAAAAGTCAAATTTTGTGTAAGGAAGGTATGGCTCATGATCTAGGCTAGTACAAGGCTGGTTCTGGTGCAGCATGGTGTGTGTGTGAAACTAGCTTGGTTCAGCAGCCAATGCATCAAGTGGTAGAAGTGTCATGAGTGTTTTTGCAAGTTGTTGCCTTTTTGTACTTCATGAAAGAAAGCCTTGTTACATGAACCATGAACATGTGATTTTGGTTCAATTCTGATTTTCATGACTTAGAGAATGTTTGTGTGCTGGTTTGAAATGAATTGGAAGTTACAAAATGCATTGGTTCATGATTTTGCAAAATTTCCATTTGAGGCATGCCTTGAAAATCAATGATTTTGGCCAACTTTGCCACACCATAACTTTTGATCCAAGAAGAGTTTGATCATGTTCTTGTACTTTTTGAAAAGGGAAAGATGAGATCTACAACTTTCATGACCAAAGTTTTTCCATTTGAAGCATTTTTGGATCAATAATCAAAGCTTGAAAAATGACCTAAAATAAAGCATTCTTGAAAAGTCAACTATGCCCAAAAAGTCAACATTTGCAAAACTTCCAAATTCTTGATTTTTATGAACTTCAACCTTCTTCCATGATCAAATAAAGATCATATACACTCAAAATGATGAAGATCACCCATTGGTTGGGTCATTGGGGGCCTCAGATGCCCTGATTTTACACTGACTTGTCTGAAAAGTCAACCCTTGATTAGATGACTTCCCCATGGAATTTCTTCATGAAAATTGATATGCATACTCCCTATACCATATAGAGACCAATGGAAACAAGAATGACCAAAAAAATTGGAGTTATAGCCTCTGAAACCAAAACCCTAATTTTAGGTCAACTGTGCAGTCAAACTTGGCTCTGCATCCATTCAAAACCCAGTTCTTGTGATTCTTTTGAAATTTTGACTTTGAGAGGATGTAATATGAAAGATGAACACACATGGATCCCTTTGAAGTGATTGGTGGCCTTTGGAGTGGCTCAAGAAGCTCTTGGGTTGCTCAGATCACAAACCCTAGGTGCAGATGCCTTAGAAACTATGCAGTGAATCAAAAATGAGGTATGAGATGATATGATTGTGTTTATGCATATGAGAATGATCACAAGCCATGGTGAAATGGGTGAGGGCAAATTTGGGGTGTTTACAATAGGGTTGTGTATTTCAAGAATCGGCAAATCATAAATAAAATGTCATTCTGTATTTCCGCACTTTGTTGATGTTTTCTCTTTTCGCTTTTTCAGAAAATGGTAATCCCTAAAAACAACAAAAATAAAAACAAACATTTTCAAACTAATCTGCATAAAATTTCTTTTTGCATTCTCTAAATGTGTTTTCTCGATATCGTCATCACACTAATTAACTGTTTTAAACCCCATTGAAACATGTGATCCAATGCCTTCTTTCAACTTTGAGTTCCCGGTATTCGAAGCTGAAGAGGAAGATGACAACGAAATTCCAAAAGAGATCTCCAGACTGCTCAGACACGAGGAAAATTCCATTCAACCTTACAAAGAGTCGTTGGAAACAATTAACTTGGGTACATAACATGAAAGAAAGGAAGTCAAGATTGGTCCACTACCCAGTTTAGCTGAAGGAAAAACATGGTCTCACTACTCAAAGAATTTCACGATGTATTTGCTTGGTCCTATCAGGACATGCCAGGGTTGGATACCGACATCGTGGAACATCATTTACCATTAAAGCCAGAATGCTCGTCGGTCAAGCAGAGATTGAGAAGAATTCATCCAGATATGGCTATCAAAATCAAGGAAGAGGTACATAAGCAAATCAACGCAGGATTTCTTGCCACTTCATATTATCCTCAATGATTGGCAAACACTGTGCCAGTACCAAAGAAGAACGAAAAAGTCATAATGTGTGTAGACTACAAGGATCTCAACAAAGAAAGTCCAAAGGACGACTTCCCTTCACCACACATTGATATGTTGGTAGACAGCACAACAAAGTACAAAGTATTTTCTTTCATAGATGGATTTTCGGGCTACAACCAGATAAAGATGGCACCTGAAGACATGGAGAAAATATCTTTCATTACACCCTGGGGCACCTTCTGTTACAAAGTAATGTTGTTCAGATTAAAGAATGACAGGGATACCTATCAAAGGGAAATGCCAACTCTCTTTTATGACATGATGCATAAAGAGATTAAAGTATGCATCGGCGACATGATCGCCAAGTCGAAGACCGAAGAGGAGCACACTAAATATCAGCACAAATTGTTCCAACGTCTGAGAAAATATCAACTACTATTAAATCCTAATAAGTGCACCTTTGGTGTCCGATCAGGAAAGCTCATGGGATTCATTTTCATTCAAAAAGGAATCGAAGTCGATCCTGATAAAGTCAAGGCTATTCAAGAAATGACTGCTCCGAAAACGGAGAAACAAGTACGAGGATTCCTTGGACGTCTCAATTACATCTCAAGGTTTATATTCCTCATGACCGCGACATGGGCGCCAATATTCAAACTTCTTCAGAAGAATCAAAGTGATGTCTGGACAGAAGAATGCCAGGAAGCCTTAGAAAAGATCAAAGATTACTTGTTGAAGCAACCAATTTTGTCTCATCTAGTTGAAGGCAACCCGTTGATTATGTACCGCACCGTTTTGGAAGACTCTATGGGATGTGTACTTGGCCATCAAGACGAAACAAAAAGAAAAGAATATGCTATTTATTATCTGAGCAAGTAATTTACCGATTGTGAAACTCGGTACACAATGCTCGAGAAAACTTGTTGTGCTCTAGCTTGGGCCTCTAAACGTCTTCGCTAGTATATGATTTGTCATACTACATGGCTCATATCAGAAATGGATCCGATTAAATATGTGTTCGAAAAGCCTGAATTAACAGGACAAATTGCTTCTTGGAAAATGTTGTTATCAGAATACGACATTGAATATCACACACATAAATTTGTCAAAGGAAGTATCACGCACAAAAATTCGTCAAAGGAAAAATCGATCATTTGGCTCATCAGCCCACCAGTAATCAGGATCTAGTCATATTTGACTTCCTAGACGAAGATGCCATGTATCTTAAGATGAAAGATTGTGACGAACCAATTTCAAACGAAGGACCTGAACAAGGATCCCTTTGGGGACTAATCTTCGACGGAGCAGTTAATTCTTATGGAAACGGAATTGGGACAATCATTGTCACCCCAAGCGGAACCCATATTCCATTCACTTCCAGATTAACATTCAAATGTACAAACAATGAGGCCGAGTATGAAGCTTGCATCTTGGGTCTCGAAGAAGAAATTGATCTCAGGATCAAGAATTTACATGTGTACAAAGATTCTACCTTAGTGATCAATCAGATCAAAGGAGAATGGGAAACACGATAGCAGGGACTGGTCCCTTACTGATATTACGTAAGGAGATTGCTGCCATTTTTCAACAGAGTTGAATTCCATCACATCCCTCGTGAGGAAAATCACATGGATGGCGCACTTGCTACTCTCTCTTCCATGATCACAGTTGATCGATTGTATGACACTCAAGAATTGACATTATACGCCTAGAAAGGCTAGCATACATCTTTGTAATCAAAATTTCCACTGATGGCAAACCTTGGTATCATGATATTCAACAATTCCTACAGAAAAAAGCAATACCCATTTGGATCATCGAGAAAAGACAGGAAGACCCTCCGAAGATAGGCAGACAACTCCTTCCTCAATCAAGATGTACTTTATAAGAGAAACTTTGATATGGTTCTACTCATATGTGTAGATGAGCACGAAGCAGAAATACTCATGAAAGAAATTCATGAAGGGTCTTTTGGTACTCATACCAACAGATATACAATGGTAAGAAAAATACTCCGAGCAGGATATTACTGGATTAGAATTGAGCCATATTGCCGCAATCATGCGAAGAGATGTCCTAAATGTCAAATTTATGTTGATAATATTCATACGCCTTCGACACTTTTCAAGGCTCTCTCTTCTCCATGGCCATTTTCAATATGGGGAATCAACATGATTGGAATGATCAAATCCAAAGCTTCAAACGAACATCGGTTCATCTTGATAGTTATTGATTACTTCACCAAATGGGTTGAAACAACATCATACGCCAATGTAACCCGACAATTGGTTGTTCAGTTTATAAAAAATAATATCATCTGCCGCTACAGTATTCCAAGTCAACTCATTATTGACAATGGGTCCAACTTGAACAACAAAATGATGAAGGAATTATGCGCAAAGTTTAAAATTGAACACCATAACTCTTCTCCTTATCGACCAAAAAAGAACAGTATAGTGGAAGCCGCCAATAAAAATATTAAGAAAAATATCCAGAAGATGGCCGTAACATACAAGGATTGGCACGAGATGCTCGCTTACGCGCTTCATGGATATCGAACTTCTATTCGCACTTCAACAGGGGCAACCCATTTCTCACTGGTATATGGCATGGAAGTAATGCTCCCATATAAGTTGAGTACCATCCTTAGGAATATTGATAGAGGCCAAAAATCACTGAAGCTGAGTGATGCCAAAGCAGATTCGACGAGCTCAATCTGATAGAAGAAAAAATAATGACTGCCCTCTATCATGGCCAGTTATATCAGGAACAGATGAAGAAATCATTCGACATAAAGTTCGACCATATGTCTTCTAAGAAGGAGATATTATTCTAAATAATATCCAATCATTTCTCATCGACTCACATGGCAAATGGACTTCGTATCATGACGACCCTTATGTGGTCTAGAAAACCTTCTCAGGCGGTGCCCTGATACTCGCAACAATGGAAAGTGAGGAATTTACTTATCCTACAAATGTTGATGCAGTCAAGAAATACTTCGCCTAAAAGTAAAAAAAAACAGCTCGCTAAGTTGAAAACCCGAAAGGGCGACTTAGGCAAAAATGAGCGTCTCGGTGGATTGAAAACCCGAAAGGGCGATCCAGGAAAAAATTAGAGACAATTCAAAAAATATATATAATAATATATCCCGCCATAGAAATCTAGGCGAAATGTTAGGAATTCATGGCAAGTAACTACATACAACCAAATTGGATCATCAGAAGAAAGTCACTCATCGAAGTCATCATCAGCAGAAGCTTCGAAGACTCCGAACTCATAATTGGTAAAAGGATAAGGATCATGATGTTTCAATGTAGCTCTTTTCCCAATAAATTACCATTTTCTACTTTGTAAATACTCTGTGGAATTATGCCTTCGGTTGATTACCACCCTATATTAGAAAATTTGAGCCTTTGCCCATTTATTTGCAACTCTTATTTGTTTATCTGCATTACAAAATGATGTTTTAAAAAAAAATGATTTGTCGTTTTATTGAAATTAAAATGAATTTTACTTCACTTTTATTTTTCAAAGTAAAAATTTGAAATTTTCCTAGGTCTATGAACGCAAAAGGAAATCATTCAGTTGCTCCAAAAGCAACTTACTTCTGGAATATCCCAACAAGGATGAACGTACGTCTCCCCGCAAAGCCTTGTCTCCAGAAATCAACAATAGAAAGAGCTCCCCTCTACAATGAGCAATTCATCCAAGCACATTGATATTTCCTTCTCCTGATCGACCCAATATTCTTTGTCTTGTTCTGCCAATTTATGTGTCGTGTGTGTTTTGTCAGCATACGTATTCATTCATACATTCATAATTATGTTTGCATTTACAATTGCATAATCATATAACATTTATCCCATGTGATAAAGAGTCATCTCTATAGTTCTTCCCTGGATAGAACGTTAGTTTTCAAGTTTGGATAACCTGAACCTCTACAGCAACGCTGTAACCAAACCTTTGCAACCTCAGGATCACCGACATGATGAACAACCTGGCATCTTAGGATCAAAATTTCGGGTATTCTAAGGTATTTAATCCTCTTATACCTCGAATCTCTCAATGATTTCATCATTCTTATCTTAGGGCCTAAGAATATTATGTAGGGGAATCTGTCATACCCTAAATTTTTACCCTAAGATATGTACATTATCATAAGAAAATCTACTTACCAAAGGATTGTGCCAGACTGGTTTGAGCAGTGTCCCCGCAATGGATCAGGATTCATGAGTCCCTCAGAGGATTTAGGAAAAGGAACAATCATTAATACATAAGATTTTCAACCTTTTAATCACTATAAAAGGGTTAACGAATCTCAAATGATGATAAATCTTTCAAAGACTGCACAATAGTTTCAGTGATCTGGGCCTCGAGCCATCACAATCACCAATTAGGGTTTCAAACAACTGATGCCCTCCAGATGAATTTTTTCATGGGAAAAGGAGCCAAGTCCTCCACATATCATCAATAATGTTGACATGACCATGACAATCCATTTACAAGTACAAAAGGCGCAGAGATTAAGGACTGCTTGATTAGGGTTTCACAGTGCCCAAATTAGGGTTTCTGACTAATCGAGGAACCAAAAGTTAAGATTTTCATCTGGAAAATATCCTATACCATATGGTATGGTTTAAATAGCTCATATACATCATGGACGTCCATTAATTAGGTCAAAATACCTCAGAGGATGTCCAGTCAAAAACTCAGAAAACTAAGGGTAACTAGTGTAATTTCCATCTGGACCAAAAAGTCAAAGTTTGACTTTCTCAGCCAAAATGATCCTCATGACCTATACTACAAGAATATATGGTCCATGAATGAATTTGATCACATAAAAAATATAAATTTGAAGATAACTTGTAAAAGGGGCAATCTTTGAAACTTAGAAAAAATTTCTAAGTTATGGAAAAAAGTGTTCAAGTGACCTACTTCCAAGCATCATAACTTGTGATCAAAGCATCATATTTTGGTGAAATAAAGCTCAAATGAAAAATCTCATCACAAACTACAAATGATTCAAATGGGAGAAACTCCAATTCCTTATGGATTTCAAGTTGAAGATGGAATAAAATCAAGAAAAATACTTATTTTCAACACTTAGAAAAAATCTGCCTAAGTGTAAAATCAACAAAACATCAAAACATAGAGGGATTTTTCACCAAGTTCCAAGTTAATTCAGATCCTTTTCAAAACACTAATATTGTTGCAAATGTTTCCAACAATTCAAAGAACTAATTGGCATAAAAAGATATTGCTTGTGCATGAAGAAATCATGGATCAAAGTGAGCATCTCAAGCTGTTTTGCAAAAACAGATTTTTCACAAACTTGTAAAATCTGATTTTTTGAATCAAAGTACAATGGCAAGTGGATTTAAGCATCTAAACAATGTTTACAAGCCTGATCAAACCTACAAATTCATGATTGCACCATGGAATTCACCAAAATGACTTCATAGAATTCAACATAATGCATTTTGATCCAAGGGTCATAAAGCCCCCAAAATGGCATATTCTTGGATCTCTTGTTCAACAAGCAATAGGTGGACACAATCCAAGTCTCAAACTTCTGAGGAATGTGAATTTTGTTGATGCATAGATGATCTATTTGAGAATTTCATCATTTCACGTGTGAGAGTTATTTTTATAAAACCATGATTCACCATTGTGACCTCATCACTTCAAATCTTGGAGGCCAAGTTTGTTCGACATATTTGCCTATAAATAGAGACCTCATTCCATCATAAAAATTACACCAAATCCCCTGATCACTAAGCTTTCTCTTCTTTTGCTCTCAAAGACTCAAAACCAAATATTTTGAGAAATCACTTCTGGTTTTTGAGTTTGAGCTAGCACAAGCTCAAACCAATTGATCACACACATCACATATGATGTTTATGAGGTGTTTAAATACTTAGATCACCTCTGAAACACTTCCAACCCATAATCATTCATCAAAACCTCAAAAAGTCCTTGTTTCTACAACTTGAAGATCAAAAGTTGATCCAACCATTTGCAATCAAGTTCAAGTGTTCAAACACACTCCATATGGTGTAGGGAAGTTGTCTAGATCATCACAACATCTCTGTAACCCCTCTAGCTCCAAATCACAACTCCAGCTGCAAGCTCAAGTAAGCCTTAAACTAGGGAAAATCATAATTCATGCATATTTCATCGCACTATCTTTTTCCCATAGGTGCGTAATCATATTCTAAGTAGTTACCCTAAATCAATTTCACAAAATCATCATCATGTAGAATTTCGTGAGGCTCAGGCCAAATTAGGGTTCTTCAGAGTTCATCACTGATTTCTCACTTCACACACAAAATAAATGAAATTAATTGGTACCATTGAGTTTTTAAATGATTCTTTTTTCAATAATCCTAAAAAATGTTTAAATATCTTATTCTATGAAAAATCTAAAAAAAAAAAAAATATTTTTTAATATATTTATTATTTTCATAAAGAATTAATTTTATTTGTTTCTAAACATTTTAAAATTCATTTCTTTCACTTGATTTTTCAAACATAAATGATATTCAAGTTGTCTCATGGATAAAACATAATTTTTCAAACAATGATGTAACACCCATATAATATATATCTAGAATAATATCATACAAGGGTTATTTTTGGTACTGACACCATCATAAATACCTACTAGTATAATTCACATTCTTGATCAATTCTAAAATTCTAAACAACAATGCTACAAGATATGAAAATCATACTAAAATAAAAAGCTAAGATAAATACAATAGTGGGGTGAGATAACAATATCTCAGTGGGTTCCCTATCTTAGAGTTCTCTCGGCTCTAAGGGTTCTGACAAACCTAACTCAAGTCTTTGGAAAAGGAAAACGACCTTGAGTTTACACGTCTCACACTCATTGGAACCACGTCCAAGAGTTCTACAAATCCTACTATCACTAGTTAGGATAAAAACTTTATACTTCTCATGGGACTCGATATAACACCCATCTCAAGCCTAAGGTCACTCCTCCATAAGGAAACAACAAGATGGAATAACCAAAACAATATCCTCGATACTTCACGTGGGACTCAATGTAATACCCACCTCAAGCGACTACCATGCTTCTCGTGGGACTCAGTGTAATACTCACCTCAAGCCTAAGCCAAACCGATGCTTCCCGTGGGACTCAGTGTAATACCCACCTCAAGACTTACTCAAACTGATGCTTCCCGTGAGACTCAGTGTAATACCCACCTCAAGACTTACTCAAACTGATGTTTCCCGTGGGACTTAGTGTAATACCCACCTCAAGACTTACTCGAACTGATGCTTCCCGTGGGACTCAATGTAATACCCACCTCAAGACTTACTTGGACTGATGCTTCCTGTGGGACTCAGTGTAATACCCACCTCAATACTTACTCAATCCTAACGGTACCTCAAGCCTTTATGGATGCTTCCCGTGGGACTCAGTGTAATACCCACCTCAAGACTTACTCTAGACTTTTCGGAGGACCATATGTCATGCGTCAACGATTACGTAACAACCTAGGATAAACCTAAGCATCTCACAAATCATACCATCTAACAATTTATAATCACAATACTAGGCCATACTATTGGTTTATAGTAAGATTTCCTCACTCTTCTCCATTCTTGATTCTTTTAATTATATAGTTTTCAAACATATAATTCTAATATTTTAATTAAATTATCACAATTAAACTAATCTCATAATGATCTCATTGTCTCTACTCTCATTCAATCCTCATGATTAATCGTATGTTCCATAACTCGATTAATACCGTAATTCCTAACTAACATAATTATGGTTAATCAGAAAAGTCGGGTAAGAGTCGGCTCAAAATAAATAATTATTTTCTACTTCAAAAGTAATATGTTCCTTTACAAATGTATAGTACGTTGTCTTATCTTTCCAACAATATAAAGTTTGCCTCAATCGGATACCCGAGTAAAAAGTTATGAATTTTCTAAGAATTAACATTTTTTCTCCAAAACCTACAACGTTAACCGGTTAACGCATTTGGTTAATCGGTTAACCGACAGTCAGCAGGCCTAAAACCTGCGTTTTTCACATCTAAAACCTCTCCAAACTCATCCCAAACACTAGGGATCATCCAAGCAAACTTAGTAGGTTCAAACTACACATAACATGATCATTCACAAGCATTTAATCGACACTTTAACCGTTCAAAATCTTGATTCTACGAATTTTAGAATTTTCCCCTAAATATCAAGAATAGTAAAACTCTAGAAATAAAAGTATCTATCTAGAACCCACCTTGTAATCGATGAGGAGTTTGATGCAGATGATGATTCGATGAAGAAAGGGTAGCGATCCAAGCATTTTCCTCTTCTAGGGTTTCTCTCCCTTTTCTTTCTCTTCTCTTCCTTTTCTTTCTTTCTTTCTCTTCTTCTTTTTCTTCTTTACCAACTTTATTTCTTTCTCTTATAACAAAAAAACATAATATAAATACTTATGAAACTTTAGTTCGTAACAACTGGTCCAAATTGAGAGTATCTGAAAATGTCTCGGATTCAGTTATTTAATAAAACCTCTGAGTCAGATAATACTAATTAATTAATTTAAGTTCGTCGGTTGCTCTAATTATTTCAATTTAAAACTCTCAGAGCACCAGAAACCCTATTAATCTTAATTAATATTATCCAGAGCATTTAATTAAATACGGGGTATTACATCCTCCCCTCCTTAAATTGAAATTCGTCCTCGAATTTCCTTGACTCATCCACAACGACTGTTTACAACATTGTCTTAGATCCACACTTATCTTTAATTCTCTCACATATTCTGGCGTACTCAAATTCCAATTTGACTTCGCGGCTTAAATCTTCGTTTCATAACAAATCAAACCTCATGTGCTTACTCATACACTCGTTTCCAATATTGGGTTAACTTCCAACTTACTATTTTCACAATTTATCTATTGCTTCAAACCGAACACTTAGTCTCATTCCTCCCTCGGAGGAAGCATACCACTCTAATTGCTTTCATTGAATCACAACACAACGCATAAGACTCTGACTTGATTTCAGAACATTCCACACTCGACAAAGTTTCACAAGGTATCTTGGCGAAATCTTAACCACATACAATTTTCCAACGAAACTCTTATTACAACCCTTCAATCACTAAAGTCATTTCAAATTTGTTAAACGACTTCATTACCAATTTCACTCGATCTTATATCAAAACTGTAACCATTTACATCGGACGATTCATTCTCTCGGTATCTTACCATAGACAACCCACTTAGAACAAGATTCTCTTACTCCAACAATTATAAATAAATCTCCTCAAATTCCCATAATCTGACACAAGTCTTTTATCTGTCTCCCTCCACTACGCTTCTAAATATTAATAGTGGAGACACCATGAATTCTCAAACAATACTAAGTAGTTGATAGTCTGCGGAGAAAACACTTATCCATCAGAGCTTTCACCAACCTATAGAATAAGGACTTGCAACATGCAACAGTAGAACAATTCACTTGTCTAATACATAATTAACAACATCGGTCCAAACTCTCCAATAACAAAGATACAAGGTTGTACTGCTACAACCATAACCAATACAATTCCAATTCCATTCTAAAACAATTTATCCAATTACCCTTAATCAATCTGACCATGGTTACTATGCTCCATATCAAATCCCTTCACAAAATTCCATTCACTCAAGATTTTTGTTGACACAAGAGCTTCATCACTAACAACGCAGTCACGCCACAAAAATTTCGATAACTAGTGAGTCGCCATTACCAGACTCAATCATCCTTAGTATATTCACAATTTCCCACATCACTTGCCTATTGCATACAATATTCTACATACTCACCTTTGAAGATCATACAAAACATCTCGTTCCAATCCATTTCTCTCAAGGGCCTCGTTCCTTAAACGATCCAACTTACATGCTTAACTTCAGAATATTCACCTTTCACCCTTACCTAGATGGTAACCCAAACTTCAACTCTCTGAGTGTGGCTCAACTGCACACATCGGGTATTACTCTTACAAAGTCCATAACTTGATGTCAAGAATTTAACGATACTAAAACTGACCAATTGTTTATCTCTTATCCACACAATAATTTCCAATACCAAAACATTTCCGGAAAGATCAACACTTCATGATCCTTGCATAGTTTCGTAACTTAAATTTTCAATAGTCGCAACAACGACACACCAATTATCCAGGTCATTTTCCGACATTCCGAACAGAAACTAAAAAAAAAACTTGCAGTTCAGAAGGTACTGTCACTCCCCGGATTTCCATCCTGGTACAAACGCGAAAGTGGCACGGAAAAAGAATAGAGTCGTCAGCCAGACATTTTTATCCCGAAGAAAGGGAATGGTAATGCTGCACAAACCAGAAGAAAGAAAGAGGAAGGACACAGGTCCTACGAACCAAAGAGACTGATTTCGGGAGTCGGTTACGACCTGGGAAGGTATTAGCACCCAGATCGTCCGCCGTACCCGACGGGATCCACGCTTGCAAAGAAAATGTTTCAAAGGGTGAGGGTATGAAAGCTGCAGCAAAAGAAATGAGAATGAAAAGAAACTGGAACTGGAAAAGAACTGAAATAAGAAAACAAGGAAAAAATGTAGGGAAAATAAAGATTGTGCTCGAACGAGCCCTACCCCGCTGCCTACGTACCTCAGCAGGATAATGAGGATCAGAGACGCCGTAGTTCCCCTAACTAGGGGTAGAAAAGATTGCTTGTGTCTTAAGGCTTGAACTGCCTATGTCAATGCTCAGGTGTGGCAGGCTCGGACGACGAGTGCGTTACCGTCTTGCAAAATGACAAGTAGGAGCAAGTTCGCGTACGGAGCGAATGAGGTGAGAAAAGAATTCCCGAAGGAAAGACGATTATTGTTTGTTTGGTGTTTTTTAGAAGCTTTTATGAGTGAAAGTTTGCATAGGTAAGTGTACCCAAGTCTTACTCAATGGGATGTGTACATCTCACATCATCCCGAAATGGAATGCGCAAGAGGCACACCTATCTATGGAGGAAATCCCCAAAGCTAGTCCCGCAAGTGAAGGCTCAAGCACACTGGCCTATTACCATTATTAAGTATTTTTGTGTTTTTTTTGGTTAAGAAGTGTTTTTTTAGCTTTTTCTTTGTGAAGTACTCATGCTAAGACCTATCCACCGCGAGTGATGACTCACACCTCGCCCCGAAATGGAACGCGTGCAAGCATCTCATAGCAAAGTCTCGTGTCACATGAAAGTACTCAACCTTTATTAAGTGAATTAGAATTAAGTTTGAAGATGAGAAGAGAGAGAGCACCAAAGGATCATAAAGGAAAAATTCTAAAGGGGCTAAAATAATCCTAAGTGTTAACATGCATGGATGTCCTAAGGGTTAGTGAGGCTTACTATCCTAAAGAAGAAATAAAGAAGAAGAGAAAGATGAAAGGAGAAGCTCCATGGTGGCCTAAGCACACCTCAGGTTAAGAATAGAAGACGAGGAAGAAAAATTAAGATGAAAATGAAATAAGATAAGAAGAAGAGAATGCGGTATGGAGGAAAGATGAATAATGAATAAGATGAGATTGCAATGGAGTAATAAATAATGCACAAACAGAGCCTACACCAGTAGGACTTCCAGATGCAGCAGCATGCGATAAGTATAATTGGGCCTTAGTGTTACCTAACGGAGAAGGTCCGTTGCCTCTTCAATACGCATAACAGAAATCAGGAATGCTTTTTTCACAAGTACCAAACTCTAGGAGCGCATCCGAATTAGAATCAATGATCATATTTATCAGGACAAGTCTCCAGACCCCAGGTAATGGTCTATTAGTCGTCACAAATTGTCTTAAGAAGTTCCTGAACACTAACCAATCAACCATCCACGAGCAAACAAATCAATCTCGAGGCTATCCCCAAGTCCAATCCGCCATTCTCGAAATCAATCAACAAGCCTACAAAATATCAAAATAAAAAGAAAGACTAGCACAACGTCTAAACACAACTCTATTTAATCACTAAAATTGAAATCTAAATTAATTAAAAAATATAGCCAAAATTAACATCTAACTAAAAATCTAATTATATCAAAAACTCTAATCGAGTTCTAAGATAAACATTTAACAAAAGCTAATCAACAATCAATTATAATATGGACAAACAAAATAAGAAATTAGAAAAAAGAAAGGGATTTAACACAGGCAGGGGTGCGGTAGTAAACAAATGGACTTATGTATGTAGGAACAGCAGGGCCCATACCAAAAATCAATCACAGTTATTAAATGGAAAAGAAAGAAAAACAGGAAAGAGGCAAGTCAGCTTCGAAACACGCATTCCCTTGTTCCTCTTTTGCTGAACCAAAATCGAATCCCTTCCTCAAAAGAAAAACGCGAAGCAGCCACCAACAAAACGCGATCCCTTCTTTTCACGGTGCCTCAGTCTCAAACTAGTGTTCCTTCCTTCGTGAAATCGCACCACCGGTGGTATCTTATTCAACACCGAACGGCGGCCATTCCTTAATCGCCGGCGGAGATGGATGCAGCTCAGCGTCAAAAATCTCGTTGTCGAGACAACACAATCGCCGTCGAAGCCTTGCTGATCACGAGTTTCGCCGTCGCAACGTCAACATCGTCGCAGCATCACCATCTTCTCTGCGTTTAATTCTAGATTTCCGCCTCTCAACTCACTCTGTTTGGATTTCTCTGTTTGAATCGATCTGTTTGGATCGATTTGTTTGAAGCGATCTGTTTGAAACAGCAGTGACGGTGAGTTTCTCGCCACTTCCGATACCTCTCTCAATCGGCCCCCACTGCTTCATTTGTTGCTCAACTTCATCTCTTTCTCATTCTCCTGAATCGGATTTCTGTTTGCGGTGGAGTTGTGTTGCGGTGTGTTGTCAAAGACGGAGGATGTTTGTTGGTTTGATAAGGTGATGGCGGTTCGGTTGGTGTTTGAAGATGGAAAGGTGGAGAGTTCGGAGATGAAGAAAGGAGAATGGTAGTGGCGTGGTGGTGATTAGTTTCGTGTTGTTATGGTTTGGTGATTGGAGAAAGAGAAGAAGATTGTTGTTACTGAGTTTGAGGGCTTGAAGGCGTGGCTGGGTTTGAAGATGAAAAGGAGTTTGTTGTTTGTTGATTTGAAGCGGTTTGTGTTCGGTGCTGCTGTTGATGGATACGGTGAGAAAAGGATTTGGTGATGAGAATGAGTTGGAGTTTGTTGGTGATGGTTGAAGAGAGGAGAAGGTATATGTGGTGATGGTTGGAGAGTGGTACGGTTTGGTGTTTGAGAAATTGAAGAAGGAAATGGTTTGTGTTGGTGAGGATTAGAAAGAAAGGTTGAAGAAAGTTGAAGAAGTGATGAGTTTTTGGTTGTTGCGGTTTTGCTATAGTTGATGGAGTTGAAGGTTTGGATATGGTGAGATGCAGGTTTGAAGGCGTGGTTGCACGGTGAAAAGAGTGAAGGGGGATATTGAGGGCTACGGTTTTTGGTTTCCAAGTGGAAAGAAAAGTTGTTGCTGTGTGATCCTTTTTTGCTGTGAGTGGAGAATAAGTGTGAATGGATCTCTCGAAAATTAGTTGAAGAATGGTGAGATAGCGGATTGTGCGAATTCCGTTGGTAGTGTGGGCCTAATGAATTGTGACGTGTTGGAGCTAAAAACTTGTGCTCACATTGTTTTCATGTGAAGATTTCTTTTTTTGTGTAACTCACGTCTTATTATTTATTTATTTTTTTTCAAATGGAGATTCTAATGGGCCATGGATTAACTGTGGCAGTATGGTTTGGTTATGAGTTTCATTGTTTTTTTTTTCTTTTTTCTTATTTTGGAATGCTTTTCTTTCTTTTTTTTCCTTATAATGACAATGATAAAATGAATTTGAATTAGACTAATAAAATGGATGGGGATGATAGAAATAAATGGATAATTAATGGATTTTTTTGGATGTGAATATGGGTTGGGTAACAAATGTGAAACGAATTACAAATGGATTGTGAATAATAATGGAAATGGATTTAAGGATCAAAATGGAACGAATAAACCGATGTCGGATAATAACTAATTAAATGGAAAAATATGGTAAAAGATGGAAATTAATGAAAAGTGGATATTTGCGGGTTATGAATATGAATTTGATTATTATGAATGGTATGGACGATGGGTTTTAGAAAAGGATTCATTTTTGTACCTCCACTAATATTTTCCAACAAACTTGGCCACAAAATCTTGATTTTCAATTCGGAACCAAACTAACGCTATCCACAAAAATTGCTGATCAAGAATAAAACAACATTACTGAACAATTCACCACGATTGAGAAATAAGCCAATGACAAACAACTTGTACTTGAAGAAATATCTTGATAGATTGACCAAGACTGGGTCAAACATCCGCCTAAATTGGATCATGAATGAACAACTGCACTTGAACCCCAACCAGAACTTTTTTGAGAAAGAAATTTCCTGAGATGCTGAGAAGACGAAAATATCCTTGTAACTTGATGAAGGAGAAAATAGTCTGACAATGAGCCAGAGGCATAGTGGACGGTCCTTGCAGACGTGAAATCCTTGAGGATCATTAAACTAGGGAAATAAACCCTAATTCCTCAGAAGACGATCCCATGTCCTATGCACATGCAAATGGTATACAAAAATGCGTATGAATGCAAAACAAAAAGCCAGAAAACCAGAGGGAAAATTTCGGGGTCTTTTTGGTATTCAATCACTGTTTATCTCGAACGTAGCTGTCACTCCCCGGATTTCCATCCTGGTACAAACGCGAATGTGGCGCGGAAAAAGAATAGAGTCGCCAGCCAGGCATTTTTATCCCGAAGGAACGGGAATGGTAATGTTGCACAAACCAGAAGAAAAGAAGAGGAAGGACACGGGTCCTGCGAACCAAAGAGACTGAGTTCGGGAGTCGGTTACGACCTGGGAAGGTATTAGCACCCAGATCGTCCGCCGTACCCAACGGGATCCACGCTTGCAAAAGAAACTGTTTCAATTTCAATTTCTTCTTCAAATCGCGGGTGCTTCAAGTTGCTGTGAGCGGTTACATAATGGTTTGTTCTTGGACCCTCTCTATGAGATTTCTAAACTCTCTCCATCTCAGATCTTTCTCTGTTCTGTTTTCTGTTGGAATCTGGAGTTGTGGTCGGAGAATGTTGTGTTGAGGAAGATTTGAAATGGAGTCGTGGTGGTGAATGAAAGGGGGTTACGAAAATGGTGATGTGCATAAGATTTTGAAGGTCTGTATTGGTTGCGATTATGGGATGAAGGGTGTTGGTTGGTGGTGAGTCAAGAGGAAGGATGAGTTTGGTGATTGTGTTGTTGCGGTACCGGTTTGTGAATGTTGAAGGATGTTGCGGTTTGGCGGTTTGGGAGGAGGTGAGTGATGTTGTTGTTGAGTTTCTGGTTTGTTGATGTGAGGTGATGTTGTTGGAAAAGTTTCTGCTTATGAAAATCTGGAAGCAGGATGTATTGAAGAAGGTTTTGAGAGTGATGTTTCGATGAAGTTGTTTTGTGCTATGGTTGTTGAGGGTCATCGATGAAGAGGGTGAGCGTGGTGTGCGAAGGTGTTGTTGTGGAAGGTTCAAATTTGTAGTGGTGTGAGGGTGAAGATTGTCACAGACGGTTTTGATTTGTTGTTCGGTTGTAGTAATTTTTTTTGGTGGTTGAGTGTTGAAGATGGAAATGGTTATGGAGTATGGTCTGATTGTTATTTGTGGTGAAATACTGAAGGATTGGTGAAAAGGTTTGTCAATGAATTTTGAAGGATGAGTTTTAGTGTTGATGAAGAGCAGCTTGTAGTCTTGAAAAAAACTGAAAGTGAGTGATGAAATGAGTGTGGGCTGTGTTATGGTGTGAGACTGATGACGATGAAAAAATGAAAAAAATCAACTTTTGCGTGTTGGTAGTTTTTTGTTGGTGTGTGAATTGGGTGAGTTTTGTTTTCTATTGTGTGGAGTGCGTGAATGCTAAAAGAAGAATCATGTGGGTCCAGATGAATTGATGAGTGGTGAAAAGTGTGCGGGTCCGCGTAATGGTGTGATGAGGAAGGAAAGTTGTGGAAAGAAAAATGAGCTGTGAATCTGCTGAAGATGTCCTGCGTGAAAATGCCTAATGCATTGGAAAGAAAAGTTATTTTGTTGCACATGTGGGACCGGTTTGCTGTGAATAAATGAGGAGTGTATGCGTAACTTTTTGGAGTGTGAATTGTGTGGGTGGGGCCATATTAAGGAAAAATGTGGAATGGTTATTAGAGATTATTATAATAATAATAAAGAAAGGATATGGACTTAATTGAAAAAAAAGAAGAATGAAATAAATAAAGATTAATATGAAAATGGATAGAAAATGGTTTATAAAATGTGAATTTGAATTTAATAGAACAGTGATATAAGTGGTCTAGAAATTAAATGGAAAAAAAGGATTGATGGGATATAAGATTATTTGGAGGTGTTTATAAAGTAAAGTAAAAAATAAATAAATTGGAATGAAATAGAATCGGTTAAAAATGGATATTGACAAATGGTGTAATTTTGGATAAAAAAATGAATTTATACAATGGATATATAAATATGGATATGGCTTATGGAAAATAAAATAAAATGGTAAATGATAAATGGTTTATGAAGTGAATCTCGACTAAAATGGACTTGGCTCTCACCCACACACACACGACCATAACCCACGATTCCAATTCAAAATCAACTTGTTCATTTCTCCACAGGCATCTGATAAAAGCAATGACACACACTAACAACTGAACAATTCGTAACCTAAGCAAACAACCATCTGAGTTAATCATCTTCTGAATTCGTGGCCAAATAAGTCTTGAATCACCTTAAATCTGTCAGAATCACCTCTTGGAAAATAAATCCATAGATGGACCACTAATGAACAAACGAATAGAAAAAATGACCCAAAACTTCTCGTAAACCTCAACTTGATGACCTGACGAACTCATCACACCATAACTTGACTTTGAGCACTCACTGCCTGATGAAGCAGAAATCCATGATGACGAGCCAAATGAATCGGTGAATAGTTTTCAGATTTGAAATCCTTATCAGGGAAATAAACCCTAATTCCTCAAAAGATATTGATCCCATGTCTTATGCACATGATATGAATTCTAAATGTTAACGATCTAATGGAAATGCTGATGAGATGCAAAACGAAAAGCAAACAAAGATAGAAAAACCAGAGGGCAAATTTAGGGTGTCTACAGGTACGATTATGTAAAGTTCTTCACAAAAGTCATGTGTCAATAGATTACCTATTCAAGGCTAAACAGTCGAACATAGCTAAACGTATTCCTCTTTGTTAACAAACAATCCAATTCAAGATTACCAATCCAAACCACACCATCTTGCAAGATGATTCTCCCTCTCGGTTTCCAGACATGAGTACAAACACTTCCCGTTCACAACACGAGATAATATAGACGAGCACAACATGCAGATCATAGAACCCAACAAGCGACGAAGTAGAACTGCCATTCAGTTACGGTCACAACACGAATACTCAATGGAATGGTTCGATTCCACTCGCACAACAGAGTCAGTAGGAAAATGAAAACGACAACCCCAAAAGGTTTCTAGTTGCAAGCTAACACTTGGTTTGTCCATAAACAATTCCAATTACACAATCCCTATCGGGTAAACAAACAATGGACATCTCATCTCTAGTATACAACTTTTTCCTCTCTCTCTAAATTCCTTGGTGAGAATTAGTATCAACAACAACATCCCCAATCTCACTAAAGGCATAATCCAAATACTTCGATAGTTCACAAATACAGGAGTTCCCCCTTACACCTGAACACAGAGGTAAAGCACTCCCCTGAAAAACCCTACTGTCTCTGCCTACTTAACAATCGGGGTTCCCTTACCCGCTGCTAATCATTATATAGAACGTTTCCACAGCTTCCCATCAGTACCAAGAACGCTTCGATCGGGCACTCAAGTCCCAATGTATGCATCTTAGAAAATTCCAATTTTTCAAAACTTAACAATGATAACCGGTCACTACCGGGAGGGTAACCGATTACTATGTGCAATCCTAGACTTCTAGTAGCTAAAGGAGATTTAGAAACATAATTTTGTAACTGGGTACTACCCAGAGGGAAATCCAATTACTCAACGCAGAAGCAAACTTCTGGTCTTCATTTTTACCTAAGCCTCCTAAACTTATTCCAATCACGTCCAAAAGTTACAACCCTACCAACCGACGATTCCATACAAAAGTAATCACACTACCAGAGCCCTAATGAGCGAACCGTCATTTCTTACACTTCCTTAACTTTAGTCTCAACAATAAATTAACAATTCCCTTGCACACCCGTCCAAAAATACATTTCGTTGTCACCTTCTCATATCGCACTACTAACACCGTTCCCATACCGTGTTAACTTCACGCTCTGCGGTAATCCTCTCATACCCAAACATAATCCATCTTACTAGAAATTCTCCCGAATCCAATGTGCTTACTCCAACACTTATCACAACTTCATCAAGTTCGTACCACATACACCTCATATTACTAAATAGAGCTTATTCTCTCTACAGTATTATACCTTATACCATTCCTTGGGTAATCCAACGTTTCTGAATTGACCCCTTACTAAATATAACCTCTCGATGTATCACTCTAAAGTTTTTCTCTCTGGTCACAACCGGATATAACTCTAGTCTTCTATCCTTCGTCCGAGGTAGGATCTGGTATAGCTTGCTCAACGAGCAAATACAGGGAGTTCCTCGCTCAGTGAGCTGAAACCCTCGCTCAGCGAGACATGGTTTTTAATTCTTAACTTTTGATCCGGGCATTCGATTTTAGTGTTCCGCATATCGAATCGAAGCTAAAAATATTCACAAATTGATGATGCCAAAAGATGTTATTTTTACCCGAATTTTCATACAATTGGAATTATGTTAACTTTGGAAGTATGAGCTAGTGGAGATAAAATGTATAACTTGTGAGGTAGCTAGGACTTTCCCTCAGGCTAGTGTGTCTTGAGTATTTATGTCGCTTTAGGACCTCAGTATTAGTCTTGATTAAGTCTCAACGTGGATACCTTTGTGTTACGTTAGAGCATCCGTAAAGGCTAGAGGTACCATTTTAAGGCGCGTGATTTTGGGCTTGAGGTGGGTATTACATTGAGTCCCACGGGAAGCAAGGTTTGGGCTTGAGGTGGGTATTACATTGAGTCCCACGGGAAGCAAGTTTTGGGCTTGAGGTGGGTATTACATCGAGTCCCACGGGAAGCAAGGGTTAGGCTTGAGGTGGGTATTACATTGAGTCTCACGAGAAACATGTTAGTAGCTTGAGGTGGGTATTACATTGAGTCCCAAGAGAAGCATGTTAGTAGCTTGAGGTGGGTATTACACTGAGTCCCACGAGAAGCATGCTAGTGGCTTGAGATGGGTATTACATTGAGTCACATAGGAAGTCTAGTTAAGTTATACTTGAGGTGGGTATTTCACTGAGTCCCACGTGAAGTGTTATAGAGCGTTGTATGTATGTTTTCCGGTTTTCTTTGGCTACTCTTGAAAATGGGCGTTTGTATTCGTCGAGTAATAGGTTTTGAACCCTTAGAGCTGAGAGAACTCTAAGATAGGGAACTCACTGAGATTTTTTATCTTACCCCATGTTGATGTTGTTATTCTAGGTACTTCAGGTTCCACAAAGGGTAAAGATAAGGCGATTTGATTATCTTTACTTGCTTGATGGCTTTGTCTTCCACTATGGACTTTTGAGATCTTCGAATCTAGTTCTTAGACTTTTGTATTCTTTTGAACATCTTGTATAATTTATATAGCCTTGTTTTTAGTACCTTATGTTGTATTGGCTATACTTATGCAATGTGTTACTAAGAACTTATGTATTTCAATACCAAACTTGATTTTATATATGAAAAATATGCTTTGAAGTATGTCTTTCATATATGGGTATTACAGTCGGATTGGAAATCATCAGTCATTTCCTTATCCTCTTGTGTTTTTCCTTTGGCTTTTATTTATTCGACTCCGTCTCTCAGATTGTCGAACTGGGAAGATTCCTTTATGTCTACCCCTTGCATGTTATTGCTAGCTGCAGGTTCATTTTTCTTGATGGTATTCTTTTCGACCATATTTCTTTCTGCGGACTCCTTATATGCTCTCTTATGCCTCTAGAATCTTCTCCATTGGGACTTCTTCATGAGATTTTTACCTTTGTAGTTTTCTAAAGGGTAGGCTCTTGGTTTGCGTTTTTCGACTTCACCTCTTTCCGCCACTGAAGGGCCTCTTTGCACGTCAAAGCTTCCCCAGTCCTTTCGTCCCTGAGCGTCCCTGATGGGTTGTAACCATCTGTCGTCACCTGCTTTGTTTGTTGGCTTAAACGAACTATAATTTTTTCCTCTCATCCTTTGTTGGTGGTGTTCACTTCTTCTTGGATCATACCTTTCTACTTTGGCAGCTGGGATTTACCCCCAATTCCCTTTCCTTTTGGACTTCTCTATCACCTCCAGGTTGTTGGCTGCCTTTCTATCGAAGTAGTGCTGCTACGTGGGCACATCATTACTTCGGCCTTCTTTCTTTGGAATTTCTAGATGAACTCTATTAAAATTTTGTCCTCTTTTGGATTCGTCAGTCTTTGATATTGCTCTCGACGGCGCTCTTCAGTGGTCTGTGCTTGACTTTTGCGTGATGTTTCCACCATGTTAATACCAGTTTCCTTTCCACCACCAATGTTCAGTTTGTTCATCTTTTTGATGAGTGCTTGCCCAGTATCGCCTATCTCTCTTGTTGAATCAACTTTTCCATCTGGGGATAAATTTCCATAGACGTCTTGGCAGTAACCTTCGACTGACTTTCCTCAAGGATCCCCCATCATTTTGTGCAAGATTCCATACTTGGCTGGCTTCTCAGAAACTTCAGCCATCCTTATTTCGTTAGCATTTTTACTAATCTCAATGTTGACAATGAGGTCTTCAATGACCTTCTTTTCGACACTGATGCCTTCAGTGGCCTCCCTTTCAGTGTTGATCCCACTATCAACCGTTATTGCATTTTTTGTTACCTCAAGGCTCTCAGCAGCCCCTACTTCCTCTTCGACGGAATCCTCAGTGATTTTGTCATCGCTGGTTTCATCATAACCTTCAGTGGCTTTGACCTTGCTTGAGTTGTTGAGGCCTTTAGTAGCCTTCATGTTCTTTGAGACAGAATCTTCAGTGATTTCGCCATCTTTGGTTTCGCCTGCATCCTTAACAATTTTAGTATTGTTTGTGTCATCTAGGTCTTCAGTAGCCTCCTTGTTGGTGCAGCCAGTTGCATCTCCCTTCACAAGGTGTTCAACGCGTTGCCATTCCGTGACTTTGTCATGGTCTGCAAGATTATCAGCAATCTCCACAATGTTGATGTTGGTGTTGAAACCCTCAGTGGCTTCTACCATCTCGAAACAATCCTCAGAACCCTATTCGACCTCCACCATGTTGATGATAGCTAGTTCAGCATAGTGAGCTTCGACGTTCTGCATAGGGTTCGAATCAATTATCATTTGTTGCTTCTGCTTGTCACTGAATTTCAGTCTTCCGTCACGGATAACATTTTGTACAAGATCCATGGAAAGGAAGCATTGAGATGTTTTATGACCCAGAAAGCCATGGTACTTACAAAAACCTCTCTTTTTCTATTGTTCTATAGGAGGAACTTTAGTGCTTGGTGGTACTATCATCATACCATCTTCGACTAATTTATCAAAGATATCATCACATTTGGTTACGTCGAATGTATAAGTTCTCTTAGGAATTTTGACATTCTTTTCAAATTCGACTGGATTTTTTCCATTCGACGGAACTAAAAATTTTCAGGAATATGGTGGACCTTGTTTCAATTCTGCTAGGTCAATTTCCTATTCTTCGAGACTAACTAGTTCGTCTATGTCATTTTCATCATCCTGGCATATTCCCACATAAGCTACTCTCTCTTTCTTATTCTTACTTGCCCTGAATTTTTCAGCTTTTAGTCTTTCGACTTGTCTCACCCTATCTGCTAATTGAACCATATCTCTTAAATATTGGGTGTCTAATTTCCTCCTTATAGAATAATCTAGCCCTTCTGCAACCATTTTGATTAGCTCATGTTCAGGCACCTGGTGTTGCACCCCAAAATTTGCCCTCTAATTTTCTAACTTTAACTTACTTTTTGTTTCGTGTTCATACGCATCCCCGTTAGGTCATTAACATTTGCATTAATTTGCATCGGGCTCTAGAGACATGGGATCGAGAGTTTCTGAGGAATTATGGATTCACGTTCTATTTGTGGATCATCGGGAGAATTAAAGTTTTATTTGGCCATGCAGCCATCACTAACGTCATCTTCTTATGTTGTTATCACTGGACTAGGGTTTATTTCGCTAATTTAGTGGTCTTCAAGGATTTCGCGTCTGAAGACTATTCACTGATTCATTTGGCAATAAGGTGTGAATTAGGGATCTCGTTTTCATCAAGTTACAAGGATATTCTCTTCTTATCAGCATCTCAGGAGTTCGTTTTAGTTGCAATATATGTTATGGTGGTCTATTTCTCAAGTAGCGTGCATCCAAGGAGTACTCGTGTTCATGTGTTGATTTATTTCTCCAATGATCTATTTAGACAGACTCAAAGTAATTTGGGGATCATTTGGTCAGTGATTCAGGGGATGATTGGTTCAGATGGTTGTTGTTTCAGTTGCAAGTTGTCTGGTGATGGTTGTGTTTTGTATAATCATAGGATTTTGTGAAAGTTTGAGTTTGGTTTTGGATTCACCTATTCCTTAAATCGAGTTTTCATTATCCATTTGTAAATTAAACCCATTAGACCATTTTTTTTCCTGTTTAAACCGTATCCATTTTCAAGTTCATTGAATCACTATCCATTCCAATTCAAGTTCATATCCATTTCCATACTATATTCATCAAAATTCCATTTATCAAATCCATATTTCATTAACCTTTTTTTTTCTTCCTAAAATACATTTAATCATTTTTATACCAATATCCAACTTAAATCATATTATATTTTTCCCCTAATTCTTCATAAGCCATTACTTGTTTATTATACAAATAACCACATTTTTATCCATTTAGTTAACCCATTTCCAAAGTCCATATCATTTATTTAGTACAAAGCCCATTAGTTCACACAAGAAAGAAAATGTTGACCTAACTATAAATGATAAAATCACATATCCTAGACAAAGGAAGGCAACGACGCTGAAAATGAGATAGAGAAAGAGAAGAGAGTTTATGATCACTTTCATGCTACTGTTCATACCAATCACCAAACTTCTTCTTCCTATTCTTATGAAAACAACTTGTTGTAACATAAATAGCTCCACCATAAAATCTACCATCCTCACGCACAACCACACATCTCACCACAAATGCAACAAACTGCTTTTCATCACCGATCCAGCATGAACACGCCATCACTAAATCACCGTACTCCAATCAATAACAGCTCTGACAGAGAAGATTCATTCACTACCACTGTTGCACCCCAAAATTTGCCCTCCACAAGACAAGTCATTATGTATTAATAGGCTCACAAGGTTCACAAGGTTTACAAGACATCTCATGAGGTTCACAAAGTTCATAATTAGTCAGAAAATTTGACAATTCCCTCAGACAATGCATCCTCCTAAGCACTGCATCCTAAACTAGGGTTTTGACTTTAATCAGGCTAAATGGACTTCCAAGGCTTCAAGTGAGCTTCATAGCATCCTATATGTGTTTAAGAATCCCCATGTCAAGTTTCAAGACTTTCCCAAAAGGTTTGCTCAGTCAAATGATCAGATAGGCTAAAATCAGTCAAAGCAGTTAAAAAGTCAAACTAAGGTCAACTGTGGTCAAACCAAAGTCAAACTTCTTGATTTTTTTGCCAACATCAAGTATATGAAGTAAAATTCATCATTTTATCAAGGGTTGATCATGATTCATCAAGAGATTTCAGATCATCAAGAATTAGGAGTTTCTAAATTAGGGTTTCCTCAGGAAAAGTCAACTGAACTTTGACCAGCCATAACTTTCACATGCTTCATCAAGAATTTTCCATCCAAAGCTCATTTTGAAGGAAATTGAGTTCTCTACAACTTTGTGTCTCACAAGCCAAGCCCAAAAGTGCTTCATTTGGAAGGTATGAGCTAAGACATTATAGGTCCTTTTAAAAGTCAACAAAAAGTCAACAACTTCAAAAGAGTATAACTTGAGAATGGTAAAATATATGGACATGAGACCAAAGATGTTGGTTAGAGGACTCTTTAAGCTTTCCAAAATGTCCAAGAACACCCTCATAGCATTAAAAATGAAGGATTTGTGCCCTTGCAAAGTTGGGAAATTTTAGGGAAGTTTATGAAGCAAATAGGGCCTTAAAACCAATTTTTGCTAAATGAGCCCACCAAATTGCTATCCCATCTTTACAAAAATACCAAGCACGACCCAACCCATGCAATTTCTGATTTTTTTTATTTTATTTAATATTTATTTGAATTTTATTCATTTAAATACATATTAAATCAAAATAAAATAAAAAAATCAATATTTAAATATGATTCTTCTTCTAGAAAATCATCAAAGCCATTTAACATGAGTATATATTGTCCAAATTCGTGCACACTCTTTAGAGCATGAAAAGATTTGATTTTTGGAAAAATTTGGAAGGAGATTTCTTCATCATCAAGGTATCCAAAAAGCCCAAAAGACAATCACTTTTTTTGACCTAATTCTGTTCATCTATAAGTATAGAACATAACACAAGCAAGAGGGACAAATTTTTGCAGCCTCTTACACCACTTTCAAACTTCACAAAAACCATAAAAAAAATCAATTTTCGGTTTCACCCTTACAAGAGGTTTTAAGGTATTCTAAGGACACAAAAAGCTTCCTTGAGCTTCATTGAGTCTAAACCACCTCTTAAATGCCTCTGATCCATACTCATATGCATAATCCGAAGCATCCTTGCTCTTAATCTATTTTTTTTCGATTCATTGAATTTACGTGTTTATAATGAATTTTGATTATGTATTAATGTTTGTTTATGCTCATAGATGATTTCTGGACAGTTTTTGAGAAGAACCATAGCCGAATCATGAAAGTGCCATTGTTAGGGTTTGTATGGCCGTTTAGGGTTTTCCATTTAAACACATATAAATAAATTCTAACAATGCTAATGAACTGTATAAGATGTAAGGATCACAATGATGTGATCAATTTGGTGAAATTTCACAGGTTTCGTGGTGTTTGAGAAAACACAGGTTTCCCTAGGAACCTTAATTCGCAGGTAAATGCGTAGGAGAAATCACAAGTGTTTTCGTAGGTAAAATGAAGAAGATGAAGTCTGTTGGCGCGAATTCAGACATTTGAATTTAAACATATATTATATATTATTGTTTGTATTATATATCCTGAGAAACACTGATGGCTTGGTGGTGGGGATACGCGTATGTGAGAGCAAGGTCCTGGGTTCGAAACTAGCCTCTGGGCATTTTTTTTGGTTCAATTATTTCGTTTTTTCCAGGATATGAACAAAACCATATGGAGGCAACATGTTGACAGCCAGCGCGCGCTAGCCCAGTGGTAATGCTGTGAGTTTTCCAGGTAAAGGACCTGGGTTCAAATCCCAGGTCCTGTTTTTTTTTAGGTTTTAATTTCTCTTGTTTTATTTTCTTTATTATTTCTTTATATTATTTTTCTAAAAACTAATTTAAATACTCTTCTAAAAAAAACAATATATGTAAATTATTTTTCTCTTAAAACTTATATTATATAATTGTATATTATTTAATAATTTTGTATATTAAAAAATTCTAATATAAAACTTAAGAATTTTCTTTATAAACCCTAATTATATTATAAATCTTAATTTATTTGTTTGTAAATTTTAATTGTATATATTTATTTTATAATTTGTTTATATTATTATTGTATGTAGTTTTTTTTTTATATATAAATAATTTAATTAAGTTTAGATTAAGTAATTAACCCTAATTTTATTTTCCTAAAACAATTCAAAACCCTAATTTTATTTTATGATTATTGTAGATGTTTAGAATTGGCAGAATTTTTGACCAACAAGAAATATTGAATTCAGTTCAGAATGTCCTATCAGATGTTGGGACATTATCAAACAGAGTATAAGAACTTATTTCAGGATGTCACACCAGATGTTGGGACATTGTGTAAATGACTTAAGTTCAGTTTTTCAGGATGTCCCAACAGATGTTGAGACATCTCAAACCTGCTACCAGAATTAATTATTGACTAACTGATCTGAGATATTTAAGGAGAGTTATCTGGAATTAATTATGGATGGATAAAAACAGAACAAGGCGCATCTGTAGGGAGTTTTATTATGAGGATTCAGATTAAACAGAAGAACTAAATCACCTAGAATCTAGGAAGTAACAAACCCTAATTCTAGGTGGAAGCTGCTGTGTTTTAGGACTGGATTAACCTACAGAAAGCCCAAATTACTAACACCTATTTAAACAACAGAAACTCACAGAATTGAGTACGAATTCCAGAAGACCAAATAGTGTGTTTATTGTTTTAAATAGCAGGTTGTTTTTATTGTACCACTTTATGAGCTTTTAAGCAAAAGTGCATTTGTGACTTGATTGAAACTGTGAAGTAAGATCAAGCTGTTTTGTTTGAAGAATGTCTTCAATTTTATTAAACCTGTAAACAAGATCACTGTGTGATTGAGGGGGAGTGAGTTGGTACTCATATCTAAGTTGTGTCTTAGGTAGAAATTGCATTGGGTAGATATTAAGTGAAAGATTAAACTGGGTTGTTTAAGTCTAGAATTAATATTACTTATAGTGGATTTCCTCCTGGCTTGGTAGCCTCCAGATGTAAGTGTGGTTATACACTGAACTGGGTTAACAAACTTCTGTGTTGTTTAATTTTCTTGCACTTTAAGTTTTGGTTAAATCTGTCAAGTGTTGGGACATCTCATAGGACATCTCATACCTGATCACAGAATTTCAATTGGCATCAGAGCAGGCACCCTGCTTGTTTATACTGGGTGAGATCTAGGGAATACAAATTCTGGAAACATGGACAGAGATATAGGATCAGTAAATAGACCACCTATACTGGATGGATCTAATTATGACTACCGGAAACCAAGAATGATTGCATTCTTAAGATCACTTGACAACAGGGCCTGGAGAGCAGTCAACATTGGATGGGAACATCCTATCCAAGACACCAAAGATGGATCAAAAGTGTTGAAACCTGAAGAAGAATGGAGTAAGGAGGAAGAAGATTCAGCACTAGGCAACTCCAAGGCCTTAAATGCTCTATTCAATGGCATTGATAGGAACATCTTTAGACTTGTGCATCACTGTGAGCTAGCCAAAGATGTGTGGGATACTCTCAAAACAACTCATGAAGGAACATCAAAGGTAAAGATGTCAAGAATTCAACTTCTCACCACCAAGTTTGAAAACTTGAGAATGAAGGAAGATGAGACAGTTCATGAATTCTACATGAACATCTTAGAAGTAGCTAATACTTCTGGAGCTTTGGGAGAAAAGATGACTGATGAAAAGCTTGTAAGAAAGATTCTCAGATCTTTGCCAAAAAGATTTGACATGAAAGTCACAGCAATAGAAGAAGCTCAAGACATATGCACTATGAAAGTTGAAGAACTCATTGGTTCTCTTCAAACATTTGAGATGGGAATTAATGACACAAATGTTAAGAAGAACAAAAGCATAGCCTTGGTGACAAATACTGATGAAGAAGAAGATGATGAATCAGAAATTGGTAAAAGCTTATCAGACAACATTGCTATGCTTGGAAGACAATTCAAAAAGATTCTCAGAGGAATGGAAGGCAAATACAAACCCAGTGGAAGATACACAAACTCTTCTGAGAACAAGAGGCCTTATGATGCTAACAGAAGGTCAAATTATGATGAAAAGACCAGTCAAGAAAAAGGAGTCAAATGCCATGGATGTGAAGGATATGGACACATCAGGAATGAATGTCCTACCTACTTAAAAAGGCAAAAGAAAGGACTCTCTGTAACCTGGTCTGATGAAGACTCAGGAGGTGATTCAGAAGAAGAATTAGCTAAGCATATCACTGCTTTAGCTGGACTATGTGAATCTGAAAGTGATTCCAGTGATGGGGAGCTTACTGTTGAAGAACTTGAGCAAGCCTACAAAGATCTATACAAAAGAAGTACTGAAATATGCAGTGAGGTTATAAAACTAAAGAAGCAGAATGAGGCACTAGAAGATGAAAAAGCAAGTGATCAAGAGATCATTGACACCTTGAAAAGTGAAGTAAGTCTTCTCAACTCCAAGTTGGAACACATGTCCAAATCTGTTAGAATGTTGAACAGCAGTTCAAGTACACTGGATGTTATTCTCAACAACAATAAGCATTCAGGGGATAAAAGTGGACTGGGATTTAACAAAGTACATAAAGATGGAGCTAGCTCTAGCAAAACTACTTCAAAATCCATACAGTCAAACAAGATGTCCCAACAGATGCTTCAACATCAAGAAAAGTACACAAAGTCAAATATAATGTTCCAACAGATGTCTCAACATTCTGAAAAGAACAAAATGAAGAAGAAGTATCAAAGATGGAGATGCCATCATTGTGGAAGATTTGGACATATCAAACCTCATTGTTATAAGCTGCATGGATATCCAAATCAGATGTGTCAGCAATCTTCTAAGCAGAAAATAGAAGTTACCAAGAAAGTGCTGCATAGACATCAAAGAAATCAGCAACCTCCTAAGCAGACAACAGAGGTCATCAAGAAGATATGGAGACCAAAAGCTAGCATTCAGGCTGATCAAAGATACATAACCAAGAACAAAATCAACAATCAATCTTGGAGATCTACTGATGAACAATACACAGGGCAGAGGCATCAAAAGAAATCTCAACTTAAATGGTCAAAGAAAAGTGTTGCATATATAACACATACATCACTAAGAGTATCAGCTAAAGAAGACTGGTACTTTGACAGTGGATGTTCAAGACACATGACTGGATTGAAGAATCTGCTAGTAAACTTAAAGTCACACTCATCCAGATATGTAACCTTTGGAGATGGAGCTAAAGGAGAAATCAAGGGAGTTGGGACCTTGGATTGTCAAGATGTTCCAAGACTAGATAATGTGCTGCTAGTTAAAGGTTTAACTGCAAATCTGATCAGCATAAGTCAATTATGTGATCAAGGGTACAGTGTAAACTTTACCAAAACTGAATGCATAGTGACTAACAAAGAACAAGAGGTTGTCATGAAAGGAGCTAGATCTAAAGACAACTGTTATATGTGGGAATCTCAAGACTTCAGTCTCACTTCAACTTGCTCTTTAGCTAAAGAAGAAGAAGTGAAACTATGGCACCAAAGACTGGGTCATCTTCATTTCAGAGGCATAAAGAAGATAATATCTATGGATGCTGTAAGAGGTATTCCTAAACTGAAGATTGATGATGGAAAAATATGTGGTGAATGTCAAATAGGCAAGCAAACCAAGATGTCCCATCCAAAGCTCCAACATCTGACAACTTCCAAAGTTTTGGAACTATTGCATATGGATCTTATGGGACCTATGCAGGTTGAAAGCCTTGGTGGCAAGAGGTATGCCTATGTGGTGGTTGATGACTTTTCAAGGTATACATGGATAAATTTTATCAAAGAAAAGTCTGATGTATTTGATGTATTCAAAGACTTATGCCAAAGAATACAAAGGGAGAAAGCCAGCTGTGTGATCAGAAAAAGAAGTGATCATGGAAAAGAATTTGAGAACCAAAAGTTCTTAGATTTCTGCTCTTTAGAAGGAATCAATCATGAATATTCTTCACCAATCACTCCTCAACAGAATGGGATTGTTGAGAGGAAGAATAGAACTATTCAAGAATCAGCAAGAGCTATGATCCATGCTAAAAAGTTACCTTTGTACTTCTGGGCTGAAGCTATGAACACAGCTTGTTACATCCATAACAGAGTTACTCTAAGGAAAGGAACTTTGTCCACAATATATGAAGTCTGGAAGGGCAGAAAACCCACAGTTAAGTACTTCCATGTATTTGGAAGTAACTGTTATATTCTGACAGATAGGGAGCAAAGAAGAAAAATGGATCCTAAAAGTGATGAAGGGATTTTTCTTGGATACTCTATAAACAGCAGAGCATATAGAGTATTTAATTCTAGAACCAAGGTTATCATGGAGTCCATAAATGTAATAATTGATGATGCTCCTACAGATGTCCCAGAAGATGTTGGAACATCTGCTGATATCAAGATTGAAGCTGAAGAAAAGGGTGATCATTATGACTTCACTCAAACTGATGCAAGGACAGAACAATCCAGCAAACCTCCCTCCATCAGAATACAGAAGGATCATCCCAAAGATTTGATAATTGGTGATCCCAACAGAGGTGTAAGCACTAGATCAAGAGAAGTGATTTCAGGTTCCTGTTTTGTTTCTAAAATAGAACCTAAAAACATCAAGGAAGCTCTTACTGATGAATACTGGATTTGTGCTATGCAAGAGGAATTAGGTCAATTCACAAGGAATGAAGTGTGGAGTCTTGTTCCTAGACCTGATGACATAAATGTGATTGGAACAAAATGGGTGTATAAGAACAAGTCAAATGAACAAGGAGTTGTTACAAAGAACAAAGCTAGACTTGTAGCTCAAGGATACACACAAATTGAAGGAGTAGACTTTGATGAAACCTTTGCACCAGTAGCAAGGCTTGAATCAATCAGACTACTTTTGGGAATTGCTTGTATCTTAAAGTTCAAGCTATTTCAAATGGATGTGAAAAGTGCCTTTTTAAATGGTTATCTTAATGAAGAAGTATATGTAGAACAGCCTAAAGGATTTGTTGATCCAAGTTGTCCCAATCATGTATACAAACTAAAGAAGGCTCTTTATGGTCTGAAGCAAGCTCCAAGGGCATGGTATGAAAGATTAACTACTTTTCTTATCAAGCAAGGGTACAGGAAAGGTGGAATTGACAAAACCTTGTTTGTTAAAGATGAAGAAGGAAATGTCATGATTGCTCAAATATATGTAGATGACATTGTCTTTGGTGGAATGTCTGACAGGATGGTCAAACATTTTGTCAACCAGATGGAATCTGAATTTGAAATGAGCCTAGTAGGAGAGTTAACCTACTTTCTTGGTCTGCAAATAAAGCAAATGGAAGACTCCATGTTCATTTCCCAAAGCAAGTATACCAATAACATAGTCAAGAAATTTGGAATGGAAAATGCTACTCATAAGAGAACTCCTGCCCCCACACATTTAAAGTTGACTAAGGATGAAAAGGGTGAGAATGTAGATCAAAGCATATACAGAAGCATGATTGGAAGCTTGTTATATTTGACTGCTAGCAGACCAGACATAGCATTTGCAGTAGGTGTATGTGCAAGATATCAAGCTGATCCAAAAGTCAGTCATCTCAATCAAGTCAAGAGAATTCTTAAATATGTTAATGGTACTTGTGACTATGGCATAATGTACTTTCATGGATGCAAACCAATTCTCACTGGCTTCTGTGATGCTAATTGGGCTGGAAGTGCTGATGACAGAAAAAGCACTTCAGGAGGATGCTTCTTTCTAGGAAACAATTTGATTTTTTGGTTCAGTAAGAAACAAAATTGTGTATCCTTATCTACAGCTGAAGCTGAATATATAGCAGCTGGAAGCAGTTGTTCTCAGTTGGTTTGGATGAAGCAAATGCTCACTGAGTACAATGTCCCACAAGATGTCATGACATTGTAATGTGACAACTTAAGTGCAATCAACATATCAAAGAATCCTATCCAACATAGCAGGACCAAGCATATTGATATCAGACATCATTTCATCAGAGATCTTGTAGAAGAAAAAGTGATTTCATTGGAACATGTAGCTACAAATCTGCAGTTGGCTGATATCTTTACCAAAGCATTGGATGCTACACAATTTGAGAACTTAAGGGGCAAATTGGGAATCTGCTTATGTGAGATTTAGCAGTTATGGAGATGTGCCAACATGTCATTTGACATTGTGTGGCATAAGCACCAGATGGCAACACCAGTCTGGTCAAGAACCTTGTGTATTCCATTCCTAATAATTTTCAATGTAACGGCTACTTATATAATAACAGCTTATAATCAGCTATCCATATTCTCATCATACTATCAAAAGCGAATTGCATTATCTAGCTGTTCTTCAGAAATCATCAACCCTAAAACTCTTCATCCATCTTCTTTGACAATGTCTCAAAACCCTAACATTCCTGAAGAAATTCTCAACAAAGAAGATGTGGTTCATGCAACCCCTATTTCTGTGGTACCCATGGAGTCAACCCCATTGGACGAAATAAGAGGAAGTGTTCCTCATGCTAAAAAGCCAAGAACTCCAAAAAGAGCAAAAGATCAAGTCTGCAGCAAATCCAAAGGCATTCCTTCACCAGCAAACATGCCTCAAAAATCTTCTGAATATGTGGATGCTTCAATAAAGGAGTTGGTTACCAAGATTCTATCTGAACAAAGAGTGGTAAGTGGCATTTCTATTCCTATGAACACCATGCCTGCCCCTCAAGAAGATCAAACTCAAGCTGCAAAGGACACTCCTGCTCAACAGGATGTCCCAATAGATGTTGAAACATCTGAGGATCAACAAAAGATTTCATCTGATGCTGCTGCAGAAGAATCTGAGGACCAGAAAAAGGCCTCAAATGAAAGTGATGAAGAAGAATCTGAGGATCAAACCAAAGTCTCAACTGAAGAACATATCTCTGCTGATCAACCAGTTGAAGAGGAGACTACTCAATCTCCTCCTATGGTGAACCTAGAGCAGGATTCTGATACAGAGATCATTGCCTCTGTAAGACCTAGCATAGCCAAAAGGCTCAGGACTAGGAAAGAAAAGATGCAAGCAGGACATGCAATTCCTGAGAAAAAGCAAGCTACCCCAAAGAAAGACAAAGCCAAAACTGTCTTTGGTTCTACAAAACAATGGAGCAAAGTCCAAACTCAAAAGAGGAAAGCTGTCACTCCTTCAGACTCAGATGTTGAAGCAGATGTCCCAACATCTCCTCCAAAGAAGAAACCAGCACCCTTTAGGGCTTCAACTGTTGTTCCAGAAGCTCCCTTGGACAACATCTCATTTCATCATGTTTCAAGTGTAAACAGATGGAAGTTTGTGTACCAAAGAAGGGTAGCACTTGAAAGAGAGCTGAGCAGTAATGCACTTGAGTGCACTGAACTAATTGATCTCATATCTGCTGCTGGTCTCTTCAAAACAGTCTCCAACTTCTCTCCCTGCTATGAGCTACTTGTCAAAGAATTCATAGTCAATCTTCAGGAAGATTGTGCCAATGGTAAGTCTGCTGAATTTAGAAAAGTCTTTGTTAGAGGCAGGTGTGTAGAGTTCTCTCCTCAGATCATTAACCAATTCCTTGGAAGAGAATCTGATGGACCAAGTGAGCTAGGGAACACTGATAACCAAGTTTGCAAGGTTATCACTGCAAACCAGGTTAAGGCTTGGCCAGTTAAAGGAAAGCTCTCAGTGAGCATGCTGACAAGAAAATATGCCATGCTGAACAGGATAGGTACAACAAACTGGGTGCCTACAAATCACACATCTTCAATATCCACTGGCTTGGGCAGGTTTATTTATGTTGTGGGCACTCAGACTAAGCTGGATTATGGAGCCTACATCTTTGATCAGACTTTGAAGCATGCTAGCTCATCTGCCACAAAGCTGCCAATAGCTTTTCCTTCCTTGCTGTGTGGTATAATGCTAAGTCAGTACCCTGGGATCCTCACTGAGAAGGACACAGTTTGCAAAAGAGAAAGCCCTCTGGCTTTTCACTACAAACTGTTCCTGAGTCATCATGCAGCAGATGTTGAAGCACCCTCTGGGACATCTGCAGGTCCTTCAAATGCAAAGACTCCAATCTCCAAGGCTGCATTGATTGCTAAACTGAAGAGCACCTGTAAAGAACTTGAAGCTAGGAAGCAGAAGCTTGAGGAAATTATCCAAAGGCTGGAGAGTGAAGGTGATCAGAAAGCTGATTCTGATGAAGAAACTGAGGAAGATGAAGAAACTGAATGTGATGAATCTGAGTGATCATTGTATGTGAGGAAAAATGTATGACAGCTGCATTGTAATTCAGAATTAGTGTCTTTGGCCCCAAATTTGTGTCTAACAAGGGGGAGAACAACAACAACAAAATGTAATGTAGTTTAATTATGAATGAAAAATCTGTTTGTTTGTTTCTGAACTGAATCAGTGTGTTTTGATAAATATTTCTGTTGCAACAAGACTGGATACATGTATGTTTGAGGGGGAGTAATCTCAAATATGATTCAACGGAAAAGTAATGCTATACTCTGATAAAAGAACTTCTGCTGCACTCTGATAACCAGAAAAGATGTTAGCCAAAAATTAGCCAAAGGGGGAGTTTGTAGATGTTTAGAATTGGCAGAATTTTTGACCAACAAGAAATATTGAATTCAGTTCAGAATGTCCTATCAGATGTTGGGACATTATCAAACAGAGTATAAGAACTTATTTCAGGATGTCACACCAGATGTTGGGACATTGTGTAAATGACTTAAGTTCAGTTTTTCAGGATGTCCCAACAGATGTTGAGACATCTCAAACCTGCTACCAGAATTAATTATTGACTAACTGATCTGAGATATTTAAGGAGAGTTATCTGGAATTAATTATGGATGGATAAAAACAGAACAAGGCGCATCTGTAGGGAGTTTTATTATGAGGATTCAAATTAAACAGAAGAACTAAATCACCTAGAATCTAGGAAGTAACAAACCCTAATTCTAGGTGGAAGCTGCTGTGTTTTAGGACTGGATTAACCTACAGAAAGCCCAAATTACTAACACCTATTTAAACAATAGAAACTCACAGAATTGAGTACGAATTCCAGAAGACCAAATAGTGTGTTTATTGTTTTAAATAGCAGGTTGTTTTTATTGTACCACTTTATGAGCTTTTAAGCAAAAGTGCATTTGTGACTTGATTGAAACTGTGAAGTAAGATCAAGCTGTTTTGTTTGAAGAATGTCTTCAATTTTATTCAACTTGTAAACAAGATCACTGTGTGATTGAGGGGGAGTGAGTTGGTACTCATATCTAAGTTGTGTCTTAGGTAGAAATTGCATTGGGTAGATATTAAGTGAAAGATTAAACTGGGTTGTTTAAGTCTAGAATTAATATTACTTATAGTGGATTTCCTCCTGGCTTGGTAGCCTCCAGATGTAAGTGTGGTTATACACTGAACTGGGTTAACAAACTTCTGTGTTGTTTAATTTTCTTGCACTTTAAGTTTTGGTTAAATCTGTCAAGTGTTGGGACATCTCATAGGACATCTCATACCTGATCACAAAATTTCAATTATTATTTCTTATTTTTATATGCTTATTTAATTATAATTACCAAATATATTTAATATGTATATATAATTAAATTATTAGAACTATTAATCATATTATTTAGTATATAATTATTATTATTTATTTTTCTTAAAATTCTTAAAAATAATTATTTGTTTAAATTTGAACTTTTAATTTATTTTTTTATATTATACTATTATACTAACCTCTTTTATATTTCTTTTGTTTATTATTACTAACATATTTATTTATTATATGCTTATTTATTTAAGTTATTTTATTATTATTATTATAATGTAATTGTGCAAATTATGTAATAGTTGTAGAACTTTTATTATTTATTTAAATTGCCATGGTTAGTAAAATAGGGAGTATAAACATGTTTGTATCTTAAAATCAATTTAGATCACTAATTATAAGATAAAATACTTGAATTTGTACACGCACACACATAAGTCGATCTTTGATCGCCATCTCACATTCTTAAGGATACCTCTCATGGTGCCTAAATAAAAGGTTAAGTAAGGTGTATAAAGCAAAGTCCCTTATCTTATTAAATATCATCTGGTCCCTTTAAAGAATTATAAGATCAAGTCCCTTCATGGTTGCCTTCGTAAATGATCTTGTCCCTTTCGAATAAAAGATGATAAGTCCCTTCGAATTGCTTATACACCTTACAATTGCCTAATCACAGATATCCCTTCACTTGCCCTCACAACATCCAAGGTAATGACTACCTATTCCTTAATAATAGGGATAATCTTACCATTGAAAGAACATTTAAGAACAGTAAAGATTTAACTTAGGGTAGGTTCCTCTTAAGTACTTGCTCACTTTTTTCATCAAATTACTTCATTACACTTTACATTTTAAACAATTTTCAAAACAAAGTCTTTATATATATCCGTACAAGGATCATTATAAAGTACTTAAGAAAATTTTTAATCACACACTACACTTCTCAAAACATTTTAAAGTGAGCTAAGTAACTAAGAGCCCATGGATAACCATGGATGTAAAGGGTGCTAACACCTTCCCTTTACATAACCTACCCCCCGAATCCAAAAATATTTTAAGGTCTTTCATGTTCTTTTATGCCCTTTCCTTTGGATAAAATAAAAGTCGATGGCGACTCTTGCTATCCGCAACATTTAACTAAAGTCAGTTCTCCCACCGTGTTACAACCACGCGCGGTCATCGACAACGACTCTACAACAACATGTTTTAAGTCGCTCAACACCAAATCTCTGTAACAAGTTTTGACTCTGCACACTTCGAAGCCATCATTACCAACCTCGCCGCACACCACTGAGTCTTAGATTTACGATCTTTCAATCTGTGAGCTACATCAAGTATCGACTTGGTGTCAGTTAGTCCATTTTTCTTTCATTGCTGATGTTCTGATTGTTAAATGATGTTTGTCTCGCACTTACGACCTCGTTCAATGTTTGTTTGTGTACATAAGTTGATCTACAGTTCCTGAGTTTTCTTGATTAATGTGAAAATGTAGATGTAGATGTTGATTTTGGTTTTTTATGTTAGATAATCTGCTTGAGTTACTACATTTTTATGTTATTCATATTGTTTGTTTGTTGCTACATTAACACTTGTTTGTTTCAATATAGCCATTTATTTAACATTCAAAATTGTTACATCTGCAAGTATATGCTTTATTGAGAGGAGTATTTTACTTTTCACTTGTTTTGAAACTTTCTAACATTTGTTTTGTTTGTATATATTATTGTTTTGATTTTTCTAGTGATTGTTTTGAAACCATGTATATTATATTATCTCTCACTTTTTGTTTTGACAATGTATATATACCTTTTATTTCCTATATATATTTATATATATTATATCCTGTTTGTTCTTTTTATAGCTACAAGGTTTTGAATAAATTTTTCGTGTTACTATTATTATTTCTTCACATATGCCATGCTTGGCCTTAGGATTGGTTAAATTGGCTTCAAGTTGTTTAATGCTAATCACATTTATGTATTCTGTTGCATAGAGTAGTCTCATGTGGTGCCTTTTAATTCTGGTGAGATTTGTGTGGTTGTTTGGTTCCAAGGTTCATAAGTCTTATTTATTGCATTTTTTATGCTGGCTATTTCTTTTGTTCAATTAGGGTGAGCCTTGTTTGGAGATTATGAGGTTTTTGTAGAATATTTTTTTTGTCTATTAATTTTGATGGTGTCTTATTAGTGGCGGGCTTTATGGGGTTGTTTATGTAGTTTTGTTCTTTGGTGACTAGTGTAATCTTGGTACATGTTATTTTCATGCTTTCTATCCATTCACTGGTGTATTCTTGGTACACAGTAGCATCTCTTATGCTTAATCTATTCTTGGATTCTTCATAAAAAGGTAATAACATTGTGCTCATGTAAGTACTTAAGAAATAGTGTACATTGGTAATAGAAACACTGTGGAACAAATTTCATTCTATTTTTACATCTATGTTCTAAATTTTGGGAGTTGGTAGATATATTATATTATATTATTTATTTACTTTTTTTCATTTCATATTTTGATATTCATTTTCAATTTCATAAATCAATTGGTGTTGATGCTTATTGGAGTCAATTTTGACCTTGTGTTTAATCTCGCGTGGATTTGGCTATTGGCATTCTATGATGTTACTCATTATTGATATCAATGAAAGAGAGAGGTCCTTTTTCGGTACTATCATTGTTGTGTTTGGATTTGAATCAATTTTTATGGTAATTTAGGCTTTAAGGATTCCATTTGGATTTATCTCTTGCTAGCAACTATGTCCATAATACATCATGCACCATATATTTTTTTTATTTTCTATATTAAGTAAGTTTTTGCTAAGATTAATTGATCTTAGAGTTTCACTAGACCTTTATCAGTAGTCTTTTGAAATTTGTAAATAGTGTATAGATTTGTTCATGATTTTACTTTTTTAGTTTAATTTTTCATGACTTGTATAATTGATTTTTTTCATAGGATGTTTTGGATTAATTTCTCATGACTTTCTAAGTTTAATTTCCTACTTGTTTGGATTTAAATTTTCATGATTTTTCTTGGATTAGATACATTGTTGACTTTGTTTTTGATTTAATTTTGAATTTCGGATTAATTAGAGTTTTAATATATTGTTTAGAATTCTAGTTGGATTTAATTGACTTTTTTTTATTATATTTTTAGCATAGACCTTTTTGTACATATAACTTTGTTGATCCTTGCTTAAGTGTTTGTGAGTTTTGGTGCGTTGATTTGTTTGGAGCTTTAAGCTTGATGTGAGGAGTATCCGTGTTGATTGGTTTAATCCGGGTATATGCCTCGAGCTTGATACTTTGACGTACTTGGAGCTTCTGCGAGTATTCTTGAGATTGTATTGAAGAGGCAACGAACCTTCTCTGTTAGGTACCACTAAGACTCGATTTTATCTTTTTCACGCCTCATTCTAGGTTTTAATTCCATGTTAGATGCATATTGATACATCCAAAGTCCTATCTCCCTTAGTATTTTTTTTAACCTTTGAGTCTTTCTCTTCTTTCTCATAAACAGAAAATCCAAAAACATCTAATAAATACAAAAACAACAAAAAATACTTCTTTAAAAGACTTGAACCAAACTTCAATCGTCGTTCCTGCGGGATTCTTTTCTCATCTTACATTGGTGCAGACGCGAGACATGTCAAATCCGTTCTACCGCAAACAGGTAAAATGCCTGTGTGGCAACACCTCACTACTGGAATGCGCATTTGACACTGTCAACTTAAAAAACACAAGAAGACTGTGGTCCCCCTTAGTTAGCCGAACTACGGCGGTCTGATTCTCATTAGGAGATACGTAGGCACGAGCGCGATGCTTGTCGACCCAATTCCCGTTCTGTTCAGAACTATGTGGACTCTGATTCTTGTTGCGACAAGATACGTCAGGATGGGGTGCGATACCCTCTCGAGACCGTTTCTTTCTATCACCCATTCGTTTTTGTTTTCCGTTTTCGTTCTCATTTCTTTCCAGTCCTTTCCAGGTTAGCAGCAGATGGAGCTTCAGACAACTACACCTTTTGAGCAGAGCAACGAGCGTGGATCCCATCGAGTACGATAGATACGAAGGGGTGCTAATACCTTATCTTCGTGTAACCGACTCTCGAGCCTGAACTTGGTTGCGATGACCTCGTCTTTTCCTTTTCCCCTAGGTTTTCTTCAATTGTTCTCCTTTTCCTCGTCGGGATAAAAAATTGATCGATGGCGACTCTTCTGTTTTCCGCCGGTTGGTTTTCGCGTTGCGACAGCTGGAAACTCTGCTGGGGATACTAGTTCCCTATACGAGTCAATCCTAGCGCTTGTTTGTTTTTGTTCTTGGGTGTGTATCTGTTTGCTTTTATTTGCTTTATGTACTTTATTTATTTACTTTATCGCATTTATTTCATTTCATTTACATTACTGTCGTATACTGTGCTGGACTGGGTTGTGCTGGTTTTTTTTGTTTTGCAGGTTGGGTGGTTTTGAGAGATGAGCTCACTACACAGGCTCGAGTGTACCTAGGATTAGTGTGGATACTCATGTTGACTCACGTGCTATTCAGTACGATGTTGTGACATGTAATACCACAAACCAGATGAGGTTATTTTGAGAGAATTCTGCCATGTGGGTTTGCCACAGATGGTGGGACTATCTCATCTGAGCTGCTAATTCTGGTGGCCTTTAGGATGACCCATTCGTGAACTCGGCGGAGGCACTCCTCGTATGGCGATAATATTGTACCCTTCAGGATGAATGTATTATTGCTTCTCGATGGCAACTGCTGAAGCTGGGATCATTTTGTGTGGGAGTTTGAGGGGAATCAGTTGAGGCCTCCCTGAGTAGTATATAATGCTTAACTGATTCCCTGATTTGGTCATGAGCCATTTCTCGGATATGGTGAACGTAGTATCGCTGCTCGACTTTGAGAGTCCGTGATATTGATGAACTTTGATCTCCGTCTAGCATGTACCTGTGAGAGGGAAGGGCTTTTGACAGGATACCATAACTTCCATCATACCCAGTTTTGTGGTCTTCTTACAACGACAGAGTTTTGGATCCTATATGTTCAGCTTCTTCCGTTATCAGTGCAGCAGTTATTCAACATTCGTGGCAGCTTTGATCCCATGTCTTTGCATCTTTAGCATTATCATATTGCATTTGCACTCATCAGCATTGCATATCATTTTCCATAAATCTCATTCCTCATTTGTCCATGACCAGCCAGCTGATTTCCCGGTACTCAGTTTGATCAAGTGGTAACTGTTGGAAGTCGACAAATTGTTTGAAGCAAGACCGAGCAGTGTCAAAAGGTAGAAGGTCATATTGAAACCTATTGGTAGCTATGTCAAGGAACAATCTTCAGAATGATGATCTTCCACCTGGTTTTACTGTGACAATCAATCCTTTGTATGGTTTTTCTCCTGATGAGGATCTTCCACAATTAAACAACCTTACTGAAGCTCAGCCTATGCAGAGCCTGATTGTTAATCAGGGTGTATTTGAACCATCTGTTGTCGAAAGTGGACCTTCATCTTCTTTTGATGCTACAGATTATCAAAGTTTTGCTTTCTCTATGTCAGACTTCCAAAGGGCAGTTCCAGTGATGAAGGTTAAGGATCCTCGAGCTTTTGAGTCTAATGAAAGGTTTTGTTTGTTGGATGAGAAACTCAAAGCCTTAGAGGGTTGTGATGTTTTTGGTTTTGATGCTTTAAACTTGTGTTTGGTGCCCGGTCTTGTCATTCCTCCAGATTTCAAAGCACCGAAATTCGAGAAGTACACTGGTGTCAGTTGTCCAAAACGTCATTTGGTGATGTTCTACAGAAAGATGACTTCCTATGCCCAGAGTGATGAGTTGATGATTCATTATTTTCAGGACAGTTTGAGTGGTGCATCCTTAAGTTGGTATATGGATTTGGAGAGTAGATGTATCCGATCATGGAATGATTTATCCAAAGCTTTCCTAAAGCAATACCAGCACAATTTGAACATGGCGCCTAGTCGCACGCAGTTGCAAAGCCTATCTCAGAGGAATAATGAATCTTTCATAGAATATATATAACGGTGGAGAGAATTGGCAGCCCAAGTGCAACCACCACTTTTGGTCATAGAATTAGTTGACTTGTTTGTCGACACCTTGCAAGGTCCGTACTTGGAAAGAATGATTGGCATTGGGACATCCAATTTCTCTGGAATGATGATAGTTGGAGAACGCATTGAGAGCCTGATCAAAAGTGGAAAGATCCATGACTGCTTGAACATCCCACCTAGTGAAAGTGAATATGTTGTTAGTTATCAAAAGGAAGAAGAGCATGAAATCAGTGTAGTCATGGCCAATATCGAATATTCTGGGCCATCATCTTCGCAGAGATCATCATTTCCAGTGTCTGGCTACTCTTATAGACAATCGGCAATGCCTAGAGCCCTATGTCAGAAACCTTGGACTCCTCCTCGTCCAAATCTGCAAGCTCATGGTCGAAGACTTCAGAATCAACATCAGAGCCAGCCTATGCCTTGCAACAATCTTGAAAGAAGGAATGCTCCTCTTCATCCAGTTCCCATGGCATACAATGAACTTTTGCCACATCTAATTCAGAGCTTATTGGTGGTTCCTAAGCTTCTCAAGTTGTTGCCAGAGCCGTACCCTCTAGAGTACAATCCTCATGAGCAGTGTGGATATCATGGTGGATCAATGGGGCATTCAACTGAAGATTGCAAAGCTTTTCAAGCCAAAGTAAAACAATTGATCGACAATAGGTACATATCCTTTCTAGAAGGAAGCTTAGTTGTGCACGTCAACTTCTCGCCTGATTGAGTCCGAGGACTTCGAGGGAATGTCTCCTGATTTCAGTGGTTCAGAAAGAAGATGTCATCAGAGCTGGAGATCATTGTATCCTTTCTATCATTTGCATTTTAGTTTCTTTCCTGTTAATTTCTACTTGTCTTTTAAACATTTTTGTTTTGAATGGTAATGATAATGAAGTGATCATGCACTTTTTGAATCAATTATGTCGCATTCGCTCATTTTTTGTTCCATTGCATTGAAAAAAAACAAAAAAATGCATCCATATACCTCCCACTTATTTCACTGTTGTTTAGCAGATATTTGAGGGAGGATGATGAAAACTGAATACCCATAATTGTTGAAGGTATGCTTTTGGATTAGAACCTGTTGATGATATATAGGCGTTGCTTCAAATTCCCAAACACCAGAGATATAAGGGAGATAAACCCTCGTCAA